>BSBM01000770.1:2617500-3817500 GCA_027924585.1 Larix kaempferi
AAAATTAATATAAATAAATATGGAAAAATAGCGCTGCACTAGAACATCCTATTATCTATGAATGTATATAATTTTTTTCACAAAATTCTACCATTTGCATACCGAACCAGCGAACTAACGCAAACATATTCATTATTTTCTTAAAAAAATAACATACCAACATTAGGAGAACCCCATTTTTTGGGAGTTATACTTAATTTCCATAAATAATATTTATATATTCTGGAAGGTAATCCGATTGTCTACGTTTCATCTTCTTTCGCCATATTCCAAAAAGTTGTGTAGGTAGCTCTAATATTGCTTTTTGACGTTCAGATTTCTGTTTTTCCAGGAGTCCATTGCGACTAACGCGTCATGAGTTGCCAGCATTAGCTTGCACCAGCCCATATATTGTCTTAATATTTATTATATCATAAACTCACATAAAATAGAAAAATAAACTCAAAAACCCATTCTACAAGTGCACTTCATAATGTATCTATAAAATAATTAATTGGTGTTTGTGTCTTTTGTTAAATGTTTACAATATCTTCATTCTATTTTTTAGCTTTCTAACCAAAACATAATAATTCACTAATTAAGTATGTTTGACCATGTTTGATCGAGACCATCTTTTTCATTGATAAGAAGAGAATAATAAGAATCTTTTTATAGAACTTGCAAAGATGCACTTTCAATAAACATATCACTATCGTAGTTACTAAAATTAGGTTATGCATTACCATAAATAAACAAGAATTGAATGTACCTTATAAATAATTAAAAAAATGACAACTCTAAACATTAAAATAATATGGATTAAGGGGGTAAAGAGAAAAACCTTTACTAATAACTTAACCTAAAGTTCTTAATTCTCATTGATTATCAAATGCTTGATTAATAATATTTGTTTATATTATCCTAAGATTAGAATTAGAGATTAAATGTCAGCTCCTCATGAACGGGATATTAAAGGTCGACTCCTCATGAACACTATTTGAGGATTTATTGACATGAAAATATAATGTTGGGAATGTAAGCATGTCACATAATTATTCTTTGTGGTATGAATAGTTGTAGGAGGAGAAAGTAAAGGAAAATTATTATATGGAATAAGGAATGCACTTCATGCATCCTTATGTTATTTCCAATGAAATTCTAATAATGGTTATGGTACTATGGGGAGAGGAAAGCTTGTCCTATAACTAAGAATATTTGGAGTCACAACAGAGACTCCCTGGTTGGCCTATGTTGGAGCACTGGAAGGGGAGTGGGATTGCTTGAGGGATTGTTTATAGAGAATAAGATCTCATTCCTAGTGTTGTCTAAGCCAAGGGGGAGAGTGTTGGTTGATTGATATAGTTGGATAGGGGTTTCTTGTACATGAGATATTTTTTGGGTTTGGGTGAGCAAGATGACTTAGAGCCAAACCTTGAGAAATTCATCCTTGTGTATTCATAGCCTCATTTTGAGGGTGGCCTCTATCATAAAAATATTAAGTGTGACAAAGAGATTATGTCTAGGAAGAATATCCTTCATTTGTATCCAAGTGGAGCATTGTATTCTAAAAAGATAAGTAACCTAAATATGTCATGAAGTGCCATGTGTATTTTTTTCATTTAGCTATTTTACAATTTGTTTAATTCTAAATGTATGGATGTAATTCACATAACTATGGATGAAAGCATTGCAGGACATTATTCATGTTGTAAGATTGAAAGTAAATAGTTAAGGCTATTGTATCATTGCTTCTACTAATGAATTTTACAACCTACTAGGGAAATTGGTTTGTAAATTAGAGTAAAAAAAAATGTAGATTTCAAGGTACCTCATAACCTCTATAATGTATATGGGTGGTTGGGTACATGGCAATTTATTTTCTTTATGTACAAACATTTATGAGCCTAGAACTGTGAAATAGGAAATGGAGATGGAAGATGAGGAGCATTGGAGATTGGCCATGAATGAGGAGATGGTTTCACTTAGAAATATTGATACATATGACTTGGTACCATTTCCTAATGGATGGAAGCTCATTCGATGTAAGTGGTTGTTTGAAAAGACGATTAGTTCAAATGGAAATGTAGAAAAGTACAACGCAAGATTGGTTGCAAAAGGATATTCTCAAGTTGTGGGGATAGAATTTGGTGAGTTATTTTCCCTAGTTGCTAAGTTAACATCTATTAGGCTTATATTATCTATAGCAGTATATTTTAATTTATATATTGAAGATATGGATGTGAAAACAACATTCCTACATGATGAAAGGAGGACATCTATATGAAACATTCATAGCACTATGTAATGAAAAAGGTATAGACTCATTGGTTTGCAGATTGAAAATTCTTTATATGGTCTCAAATAGTGCCTTGGAATGTGGTACCAAAAGTTTGACTCTTTTATGTTGAGATTGGGATTTATATATCCACATCAAATCATTATGTGTATTAGAAACATGATGGTAGTTGTTTTCATGTTACTAGTTTGTATGTATATGATATGTTATTCTTATTAATAGTAAGTATATGATTCATGATTTCAATTCTCGTCTTTCAGTGTGATTTGAAATTTTTAAGACTTGGGAGATGCAAAATATATCTTAGTAATGGAGACCAAGAGAGATAGAGAAAACATACAAATTTGGTCAAGCCATAGTAAGTATCTAAACTATGTGCTACAATGATTTCGCATGGTAGATTATAGACCATTAAGTGTTTTGATTTATGTGGGAACTACAATTTTAGTTAAGTAGTGTCATAATACACCCACAAAGATGAAGGACATGGTTTATGGTCCTTATGATAGTGAAATCAGTAGTTTGATGTATGTTATAGTCCATCCTAGACCAAACAATACCAATGTAGTGGAATTTTTTATTTGATTCATGTTTAATCTTGGGTGTGAACATTGGACTACAGTGAAGAGGGTTGGGTGCAAGCTAATGATGGTCACTTTTGGTATGTTATATGCAATAGAAAATTGAAAAAAATAGACATCCCTCATCTTTCAAGGCTATTTCGAGACATCTCTGTAATGAATCTTGGTTTCAGTAAATAACTTGAAATGAAGGAAATCGAATCACCTTTCTGAATATATAACTTTTATTTATTGAAAATTTTCATAACTAGATGAATTATAAATTTTTCTAACATTACCATTTGTTTTTGTGAATTATAAGGTATATGTCCTTGTTGGTGCATCCTTTGAGTGACTAAATGATGGAATCAATACAAAAAAAATTGCAAGCATATAGATAACAATTATTACTAGTGCAGTGCTATTTCCCCCCCAAAAATGCATGTTTTAGATTTTTTCTAATTATCTAAGTGACGAGATCTTGAAATCAGTTCATCAAATGTTGGTGCATCTTTTGAAGGTCTTAATGTAATGATGAAGGATTGGATTTTTTATAGCATGTAGAGGTAGGTGTCTAGTAATGTTGCATATACTAATTATATAAAATGGTGTAGAAATGAAAAAGTTATGGTTAAAACACTAGCGGGGTTCTTTTTCTAGTAAAGAGCTACATCACTAGAAAAATATTTAAAAAAATATTTTTTTTATTTAAAATTACATATATGTAATCTACAAAAATATTTTTATCTATGTATGCAATTTCGCCATCCATGATTGTTTATAAGACTATAGTGGGCCTTGAAACATACACATATTGAGAAAAGAGAAAAAAATGTCACAATGGCCATGGTCTAGCTAGTTCCATATGACAAGGTTGTTTACATTGAAGCTAAATCCATAGTAGACACTTAGGATTGGAGGTGAAACATATCTATGTGAGTGGGAAATTGTTGAAGTGTTGCATAATGTGTGCGCATTATATGTTTAAATTCAAATTTTGTTTTCGCGCCAATAAATCACATGCACAATTTGTAAACATCATGTGAACGATTTGTAAACATCATATGTGTATTATATAAACATCACATGAATGATATGAGAAGCATCAAATTGCAATATAATTCCTATCCCATATTACCTTTGTGTGTATTCGATTTTTATACATCAAAGTTTTACAACTATTACTTTGTACATTGCATGGAAATGCTATCTATCTTGCAATCAAAGATCATAATTAAACATGTTACCTTGATTCTCAACTATGAATTAGATACCTATGATAGTTAGTGGTTATTACTAAACATCCTTTTTTCTCATGTTCTTAGTCTATTTCATGCTACACCTTTTGTGTAGGAAGCATGATAACTTTGTAGGGTTCAACACTCTCTCTCACATGACTTGTTGTAGGATACTCCCTTGAACTTCCCTTACACATGTTCCACCCATGATACTTTGAATCATTAGTGGTAGTTAGTGAATGTCCTTTTTGTTCATGTGATGGGTCGATTTCATGCCACACATTTCATGTAGGCAACATTAGAACTTGATAGGGCTCAACACAATGTTTCACATGACCTATTGCAACCTCCTTCCTCGAGCTTTCCTTACACATGCTCCACTCATGAGACCTCTTTGCATGTCACTCTTGCATGTATACTTCTATAGGGTCTCAGAGTACTCCTTCCTTGGCACTCTAGAAGGACACTTTACGATATCTTATCTCTCCTTGACTCATTTTCATTGTTTAATTACTTTTATTTTGTGAAATGAGATCATCGAAATATTAGGAAACAAATAGTATTTGAACTTAGTAATTGTAATAGGTTAATAAATTGATTTTTTTGTGATTTTTTAAGGAATGTACAAGAATCACTCTATCTCCCCCATCTAATTTACTTCCATACACTAATTTAATTAGTTTAAAAAAGTTCACCATTGAGAGGAATTACATAATATTCATTTTGTCCTTAGAATAGGGGTATGGGGGGAATTGGGAAGTTTTAAGGACTAGGTATGGGTTTGAGATCCATATACATGGTTGAGTGAGGAAACTTAGGCATTAAAGGAATTATCTAGGAATATAGGGTAAAGAAGGATGCCATAAACTACAACACATGACCTCTTGAGGGTTTCCTTGGCATATAAATGGGTATAAGGTGCCATTCATAGGTTTTTAAGTTACACTAAAAATGGGTCTTGATTGCCTTGACATGAGCAAGGAAGGAAACCCAAGATTTAGGACTTAAAGGGTTATCATAGTAACTTCTGACCCAAAACAATGCATTGAACAACCACACATGACCTACTTGGGATATTATTCACCTTTGAGTGGGAATATTCATGTCCTTACAAGGATTTGAATAATACGTATGGGTATCGAGGTTCTTAACATTGTCTAGGGATGAATATTAAGCCTTACGCTCTAAAGGATTATTTTGGGTATCAAGGACCCAAATCAATTCCTTGAACCACCACACATGACCTCTCAATGTTATACTTAGTCTCTTAGTGTGGATATCAATGAAATTATGAAATTATTGAGCACTAGGTATAGGTCTTGGGGTCCTTGACAATATTGGGGGAGGAATCTTAAGAGTTAGACCATAAAGAAATATTTAGTGCATATAGGGATTTGGCTGATGCATTAAGCTTCAACATAGCATCTCCCAAAGGTATCATTGTCTTCCAATTGAGGATATGGGAGACAGTAGGAAAATACGAGCACTACATATGGGTATCAAGGCCTTTGTAATGGTTGGTGAAGTAAATGTCTAGATAAGTCCCTAATTAAATCTTTTAAGCATACATGGTCATGAATAACACCTCAAACCACTACACAGGACCCCTCAAGTTTATCCTTTCCCTTGAGTGAAAATATGGGTGTCATTATGAAGTTTTTCATAATGGATATGAGTCTATAGGACTTAGACATGGGAAATGGTTAAAGGAGGAAACATTAAAGCATTATTACCTAGAGGAATATTGTAAAAATTAAATTTCAAGGATGATAACCCAACCCACCACACATGAAATCTAAAGTATATCATTGGCCTTTGAGTGGGGATATAAGCAATATTATGAAGTCTTGTGCACTATATATAGATCATTAGGCTATAAATTAATATTATAGGAATCCAAGCCCAAGAATGAATCCTTGATCCATAACATAGGGCCTCTTGAGGATGTATTGTCCATCCAAGGGGGAATATGGACACCATTACAAATTTTTGAGCACAAGGTATCATTCATATTGCACTCAACACAATCAAAGGAGGAAACATGGGAATTATTCCCTAACATAATATTGTATACATCCAAGGAAAATAAAAATTCCTACAACCAACACACATGACCTCTCAATGTGATCCTTCACCTTTGACTAGGAAGATTAGAACCATCCTAGTTTTTTGTGAATTATGTATTGGTAGTGAGGACTAGACTAAGTCTAGCTCATGAAACTTGGGAATTAGGTATAAATGGTTTCTTATAAATCTCAAGGCCATGAATATGGCCTTGAGCTACCGCATGTTACCTCTCTGTGGGATATTTATATTTTGAGTGATGATATAGTCACCAATAGAAGGTTTTGATCACTAAGGATGGGTTGTGGGGCCCTACACATGCATGGTTAAGGTTGTAAAATCATACCTAAGATATACAAAAATATTACACACACCCCACTTCAAGAAAAACAGTGTACGCCACCACACTTGACCTCCCAATATTATCGTTCGGACCGAAGTTCAAATATGGAAATCGTTAGTAGGCTTTGAGAACTTATTATGGGTCTTTGTGCCTTGACCATTGTTAGGGGAGGAAACTTAGGCCTTAATCCCTAAAGGTAGATTCTAATGTTTGAGGGCCATGAACAATGCCTTGAACCACCACAAAGGACCCCTTTTTGGGATATTTGTCATCTAAGAGAGGATATGGGATCCATAGAAGAGTTTTAGCACTAAACATGGGTCATGTATTTTTGGACAAGTTTATGAATGGAAATTCATGCTTTAGACCATAAAGGAATATTTTAGGAATGTAGACCCAAGAGAACCACCTTAGACCACCACATATAATATCCTAATGGTATCCTTGTCTCTAAGTGAGGATAAGATTAACATTAGGAATTTTTGTGAAGTATATTTGTAGGGTGCTGAGAAATTAACCAGGGTATATGGAAGAAGCTTAAGAATGAGACATATTAGATAGCATATACGGTTCTATTTCCACGAATGACACGTATAAACACCATAAATGAATTGTTAAGGGGACCTTTGGCCTTCAAGAGTGGTTATGGGAAACATTAAGAATTCTTTAGCATTATGTATGGTTCTCAAGGCCTTGCACATGGTATATAGAGGAAAACCAGGCCTTGGGCCCCGAAGGCATCATCTATTCATATAGGACCTAGAGTGACACATTTAACAACCACAACTACCCTTTCCATGCTATATTTGGGTTTTGGATAAGGATATTAGTCCCATTAGGACTATAGTTATAATCATATAAAAATTATATGCAATTCTAATATAGTTATAAACATAGAACATATGAACAATTATATATATTCATTTTGCACACATGATGTATCCATTTCTTATCCATGAAATGAACATATAGAATTTTTCATATGCTCTATGTGTATAACTATAGAATGCATTGATTCCACCATATTCCTCTTTGGTAATTGTTAACACCCAAAAAGTGCTCACTAGCTCATTCTCTTATTCACATGACTCATTTGTCCACTTTCCCCACCATTTGAGCCTCTAAAACCATTAAAAGGTCACCAAAAATACCATAATACACCTTTTTCCCTTCAAAATATGTATTTTTCCTCAAAAAACACAAAAAACCCTCAAAAAGGGTCCAAAATTCCCCAAAAATATTAAAAGGGAATAAAAATATTCAAAATATTCAAAAAAGGAAAAAGAGGGAAAAAGAGACCTAAACCATGTTCGTTAATACCATTGGTTTCCTCAAAACCATAATGGTATTCCCCATCACCAAAAACTATAAAAAGGTGATAGGGGCTCCTCACTTTTCATCCACATTTCATCCTATCCTTATGCTGCCAAATTCCCTTTGAGAGCCATTGCCTCCCATTTTGAGTTTGAAGATCCCCATTGAAGCTTTGGAGAAGAAGAGACCATTGGATATTGGAGCTTCTCAACCTTGGAGTTGCTCAACACCCATCATCCTGACCATTTGAGGTAATACAAAATCAAATATTTTTCAAGTTATTGTTCTTCCATAGATCTTATTGCTTATGTTTTGAAATCTAGTTTTTTATTTATTTGCACATGCTTATGTTAGATCAGATTATATTAGTTTATTCATAGTTGTTTTTGTTTTATATTGAAACTGCTATTACAAGTTAATAGGTGCATCTTTAGCACATGCTTGGTTGAAAAACCAAGCAACATTTTTTGGCGACTCCGCTAGGTTTCGAACTTTAAATTTTTTCTTTAGATCTTCATTTTAGTTGTTTTTTCCATTTAAAATTGTAGATCTGCCATACTAGTCAGCTTCTTGATAGCTTCCCTAGCCATTGGCCCTTTTTACAGCTCGAAATAGCCCAAAATTTCCATTTTCAGGTTCATTTTTCGACGACCGTTTTTCCGTCTGTACATCGCGACATTCAGCCCCACAGTTGCACGGTCCATCGCGACTATGATCCATTTTTCCGCGTGGTCCGTTGTGACTTTTCAATTTTTTCTCACGCTGTTGCGTGACCTTTTCCTGCGCTGCACATCGCGGCTGGGCGAGCTTTTCCCGCGCGGTCCATGGCGACTGTTTCGCACTTTCCCGCGCGGTCCATCGCGACTTTCGCCCATATCGCCGCGTGGCTCATCGCGGGTTTTGACCCCAAAGCCGTGATATTTCCTGTTTCGTTTTGGCCAATTTTTTCAAAAAAATTTCGCCCAAAGTAGTTTATTTTTCCAACATTAATTTCTGCAATTTTTACAACCCACTGTGTTATTATTGCAGCATTATTAAAGTGATATTTGTTAAAATACTTCATTTATCTTTTTAAAAATTTTCATATAATTGAAAGAAAGATTTTTTAAGTATTTCTGAGATTCTAAATGTATACATTGCAAATTTAGAACCATATTCCTAAAGTTGCTTAATTTTTTGCCCAAGAAAGACTCTAAAAATCCATTTATTTTTACATCTTTTATGTGCTTTACTTTTTAAAGGATCCATATTTTTTTAAAAGGTTATTAAAGCATTTACACTTGAAACATCTTTCATTTTTTTGCAAATTGAATCCATTATTTTGGTTTGTGATTAAATCGCCCATGCAAGGCACACTGTTTTGGTATACACCTACACCAACACACAATCTGTCACAATAATTTCAAGTGAGCCTTAAAAATTACCTTAACTCAACCAATATTCTAACCCCACTTTGGGAACACAAAAAGAATTTTGTAGCTAGGTAGGACTGAGGGGATAAGTATCCAAATAACACCCTTCACTCATTTTTCATGTTGAGACATAGTGATTTGACATTTAGGGTACCAAAATCCCTTATTATTTGTTGACACGGTTTAACACCAATTTATCAGGAAGGCCTCTCCCTTAGGAGGGTTGAAGTAGCCAGACTGATTCCAGAAGCCTGAGTGGAATACCGCTATCCATTCAGTAACCAAAGGATACCTTTCGCAGTTCTTGTTGTACCACCCTCATGGGAGTACAACGGCAATAGAACCAAATTGCAGATTCACCCAACCGAACGTGTCATGAACGGGGTATCTTAGTGGCCAAACTTTTAGGATTGTCTACCCGGTGTCCCTCCCGGTAGGGGGATATCTAGCCTTTGATTCCACTACTCATAGTGTCTGAATTGGATTTCATCACCTTGCAGAGGATATGTTTCGTTGAGTCATAATACCACTTCCAGTTAGGTGTTTGCATGATCCATTACCCACCATTGGTTAGTCAGTACACCTTTTTCTATTTTTAGGAGTCGTTTGCATGTTGGTTTTCTGACCACTTTTTTTTATTACTCTAGCAAAGTTGTTATAGTAAGTGTTTTGAGATTGTTTTTGGCCTTAGCGCCATTTATTTTTTATGCTCCCCTCTTGCACGCACGGTTGCATTAGGGCTTTAGACCTTTTTACTCACCACCACCTGGTAATATTTTGATAAAACTTTCACCATTTATTCCCCAAGACGTTCTCAGCGTTTCCAGGGAGATCCCCCGTAGTACGGTTCCCTTCACTCCACATGTCATCGAAATATAGCCCCATCATCCGATTCTGATGCGCCTCATTTCACATCAGATTCTGAGGCAGAATCCGAAAATCCCACATACACCGCACCCACTAGCCCTATGGCCGATTTTTCTTCCAACCCTTTCAACACAGGGACTGTTGGTGGAACATATTCCACCATCCCAGCTACCACATTGGCCACCACTCCCATAACCAATGTTGGTATGCCCAACCTGGGAACTGCTTCCACTCTAGGCATGCCTAATATGGGAACTGCATCTACTCTAGGGATGCCCAACACAGGACCTGCACCTGCTATAGGTATACCTTCGACTGGAACCACTTCCAGCATACCAAATCTTGGGTCTACTATACCAAATCCAAACCCATCTATAACTCAAGGTACACTTGGGAACACAGTTCCCACCCATACCCCTTTGATTGGAGGACATATCCCTTTCACACACATTCCCCTAGGGGGAAGTGGCATAATACATAACGCCACCACCAGCACTTATGCCCCCATGACAACATCACACCCCTCCACCAGTTTTCCATTTATGGCTAGCCTTAACCTACCAGACTTGGCTAGGCTAACAAATGATACCATCCGAAATGATCCTACTTGGACCCCTATTCCCACAAAGCTCCCTTCAGACATCCCAAAATTTGAAGGGAAAGCTGGAGAAGATCCTCATAACCATATCATGTCGTTTCACCTATGGTGTTCCTCAAACTCCACAGTAGATGATTCCATTCGGATCAGACTTTTACAAAGAACTTTCACTGGCTCCACAGCCAAATGGTACATTGAGCAACTACATGGGACACACCCCACTTTGACATCCCTCACCTCAACGTTCCTTCAGTTCTTTCAACTACCTGTATGCTATGATGCAGGAGTAGAAATACTTTTGTCTTGTAGACAGAACACCACTACACACATCACTGATCATATCCATGAGTGGCGTAAGTGCCGTAGCCTCTGCAAGATAAAGCTTGATGACCTTATCTTTTTGGATTGGTTCCTCAAATCACTCCTCCCCCTCATAGCCAAAGATGTAGCTTCTGAACGACCCCAGTTGGAAGAAGAAGCCATCTTAAAATCCCAGCAGTTCGACCTCATATATGCCCAGTCCGGATATCTATACACCATTTTACCTGACGCCTCGCGCGACAATACATCCCTCCATGACGCATTGGGGGCATCCCATGCCGCCGACGGTATTATCGGCCAGGTTATGGTGCAAAACAAACCATTTACCATGATGAGTACAAACAATGCCCCAGACACTTCTAGGGCTACATCTCATTTTGGAGCTACAACTTCGTATGCTCCAGTAATACAAACTCACCACACTCATGGACCCTCATGTCCACCACAGTTTTATGGGAAAGCACCATCAGCTTATGCACCATATCCATATTATAACCAGCAGCCCCACCAGACTCTGGTTCAACCACAATCCCAAGTGGCTTATTATCCTCAACAGACAGCACCTCTTGCTCCAACACTTCCAGCAGCTCAAGGTTACCCACAATCGCAATAAGCAACAGGTCCACCTCATAAACCTCCTGCTTACTACCCACCGCAACCTACTCCAGAGCCTCCATGACCTCAAAACCCACCTACTAGCCAAGGGCATGTCTACGCACAACAAAACCAACCTCAAAACCAGAACAACCAACGTAACCAAGGAGGTCAACAAAATCGCAGAAGAGGACGTAACTGCGGAAACAACCAGCAACAAAACCAAGGTGGACCACCACCTAATCCCCCAAATAATAATAACGCTGCTCTGACCAACCAAAACCCTGATCATCCACCAAAACAAGCCAAAAATAATAATTTGAGAATAAACAACCCGTGTTCCATATGTGGAGTCTACGGCCATTACACACATAATTGTCCCCATTTAGATCGAACGCGTCAACTATGGACCGACGACGCCCAACAACAGGGACATGCTGCACAGCTAGCACCTCCTCCTCAGCCACAAACCATTATATTGCAAAATCCCCTACCAAACCAAGGCGTGGTAAACACTCATTCAAATGATCCCCCTCAAGGATCCACTGCAACACAACAGCAAATCACCTATGCAGCAGCCGATTACCAGCATACAGAGTCCAATACTCACCATTTGCTAATGATTTCAATCTTCAAACCCATTGAAATCAATACAGCTCCACCCCTGAGGCCACACCTACCGACCCATATTTGAGTACTCTCCCAACCGATCAACCACTTCGCATACCCAATATGCCCATTGAAGGGGATCCAAAAGCACCTCGTTTCCCTTTGAGACGAATTAACAATAACCCTAACGCTCGTGCAGCTTCCAACTATAACATTGTAGAGGATTTAGCTTAGTCCCCTGCCGCTATGTCCGCTCTAGAAATCCTAAAAAATTGTCTTGCACAGAGAAAATTGTTGTTATCTGCAATCGGTTCCATAGACCCTAACGAATCCAACATGATGGATTTTGACTTAGACCAAGCCGAACCTTGTCTGCCTTCGTCTCTAGCTTTTCAAGTTTATGTGTCCATTCGCAACCTTGTCGTTCATCGATGCATAATCGATGAAGGTGCCTCCACCTGCATTATGTTGACTTTCGTATGGCAGAAACTTGGATCCCCAACACTACAACCATCAACTACCGCATTACGAGCTTACGATGGCCGTGCAGCTCAATCTCAAGGTTTGTTAGTGAACGTACCCATATAGCTTAGGGGCAAATTAGTTCTCATAGATATAGAGGTCATTAACGCCCAACTTGATTACAATCTCCTTCTGGGACGAAGCTACATGTATAAAATGAAAGTTGTCGCTTGTTCAGTTTTTCACCTCATGATGTTCCCTTATGAAGGACGCGTAGTCAAAATCGACCAGATTACATACTATGATCCCAATGCCCCCGCATCACCTAAAAATGTTCTTCCCATGATCGAACAACCTGTTCAGAATGCACCCACATTGTTTGTCTCCTCAGTCTGTCCCGGGATACATTCAGATAGTCCCATGACCACCACTTTCCATTCTATCCCACCCCCTCTCCAGGTAACTGAAGTATCTGATTTGTGCACCCTATCGCACAACAAACAACAACATCCTCAACAACCTCAACCACCGCCACAAGCACCCATTCTTGTTTCCATTTTCAGGAGTTGTCAGCACGCCAGTAATGGCTATACTTAACCTTTCGGGTTTAACGTTAGGATTACCTGTATGGTACTTACCTGCCCCAACTCCTCCAGCAACTCCAACCGTTGTTTTACAACCAGTGCAACCCATGAATATTTCAAACCATCCACCACCTGGCATACCAAACCCCCAAAATTGCCCACCACCTGATGGTTCGAACCCCCAAAACCGATCAACTCCAACAGGGGGCACTACATCGACATCTAGTTATGTCCCCCCTAAATCCCGCCACACTAGGGCAGAGGTCCACCAACCTACAACACTGCACCCACAAATCGCACCCCCCCAGTGACTCCCAAATTATCTAAGAATCCCCCAACCCGTGTGCTCCCTAAGTGCTCCTTGTGCGACGATATTGGCCATGCTACCCATCTATGTCCACAACTACTGGCACTTCAAGAACACATGAATATGTTGGATGAAGAAACCAATGTTACAGTCGTCAATCTAGAACTCCCCCCTCAGCCTTGCGATAAATCATTGCGCACAAACCACCCTTGTGCAATATGTGGCATCTACGGTCATCATTCACATCACTGCACTGATCTCCCATATTACATAGCAGCACTATACGAGTTGAATAATTCCGACCTAGAGATATCCCCACCACTTATTGAGAAAATATTCCCCCCATAATCTTCCCATTCAGAAGAAATCAATACCATTTATATGATTTTAACTACCTATAAACCCAAACCAATTATTTTAATGACACACTACTTCTGCACTGATGAGGAAATTCTAGAAACACTCACTGCACCGGACTACCCTTGGGATGATATGCACCATCGATCGTACTTCATCCCCGAGGCATCTACGTCCACCATGGCAAACCAACTATCCGTTGAAACCAAGGACTTCTTACCAACCAAGGTCGATTGGTTCAAAGATCCAGTCCCATCTCCAGAAGCCTTTGAAGAAGGTAACATGGCTAACATTTTTCCCATTATAAAAATCGACATCTCCACCACCCCTGGAAAACTCGACCTTATGTCTTTAGGCACATCTTGCACTGAAAAAGAAACCCAAGCTTATAAGAAACTCTTCCAAGAATTTCATGATGTCTTTGCCTGGTCCTATACCGAAATGCCTGGTCTTGATCCTACCATAGTAGAACATCACATAGACACTTGGCCCAACATATCACCGGTCCGCCAGAAACAACGTCCCATTCACCCATCCAAGCTTCCAGCCGTCAAAGCAGAAATTGAGAAGCTTCGAGCATCAAGTTTCATATACCCTATTGCATACACCACCTGGGTTTCAAACCCAGTACTAGTCAATAAGAAGGTCTCCACCATCTGCGTATGTACTGACTTCCGAGACCTCAACCTAGCTTGTCCCAAAGACAACTTCCCCACACCATTTATTGACCAACTAATCGATGAGTGTGCGAGGCATGAGGTGCTTTCTTTTATGGGCGGTTTCTCCGGATACAACCAAATCAAAATCTGTAAAGAAGATCAATACAAGACCGCTTTTACTACCCCATGGGGCGCCTTCTCCTATCATGTCATGCCTTTCGGTCTCAAGAACGCTGGAGCCACTTTCCAACGAGCCATGACTTATTGTTTCCACGATCTGAATAAAATCATATGAGTTTATCTAGACGAACTCATGGCTCGATCTAAGAAACGATCCGACCACTTAGATGATCTTCGACAAGTCTTCTTGCGTTGTCGAAAATACAACATCCACCTGTACCCACTCAAGTGTGTCTTTTGCGTTCCAGCAGGTCGCCTGCTGGGATTTGTCATTTCAAAAAATGGGATCACCGTCGACCCCCTAAAAGTCCAATCCATAGTAGACCTACCGTCACCTCGTACATTAAGACAACTACAAAGCCTCCAAGGGAAGTCCAACTTCCTTCGTCGCTTTGTCCCAGATTACGCCACCACAGTACATGGTTTCCTCCGTTTACTTCGCCTTCATACCTTTTTTTGGGGGGGGACAACCAAGCAGAAAGGGCTTTCACAAACCTGAAAAAAGCGCTTACAAGTGCCCCCTTGATTTCTCCTCCATATTTCATGAAAGACTTTACACTGTACATTTCGGCATCAGATTACGTCGTTTCCAGAGTACTCATCCAATAATACTCCGCTCGTCAAGAACACGTCATTTACTATGTGAGCCAGACCTTGTCAGGCCCACCACTGCGCTACCCACATGAAGAGAAAATGGCCCTCGCCATCGTCTTTTCAATACAAAAGCTACGACATTACATTCTCCTCAGCCACACCACAGTTGTGGCCAATTCCAACCCAATGGTCTATCTCTTGAATCGCCGCCTTCTACAAGGCTGTGTTGCCAAATGGGTGATTATCTTACAAGAATATGACCTAAATTTTAAAACCCCGAAGTGCACCAAAGCATTAGCACTCGCTCAACTCATTACGGACTTACCACCCTCGTCATCATCACCAGCTATCCACACTGAAATAATCGACGAACATTTGTTCATCATCTCGTCTGACGACCCTTAGTACGGCGACATTTTGGTATACCTCTACACACAGAAGTTTCGACCCAACATCAACCGTCATGGATGCCATCGCATCCGTCACCATGCCCCCCATTATCTCCTCTTGGGCGATGTCCTCTATCGACGTGGCGTCGATACAATCCTATGACAATGCCTTTCCCAAGACAAAGCAGAACAAGTCCTTAGCAACTGTCATAGCGGTGCCTGCGACGGCCATTTCTCCAGAATGGCCACTGCCCAAAAGGTGATTTGCGCAGGTTATTTTTCGCCATCATTATTCACGGATTGTATCACAGCAGTCAAACACTACCAAAATTGCTAGCTTTTTTCCCCCAAGGAAAGAACCCCGCCTGCCCCCCTTCATCGAGTAGTCACCGTTGGACCATTTTGCAAATGGGCATTGACTTCATGGATTGCAATCCTCTATTTGCAGGTGGCCACAAACACATTATTGTGGCTATTGATTACTTTACCAAATGGGCAGAAGCCATGCCTACTTACAATTGCAAAGCCGACACTGCAGCCCATTTTATCCTCAACCATGTTATTTCTCGTTTCGGAGTACCAAAGCAACTCGTCTCAAACCACGGCTCTCACTTCGAGGACTCTGTTTGGAGAGAATTGTCAATACTCCTTAAGTTTGAACATCATTTCTCCTCCACCTACTACCCCCAAGGGAACGACCAAGTCGAAGCTGTTAACAAAATTTTGAAGACCATCCTCCAGCGCACTGTCGACAAACATAAATCCAATTGGCATCACATGCTTTTTCCCGCATTATGGACTTATCGCACGTCGACCAAAACCGCCACCGGCTTTATCCCATTTCATTTAGTTCATGGCGTGGAATCTGTCCTCCCTATTGAATGCCAGATACCAACATTGCAAATTTCTGTAGAGCTTCTCCCCGATACTTCACTAATTGAAGAACGCTTACTTCTTTTAGAACAAGCCGATGAAGATCATCACGCAACTCTCCAAACAATCGAAGCCGCAAAGAACAGATCTAAACTCCATTACGATAAACATGTTCACCCACGATCATTTAGTGAAGGAGACCTGGTCCTTGTTTACGATCAAGCCCATGACAAAATAGGTAAAGGAAAGTTCCAATCTATGTGGCAAGGCCCATATATCATACACACTGGCCTTGAACATGGAGCATACATTTTGACCAATTCAGAAGGAAATCCCATGCGCGACCCCCATAACGAGTTGTACCTCAAAAGATTCTACCCATAAAAACTCCTGGACACCATAGTCTATATTGTGCAGTTTTTTAATTGATTTTTTCACTGTAAATTTTCAAAACCTTACATTTCCATTCTTTCCTGCATGAACACAGATGGATCCTGTTCCACTCTACCACATCGGCTTTGCCGATGGCGCAAGTCGTTGGTCTCCAAATCTCGCTTCAGCAGCTTGGGTAATTTATTCCCCTTCACATGAGTTGATCCACCTCGACGGAGTGTGCATGGGTGCTTCCACAAACAACCAAGCTGAGTACGATGCCGTGACTGGTCTCCTCACCGCCGCTCTCCAAATGGGCATAAGTCACCTTCGTGTTTTCCTGGACTCCCAGCTCCTTGTTTCCCAACTCAACAACTGTTACCAGGTACGTGATCCCTGCCTATTTAGAAAATTTATGCGCACCAAACAAATGATTCGACATTTTGAATCCATCTCTTTCACTCATGTCCCAAGAAATCATAACACTATAGGAGACCAAATGGATAACAACATTCTAGATTGGCACATCAACCAAAAAATGTAGGACATCACGACATGCATCACATAGGCATTATAAAATCATCAAAACATTGCATCCATGTGCATAACATATGCCTCCATGAGCGTACAAAAAATCAAAACATTGCATCCATGTGCATAACATATGCCTCCATGGGCGTACAGAATCATAACTTTGCATCCACATGCATCAAACATGCCTCCATGGGCAGACAAACAAACTACAATTGCATCCATGTGCAACAAAATATAAACAAAAAGACAAGATATGCATCCACGTGCATACACGACTATATACCAAAACATATATATATATATATATATATATATATCATCATAAGAGTCATAATGTCAGGAGTGCCCTCAGCACCAAATATACAAAAGGTACACTAGCTGTACAAAAATGTGTATCAACAAAATACATCTCCATATGCTCATCAGCATTTGGGGGCAGGTATAAGATCACCTAATCATCATGATCACCGGGATCCTCTGGCTCCTCCAGATCATACTGATCCCGAGCCCTCCTCTCAGCCATCACCACAGCTACTCTCAGCAAGATCGACTGCCACTCACGGGGAGCATCGAAACAACGCTCGATAGTAGGCCGGTCTAGATCCCTCCAACCCTCCTCTAGTGCACCCACTAGAATCCCCTCTAAGGTATCGCATACCTCCTCTAAGGCGTCATCTTGCGGGCGCACAACTCCTCGGACACAAGGAGGTAGTGTTTCTACCAGCATAGGAACCACCGCCATCATCCGTCCTCGACATCCTATATGATCCACTAGTGGCCTCAGACCAACATCTGCAAAAAACCCACAGTGAATCAATTCATTATCATACAAAACATCTCTAGGTATACTCATAACAAAAACATCTAAACATGATATAATAGAGAAACAAAAAACAAAGATGTACCGTCTAAACCCCAAGCCTATCCCTGAGCTCAAGGCATCTCAGGGTCCCCCCGAAAGTCCATACTAGCATATAGATAATCATCAATACCAATGGGCACCTGCTCCCACTGGTCATACATCTCCGACGAGAAGAATCGTCGGATACCACCACCACCTCAGGGCACCATCTCCCCCCACCGCACCATCCGTGGCTCACTCCTCAACCCATCCTAAACCGGCACACACGACCGCAAAGTAGGTACCCACTCAAAAAGGAAACAACAGAGGAAAGAAGCATAGCTAAACTCTCTTCCCTCCCGACTAACATTGTTCGGCTCTCGCCGAACACAGGCCAAAAACATCTGCCCCCAAGCAAAATATGTCCCCCTTAGGACACTATCTACCATCATCATTTTCCCCCTAGACAAATGATGGGGCACCTGTGCACCAAGAACCCGGAAGACATAAGCTACCACCACCTGCATCTTCGGCTTCCGCAGATCAGAGACACTCAATGCGTTGTTGTGTATACAGGCCCCCAGAACGCAAAATCTCTCCAGTAGATCCTCAATATCCATGCCAGCCGGAATCATCGGCTGCAGCTCCCCTATCTCCCCCAAATGGGGCAAGCTAGTAAGAAAGTACACATTGGTCAAGGGGATCTCCAGTCGCTCACCTTGCACCATGAAAGCCACCTCCTCCAGGACCCAGAAGTCAACCAACTTGTTCAGCAGATCTCTGACTGAACGCATAATAAAAATCTGAGCAAACTTTAATAGTCCTCCCAAAGCCAAGGACGCCCGCACATCGAGTCATCCCTAATCCTACCCATCAGCTCCACATCAATCTCCCTCTCCCTCCACCACACCAATGGCCTCCTCAACATCCTGCCAAAAAAAAAAGGAAATTTTTTTTTGAAAACAAATTTTTTTCCCCAAAAATCCCCATCGCGACTTTCGGGCTCTTAGCCACGATGAACATCATGAATTTCAACATCACAACCGCGATGAACATCACGGGTATCAGCCCCACAGTCGCGATGTGCATCGTGGCTGTAAGACCCACATCCACGACGAACATCGCGACTGCCAACCCCCACAACCGCGATGAACATCGCAACTGTCGAACCCACAGTCGCGATGCACATCACGGCTATCAAGCCCATACCCATGATGTGCATCGTGGAAAATGAGCCGAAACCCGCGATATTCCACATTGGGAAGCCACCGTGGAATTACGCAGCCTCCAGGGCCTCGACGCTAACCAGAAAGGAAATAATTTAAAAGGCTAAGGCACATAGGCTTACCTGAAACTCGTAGAATGAAAAACCAATAGTCAAATCTCCCACAAATCGAGAAAATGCTCTGACCACCTCAATTACTCTATGAAACTCAACGGTGAAAATGAAACTTGTCACATTGAGCCCACTTGCTATTTATAGGAATTTGACAATTTTCAATCAACCATTTCGGCATCATACAATGTCCGTTTTTCAAACCATTGGTACCGTTGGAATCAGCACATCGAGAACTTCATGATGGTCCACTCCTTTTCCCGATTCCACCAGGTCCCTTTTTCGGGCATTTTTTCCCATGCCTCTCGTCGCCTCAATTTGCGTGCCACATCGACCGTGGTCCGTTTTTCATGAGTTTTATATCACCGAATTCAGTTTTCCGCAATCGTGACGATGCTTGAGATCATTTCTAGCTCTCACCACCAGATTTTTTTGGGCATTTTTCCCATGCCCCTCGTCGCCCCAATTTACGTGCCACATCAGTCGTGATCCATTTTTTATGAGTTTCATATCGCTGGATTTAGTTTTCCGCGCTCGTGACAATGCTTGAGATCATTTCTCGCTCTCACCACCATATTTTTTTGAGCATTTTTCCCATGCCCCTCTTCGCCTCGATTTACGTGCCACATCGACCATGGTCCATTTTTGACGAGTTTATATTGCTCGATTCAGTTTTCCACGCTCGTGACGATGTTTGAGATCAGTTATCGCTCTCGCCACCAGATTTTTTTGGGCATTTTTCCCATGCCCCTCGTCGCCTCGATTTGCATGCCACATCAACTGTGGTCCATTTTTTACGAGTTTTATATCGCCGAATTCAGTTTTCCGCAATCATGATGATGCTTGAGATCATTTCTTGCTCTCACCACCAGATTTTTTGGACATTTTTCCCATGCCCCTCGTTGCCTCGAATTGCGCACCACATTAGCTGTGGTCCATTTTTGGCGAGTCTTATATCGCTGGATTCAGTTTTCCGTGCTCGATGATGCTTGAGATCATTTCTTGCTCTCACCCCCATAGGTTTTTGGCATTTCTCCAAAATGCCCCTCATCACCTCGGTCTGCGTGCCACATCGACCATTGCCCCTTTTGTTATGACGATCTTTATGTCGCCGGATTCAGTTTTCCATGCTCATGACGATGCTCGAGATAATTTCTCTCTCTCTCCAATACCTTCTTGTTTGGTATAATTTTATCCCTTTTTCAGGCCGAGCAATTCTTTTACGAAAAAGGAACTTAGGGAGTTTCTGTTAAACTCTTTTCTAACTCCTAAAACAATGAAAAGATCATCGAGGAATCTTGCTTCCTTTCATGCTCACTAAAAGTATTTGAAAGGGCATCTACCTGGTATAAGTTTACCCCTTTTTCGGACCCTGTAGACTAATTACGAAAAAGGAATACTCTAGTCACATTGCCTAGAAGGCTTCTCCATCTGCGTCATTTTACCCTTTTTTCAGGCCTTGGAGACTAACATACGAAAAAGAACACCAATGGAGTCTACTTATCACTTTCAAACTCTCAAAAAATGAAAGCAACCATGAGCAATCACCGTCTTGGGCTCGTACAAATCCACAGGACGGTACTCCTCCACCAATTCAGAGTCTTCTTATCATTTTCAGACTCCTTAAAAATGAAAGCATTCACAAGCATGAACAGTCCTGGGCTCACATAAATCCACAGGATAGTACCATTTCATAGCACACTTTTATCCCTTCTTAGAGATCATTAAAACTATGAATAAGGACCCAACGGTGCTTTTCGGTGCCACAACAAATCATGTCTTCTCATAAGGCAGCTTCCCCAATATCGTTGCCTTTGTTCAAGAGCATTCTGCAGTATGTCACCCTGAGAGTCTCCCAAACGCATCCATCAGCTTGTCCCCCTAGAGTCACTCCAGTATACAATACATACCCCTAAGCTATGATCCCCACACCTAAAAGTCAGTTTCTTATGCTGCAAGGTCAACCATGTCATCATGCTCTGAACAAAGGAAGTTTTGAATCCACCCACTATATGACCCCAACTATTCCCCATCCCCATAGTATGTTAGTCCTACCATCAGTACTACCACACTTCAGTTGTACACCTCATGCTCCTATCAAGGAAACATCATTTCCTTGATGGTTTTTGGTCTCCCTCTGTCGACGCCAACCAAACCTATTTGAGAGGATAGACCCAGAGGTCCCTGTACCTTGGACTCATCACCATTAGTGATGAGTACCTATGGATCATTTCAAAAGGAGTCCTCAATGCCTCTCCAAATGATTATTTCTCAAATGCTCGACTTCAACACCTTGATCGCATCATTGAGACTCGTACAGGGTATCGATCCTTTCAGTTATTTGTTGAAGATCCTGAATATCACCTGACTCTACCACATTGGAGAGCCTAATTGAGGAAACAACCAGTTTCATTTTCCTATGGATATTCGGGTTGCGCTTGGCGACAATTTTTAGATGTACCACATTTTTACACTCCCTCGAGTATACAGTTACATATACTCCTCAGATTTGACTCACAGTTATTGAGTCCCTACAGATGTTGGACACCTTCAGTTTCAGCAGTTTATCCACCCTTCTAATACATTATTCAGAATGGTTGTTTCTTCTTTCCAGTGTATCAGTTATTGAGATTACTCATGGTATGAGCATGACTATGTCCTAGCATTATGTCCCCTCTAGACCATTTTGATATAACAATAGTTTTTATGTATTATTCAGGTCCCCCTTCTTGGGCCTAATTGTTATGTATATGTTTTGATACGAGCATGGGTATGCCCGCCTCGTCCATAATCAGAGATTATTCCTCATTCATTTTGAGGCCATGTATTTTTTCAGTTTTTGCAGCTTCCAAGGGGTCGTTGTTCTAGTCTCCAATCGGTCTCTTCTCTTCTCCAAACCCCAGGAAAAAGACAAAAGAACTATGATGTTTATCGGCCATACACTGAGCTCTTGCCCTCACACATCAGGGGGCAATCTGTTAACACCCAAAAAGTGCTCACTAGCTCATTCCCTTATTCACATGACCCATTTGTCCACTTTTTCCACCATTTGAGCCTCTAAAACCATTAAAAGGTCACCAAAAAGGCCATAATACACCTTTTTCCCCTCAAAATATGTATTTTTCCTCAAAAAACCCTCAAAAAGGGTCCAAAATTCCCAAAAAATATTAAAAGGGAATAAAAATATTCAAAATATTCAAAAAAGGAAAAAGAGGGAAAAAGAGACCTAAACCATGTTGGTTAATACCATTGGTTTCCTCAAAACCATAATGGTATTCCCCATCACCAAAAACTATAAAAAGGTGATAGGGGCTCCTCACTTTTCATCCACATTTCATCCTATCCTTATGCTACCAAATTCCCTTTGAGAGCCATTGCCTCCCATTTCGAGTTTGAAGATCCCCATTGAAGCTTTGGAGAAGAAGAGACCATTGGATATTGGAGCTTCTCAACCTTGGAGTTGTTCAACACCCATCATCCTCACCATTTGAGGTAATACAAAATCAAATATTTTTCAAGTTATTGTTCTTCCATAGATCTTATTGATTATGTTTTGAAATCTAGTTTTTTATTTATTTGCACATGCTTATGTTAGATCAGATTAGATTAGTTTATTCATAGTCTTTTTTGTTTTATATTGAAACTGCTATTACAAGTTAATAGGTGCATCTTTAGCACATGCTTGGTTGAAAAGCCAAGCAACAGTAATGTTGGTGCCGATCTCCATATATTTATTACTTTCTTGGTAATGAGGGTGTTTACATGGTTCCACATCCAATGGTTTCATTCGTTCTGCACACCCATATCATCATGCTTCTCTCCAAGGACAATGGCATGCTCTATCCTCCATGCTTTATCTTTTTCTACCCTTTTCTTTGAGACAACACCACAATATTTTACATGTACATCCTCAAGTTGGAGCAATAGGTACCTAAAGTTTATATATATATATATATATGCTAAGTTTTGTGTCCTTCGTTCTGCACACCCATATCATCATGCTTCTCTCCAAGGACAATGACATGCTCTATCCTCCATGCTTTATCTTTTTTTACCCTTTTCTTTGAGACAACACCACAATATTTTACATGTACATCCTCAAGTTGGAGCAATAGGTACCTGAAGTTTATATATATATATGCTAAGTGTTGTGTCCATGATGTGAAGATATATGTGACCTATCCTAAATGACCTATTTCTTGACTCTTGCAATACATGAAAAGGGTTTTGACATTGGATATGATTGTATAAGGAATGCACAAAAGAATTAGTTGATTATTTAGATTTTGATGGGGACCTGTGTTGGTGGAGATTTTGTCATAGTCATCCACCTTTAACATTCATATATTATTTTCAATGACTTTGATCGTATCTGTTGATTTATGACATATGAAATAAATGTAAATGATAAAAATTTTAAAAATTATGTAACATATGTTTCTAAAAATATATTCTTTGTGTTTTTTATTGCAGATATGGATCACAATGCCAAGATATTGAGAGATATGGAATCTCTCATATCCATGAGCACTATATTTAGGGGTGGAGACCCAATTCAATGCTCTCTTGTCGATACCATTGATTCTGTCATAGGCATAATCCGAAAGGAAAATGGGGAACTCTATATCATTTCATCATATAGAGAGAGGAAATGATGGGAATATATTGAATGTATTAGACCACTATGCAATAAAAAGACTAAAGATACACAAAGAATACATCACTTCCTGTTGAGAGAGCCTAGAACATGTGAAGTCCCTAACACCATCCATCCCCACATATCCATTGAATGGTGTACCTATCATCAATTTATTGATAATTGGATGGATAGGTGGTACATAGTGTTCGATGTGCCCCCTAAAACAATACGGAAGTCCCTTTGTACTTCCTTACGAAGATGTATGCCGAGTTTGTGTCGGGGAAGCACATAAATTATTTCCATTATTTGTCATTCTAGGATGTTGGGTTTTGGATGTCTCAAAACTGATAGGATGTGAGGTAGAGATTCCAATTTCCAAGCCTTTGCACCACATAGGCCAAATACTAGGGAATAATTCTCACCTACACAATAATTTCTTTCGGATACACATGATGCATTGTTGCATTTAACCCATACCATGGGTCATCATGCCACCTTTGTTGTGAGTGGTGTCCAGAGAGAGGCAACACCTACTGATTAGGTAGTACCATCAACTGCTGGTTAGGAAGGACCATCAATTACTAGACAAGTATGACAATTCAATCCAAGATTTCTTTCCCATTCTTTCACTTCATGTGGCCATATATGTTAGGGATTTTCCCATGAGGGTTTTTCCCAGTAGATAATTACATGACACTTGAAGGTTTTGTAGAAAGTTGTTTGTTTCTTATCATTCATAGATATAGTTATAGTTTTCTCATCCTTTTATGTTCTTAACTTGTAGTTGTTTGGTCAATCTCCCATGTGGGAGAATTTTGTTGGAACTGCCACTGTAGAGACTTCAGTGCCTGATTTCACAGGAAGAACTCAGAAAGAGATATATTTTTTGAACATGTTACATTGTTAATTATTATTACTTTTGAAATAAATGCATAATTTTACTATTTGAGAACTTTATGTTTGCAGTCATTGATAGAGGAGATTCATTAGGTTCCCCCCACCATATAGACATCAGTGTCTGAGTTCGCAGGAAGAACTCACCTGGGTATGATCTGTTCCAACATGTTATGTACATAAGTAATTCAAGTTATTTCGTTGTTGAATAGATGTTTTTAGATAGTTGAGCACTCAGTGATTGTAGGTAATTCCTGGATATTCCATCTTCCCATTTTCTACACATGCATATACTAGACGGTCTACTCCTTGAAAGACGAAGGATGGGGATACACATAGATAGGTAATTTTCCTAGTCTTAAATTATAGTTGTTTATATTTAAAACATACATTTCATCGCACATGTTTTGTTATTTCTCTAATGTTTGAATCCATGCATGTTTATAGTTATGACTTGGAGATCCCTCGACACAGGACTTGGAAAGATTCATCAAGGAAGTAGTTGATGTTGTATCTAAGATGGAAACATCTCACAAAGAGGTAACTATTTCAAATTTCAGACCATGTTAGTTCATGTGTTTGATCACTAATTCAAGCATATAACATATAACTCTTTGAAATAATCAGTTTCTCATAGCCATTGGTAGTAGTCGAGCATGCTCCCTTAAGTTCAACTACAAATGTTTCTAAAATGGATGTCCATCCAATGGAATTTCCTCCTACCAAAGGAGGACAAGATCCTAACCGAAGTCACCCTTTACGATAAGACATATTCATCAAGTATATATTAGTATATTAATGAGTTCAAGTGTTTAACTCAATTCAGTGAATCAAGTTCATAATTTGTGTATAAAATGATTGGCTATCTTTACTTTTTGTAGATGACGATCGGAGAGAGGATCTCCTTGAGAAGGAGGACACAACACTCATCCATACCTCATATGCACATGGTGAGTGTTTGATATAAATTATTGATTAGTAAGTGATTTTTTGAGTTTTATTTAATGTTGATGAAATTGAGCAAATAGTCGATCAATCGAATTGATTTTTGACTTGCAAACTTCAAAGATGAACACATATCCTAGACGTAATCATGCTCGATCTACATCATGGAAAAATAAGGAAGATTGATTTTGTATCCTAGATGTACGTAGGGGAGGCACATGCCTAAGCATGTTCATTGTATTATAAGGGTGGTCGCACAAAGTTGTGTCCACTTTTTTGTGCCACCATGGATTCCATAAACACGGGCTCATTGCAGATTTCATAAACGTGCTTGAATTATTAGGTTCAGGCTTGATGAAACCCGGGCCTGTAACCATAGCTAATATTAAGAAACAAGTATGTGTTATAATGCATATGTGTTATGAAATTGAAAAATTCATATCACATATGCTTTATGGAAATGAAACATTAAAATAGTGCATATATGATATAATGCATGTGTTATGTACTAATAAAGAAAAGGCCCGAACAACCATTCTAGTCTACATTTGCAAATCCGTAGAGCGAAATAACGGAGACGGGCTATAATGCAAGGTCATATTGGGAATATTGAAAGCATCAACTTGATCTGGAAAGGTTGGTTTCGTATAGACCTCAGTTGGTCATCATTCAAAGTATGGTTCTTGTCCAATTTATTGTTAAATTCCACATAAAAAATAATAATTTCTATGGATGTTTGTAGATATTGAATCTAATTTAAAAAATTGATTGTGTAAAAACAACATATTCTCCATGGATCCACACAATCTCGAAGAAACCATCCATGTACAAAACCCAAACCCTTAAAACATTCATCCTGAAAACCTAATAAATATTGAAGAAGAAGAAGAAATCCCTTAACAAGGAAACCCAGTAATTATTGAATAAGAACACCAAATCCCTGCATAGAAAAAAGAACACCAAATCCCTCCACTGCAAGAAGAACATCGAATCCCACCATGACAACAAATGAATGATATAAATGTGGAGATACTATCACAGTTGGGGTTTTTGAGATGCCTTAGTGCTACCTTTAAGGGGGGATATTAAAATATTCTCTTGGGGTAGAGACAGAGGGGGCATTTCTACAGATGGCCAAGACATTGGTTTGTCATGGCACTTTTGTTGAGATCTAGACAGTTGGGGGCTCATCTAGGGGGGGTGCATAATATTCATCTAATGGTGGTGAGGAGGCACATAGTGGGATCCATGGTGATGAGAATTCATATGGTGGTGATCATGAGCAGCCAGAGACACCCAGTAGAGCACAGGAACACGTTACAAAGTGACATATTATGCCTCATCCATCCTCATCTTGTGATAGCATTTTCTATGGGCCTTCATTGCATATTTTATTTGGTGGATTCATGGAATGTGTCAGTTCATTATTATTCAAATACTTTATTATATTTTAAATTACAACTTTGATTTTTTTTTTAAATAGTATTTTATTAATTTGTTGACATATTATAATCACGTGTAGCTAGTATAAAAGTGGACATTTTCACAATAGCTGGGTATTTCTTAAGAGAATGAAGTAAATGTAGTAGTTAATGTTGCATAAAATTTTGGTTTATCACCATTCTAGGTAATGTAAAAAAATTTAATTTACCATCATCTACCATAATTATATTACTAGAAGGAAAAATATATTTAATTGTTCATGTAATATATTCAATTGTTGATGTAATATGTTTTATGCAGGGTTCTATAGAATTTGTTGTGTAATCCACACTCAATGTTTTTGTAAAGACTCAGGAGGATGTGTCAGTAAGGTTTGACCGACCTTGGAGTGCATCATTATTTATTTTTACATATTTAGTATGTAAGTTATTTGATGGGCTCGTATTGTTGGTATCCCATACAACTAGGGGATGAACAGGTACTTCAAGAGAGATAGGAATCACAAACTATTAATGAGTCTCTTATGACTACCTCACAACCATATGTTTCACACTTGGATGACTTGCAGCATATTCAATAAAGAGAGAGATAGAGGGAGATATAATAGAAGGGGGAGAGATATTTAACTTGCAAGAGAGAGTGATAGATGGGGAGAGAGATAATGATAGAGAGATTTATTGAGAGAGAGAGAGAGGGAAGATGGAGATAGAATGGGAGATATATAGTGAGAGAGAGAGATGGAGGGGGGGGGGAGAGAGAGAGGGGGGGGAGGGAGACTGATAGAATGGGATAGAGATAGTGAGAGAGAAAGAGAGTGATTGATAGAGAGAGGAGGAGGAGGCTCAGGATGGAATGAGATTGATGGATAAGGAGGGAGGGTAGGAAAAAGAGTGAGATAGATAGCGAAAGAAGGGGAGGGGGGTAGTAAGGGAGGGAACAGACAAACAGTGATAGAGAGATTGATTGAGAGAGAGGGAGGGGAGAGAGAGATAACTTGATAGAAAAAGTGAGAGAGAATGTTAAATTTTGAGCATTAATTCACAATACTCTAGGATCTTCACTGAGAGAATAACATATACAGTATATCAATGCATAACAATCACAATAAGCATGACAAGCATCACAAGAATCAAAAGCATGAGATACAAGAGACACAGAGTTTCCGTGGGGAAAACCCTAAGGTGAAAAACCCCACAACTTCCTCAGAGATAGAGAGAGCAATGGCTCAACCAAAGTACAACCAAAATACACTGAGATAGTCTCCTAGTAGCAGATGATCCTCCTCCTCACTAGTGCGCCACTTTCTGAGTGAGAGAGATATACTTTTCCGAATGATCTAAATAAAGATCACCTAATCTCTATTTATACTAACCTGTTTGCCCAATGACCTTATGGGGCCAACTTGTCTAGCTAGGTACATCCACATTATAATATATATATTTCAGGGTCGACCCCACACATGGTGGTCTAATAACCCATCGGCAAGTACACACACTTGCGACACTTGTCAATCCACATGACGACGCTTCCTTATAGAGGAATAACACATCTCTAATAAGGGTACAATAAATATATATGAAATACATTCCGCAGTTACATATACATCAACACTCTCTCTTAACTAGGAAGGTATTTCTCGACACAGATCTGCTAGACAAGTCTTCTTCTCGGGATCATCATCATTGTTGCATCGTCATTGTCATCGTCACTGCTACTGCTATCTCAACCAATATCTAACTCTACTCATCATAGGAAGTTCTACAGAGCCAGTCCTTTTTCATACTGGATGTAGGCCCACCACCTGTAGGTCTTCGTCATCACTGGCCATACTGTGGAATCCTCAGGACTTATTACATGCATCACAAAACCTCGAAAGAGCATCCCAGGCTGTTACGAGCACATGGCTCTACCTATAGGATCTCCCAGGGCCATATTATATGTGACCTCACCACAGAACCTCGCAAGAGCATCCGAGGCTGTTACGAGCACACAGCTCTACCTAGAGGATCTCCCAGGGACAGATTATATGTGGTCACCACAAAACCTCGCAAGAGCATCCCAGGCTGTTACTAGCACACAGCTCTACCTATAGGATCTCCCAGGGACAGATTATATGTGGTCATGGAAAAACCTTGAAAGAATATCTGCAAATCTCTTAGGGCCAAATTATATGTCCTTCCAGAGCAAAACCTCAAAAGAGCATTTGCCAGATATCCCAGGGCCAAATTATATGCCATAGGCAAAACCTCGAAAGACTGTCTGCAAATCTCCTAGGGCCAAATTATATGCTCATATGCACAACCTGATCCATGGCCATAGAGTATCAACCTGATACTCACCATACATCATCCTAATGTACACATGATCATCCTGATCATCATCACTGCAACATCCTGCTGCATGTCATCTGGAGCAACATCCTGAAGCTCGTCATCCATGATCATCCTGATCATACAATGCATATACCTGATGCATACCAAGTATCTACCTGATACATATCATCATACATGATCCACCTGATCATATAGTGTATCCACCTGATACAAATACAAATACATGATACATATCACCATACATGATCCACCTGATCATACAATGTATCCACCTGATACATATACAGATACATGGTCCAAGCATCCAACATGATGCATATACAAAATACATACAAATGATCCTACTGATCATATCCAGCATCCAACATGATGTGTACATACATATAAATGATCCAACTAATCATATCCAACATCCACCATGATGCATACATACATATAAATGATCCAACTGATCATATCCAGCATCCAACATGATGCGTACATACATATACATATAAATGATCCAACTGATCATATCCAGCATCCAACATGATGCATACATACATATAAAAATGATCCAACTAATCATACAAAGCAGAAACCAGGACATCATCCTGATGCTCATCATCCAGCGCTTACATCCACAGCCATGTGAAGGATCCTCCTTCCAACATGCTTGGAATGGCTTCAGCAAATGTGTCCATCACTTCTTCCTCAAAGTTTCATCAATCTGAAAAACACCAAGCCTCTCTCTGAAGTACTCGAACTTCACCCTGGCTAGTGGCTTCATTAGCACATCTGCAATCTGCTCGTCCGTCACAACATACAGGAGCTTCACAGCTCCTCTCTGCGCCATATTCCTGATATAGTGATATTTGATCTCTATGTGTTTCAACCTGTCATGAAACACTGGGTTCTCAGACAACTTCACACAACTCTGGTTATCACAGAAGATACCAGTAGCATCTAACGGGAGATCAAATAACTCAGACAATAGCTTCCGTAGCCATACTGCCTCACAACTAGATGAACAGGCTACAACATACTCTGCCTCAGCTGTACTCAGTGCTACACAGGACTACTTCCTGGTAAACCAAGAGATCACACCTGATCCCATACTGAAGCAGCACCCAAATGTGCTCTTCCTATCTGCAGCACTGCCAGCCCAATATGAATCAACATAACCTTGCAAGTTAAACTTTTGATTCGCTTCATACTTAAGCCCATAATCCACTGTACCCTTCAGGTACCTTAGAACATGCTTTACAGCAACCAGGTGAACACTCCTCGGATCTGTAAGGAACTGACTCAATGTGTTCACCTCAAAGCAAATATCTAGTCTCGTGTTCGTCAGGTACATCAAGGACCCAATCATCTGACGATACATAGAGACATCAACCGGCTCAGATGAAGCATCACATAGAAGCTTCAGATTCGATGCCATAGGTGTGGCCATGGCCTTTCAATCCATCATCCCGAATCTCTTCAGGATATCTACTGTGTACTTCCCTTGACCAAGGAAGATCCCACCTGCACTCTGCCACACCTCCATACCTAGGAAATAATGCATCATTCCCAAATCTTTCATATCGAACTCGGCAGCAAGCTTCCTCTTAGTATCTGCAATTAATCTGTCATCTCCTATTACAAATAAGTCATCCACATACAGGAGTAGAGTCACAGGATTCCCTTCCTCAACCTTGTAGTAAAGGTTGGAATCCGCTTTACTCTTGGTAAAGCCCAAACTAGATCGGAAACTGTCCATCCTACCATACCAAGTTCTGGGAGCTTGTTTCAAGCCATACAAGGCTTTATTCAATCTGCACACATATGACTCCCTGTCATGTATTTCAAAACCGAGTGGCTTCTCCACATATACTTCCTCTTCAACTACACCATTCAAGAAAGCAGTCTTGACATCCATCTGGTATATTTTCCATTTCATTGCTGTAGCCAGGGAAAGTACTGTTCTGATGGAAGTATACCTGGCTATAGGTGCAAAATTTTCTTCATTATCTATTCCCTGTTTCTGAGAGAAGCCACGAGCTACGAATCTTGCCTTGTATTTCTCTACACTGCCATCTGCAGCATGCTTGATTTTGTAGATCCATTTGGAAGTCACAATAGACATCTCTTTAGGTCTTTGGACAACATCCCAAACATCATTCTTCATTATTGATTGGTATTCCTCAACCATGGCATCCTTCCATTCTTTCTTTTCCGCTGCTTCTTCATAACTGGAAGGCTCTTTGTTCATAATGTCACAGAGTAAAGCAACATAGCTGGTAGGTGATCTGGGTCTCTTCTTTGCTCTGTGTTCTTCTTCTGGAATGCCAAATCTTTCTACATCTTGAATGAGCTCTCTAGCCCATGCAGGTTTCCTCTTGTGAGAGTTATCCTCACGGGGTGGATCTATAGGTTCTTTTGGATCTTCAAACTCACGAACAACTTCTGGAACTGCTTTAGTCATGGTAGTGTCTTGAAATCTAGTTTCATTAGGTTCTTCATAAAATTCGATAGGTGCCTTCCTTGATTTGATGAATGCTGAGTTTTCATCAAATGTTACATCCCTGCTGACATCAATCTTCTTGAACCCTGGAAAGTATATTCTGTAAGCCTTCGAGCTTTCACTGTAACCCACAAAGATACCCTTCTTTCCTGAAGGATCTAGTTTAGTCCTCTTTTCCTTTGGGACATGAGTGTATACTGGACAACCAAATATTCTGAGATGGATGACTTCAGGTTTCTTACCAGAAAAGACCTCTTCTGGTGTCTTGTTCTCCAATATCTTGTGGGGTGTTCTGTTCTGCACATATACAATTGTTCTAGCTGCTTCTGCCCATAGATGCATAGGTAGATCCTGTTCATGCAGCATTGCCCTTGCTGCTTCCATGATAGTTCTGTTCTTCCTTTCTGTAACTCCATTTTGTTGAGGATTATAAGGAGCAGTCAACTCCCTCTTAATACCTGAATCACTACAAAGCTTCTTGAAGTCACCTGAGGTGAATTCTCCACCATTGTCGGATCTAAATGTTTTGATCTTCTTGTCAGTTTGATTCTCCATCAAGGTTTTGAATTCCTTGAACTTATCAAGCACCTCATCTTTATTATTCAAGAAGTACACCCAAGTCTTCCTGGAGAAGTCATCAATAAATGAGACATAGTAAACATACCCACTAAGAGAACTGGATGACATAGGACCACATACATCTGAGTGGATGATTTCCAGGATATCTTTGGCCTTGCTTTCACTGCTTGGGAAAGCCTTCTTAATGTTCTTACCTTTTGCACATCCTTTGCAAACACCTTCATGTTTGGTCTTGATTTCAGGAAGACCTTCTACAGCCTTTCTTGCAATTGGAAGTGCCCTATAGTGCATATGAGCAAGTCTTCTATGCCAAAGTTCACTTGGCTCCATGGATTCATGCACCATGGCATGTTCAGGTTGTCCCTTCAATTTATACAATCCTCCCTCGCTCTCCAATCACTACTGCATCATCTATGGTCTTTCCCTTTGGCCACATTAGGACTTGGCCATCCACAAATTCAACCCTCATACCTTTTGCATCCAATGCAAAGATGGAGTGTAAGTTCTTCTTGAGCCCAGGTACATAAAGGACTTCTTTCATCTTCAAATATTTTCCAGAATCTAGGTTGTAGGAGGCTTCACCACTTCCTTTGATTGGGTATTGATAATCATCCCCAAGTTTCACCTTATGGGGTGATTCATGTTCAGATAGATTCACAAAAGATTCCTTAAACCCAGTCATGTGTTTGGAAGCCCCACTATCAATCAACCAATCATTACAACCATGGGAGATAGTACTTGTGAGAGCAGAGATTAGAACATACTCTTCTTCACTTGATGAGTCGTCATCACTTTATGCCCTAGCCTTCTTCTTTGGAGGTTCATCATCTTCGGCAACATGAGCATGGAACTTTCTTTTGCTGCCCTTCTTCTTCTTGCTGAAGTTGTTGTTATTATCCCTTTTGTTCTTGGGACAATCTGAAGCAAAGTGACCCTTCTCATTGCATGTGAAGCATCTTAGATCCTTCTTATTCTTTTGATAGGATCTTTTGTAGCGAGAGTGCTCCTTCTTGGGATTGCTTCTTTTGGTGTGAGTTGCAAGAGCTTGATCTTCACCTCCCATCTTTTCCTCACGAGCTACAAGTCTATCTTCTTCTTGAGAGCATTCCTCCCATAGTTTACTGAAAGAGATCAATTTCTTTCTTGCACATATTCCTTGAATAAAAGAGTCCCATGACCTAGGTAGGCCATTCAGAGTGGTCATAACAACTTCACCATTGTCCACTACTTCATCCACAGCTTCAAGTTGCTCCTTGATCTGAGAGACCTTGGAGAAGTAAGATTGAATGGTTTCTCCATTCAACATCTTGACCCCTTTCAATTGATTCTGCAGAGTCATCTTCCGATTTATGTTCTTCCCTTCAAATAGCTTGGTCAAAGAGTCAAACATCTCCTTGGGTGTCTTTAGAGAAGACACATGGGGTATGAGATGGTCTTTGATAGAATCAGCAATGATTCTCTTTGCCTTGACCAAGTTCTTCTTATGCAATACCTTGGCCTCTTCATCCTCTAGGATAGGGATGTCTTCTTTTATATATGAGTCCAACTCATTCTCTTCCAGGATTAACCCAATCCTATACTTCCAAGCTCGGAAGTTATCAGCCCCTTAAAGCTTATCCTCAAGCTTGGTGTGGTGAGACATCTTAAAGAGTACTTCAAATGGAAATAGAAAATATTTAGGTCTTACCACTTGAAATGCTGAAAACTGGATCTGGTCCCGATTAGGGTTTGTCGGAAAAAAAAAACCCTAAAAATTCAAAATGTGAATTTCAATTTTCTGAAAGGATAGAAAGATGCGCTTTGATGAGCTGATCAGCCTGGTGCATTCAGAATTTGAGATCAGCAAAGTTTTACCCTTCAGATTTTCCTTTTTGTCCTCCCGGGTTCACTAGGGAGAGCCCTGAATTAGGGTTTGAGTTTCCCGGAGATCTACCCAGCCAAAAATATCGATCCAAAGCTCTAAACTTCGATTTTTGCAAGGAGCTTCCAGCTATGTCTTCAGATTTCAGAAATTCCTATTTTTGTGGAAACCCTAATTTTTAGGGCCAAATCTGAAAATGCTCGGAATTGAATTATGATTGGACAGATAGATGCACCTTGATGAGTAGAGTCAATCTACTATACTGCTTTTCCAAAATCTGTGGCGAGAAACCCAATAAACAAGAAACTCAAGTTTTCGTCACTGCAAAATGTCTTCTTCTCAGGGATACCATGTTAAATTTTGAGCATTAATTCACAATACTCTAGGATCTTCACTGAGAGAATAACATATACAGTATATCAATGCATAACAATCACAATAAGCATGACAAGCATCACAAGAATCAAAAGCATGAGAGACAAGAGACACAGAGTTTCCGTGGGGAAAACCGTAAGGTGAAAAACCCCACAACTTCCTCAGAGATAGAGAGAGCAATGGCTCAACCAAAGTACAACCAAAATACACTAAGATAGTCTCCTAGTAGCAGATGATCCTCCTCCTCACTACTGTGCCACTTTCTGAGTGAGAGAGATATACTTTTCCGAATGATCTAAATAGAGATCACCTGATCTCTATTTATACTAACTTGTTTGCCCAGTGACCTTATGGGGCCGACTTGTCTATCTAGGTACATCCACATTATAATATATATATTTCAGGGCCAACCCCACACATGGTGGTCTAATAACCCATCGGCAAGTACACACACTTGTGACACTTGTCAATCCACATGACGACACTTCCTTATAGAGGAATAACACATCTCTAATAAGGGTACAATAAATATATATGAAATACATAGATGAAATACATTCCGCAGTTACATATACATCAACAGAGAAAGAGAGTGATATAAGGGGGAAGAGAGAGAGAGAGAGAGAGAGATAAATTGAGAGAGAGAGTTATAGGGAGAGTGATAGAAGGGGAAAGAAATGGTGAGAGGGAGAGAGACACTGGAAGAGAGAAATAGGAGGAGGGAAGGAGATGGATTGATAAGGAGGGAGGGTGGGAAAAATATATAGAGAGGTAGTGAAAGAAGGGGAGGTGGTAGCAAGGGAGTGGTTGTGGGAAAGAGAGAGCACGAGCAAGTGAAGGAGGGAGGGAGAGAGAGAGAGAGAGTGGAAGGGATAAGCAAAGATTTAGGGATAGAGAGAGAGAGATATATTCATTTGTGCTATGGAGGCATAGACGTACATAACACATATGTGTTAGCGTTATAACACATATGCATAATAATGCATATACATTATGCACATCTCTGCAACCCGCACAAATCAATGTTTTGAAATATACAAAGCATTTGTGCTATGAATTCGATAATGAATATACGTTTTAATGAATTTACATTATAACACATACATTTTAACCCATATGTGTTATGAAATTCATAGCAATTGCTTTGAATCGTTTGAAGAATTTATTTGTGCGATGGATGCTTAGACCTCCATAACGTATATGCATTATAACACATATGTGTTATGGAGGTCTATGCATCCATATCACATGGGCATGCATCAAGTGAGGAAGTGTATATTGAGAAGGAGGGATGAAGGGATGAAGGGACTGAGAGAGAGAGAGGGAGGGAGACTAAGTGAGGATAGAGAAAGAGGGAATGTTGTACTATTGTTATGGGAAGGAATTCTAGAGCAAAGATCATGGGATTTGAGATATATAGTGCGCTCATTACTGGCATGATCATAATAGGAATGGATTCTACATAATATAATGATATTGAGGTTGAGATTTATGATTCCAAGACGAGCATATTGGCTTAGTTAGAGACAATCATGGACAACATGGTTCACCCTAAAGGGGGGGGTATATTCAAATGGAAAATTTTATTGGTTGGATGAAGTACTTGTTGTGTATAGTTACAGTGTAGTGGATTTTGATGTGGAAAAGAAATAATGGAATAAATTCAAAGGGAATTTACAGTTAAGAGCTAGCATCTTATCACAAATTCTTGGCACTACACATGTTACATCATGTAAAGGGAATATAGTGTTATCCTATAAAGGGAATAGATACCATGAGAGTGTGAATGAGGGGGTGGAAGAGGGATATATAGAGAGGGAAATGGATGGGGAGGTGATTAATGAAATGGGAGAGAGACAAATGACGTGAGAGAGAGATAGTAGAAAACATGAAAGCATGTGAAGTCTTGAAGGAAAAGATGCAGAAGTTGACCAACATCTACTGTGAAGTTTTGGATTCCCTAGAGAGAGAGAGAGAGAGAGAGAGATTGGGGGTTAGTGTTTTAGAGAGAGGGAGAGAGATCCAGTGGTAGTGGTTAATGGTGGGAGTAGGTGAGAGACCAAGAGAGGGAGGATGAGGGAGTGGAAGATGGATATAGAGAGATAGAAAGAAAGGGATGGGGATGTGGTTAGTTGAAGGGGAGAGAGACATATGACATGAGAGAGAGAGAGAGTGGAAAACATGAAAGAGTGTGAACCCTTAAAGAAAAATATGTAGAATTTGACCAATATATACTATGAAGTTTTGGATTTCTCGAAGAGAGAGAGAGAGAGAGAGAGAGAGAGATTGGGTGTTAATGGAAGAGGGATATAGAGATATAGAAAGGGATGGGGAGTTGGTTAGTGGAATGGGGAAGAGACAAATGACGTGACAAATATAGAGAGAGATATTGGGGGTTAAGTCTTTAAAGAGAGAGAGGAAAAGAGATAAGGGTGGTGGTGGTTAGTGGTAGGAGTAGGTGAGAGACTAGGAGAGGGTGAATGAAGGGGTGGAAGAGGGATATAGAGAGAAATAAAGTGATGGAGAGATGGTTAGTGGAAGGGGAGAGAGACAAATGATGAGAGAGAGAGAGAGAGTTACAAACATGAAAGAGTGTGAAGTCTTGAAGGAATAGATGTAAAAGTTGACCAATATCTACAATAAATTTTTGGATGCCCTAAATATATAGAGAGAGAGGTATTAGGAGTTAGGGGTTTAGAGAGACAGAAATCAGTTGGTGGTGGCTAATGGTAGGAGTAGGTGAGAGACAAGAAGAGGGAGAATGAGGGGTTGGAGGATGGAGATAGATAGGGGGGAATGGATGGGGAGGTGGTTAATGGAATGGGAGAGATACAAATGATGTGTGTGTGAGAGAGAGGGAGAGAGAATAGAAAACGTGAAAGAGTGTGAAGTCTTGAAGGAAATGATGTAGAATCTAACCAATATCTACTAAGTTTTGGATGCCCTGAAGGCAGGAGAGAGAGAGAGAGAGAGAGAGGGATGGGGAGGTGGTTAGTGGAAGGGGAGAGAGACATATGATGTGTGTGTGTGAGAGAGAGAGAGAGAGAGAGATTGGGGTTTAGGGATTTAGAGAGAGAGAGAGAGATCGAGTGGTGGTGGTTAGTAGTAAGAGTAGGTGAGAGGCTAGGAGAGGGAAAATGAGGGGGTGGAAGAGGGATATATAGATAAGGAAAGGGATGGGGAGGTGGTTAGTGGAAGGGAAGAGTGACAGATGACATGAGAGAGAGAGAGAGAGAGATTGTAGCAAACATGAAAGAGTGTGAAGTCTTGAAGGAAAAGATGAAAAAGTTGACCAATATCTACTATGAAGTTTTGGATGCCCCGAAGAGAGAGAGAGAGAGAGAGAGAGAGAGAGAGAGAGAGAGAGAGAGAGAGAGAGAGAGAGAGATTGGTGGTTAGGGGTTGGGAGAGAGAGATTGGGGTTTAGGGGTTTATATATGGATATCATACAACTTATATTTATCTATGGATAACACATTTTATATTTATGTATGGATATCATACAACTTATTTCTTGTCATATTGGTATTTAAATCACACACACACATATATATACTCCTTTTTACTTTACTATAATGATATCCATGAAAGGTTTTGATATGTTGATCATATATTTGAATTTTAGTTGATTTGATTAAAGATGATAATGATATTATCAGTATTGTCTTGTTACTTTATATATATATTGGAAATTTTAAATTTTGTTTTGATGGAGAATAACTCTGTATGATGATATTACTATTGGATGGATGTTGGGAATTTACCTTAAAATTATCCAAAAATGTTATGCTATAAATTTGAATTCTTAATGATATTTTAGAACTTTGATATATTTCAATATTTAATTGAAATTAATAAAATGGATGCAAAATCAATAAAAATTGGTATATTTCACTATTAATAATTGAAATTAATATTCTTAATTAATAGTGGATGCAAAATGGGATGCAAAATGAATGCCAAATTGGATGACAAATGGGATACAAAAGTGGATGCAACATTAGATGCAAAACTAGTTGCAAAATAGTGATGCAAAATTGGATGCAAAAAGGGACTCAACACTAGACACAAATTTGGGCGCAAAACTCGGCACCAATCTAGACGAAATACTAGTCCCAAAACTAGATGCAACACAGGACGCAACAGTAGATGTAAAACTGGATTCCTAACTAGATGTAAAATTGTGGGCTAAATTGGGCATACAAGTGGGCACAAAATTGGATGCAACATTGGACATAAAACCATATGCAACACTGAGTGCAAAACTAGATGCAACACTAGACACAAACCTAGATGAAAAAAAAAGATGTGAAACAAGATGCAAAATTGGATGCAAGATGGGACAAAACAATAGACGTAACACTGGATGCAAAACTAGACGCAAAACTAGGCACAACACTGGGCACAAACCTAGATGCAAAAAGACATAAAACAAGACGCAACACTGGGCGTAAACCTGGATGCAAAAAAAGACATAAAACGGGATGCAAAATTGGATGTAAGATTGTATGCAACACTATACATAAAACTAGACGTAAAATTGGATACACAACTTGACGTAATACTATGCTCAAAATTGGATGCAAATCTGGAACCAACACTAGACGCAAAATTGGACACATAATTGGATGCAAGATAGGGTGCAAAACTGGGCACAAAACTTGACGTAAAACTAGGTGAACAACCAAACACAACATTAGACACAAAATTGGGTGTAAACAAGGACGTAAAAAAGGGCGCAAAAGGTATGCAATACTAGATGCAAAATTGGACACAAAGAAGGGCGTAAAAAAATATGCAAAAAAATTGGGTGCACTGGACCTAAAAAAGGATGCAGGAAAGGAAGCAAAAGTTGGCACTTTATGAAAATGTACTTGCAACACCAAGTTTAGCATTGGATTGTTCACCACACTTGAAAACAATTACACTAATATATGACGCTAAATTTGGCGCAAATTCAAGTTTTTTGTTGTAGTGTCATTTTCCTCCTTATCCTCCTACCCTAACAATACCTCCCTCTCTTCCCCACATTCTAATTCCATCCATCCCCACCTCATCTTAGGCCATCATTTATTTTCCTCTAGTGTATCCTCTCCAATAAACATTCATATATATTTCATTAACACATCATTCACGTTTACCTAATCATGGACACATTATAGCTCAATATAGTATTCCAACATAGCCAAGGTCTCAATATGTTGTTAGACATCAAGGCCTAGACTCATTTTCTCAAGAAAGATATACAATGCATCCCAACGCTTCTCTAGTCAACCACATAACACATGCTTTGCACAATAATCTTGTAGTAGCTTGTGGGATCCACGAGGATCAATATCACTACACTTTTACAAGCAATAAATCATTTAGAAACTAATTCTCATTCACTAAAGGATGCATCACATCATGATCTACATCTCCCATCCATTTAGAACAATAGGTATATAACCATCAATTCAAGTTATTTTCCTCTTATTTGTGTAAAACTAGCAAAGCCGCACAATCCTTGACATCAACATTCTCTTTCTATTTGTACACCACCAAAATTTGTCCACATCTACACTATGCCCCAATGGATTATACATAACTTCCCATGCCAATTCTATAGAATATTATGAAGAATAATCATTGGCTTTTGATTATTATATGCAATCTTGAAATAGTTGCACAATGCATAAGACACGTGAAATATATTAATATGGACGAGTAATTTTATGCTAATATCCATTCTATTGCACCTATGATTCCTATACAAATTGTTTCATCTTGGCATTTGATGGTAAATTCAAGGCACCAATTTGGGCAACACATATAGGTACATATTAGGTTGTAAAATCGTGGTAAAACCTTACCAAGATGAATACTTACCTCTTCCCATAACATTTGTCCTACCTACAAAGATTTTTAATAGAATTGTTGGATCATTCACAAGGCCATGCACACATAGATTATTTGTTCATGGAAACATTCTTCAAAGGATTATGATGGGACATTGATCTTAGTTGCTAGAAATATGAATCTCAAGCTTGCTCCCATGATTGTGTAACCTACAAACACAACATGTGGTGTAATGATGTAGGATTTCAATATTTTCTTCCAACTATAGCGAATAAGCATGAATACTATGTTTCTTTCCTTAGGATAAGAGGAAATTTAGTTTGGTCCATACTTTTTATGAAAAATATTTTCAACATCAATTCTTTATTTAGTCTACATAATCCATCAATTTCCACCTTTTTTTTAGATTCTTTCATGTTCTCACTTAATCTATAAGATGATATTTTTCACTTGCTCTTTTTACTACTAGATATCTCTTTCCACATAAACAACATACTTGTTCCAATACAATACTTCATTTTTATTGTTTTTCTTTTTTTAATCCATTTTTACCAGAAATATTATTTATTTACATAATAATAGTTTTATTTTTTTATAAATAAATATGTTTTTTATTACAATTAACATTTAATACATATTATTAATTAAATTTTTAAAATCACTGTTATTTAACTTTAATTATCATATAGTGATAGAGATATTGATTGAGAGGGAGTGTGAGGAGGGATGGAGAGAGAGAGGGAGGGGGTCAGGGAGAGGGAGAGGTAGGGGGGAGGGAGAGTGATAGAATGGGATAGAGATACTGAGAGAGAGAGAGAGAGGAGGAGGCTCATTAGGGAAGGAGATTGATGGATAAGGAGGGAGGGTGGGAAAAAGAGTGAGATAGATAGTGAAAGAAGGGGAGGAGGTAGCAAGGGATGGAAGAGAGAGACAATGATAGAGAGATTGATTGAGAGAGAGGGAGGGGAGAGAGAGATAACTTGACAGAAAAAGTGAGAGAGAGAGTGATAGAAGGGGGAAGAGATAATGATCCAGAGAGAGAGAGAGTGAGAGGGAGAGTAATAGAAGGGGAAAGAGATGGTGAGAGGGAGAGAGAGAATGAGAGAGAGACATAGGAGGAGGGAAGGAAATGGATTGATAAGGAAGGAGGGTGGGAAAAAGAGATAGAGAGGTGGTGAAAGAAGGGGAGGGGGGTAGCAAGGGAGTGGTTGTGGGAAAGAGAGAGAACAGGAAATTGGAGGGAGGGAGAGAGAGACTGGAAGCGATAAGCAAATATTTAGGGCGAGAGAGAGAGAGAGAGAGAGAGAGAGAGAGAGAGAGATCCATTTTTTCTATGGAGGCATATACGTACATAACACATATGCATTAGCATTATAACGCATACATGTAATAATGCATATACATTATGCACGTCTGTGTATCCAACGCAAATCAATGTTTTGAAAGATACAAAACATTTGTGCTATGACTTACATAATGAATATATGTTTTAATGAATATGCATTATAACACATAAATTTTAACCCATATGTGTTATGGTATTCATAGCAAATGCTTTGCTTTGAATCGTTTGAAGCATTTATTTGTGCGATGGATGCTTAGAACTCCACAATGTATATGCATTATAACACATATGGGTTATGGAGGTTTATGCATCCATATCACATGGGAATGCATCAAGTGAGGAAGTGTATATTGATAAGGAGGGATGAAGGGATGAAGGGAACGAGAGAGAGAGAGAGAGAGGGAGGGAGACTAAGTGAGGATAGAGAAAGAGGGAATGTTGTACTATCGTTATGGGAAGGAATTCTAGAGTAGAGAACATGGAAGTTGAGATATATAGTGCGCTCATTGCTGGCATGATCATAATAGGAATGGACTCTACATAATAGAATGATATCGAGGTTGAGATTTATGATTCCAAGATGAGCATATTGACTCAGTTAGAGACAATCATGGACAACATGGTTCGCGCTAAAGGGGGGGGTATATTCAAATGGAAAATTTTATTGGTTGGATGAAGTACTTGTTGTGTATAGTTATAGTGTAGTGGATTTTGATGTGGAAAAGAAAGAATGGAAGACATTCAAAGGGCCTTTACAGTTAAGAGCTAGCATCTTATCACAAATGCTTGGAACAACACATGTTACATCATGTAAAGGGAATATAATGTTATCCTGTAAAGGGCATAGATACCATGAGAGTGTGAATGAGGGGGTGGAAGAGGGGTATATAGAGAGGGAAAGGGATGGGGAGGTGGTTAGTGGAAGCAGAGAGAGACAAATGACGTGAAAGAGAGAGATAGTAGAAAACATGAAAGAGTGTGAAGTCTTGAAGGAAAAGATGCAGAATTTGACCAACATCTACTATGGAGTGTTGGGTTCCCTAGAGAGAGAGGGATATTGGGGGTTAGTGGTTTAGAGAGAGGGGGATAGATCTAGTGGTACTGGTTAATAGTAGGAGTAGGTGAGAGACCAGGAGAGGGATAATGAGGGAGTGGAAGATGGATATAGAGAGATAGAGAGAAAGGGATGGGGAGGTGGTTAGTAGAAGGGGAGAGAGACATATGACATGAGAGAGAGAGAGTGGAAAACGTGAAAGAGTGTGAACCCTTAAAGGAAAAGATACAAAAGTTGACCAATATCTACTATGAAGTTTTGGATTTCTTAGAGAGAGAGAGAGAGAGAGAGAAATTGGGGTTACTTGGAAGAGGGGTATAGAGATAGAGAAAGGGATGGGGAGGTGGTTGGTGGAAGGGGGAAAAGACAAATGTCGTGACAGAGACAGAGAGAGAGAGATTGGGGGTTATGTATTTAGAGAGAGAGAGGAAAATATATCAGGGTGGTGGTGGTTAGTGGTAGGAGTAGGTGAGAGACTAGGAGAGGGAGAATGAAGGGGTGGAAGAGAGATATAGGGAGAAGGAAAGTTATGGGGAGGTGGTTAGTGGAAGGGGGAAGAGACAAATGATGAGAGAGAGAGAGAGAGAGAGTTACAAACATGAAAGAGTATGAAGTCTTGAAGGAATAGATGTAAAAGTTGACCAATATCTACAATAAAGTTTTGGATGCCCTAAAGATAAAGAGAGAGAGATTGGGGGTGAGGGGTTTAGAGAGACATAGATCAGGTGGTGGTGGATAATGGTAGGAGTAGGTGAGAGACAAGAAGAGGGAGAATGATGGGGTGGAGGAAGGATATAGAGAGAGGGAAATGGATGGGGAGGTGGTTAATGGAAGGGGAGAGATACAGATGACGTGTGTGTGAGAGAGAGGGTGTAACATCCCAACAATTCATAAAAATTTAAAAAAATTATAACTATTTAATTGGCAGTAAATGCTATGCGGAAGTAGGTAGTTTAAGGATGTAAAGTTACTATTTAAATAAAAAGGGATGTTTAAAGTATCCATAAATTCTATTGATTAATTAAATTGTCAAAAGAAATAGTGGTGTAACACCTTTAGTTAGAATCTACAGTTCTATAATTAATCTGCCTAATTTATTGTTGTAAATTATTATGTGAACACTATTATACTATTGGATTAACTTTGTATTACTTACTTTATCAGTCGTTATTCTGCGAAGTCTCGAATGTCCATATGGCATAAATATATAAGTGACGTTGTGTTTATATTTAACTAGCATCGTCTTTTTAATATTAGTATAGTTGCGACCAACTTACATTCCAATGTAACTCTGCTTTGATCCGTTGATATTTCAGTTGCTATTTGTATTGTCACTTTAAAAGGTTGGCCTTAGTACACGTAAATGAATTTCAAAAACATTGGCAAGAGTATACTTGAAAAAGGATTCGAGACTTACTTAGCTTATTGCTAAAGCATGCATTAATTCTATTTGGTACCGGGTTACAGGTTTGTCTTGGCATATGTTTTTATAGATGGCGTAAATAAGTTCATCGACAAAGAAAGCATGTGTACCAAGATCATTTAAATTATGATTTTGGAGAGTGTTGGAAAAGGTTAATATCTAGCCTACTTCATGCTAGGCTACACAACAAAGTGGTCACTCGAATGTTAATGACTTAATGGAAAGATGGCACACCAACTATATACTATGTATAAAGTTGTGGCTCAATAATTATCAACGTTGATATTTATAAACTTTATAATAGGCAAATGTGTAGGTCATATTCCAACACTGGGTTATTTATTAATTCCATGTAACAATTGCGTGTTCATACTATAGGATGGAGGCTTTGTATATTCGGTTGGTGGATGACCAAGCTAGAAATTTAATGCCTTCACGTGATTGTCATTAATGTGAGTCTTGGTTATACAAAACCCTACAGCTACATTTCAGGGTTTAGTCATTTAGAAGTTTGTTTTGGTATGTTTGTTGTTGATGAGCCGAGCCTCTCCACCTTCCGGCCGTTATGGTTATGGAACACCACTCCTCGAATTGGTTGCAACCGTAAGGGTTTCCATCATGAGATTTTATGATTCCTATCGTGTGCAGGAGTTCATCGACCCGAGCTCGAACCTTGCAGGTAACAATCTCCTCCCGTAACTCGTTCTTTAAAGGCTTACTGTCTAGCTTCTGGTTTTAACAATTTAAGTCTTCATCTTTTAATATTTGTTATGGTTTTTGTTGACATGAGGCATTTTATGGTCTTCGGTGATGGTACAAAGAGAGTATTGTTGTTTCTAGAGGTCTATGAGTCTCGGTAAGTCTCGGGCTCATCTCAAGATGCCTCAGTCAATGTTTTAAGGGTTTTTAAGTTCTGTCCCATCATACTCCAGTGTGGACTTGGTTTTAAAGAGAGATACAAAAGTGAAAACAACATTGCTATAGTAGCATGATTTTATTTGGCCTCCGCATACCCAAGATAGGGTTTCTACAGTTAAGATGAAGTATCGGTATAAAGATACTGAGTATGTCATTTCGTTTTTCCTAAGCAGCTAGTCTGCGATGTAAAAGTTCTTTTTATAAAATAAAGCAAGACTACTGTTTGGTTCGTTTTCGTAGAATCTCTATTATGATCATCCTTGTTCTCGGCTCTGTTAGTTTTGTTTTTAAGTAAAAGGTTTTAAGAGTTTTGTATCGTCAAATGAAACTTAAAGGGCTCGAACCCTACCCTTATTATACAAATATTTTGCAAGTTTTAATATAGTTTGAGAAGTGTAATCAATGTTCATTACATTTTATTTTATGGACGCAAGCTTGAGGCTGGCACTACTGTGCGTTTATGTTTTTGTATTTTTAAACATTACAGTATGAAATAAGGGTGAGTTCTTCAACTTGGAGACTCGAACCCTCCGTGCTCGATTGCATGTTGCGTAAATATTAAAGCAGAGTATTATTTTAAGTTTATTACTGTAATAATTTGGGGTTTTAAACTTCAAAAGATATGTGCAGATATTGACCCTGAAAACTATTGTTTTCTCTTAGTATTTTTGTGTGTGTGAGGCCAGCCAGGGCGTGGCTCGAACCTACGACCTTTATACGTTCTCGGTTAATACCCGAACTAAATGTTAATGATAGCGTTGTAAACCTTTTACTCATTGGGATTCTAGAAGCTAACTATTACTCTAATGGTTTGTTAGATAAATGTTAGGGTTTTCAACCCTTGTTACAACAATTGCAAAAGCATAAATTTTTAATCCTATATTATATTTTTAAATAGTTTCTACAGTAGTATTATTACAAGGGTTTGATTCTGTTTGGACTTAAAAGAATAATTATATTGGTACTAAGAACATCGTTAGTATTGTTGGTTATAAGTACAAGTTTTTCGATGCTTAGTTTATAATAAATTTTCTTGTGATTGACATCCCCAGTATAGTATCAAACTAGGTTTCTCTGCATCGACAATTATTATATTAGGGTTTTATATTTAAGTCTTGTCGAATTTACAGGTTTGTTTGAAACTGTAAATAATTATTTGCAAGACCGTAATTTCCTTACACTTGGTTTAAGAAGCATGTTTATATTCAATATATTTTACTTACAGAGATAAAATGAGACATGTATAATTTATTCATTTTGTGATTTAATAATCTAGTAGATGTACAGGTGTTAATACTGTATAAATGCATAATGTTTACAGATTTGAATGTTCAGTTATCTAGGGTCACTCTGTTTGAAATCTAAAATAAATTGTTTGACAGAGTGTGACTCTGTTTTCAGTTTTATGAAAGCTTTAACTACTTTTAAAGATGTAAAATCAAACATAGGTTAACTATAAAGAAAAAATTTCTGGTCTGTACTGTTTATTCTAAGAACTCGATTATTTAGAAAATTAAATCTAGGTGACGTACAGAGCTTTTTATGTAATCACACTAATGACTTTTAAATAACCTCATAAACCTAAAATACATTTACTTTTCTTCAGTATTTAGAGATCATATCCAATCTATGTTAATTGACTTTTCTCTCTGTACTAGAGTACGTCACTGAAATGCGAAAGGAAAAATATAGGGAGACATTTCTATTCATTCTACTCATTTGTTACTCAAAATCTGATCATTCATAACATTCAAAACATAATTCAGAATTTTTAAATAGTATACTAGTATCAACTTAAGCAACAGTTTTCATATTAAATCGACAGTTCAGAAAATAAATAAAAATTAACAAGTAGAACCTGATAACTTGATAGGGTAGACAAACACCCAAAGAGGCCTGTTCCTCCCAACCTTCTCCAGAAGAAGCATCCAAATCACTTGCTCCGTTGGACCCCCGAGCCTGTTTACTAAACCACCAGGAAGAAGTCTCTGTGTAGAAGCAAGGCACTCAGGTTGTACTTCAGTAATCAGTGGAGACTTGCATACACCTCAAAAACCTCTGCAATTAGCAAGAAAACTCTGCACTCAGCAGAAATAAGACAGACTTACTCTGCAACTCAAAACATAGCCTCCCCTCATCAAATATCTTGTGTGCATACAGAAGAACCACAAGGTAAATTTTCTCATCAAAAAAAGTGTGAGCCTCTGCTCAAATTCGATGGCTTATAAAAGATGCCTAGGTCTTTTAGTGGCCAGTTTCAATAAATGAGCCTCAAGCTTCAGTTCCACATTCCAGGGAACTTGACCACAATTCAAGGGAGTTGTCCCATAACAACATCTAGTTATTGAGTTCATGATGCTGCCACTTGTCCATTGCCTTCTACCCCAGATTCCATTCCTCCTAGTGGGTTAGTAAACACTCTTTCAACAGTCTCTTTGGGTGAGTGTCTCCTATTTTATTTTATTTAAATAATAATATTATGCATTTACAGCATCCTTGACCACTTGGTCAAATATAAAACTTTACAATAAAATTTAATACAATGTTTTTCCACAAACATAAAATGTCTCAAGTATTGGGTATGTTACAGAGGGAGAGAGAATAGAAAACGTGAAAAAGTGTGAAGTCTTGAAGGAAACGATGTAGAAGCTAACCAATATCTACTATTAAGTTTTGGATGCCCCGAAGGCAGGAGAGAGAGAGAGAGAGAGAGATGGGGAGGTGGTTAGTGGAAGGGGAGAGAGACATATGGTGTGTGTGAGAGAGAGATTGGGGGTTAGGGGTTTCGAGAGAGAGAGAGAGAGAGAGAGAGAGAGAGAGATCAGGTGGTGGTGCTTAGTATTAAGAGCAGGTGAGAGGATAGGAGAGGGAAAATGAGGGGGTGGAAGATGGATATAGAGATAAGGAAAGGGATGGGGAGGTGATTAGTGGAAGGGAAGAGAGACATATGATGTGAGAGAGAGAGAGAGAGTAGTAAACATGAAAGAGTGTAAAGTATTGAAGGAAAAGATGCAAATGTTGACCAATATCTACTATGAAGTTTTAGATGCCCCGAAGAGAGAGAGAGAGAGAGAGAGAGAGAGAGAGAGAGAGAGAGATTGGTGGTTAGGGGTTGAGAGAGAGAGATTGGGGTTTAGGGGTTTATATATGGATATCACATTTTATATTTATATATGGATATCATACAACTTATTTCTTGCCAGATTGATATTTAAATCACACACACACACATATAGATACTCCTTTTTACATACCATAATGATATCCATGAAAGGTTTTGATATGTTGATCATATATTTGAATTTTAATTGATTTGATAAAGATGATAATGATATTATCAATATTGTCTTGTTACTTTATATATTTTGGAAATTGTCAATGTTTTTTTGATGGAGAATTACTATGTATGATGATATTACTATTGGATGGATGTTGGTAATTTACCTTAAAATTCTCCACAAATGTTATGCTATAAATTGGAATTCTTAAAGATATTTTAGAACTTTGATATATTTCAATACTTAATTGAAATTAATAAAAAGGATGCAAATCAATAAAAATTGGTATATTTCACTATTAATAATTGAAATTAATATTCTTAATTAATAGTGGATGCAAAATGAATGCCAAATTAGATGACAAATGGGATACAAAAGTGGATGCAAGATTAGATGCAAAACTAGTTGCAAAACAGTGATGCAAAAGTGGACATCACACTAGAACCAAAAGTGGATGCAAAAAGGGACTCAACACTAGACACAAATTTGGCCACAAAACTGGGCACCGATCTAGACGAAATACTAGTCCCAAAACCAGATGCAACACAAGACGGAATAGTAGATGTAAAACTGGATTCCTAACTAGATGTAAAATTGTGAGCTAAATTGGGCATACAAGTGGGCACAAAATTAGATGCAACATTGGACATAAAACCATATGCAACACTGAGCGAAAAACTAGATGCAACACTAGACACAAACTTGGATGCAAAAAAAGACGTGAAACAAGATGCAAAATTGGATGCAAGATGGGACAACACAATAGACGTAACACTGAGCACAAAATTAGACACAAAACTAGGCACAACATTGGGCACAAACCTGGATGCAGAAAAACATAACATGAGATGCAACACTAGGCGTAAACCTGGATGCAAAAAAAGACATAAAACGAGATGCAAAATTGGATGTAAGATGGTATGCAACACTATACATAAAACTAGACGTAAAATTGGACACAAAACTTGATGTAATACTATGCTCAAAATTGGATGCAAATCTGGACCCAACACTAGACGCAAAATTGGACACATAACTGGATGCAAGATAGGGTGCAAAATTGGGCACAAAACTTGATGTAAAACTAGGTGCAAAACCAAACACAACATTAGACACAAAATTGGGCATAAACAAGGACGTAACAAAGTGCACAAAAAGGATGCAGTACTAGATGCAAAATTGGACACAAAGAAGGGCGTAAGAAAATATACAAAAAATTGGGTGCATAAATGGATGCAAAAATGGACCTAAAAAAGGATGTAGAAAAGGACGCAAAAGTTGGCACTTTATGAAAATGTACTTGCAACACCAAGTTTAGCGTTTAATTGTTCACCACACTTGAAAAAAAATACACTAATATATGGCACTAAATTTGGTGTAAATTCCAGTTTTTGTTTTAGTGTCATTTTCCTCCTATCCTCCTACCCCAACAATACCTCCCTCTCTTTCCCACATTCTAAATTCCCTCCATCCCCACCTCATCTTAGGCCATCATTTATTTTCCCCTAGTGTATCCTCTCAAATAAACATGCATATATACATTATTAACACATCATCCATGCTTCCCTCTTCCACTCTCTCTCTCCCTACACCTCACACCTGCATTATCGTAGGTGGTATTTCAATGATCTCTCCATCACGTTTACCTAATCATGGACACATTATAGCTTAACATAGTATTCTAGCATAGCCAAGGTCTCAACATGTTGTTAGACATCAAGGCCTAGACTCATTTTATCAAGAGAGACATACAATGCATCCCAACACTTCTCTAGTCAACCACATAACACATGCTTTTGCACAATAATATTGTAGTAGCTTGTGGGATCCACAAGGACCAATATCACTACACTTTTACAAACAATAGCTCATTTAGAAACTAATTCTCATTCACTAAAGGAAGCATCACATCATGATCTATATCTTCCATCCATTTAAAACAATAGGCATATAGCCATTAGTTCAAGTTATTTTCCTCTTATTTGTGTAAAATTAGCAATGCCACACAATCCTTGACATCAACATTCTCTTTCTATTTATACACCACCAAAATTTGTCCACATCTACACTATGCCCCAATGGATTATACATAACTTCCCATGCCAATTCTGTAGAATATTATGAAGCATTATCATTGGATTTTGATTATTATATGCAATCTTGAAATAGTTGCACAATGCATAAGACACATGAAATCTATTAATAAGGACAAGTATTTTTATGCTCATATCCATTCGATTGCACCTATGATGCCTAGACAATTTGTTTCATCTTGGCCTTTGATGGTAAATTCAAGGAACCAATTTGGGCAACACATATAGGTACATATTAAGTTATAAAATCGTGGTAAAACCTTACCAAGAAGGATACTTACCTCTTCCCCTAACATTTGTCCTAACTACAAAGCTTTTTAATAGAACTATTGGATCATTCACAAGTCCAGACACACATAGATTATTTGTTCATGGAAACATTCTTCAAAGGATTATGATGGGACATTGATCTTAGTTACTAGAAATATGAATCTCAAGCTTGCAGATAAAGTCACAATACTTGATGACACTCCCATGATTGTGTAACCTACAAACACATGTGCTGTAATGATGTAGGATTGCAATATTTGCTTCCAACTATAGGGAATAAGCATGGATACTATGTTTCTTTCCTTTTGGATAAGAGGAAATTTAGTTCAATCTATACTTTTTATAACAATATTTTCAATAGCAATTATTTAATTAGTCTACATAATCCATCAATTTCCACCCTTTGTTTATCTTCTGTTCTCACTTAATCTATAAGATGATATTTTACACTTGCTCTTTTTACTACTAGATATCTCTTTCCACATAAACAACATAGTTGTTCCATCACAATACTTCATTTTTATTGTTTTTTTTAATCAATTTTACCATAAAATTGATTTATGTAAGTTTTTTTTAATCAATTTTTACGATAAAATTGATTTATTTACATAATAATAGGTTTTTTTTTCACCTTTAAAAAATAGTTTGATTTTTTAATAAATAAATATGTTTTTTTATTGTAATTAGCATTTAATACATATTATTAATTAAATTTTTAAAATTACTGTTATTTGACTTGAATTATCATATATGAGTAAAATAAAACTAAAAACAATATTTTCATATTAAATAAAATTAAAACAATATTTTTATATAAAATAAAACTAAAAATAATTTAAAAAAACAATATTTTCAATTTAAAAAAATATGACATAATAAATTAACAAAAAAATATTCCAGTTTTTTTTTATTTGAATAAAACTTGCGAGAAGGGATAGAGATTAGATGCTTAATCTTTTTTGGTCGGGAATGGACGCGTAGTGAATTAAAAATTAACTACGCATATGATGAATATTTCTTTTTTTTGTTAAGAACATGTGCGCGGCGCGATTCACCTTTTACTGAGTCTGTGCAAAGATTTACTGCGCGGTTTCATTTTCTTCACTTTCTACTGCGCAGTTGAACTTTGCGCAAATGCACAAATCTTAACTTCCCACAATACTTTACTTTGCATTAAGTGCGCACTTCATACAAATTACTTTTTGCACATTTTTTTCACTTTTACAAAGATTAACTGCTCGGTTAACTTTGTATATCTATCTAACTGCACACAACCCAATCTTTAAACAAACTTTGACTTAAAACATTTCTTCTTAAAACATAAGAACCTAAACATATGTTGAAGTTACTGAGCGTTAAACTAGGGCATTCACCACATGAAATACTTGAGAATCTTGATTTGATTTACTGTAAATGTAAACAACATTTATGCAGGTCAATATGAAATAGATGCGCTCATACATAAACCAACATTCTTGAGAATGAATACATAAAACTTAAAAACTTATATATTGTCACAGTAAGAGAGCTTGGGTTCTTGAAACCACTTCACGGGATTTACTTCTCCTCTTCTTCACTCCTCTCACTCTAACTAATCCTATGTGAGTGATTTTCATTTATAGAGTTTCATTTTCACCCACTTAGGATCGTTTCTCTTGGAAGCTACAGGGTTGCATTAAACACAGAAATAAAATCCTACCTAAGAAGTTATGAGCTTGAGAAATACAAAGCGGCTTCTTAAATACTAACTTGCCATGAGCCGGATTGGCTTACTGTCTCACATTGCAGACTGACAGAATGACAGACTTGGAGTGTGAGAGAGTTTGGTGCAAATTTGATAAGCTATCAGCTCATTAATTATGATATTTCCAACAGAATTCACATGGAACAATGACCACTTCCAATTAATATTTTTCATGAATTATTTCTTAAGTTGATACATATTTTTTAAAAATAATAAAAAAATATTATAAAAAAATATCATTTAAATTAGATTTAAAAGATTTAAAACTACATAAATTAGATAACTAAAATTTTAAAATCAATTTATTTTATCTACGGTCCAAGTTATTTTTAGAGGCTCCGACTCCTAGTAATTTTCTTTTTATTTTTTCATTGCTTATTATAATTTAGTCATATTGCATATAAGATGACTTGGCAATTTTGACACTTCAACTTTATGTAAAGATGTAAATTCAGTGACTTAATATCATTTTTATTAATATTTTGTGGAAGGATACAATTAACTCAATTGGAAAGATTATTTTGTGATATAATTATAACTTAGTCATATTGCATACAAGATGACTGGGCAATTTTGATACTTCAACTTGATGTAAATTCAGTGACTTAATATTATTTTTATTTAGATTTTTTGGAAAGATACAATTAACTTAATTGGTAAGATATTAAATTGGAAAGATACTAGTACAACCACTTATTTTATGGTTGGTGAACGTGATAAGTCACAATTTAAGTGCAATAAAGAAGTTATATGTTAATTGTTCTCTATGCTTAGTTGTAATCACTTATTGTTCTACATGGGTGGGGTATTTATTATTTTCTTTAGTTAAATGGGTTGTATATATATTATCTATGCATGAATTACCAGCATCACTTATTTTTTATATTTACTTTTTTATAATTGTTTATTTTGAATTTTAAATGATATGATCATAAAATTAATTAATTTAACAGTACACTTATCTCATCCTCCTTCAATCTAAAAAACATAAAAAAACATAAGTAAGAATCCATATACATATTCTAATTTTCTTGAAACATTTAAGATTGTCGGATTGGATCCAATGTTTTTGTTGAAAGTGCAAACGTTATAGTTTTTAGCCCACAAAAAATCCAAATCTGTCGCTGTGACTATTCGAAATCTATCCCTTTATTTAAGAGTAGCATAATTTTGTCGGATCGTACATACAATCGACACGTGCCGAACCCTGCTCTGCTCTTTCAATACTAACAATGCTAATTACTAGCCTCTATGACTGTTATTGAGTGCGAGAAAATATTTGTTATTGCTAACTATTTTGAAGTATCTCCGAGACGTGATGTAGTTGCTGGTAGGAATTTGGAAAAAATTCCACCTGTCAAAATTGACAGTCTTTATACAATATATAAATGTTTTTATAATTTCTTTGTTTTTTTATGACGAGAAATATGAAATTTAGACCGTATTTGACGGGCAAAATGGCCCATGACGGACATTTTGCCCGTCAAAATCCAACCCTGGCTGTGATCAAGAGGCGCCGGCTAATTATCTTTAACAGCGAAGGTTGCTTCCTGGATCTACACCCAATTGAGTGCAGTATTTGATGTAATAACTGATCCGGTCATTAACTTCATCCGTGTTTCCACCGTTGCATTCTATAGCGCCGTTGATTGCTTGAATGGTTGCCCCGAATCCTTTGCCGGATATAATAGCGGAGTGGCAATCGCTGGCCACATTCCAATACCAGAGAGCAGTCTTCCATGCGATTATGTCATTCTGAGCCACCAATCCAGGGTTATTCAGCAGATCCACGCCCAGGTAACTTCCAGCTGCGCCGTAGTTTGCATTTCTGCAAAAGTTATTCGTAAACAACAAATGGTCACCAAGCATTCAAATTGAACATTAGATCAGAATTACTTTTTTTCATAATGTGCTTGCTTATAAATCTATATGCATACCCTGTGAGTTGCAAGGGGCCACGACCGTAGTATTGCTGTCCGGATGCGCAGGGATATTGCGTATTGGTAGAATCACAGTAGCTGTTACTCTTGCTTATCTCCTCCACGTAGCACAGACCTGTCAACCAGTAAATATATCAATTTTGAATGTCTACAAATTCTGAAAAGAAATATCAATTGTAAAGATTCAGAGATCATATTAAGAATATGTTAATAGAAACAGAAAGTATGTGATACGCACTGCCAGTCTCGTGAGCAACGTTGGCGAAGAAAGCAGCAAATTCTCTCCCCTGGTCATCGGGGGTCCCAGTTGTGTTAAAGCTAGAGAAATCATTGGATCCATTAATGAAGTCAGTGTATGTATAGAACGTCTTTCCTGCGCAGTTATCAGAGGCCCCAGATAAAATTCCATTGAAGAAATTTTCGGTATCAATATCCTCAACAGGCATAACAGTACCATATACAATTTTATCGAAGATATCTTGGGTAACAAAGTCCCGGACATCTCCTCGGCAGATAGAAAGAAGAGAAAGGGAAAGAGCAAGCCATAGAATAAACACGCTCGGCCTCCTAACACGGTGATCAGTTCCCATATCACTCACCTCGCTGCCACAGAGAGATAAAGAGAAGCGCGCCCGGCTATCTGCACTGTAGTGAAAGAGGGCGTTTGCTTACATAGCCATAGCCATAGCCATAGCCGTGGGGAATCCGGATTCTTATCACAATTTCCACATAATCTGATTTGTTGACCCGACTATTGACCCACCAACACGACCCTCTTATCACAATTTCCACATAATCTGATTTGTTGACCCGACTTTAAACTGCCGTTACGTTTACGAAATGAATTGTTGTTTTATTGACCCACCAACACGAGACGAGATCAACCTTATCGTGTTCAGCCTCTTCTCGTGAGACGTGAGCGACATGGAACACTTTGAACCATTTTCCCAGTATTAACAAGCGCTCTCCAAGAGAACACTGAACTTGCCAGAGATTCAATACTAATATTATTGTATTTGCCCTATGCCACCTCGATTAAGATTATGGTTGGACTGTTTCTAGATTCTCAAAGACTCTCTCAAATGCCACATATGGCCTTCTAGACGAAGAATAACAAGTGCACAGTATTGGCTAGTCTACGAAGGTGGTTTAAGGTCTATGCTCATTTTCAGAATATTTAGAACATTGTATTGTTAACAATAATGACACCAAAAGATAGAACTAGATAAACGTTGTATTGTTGACAATAATGACACCAAAATATAGAACTAGATAAGCATTGTATTGTTGACAATAATGACACCAACATATTTCTCAACAAATTATGTTTATGTCTTACAAAAAATGCCAATGGGCACGTCCATTCTGAAATAAAGATCTATTTATAATACTATTATTTACAAAAAAAATTCAAACACTACAAGGAAATGCAAGGAACTCAACAAAATCGTTAAGGAAAAAAAATTCAACATGTGTTCATGTAGGCAGAGTTTTAAGAAAAAACTAAGTGGAAACTCACCGCAATCCTCGTTGGCAGAGAAATCATAATCCAAGGATACAAAAGTCGTTAGCAAGAAAATATGATTGAAAGATGTAATAACTTCACAGCGCGCGCCAAGAGCGACCGATGCCAAGTCATGAAACGTGTTGTAATCTAGTCCTCAATTTTAACGCGAGTAGCGGATCCTAGAGGCCACATAATATGTTGACTTGGTCTTTGCACGCTGAATTACTTTCTACCTTATAAGCCAAATAAGACTATGATCTCACGCCCAGATAACTAACTGTAATAAAGGTAATATAGAGATATGATTGTACTCAGTCATGATTGTACTCAGTCTGGGTCTACAACCAAGTATGGGGAGATGTTGTAATGTTTGTTCCTAATAAAATAATTAAAAAAATTCATGTCAGCCCATAAAATAAAAAAGTATGGAAAGTATTTAAAAAAAATCCATATTGGCTCATAAAATAAAATATTATAAAAAGTAATAAAAATATTGATGTTCATTTATAAAATAAAAACTTAAAACCCGATCTATCAATCAAGAGAGATCAAATTTCTTGAGTTTAAATTTTAAAAAAGAAATACACTTCAAGAAATTGGATCTCTCTCGCTGCTTAATAGATACGGGTTTAAGATGGATCTATACTGGTTTTAATAAAATTCAACAAATAACCAATACGAAGAGAAATCAGAAAAAGTTGCCATAAATAGTAAATGAAAGTATGGACTTCAAAAATCCTCGACATGCATAATTGCATATATTTATCACAAATTCTTTATGTACATATATTTATCACAAATTTTTTTAAACATTATTTCTCGACAATAGTGACAACCACTACATTCTTTAAGATTATGATAAATTTTGGGTCTAAAAGTAAAAACCACAACTTAGTTAGTTATTATTACGCAAATATAATTGTTATATATGGGGAAGATATTGTTATGTCCCTGACATAATGTATTCAGTCGGGGGCATTAGTTGGCGCGGGAGGAGGGCATGGAGCCCGTTTACATAGTTTGGTGCTATGTTATATTTTTCGTATTTTTTTTTTTTTAAATTGCATTTTCCTGTGCATCTCTATTGGTCAATTCGGCGCTTATGTCGTCCTGGGGTTGTGTGCCCTAGGACGCGGCGACACTCTTGCATCAGCAGATCGGTCGGTTAGCAGGCTCATATCTAGTACGATGGCTATTGTTTAATGCATCCAGGTATCGGTGACTGTGTTCATTACGAGTGGTCCAGTCGAGAAGACGTCCTGTTTAATGTATCGGCGACTGTGTTCATTACGGGTGGCCCGATCGAGAAACTGTGTTCATTGTGGGTGGTATCGGCGACTGTGCTCATTACGGGTGGCCCAGGGTCGAGAAACTGATACGTCTATTCTGCATTAAGAACTTCAATGGCTTCATTAAATGGGTAAATATTTTTGAGCGATGCGCCTCCAGCATTGTATATTGCAGAGATTGCATTGTATATTGTAGAGATTGCGTTGTTGATTGAACACTGTTATGGTTCGTGCCAGGGTTTTTGTGGCAGCCTCTGTGTTGAATGCTGCAAATGGTTTTTTCCTACGGTTGATGGAGGGTTTTATTAGCACCTGCTATGTTGCAATGCCTATTATTAATGTTTCCTTCACGATTTTAATTGCTGCCCTTTTCATCATTTATTATGGCATGATGCAGTGTTACCAATTCGTGTTGGACCCTGCTTTTATTAGTCTCGTGGGTTTTGGCATTTGCATCTGGTTTCACATTCCGTTGGCAGTTTGGGGAGATTATATAGGTCATTGTGCAACCGTTCGTGACTATTGCTTTTGTTTTCGTCTAGTTTCGAGTGCCTATTGTGATTTGCAACCTGCTGCAGCCAACGTTTTTTTTTTGAAATAGAGCGGTTTGTGGTTTTTGTGGCTGTATCCTCGCGGTGGTTCGACAGGTGCATTTCATCCGACGTTTTCCTTCGAAGCACAGCGACGTCTGGGTTTTGCAGCAAGATACTCGCAGCGGTTGGATAGGTGCTCTCTAGCTGCCTTTGTTTTCCTGCATTTTTCTATTTTGCATTGGATAGGTTCCCTTCGGCTTCATCCTCCTGTTTGTTCATATTCAAATGTGTTGAATGGCATGTGCATAGCATTCTACTGATAATGGATTCTGCTTTCTTTGTCTATGTGGAGTGTTGGCTTCAGCGTTTTGTTAACTTTGTGATGTAGTGTTGTTTCCATACTGTGCCTAATTCATAAAAAATGCAGAGGACTTGAACACTTTGTTTTTACTTTCTGCTTGAACGTAGTAATTGCAGTGTCTGTGCAATACTTATGTTATGATTTAGCGAGTCCATGTGTATGTCATTATTCCTGTTTGCGATTGTCCAAAATTGAAATTTACGGCAAATTTGATGATCAACCCTGGGTTTTACTAAACGGAACCAAAATTAGCATAGGATGTTTAATAATTAATATTGCAGAAACAACGATTTTTAACTGTAGAACATGCTGAAAACAAACATCTGTGGCTTGTCGTTGATACCCTCAAACACATAAGGATTTCAGCTTCAGCTCATATTTATGATTTTCTTATTTTGTTTTTAGAATTGATTTAAAGCCCTTGCCTGGTGCTACCGAGGCATTGGCTAGTGGATTTGTCATTTTCATGATGATGACTGCCTCAACTCCGAGCCCCAAACTGGCGTCCCCTTTCGCCATGCTTCCCAGAACCCAGCTCCACCTTAAAACAATTCAATGCCAACAGCCTAGTTTAGATCTCCAAACATCGATAGAGGAAGAGAATACAATTGCTCTTTCCCCAATCTCAGAAGACAACAAAAAATATATAGCGGAGAAGATCCCCCTAATCTCAGAAAATTCCAATTAGTTTTTTGCACTTTAATGTCCTCCTGTATTCAGTTATTGCTGTGGATTTTCTCTATTCTTCGATGCTTATTGATGAATTCCTTACGTTTTCCCATGTGATGATAGCAATTCGGTTTTTAAAAATGCCCCCTAGCACTTGGGTGCTCTCTTCCCAAAAAGACTGAAACAAGCTTTTCGACCATTTTAACATAATATAAAATTATAAATAAAAAATTAATATATTAATCGTGTCATCTTTGCTTACATTTTGGCGGTGCAAGCCAATTCTGGTGGCTTCAAGTTGTAGATTTCTTCACAGCTGGCACATGTTATGACTTCTAGTGACTTTTGAATATACATTTCTTCACTGGTTTACACATATTATGACTTGGAATTTTCTCATTATTTATCTCCTAAATTTGGTTGAAAATAGGGAAGAATGTTTCCATTCAAGATATCAAATCTATTTATATATTTAAAAATATAGAATTGAAGCTCCTAAATTGGCTTATTCATTTTCATTTTCTGGCGCTATGCTTTTCTGCTTCCTGCCTTGGATGTGCTTGTCTTGAAGGCATAAACAAGTTATTGCTATGGAGGATGGCTTCTTCCCAATTGCATGCAAGTACATGTTGTGTAGTTTTACATTTATGCAGAGATATCTGAAGGAGATAGCAGCAGATTGCACATGTTGATAGACGCTTGAGCTACGGCTTCTCCTATTTTCTTTGTTGTATCTCCTTGCCTTATGGTGCTTGATCTTGCAAGTTTAGTTACTTTAAAATAGTTGTCTTAACTGGTGCTTGTTTTTACAGATACAAAATTGCAGTTCCTTGGACATGTTGATAGCCATTTCAGTTTGGAATTTCCCATTTCCTTCAATTGCAATCCCTTAAACAAAGCCATAGATATAATTGAGCATTGAGAATAAAATAGGTCAAAATCTGCAATTTAGTCTAAATAATTGAATATGCTGAATTCCCCAGATTGCCAATCCACTGACATCTTTCACAAAAGTAACTGTAACTAAACTGAGGTTTGTAAATATTAGCAAGGTTGTTTAATAGTGAAGCTTCTTGCAGCAAGCCATAAATCTCGATAGTCGAAACATTGGCCCTAGCAACCTGGAACCCACATTATCTTGTTGCTGCCGCACTATCATAAGACAACAAGCCCAGCATTTATTGTGAGATTTTGGGTTGCAAAAATTTCTAGACATGATGAATCATTAGATGGGGCACATAACCAAAAGAACAATTTCCTCCTTGTTATAGAATTTTGCAAAGCAATTGGATCATTAGCAATTCCCTTCCCTGGAATTTGAAATATAATTTCCAGTAGTTCCTTTAGTCAACCCACTCGCAGTGTACCAATATTCTTTCATTATGTTTTCCTTTTCAAGGATGTACTTCCCTTCCTTTTACTCTTGAGTTGCATCAAAGGCTATTTCATACTTCTAGTGTAATACTTCTTGATAGCTGCAGTGGTGTGCATCTGTAAGAGTATGCAATCCAAGCATATTATGTCTATCTACCTTTGTCCCTATAAGAATGTTTATCACATGGGTAAAAAGAAATGCCCTGTCATTTCTTCCTTGAAACAGAGGTTAAAAAAGTTTTGGGAAAACCCATTCAGCCTGTCTCTCTTTTGTGACGAAAGAAAAAGGAAAATTAAAAGACATGACAAATAATCTATATGTAAGAAGACATGACACATACCGAAACCCTGTTTAGTAGTAGTATCCACAGAAAGCACATTGTTGAGGCTAACTATTTTCATAGTATGTGAAATTCTGTAAACTATGAGCCACAATAATATGATGAACATGTGCAATAGTAGATTCATATATTGAATAAAATCGTGCTTTTGGAAGCATGGCAATGCATTACAATCCAATTAAAAATTTATTCCATTGCTTTATTGCAATGCATTGTTACTGCCAGCTGGCAATGGTAACCAGCTAACCCTACTGCAAGGATTGGGCTTGCTATTTCAGATCGGCAAATGCCACCAAATGGTAAAGGAAAACAAAATAGTTCATAGAACTTGTGCAGAGAACAACAGAACCTTATTGGCATGAAAGGGACGCTCATTTCCTTAGTTGATGGAATCCCATATTATGTTCAAGCAATGAAGAATGACATCAAAAAATTTATAGACATACCAAAGAAAACATGGTATAGATAACACACATTAGCGGATGCTCAAATCTTTTTTTATATGCAGATAACAATGAACCTTATGGAAATGTGCGCACAGGTCAGTCAATGATTTCAAAAGTCTGATATATTCAAGGGATAAGATCAATGTGGACATATTCTCAGAATGACGATGATAATAGTAACAAATGCTGGCATTTGGCATACCATTACTCCACCCTGTTTTTTTGGCTTTTGATCCGTTGCCCTGATTGTTCAAGTGGCTTGTTTTTTGCAATTGATTATCTTCATAGGAAATTAGTCACTATAATAAATACCTGCTTAACCATGTCATGGCAAAAAACTATCTTCGAATACTTTGGCAAGAGAGGAAGCTATTTAACTATGGCCATGGGCTGGCCGCTATCGTTGCCAACATAGATGTTTAATTACATTTTAAATGTGGCTAGGGGCTGTGGCCTCTTGCTGCTAGAATAGACATACAAAATACAAAACGTGGATTTTGGATTTTAAATGGGCCTTGGTACATTAAGCTATTGAAACAATCTTCAAATCCTTTGTGTTGAGCCAATCTTCAACTGCTTTGTTTTTTATTTATGTGCTAAATAAATAGAACATCATTAACTAATAGCATCTTCAATTCTGCAATAAATTCAATACAAAGCTGGGCAGGCCATAGGACCCGTCCATTTGCAATATTTTAGGCAAACAAATAGCTACGATTCAGAAATAATTTCTGCATGCTAATTGAAGCTTCAACATCTAACATAAATTGCATCGATATTGCCTACAATAAAAACAATACTCTTGGTTTGCAATTTAGCTTTCAAATATCAAATAATTAAAACATTGCAACCAACACTGTAAACAACCTAAAAAGGTAACAACATCGGTGGAAGGCATCCTGTCTATATAAACCTCCTATTTCATATTCCACTGGAATTCTTTTTCCCTTCGATTCTGCAATAAACTGAATAAAAACCTTAACAGGCCATAGGCCGCTCCCTTTTGCAACGTTACAAGCAAACAAAGAACTGCAGTCCACAACGAAATTCTCCATGCTAGTTGAAACTTCAACATGTAGCATTGATTATGTAACCAAAACATTTGAATAGGAGAATAGATGCATTACTTGTTGAGTTACCACTTTCATGTTGCAAAAAATTCAAATCTGCTCAACAAAAGAACACTTTTTCTTTGAATCAGCTTAAACTTTTATTCAACAATAGTATTTGTAACTGTGGTTACATACGAATATAGACGCCTAACTAGCTTAACAGTTGATGCTTAAATCATTCTTCCATGCCCATGTTTCTTGTGTGTCTTTGCATCTCTGTTTGCAGATTTTGTCTCATTCGTTTTCAGCAAATGCAGCATTGGTTTGTTTTTATTTTCTCTGCGCTGTGGCCATGCATTTAAAACATTGGAAAAAAAAACCTCTCATCATGATTCTTGTGTCAAGCAATCTTATATGGTATTCGTAGATTGGTAGTTTTTTCCCTGTTACAATAAAATCTCCATTCTCCCAGAATATAGGCATTGAGGCCAAAATTTATTGCGTCTTAGAAGCAAAAAAGTAACACTTTAGATTGCATAGTACCCTGATTTAGAATTTAGCTTTCATACATCAAGTAATCAAAACATTGCAATAAACTGTGAACAAGTTAAAAAGGTGGCAACATTGCTGCCAAGCATCTTGTCTATACAACCATCCTATTCCATATTCCAGTCAAATTCTTTTCTCGTTTTCTTGTTCATGCAAAATAAAGTGGTCTTTTAACACAGTTTCATCTATTGATTTTGAAGGACAACTCACTTTAGCTCTTTCATCGATGGATAGAAACAACCATACATTGATTTAGAATTTAGCTTTCATATATCAAGTACTCAAAACATTGCAATAATCTGTCAACAAGTTAAAAAGATAACAACATTGCTGCCAGGCATCTTGTCTATAAAAACATCCTATTCCATATCCCAATGGAATTCTTTTCCCGTTCTCTTGTTCATGCAAAATAAAGTGGTCTTTTTATACAGTTTCGTCTACTAATTTTGAAGGACAACTCACTTTAGCTGTTTCCTCGGTGCATAGAAACAACCATTATTTCAATACATTGTTGTTGGTAATATCCTCTGCTGAGCGATACTTCTCTATCATTTCAGGAAATAAAGTCACTCTTTTAGTTGTGCTCTTCTATAGTTTTTTTAGCAGTTTGTAGCTTTCCTAGGCCTTTTAAACATCAAGAGAATGAGCCTTAAATGCTTTGCTTTCCTAACCATGTCCAAAGTCTAATTTTCCAACTTTGATGGTGACTTCCAAATGCAAACAGTCTTGCAATAGCATGGAATGCTACTTTGTCCACTTGCATCACCTAGCTATCTAGAAATTCGAAATCCCATGTACTGCAAACTATCATTGGCACGAGAGCTGCCCCAAAATAAACTATGATATTGACATACTGAAACATATGTCTTGCGAAAATCCACAATATATGCTATCCTAGGCTGCTAGCTATAAAATAGATGTTGCATGTCATATTTGGTGCTTACCCTACAAAAACTTGCCACTTGTCTACAAATAGATAGATCAATTATAACTAGATTGAAATCAACCATTTGCTTCTTATTTGCTACCATAGGAATGTCCATAGGCTTAGAATCCATGATTCAACATCTATTTCAAATATCGAGTGTATAATTACTCTTTCAAAAGAAATGCATCTCTTTAAAATATCAATTTATCATTTGACATCTTTATATGTTTATATGCATTATGTAATTTTTGGATGCTTCGAGTACTTATCTAGAATGATGCAAACTTTCTTCCCCGGCTTCATCTAGAAATTCATAGCTGCAATATTGAAAACAAATCACATGACATGTGGCTTGGAATATTCTCTTTTTCATTTCATCAAACACATGCTCAATTTCTTAATCATATTTGTATACGACATAGCAGGCGATCCCTATGATATCCCTTTTTCCTAACTTCTTCTTTCTACAAGAAGTCAATTCATTCCTCCTGTTGTGGAAATATGGAAATATGCAACTGACAAGTCAAGTTTGTCAATATAGTTGACATCATTCCATACATCGCTAACAACTATGCAAACTAATCTTGCCAATGATTATGCTCGCATTTACAGAATTAACACGCAAAAAACCTTCATTATCACATTTCAACATTGAACACAATGATGCTATGCTGGAGCAAATCTCATTCTTCGGTTGCACTTATAATATTGTCATCTACGATCTGCCTTGTAGCTGATTCTACTATTGCATGAGTATAGAACATGTTTTTTTTTTACAGAAACGGCTAGTTTATATATTAAAAGCAGTGGCAGAGCCATCAAAAGGTTTACATATCCAAAAATGTAGAGAGTCTATCAATCCTCCATCCATTAATTACATCATCCTGTGACTGAACAGGGCTTTAAAACTAAAACAGAAAGAGAAAACAGAGTAAAACAGGACCTATACAGGAATTAATGGTAACGTGCCCCTGCAGACGATTTTGCAGTTGTTGGGTTCTTGCTCGAGCCTGGTTTCTCAGCTCCTCGGAGGCTCTCCATAGCAATTTCCAGATTCTGCATTCTTTGATCCATGTTCTAGATGGCGGCCGTGACCTTCAATTCCAAAGCATCCAGGGCTGCAGCAAAATCCTCCCGGGTGCTGCCAATCTCCTCGTCCAATCTGTCCAGTCGGCGACCACCTTGTGCATCCATTCGATTCATGAAATCTCCCTGTCTTCTAACCCGTCACCGTAAAACACGAATTTCCACTTCCAATTCCAGTAATGGGTCAGGGGAGGAAGCCGTCGAATCTCCCGAGTCGGCCATAACACTAAGCATATACCGGATTCTTTCAGAATAGAACAGAGGGAATTCAGCGGGGAACAGCAAGAGTTTTCGCCTTCCTGGAGAGCTCTCCTTCTTAGCCGGATTAGTATTTCTTTTAAGACCGAGGCGGAAAGGAATACCATTCATATTACTGATGTCTATTCCAGGAAATAAATAAAGCATAATTGCCCCTAAATCGACGCATGCCGTAGGATCAATCTTCCTCCGTTGAGGGGCTCCAGTACCCAGATTCGTACCGCTCATTAAATAACGGTTCGCAATGTCGTGGGAGGCAGTTCTCTGAAGATCATGAACCAGTGTGTTGTCATAAATAGACTTGGCTTCGATGAGCTCAGTGACGTTGGCAATAGAGGAGTGCAGACGAAGATGAGCTGAGGAGAGCAAATCCGCACGTTTGGAGGCATATGAAAAGATCTTTCTCCGTAATTCATCCTGATCCCTGGTACAATTACTGGTACGAGCCTTCATCAGCTGTGGCAGGGATGGCATCATATTTGCAGATAAAAAGCATGCGAACGGATGGTTGAAATAATGCTTGGTAGTGGAGGAGAGGATGTCTTCAAGGGAAGAAGGCCCGCCGCATCCAGGGACGAGGACCATCCGACAGTTTTGGCGCAAGACACGTGCCTTAATACCCATATGCCAATTTATCATAACATCCATGTTTGGGATTGAGCCCAAAAAGTTACGGGATAGAAACCAGTTTAGTTTCATCGTTGATTTTTAGAACCCCTTTCCCTAGGGTAATTGCTTCATTTGCTGCTTTATCTGCCTGTCCATTATTCCTTCGGAGAACATGGTAGAATTCGATGACCTAGAAGAGAGGAATGAGCATTGCGATTCTTCGTAGAACTTGACGAAGGCGACTGGACGCTGGTAAGTTCATAGTATTGTTGCTATGGATAATCATCCTGGAGTCCCCCACTACTGTTACTTTCTGAGCACCATGGAAGAGAGCTTGATTTAAGCCTTGCCAGAGGGCCAAAGCTTCCGCCATGTTGTTGGATTCTACTCCCAAATTCCAGGAATAAGTGAAAATCCGTTCTCCATCGGGGCTAAAGAACACCCCTCCCCCTCCTGCCTCCCCTGGATTTCCTTTTGAAGCTCCGTCAAAGTACAGTAAATTGTTTCCTAGATTTTTACACCACTGGTCATACTCCTCCCCCACGAATCTGATTTCCCATTTCTGTAGCACCGGGGCTTTGTAAGGGAGGCTAGCTACAGTACCAGGAATACTCTGAAGCCAGTTAGTTTCCTCAATAGAAAGAGGAGAATTCAGACAGAGAGAGGTTTGTGAGCTAATGAAATCCCCTAACAGGGCTTTTATTTTGACCACCGCCTGTAGGGGAGAAGATCTGGTCCCACGAAAGATTCGGTTGTTTCGTTCGAGCCAGAGATTCCAGCAGATGAATTTGGGGAGGGCTAACTAGGCAGTAGCCAGAGGGTCCTTAGGCTGGGTTCTGACAGGGGAGGACAGAGACCATCGAGAGAGAAGGGAGGGGACATCGTCATAATTCGGGGGAATGTGCCATGGAAGGGTCATCAGGTTCCAGACAAAGGTGGAGAAGGGGCAAGAGATAAACAAATGAGGGGACTTCTCTTCTGAAGCAAGGCATAAGGGGCAACGAGATGGGCCTTCCCATCCTTTCTTACGCAGGACTTCGGTGGTTAGGACACTGTTATGAGCTAGAGTCCAGATAAAATGGTCAACTTTGGGTAGAGACTTGTTTGACCAGATGTACTTCCAGATTGCAGGATTCCTAGGAAAATTGGGAACGGCTTTGATGCTTCTGTAACCTTCAGCGATAGAGTAGTGGCCGGATTTGGAGCCCCAGCCCCTTACATCTTTATATCTCTTGGCTACCGGGGACTTTCCATCCAAGCAACGAAGGAGGATACCTTTTTCATCAGCAAGTGTTGGGGGGCATTCCGGTATGTCCCATACTATCCATCTTTGATTACCATCCGGATGCCATTTTGATATGTCCCAAAGTTTGGAGATCCCAAGGTTTGAGAGGAACTTCCGAATTTCTCCCATCCCTTCTATGGTTCCAATTGGAGGATTTCCGTGGATGGAGTCTTCCCATATTCTAATTTTCTTTCCGTTTCCAGGGATCCACGTGAGTTCCTCAACAAAGAAGGGGTAGGCTTTGGAGCAAAGAGCAAACAGGGGAGAACCTTTTACCACCTTCGGGCCCTGATCTAGGCATCTCAGTCTAGTCCCTGGAAAGTATTTTTTCCATAACACCTGTTTACTCCATGAGGAGTTTCCTAACACTACATTCCACAGAAGCTTGGCTCCTAGGGCAAGATTTTGGGCTCTAAGATCTCGCATGTGCAATCCACCTTCCAGATATGAAGCTGTGATTTTTTCCCATTTAACCAGGGGTAGACGGTTCTCATTTTGTTTCCCCCCTTTCCACAGAAACCTTCGGAGAAGGACCTCGATCTTTTTTAGAATAGATATGGGAGCCAATAGCAAGGAGCATTGAAAGACAGGCATACTAGCAAGAACAGATTTGATGAGTACTGATTTCCCTGCAAGATTTAGCCATGAGGCTCCCCAGGCTTTGATTTTCAGACTCAATTTTTCAATCAACGGTTCCCAACTGGAGACTTTTGGATTATCCTTGAATATTGGCACTCCAAGATATTTAAAGTCAGTCCAATGGTATTTCCCTTCTATCATAAGGATTCGGGATATAGCAGTTCCAGCTATAAATTTGGCTCTTGGTATAATTGATTTTGCTTCCAGAAACATCTTGATAGATGTCAAGTACCTCTTTAAAATTTCTGGCTGTAGTTGGACTTGCTCCGCTCATAAGGAGAGTGTCATCAGCAAATTGGGTATGATTAACTTCTTTAACCCCATGCACTATTTTTAGCCCCAGCAGATCTTCATGAGTTCTATAGTGATCCAGAATATAGCTGAGAGAGGCCACTTGGATGGCATAGAGGAGGGGGGGACAGAGGACATCCCTTCCTGAGACCCCTTGAAGCTTGGAAGAAGTCTGCTGCTCTCCCATTTACCAGGGGGGCGATCCAGGGAGTGCTAATACAGGCTTTGATCCAAGAGATCAGCCTTGGCGCAAACCCAAACCTGGTCATCACCTGAAACGGGAAGCTATGACGGACTCTGTCAAAGGCATTGGAAAGGTCCAGTTTAATAACCATTCCTTTTTCTTTCCTTGTCACACTAGAGTGAATGGCCTCTTGGACTAAGATGATGTTGTTAGAGATTTTCCTGCCTTTGATAAAGCCTCCTTGATTCTCGGGGATAATAAGAGGGAGGACAGCTTTCAGTCTATTAGCAATGACTTTGGTGATTACCTTATAGCCGATGTTGCAGAGGGAGATAGGTCGGAAGCGAGAGTAGGAAGAGGCTCCTTTTTCTTTGGGGATGAGGGCTAGAAAGGAGGAGTTATTTCCTCCGCCTATTTTGGGGCAGGACAGGGATTTCTTTACCATCCGGAATAGGTCAGAGTGGATGAGGGGCCAACAGGATGTGAGAAATCTTGCTGTGAATCCACCCGGTCGAGGAGCTTTGTCAGGGCTCATTCCATCAACAATTGTTTTGATTTATTCCAGAGAGATAGGGCGAAGGAGCTGGAGATTCATTTGATCAGACACCAGTAGAGGAATATTATTTAAAGAGTCATATTGATTGAAGTCCCTCCTTGGTGAAGTTTCCGTGTACATATCTTGAAAGCGTTCATGAGCTGCTTTTTTAATTTCATCAAACTCAGATATCTGCTTCCCCAGATGATCGATCTTAGTTACTGTCTTGAAGTGTTTTCTGATCTCTGCTTGCTTGTGGAAAAACTTTGTATTTTTGTCCCCTTCCTGTAGCCACGTGTTTCTTGATTTTATTTTCCAATAATTTTCTTCAAGCCTACAGGCTTCATGCAACTTTTTGTGGAGGTAGGTTTCTTTATCTAGAGAGGCTTGAGAGAGATTCCCTTCATTACCAATGAGATGATCCTCCAGGGCTTTCTCTGCTTCAGTCCTTTGCTGCATTGGAGACTTGAGAAGTTTTGCCCATTCTTTGAGGGCCTTTTTCACCAGCCGCAGCTTTGCTTCCCAGACGAACAAGGGTGACCCTTTGATATTAGTTTCCCAGGCAGCTGCCACAATATCCGAAAAACCTTCCAAAGGGATCCAGGTGGGATTGAACCTGAAGGGAATGGGTCCCAGATTCTGATCTTTGGTATAGGAGAGAGAGAGATAGGCTTATGGTCCGAGGCACAAAAGGGAAGGATGGAGGAAGACAGGTCGAACCCATGCATATGGAAGGATTGCTGGACCAGGAACCTATCCAATCTGGCGGCTATGTGGCCCGGTCCGATCCTTTTGTTCGTCCAGGTATATTTTCCTTTGCTGGGTTTGATGTCTTCCAAATCCCATTCCGAGATAATGTCCTCTACCCATTCCCTGGCAGGGTCTCTAACAATATTGCCTCCTCTTTTTTCAGCAGAAGAAAGGGTAAGATTTAGATCCCCCGCAGTAACAAAATTTTCTAAATGGGAGGAGGTCATATGGTCGTTCAAACTGGTCCAGCATGATTGCTTCTCAGAGACATTCATGGGAGCATAAACGTTAAAGAGGCTTAGACGAATATTAGCTTCTTTAAACAAAAATTCAGTAAAAACCCAGTGAGTTGATTTAGCATGACTTACAATTCCAATCTTAGATGGGTCCCATAGCGTTGCAATGCCACCAGACGCCCCTCTTGAACTAACCGCAATGCATTCTGCTTGATTCCAGAAAGAAGGAGCAGCCTGAAGGCAGGTCTGCTCTTCCATTTTTGTCTCCTGGATCAGGAGGATATAGGGATTCGAGATTTTGATTAAAACTTTCATTGATAACGATTTCAATTTACTTCCTAACCCCCTACAGTTCCAGGAGACAATCTTCATTAATTACCTTTGGTTGTATTGGTTGCCCCTTTTGAGGCATTTCCTTGATGTCTGGTATTTCTGGGATTGAGATGCTTTTCCAGAGTGGTTTGGACTCCTGCTAACCTATCCTTGTATGTGGCGACTTCCCTTCTTTCCCTATCAGTTTTCCTTCCTGGATGATCCTTTTTAGCAGTCTTTGTTGATTCCAGATCATCTTCATCGGTATCCTCTTCTTTTGTGCCTTCCTCAGTTGCTGGATCTTGCTGTACGCCTTCCTTTGCTGGGATTATTGCTTCTATTTCCAGATCCAGGGTTTCTGCTGTTCTGGATTCCTTTCTTTTGGTTAGGGAGGGGGATGCCGTGGGAGAGATCTCTCCATGCTTGCTTGATTTTACCTGGGGTTCTTGCTCTTCAAGAGTGGCGAAGCTATATCTAGAACTAGGGTTTGGATTGCTTTCTTGGGCTTTTGATGACTCCGGAGCTGTCGTGATGGGATCCTTCGTGGGGCCTATCTGGGGGGTCCCTTTGGGACCTTTCCTTCTGGAATTAGATTTTTGTTTCTTGGCTTGCTGCCAGTCTTCTTCGGGGTTCTTCTTTGTTTCAGCTTTTTGTATTTTTGGACAGTTCCTCTGGAAGTGGCCATATTCATGGCAATGCCTGAACTTGAATGGGAGCTGTTCATTGTCAAGTTGCTGAAAGTGCTTCCACCCTTTGATTGACAGTTTTACAGCTTCAGGAAGACCCGCCTCTATATCAACTTCCACGCAGATACGAGCAAAGGAATATTGACCCCTTGGGTCAGCTTTATCAATATATTTCCCCAGACCGTTGCCAATGGTTCTTAGAGATTCTTCACTCCAGCAGTGCATGGGAAGGTTTGGTAGTCGAACCCAGACTGGAACTGCTTTGGGCACATCCATAGCAGGGTCAAAATTTGGAGTCCATCGATTCAGGTACAAGCCCTGTGGTCCCATAAAATATGGGTTGCTTCTGAAAATCAGGTCCCTATCTTCTTTTGAGACGAAATCAAATAGAAAATACCCTCTACCAATCGCATAGCTTGTGACCCCTTGAGATATCAGAGGCCGCCAGTTGTTTTGGATCCATGTTTCCGTGGAGCGGGGAGATGGCCACAGACCCGTAAACTGTCCTATAAGGGCCATATCAGCCAGGGAGACAGCCAAATGAATGGGCTTCTTAGATGGAAGTTCTATTTCTGGTATGGCCTCCAGTTTCTTGACAAATTTCGGAGGTGGGACGGACTCAATCTTTTTCCCATACTCGTTAATCAGTCTGGCGAACGTGGCTTCCTCAGCGGTCGAGGGAGGAGGAGGGTGCGATCCTCCTCTAGAGGCACCCATCCTCAACAGAAACACGCAGCAGCGCTCTCAGGCAAACCCTATCTTAGGTTCAGCAGCAGGGGAGGAATTTTTCTAATGAGTATAGAACATGTTAGGTACATTGATTGTGTGCAATTGTTGTTCCATTTTGCTGTTTTTTTGTTCTTCATTGCATATGAAACTATATTTGAAGATTGTTAGATTATAAAATATATTCTTTGTGTAACCATAATTAACATAGTGCATTAACCAAATTCCCATTTTCCTTCTCATCTATTGAAACATTCGTTGTTCTATGTTAATGCAAATAGTGCTCTTCACTCAAATTGCAAATGTGAAGGGATGCAAATTTGCATCTTGCCAATTTTATTGCATTCTTCATATTGGTTATTTTGACATAGGCTCTCCTTAATGTCATTCGTATCCAGTTTTAAATTTTACTTTTGCAAAAACCTTCTCTAACTCTTGTTGTTTTTCTCCCTTGTGAGTGTGTGGAGAATACTTTTGCAGACGCCTCCTCTGCATGTTCTACTGCCATAAAGATGCTAAGAGCTTTGTAGCCTTCGGGTGGCCTTTCAAAGGACTTGGCAGTAGGCCATCAAGATCTTGAAGAAATTGACATTGCATTGTCAAAACAACATTTGCTCTGTCTAAAGGATTTTCATTTCCAAAATGGTGATTGCCTATTTGACGCATTTGTTGTTCTTTTGCATTTTCGATACACATCAACAAAAATAAGAGAGGCTGTTGTGAACTATTTCCGCCTTCGTCTTGCACAAATGGAACCTACTGCAATTTCTTCATTCAACTTGGAGCTCGATCCTGTGTACTTGTCTGGATTGCATGGCATGCAAGACAAAGACCTTTATCTGCAATGAATGTCCCAACCTGATTTGCAACTAGACGCTGCAAATGTTCGTGGCCTGTGGGGTGATATCTTCTGCATCAAGTGGTTTGCGCATTGGCTAAATGTGTCGTTGTTGTTTGGTCGTTTTTAAGCAGAAAACAATACCTCCATTTCAATCCCACACTTGCTGTCTACTATTATAACATTTTGTTCCATGATCATATACCAGCTGCTGGACACTTTGAACCGTTGCTTGCTTGCAAATCGACTATACCTCACCATTTCCTACCTCAAGAATTTCCAAATGGCATTTTCAATAGCTCTTGTTGTAACACTTTTCTCGAGATATTTCCCTATAGAGAAATTCTCCTTCAACAAGGTTTTGATATCTTCTCAACAATTGAAGGTCATTGTTCTGATTCGTTATTTGAATCGATTTCAAAATTGTCAAAGAGCTTTGATAGTATGAGTCTTAGGAAGACACTTGCACAAAATTTCTTCAATTGCATACAGTCTAATGACAATAGATCATTCCATTGTTTGACTACATATCTTACACCATCCATAGTACATAATGCTTGTCTTGTTTCTAGTTGGAAAACATTTGTTATGAATTTGGCAATGCCTTTTAATATTGGCCATATAGATGGGGGTGAGTTTGCAATTCAATGGTTGTCAGAGATGTTGGAAGTGAACATTTCCATTTGGGATACACGCCTGGCCAGGATTCAAGGTCAGTATTACTCAACAACTGCCTCTACGATGAACATGTTTATCTTGCAAGTTGAAAAAAGTCAAGACCATTGTCACTTCCATCCATTGTTTCAAACAAATCACCTAGGAAGGTCCTTTGCAAAGGAAAAACCCATATCAAATTGCTTTAATATTTTTCAAAGTATGGGAGATGGTTGTTCTGATCAGCAATTTCCTTATGCGCCTGCCTCAGAAAACACACCTTCTATCAACCCTTCCAAAAAAACTCTAGAGCAAAAACAAAGAAATCCACAAAATCATGCCAAAGGAGGAAAACAAAAAACAACAATAATAAAGCAACATGGAATATACAAACGTTCATATACTGCAATTGAAAACTGCCCACATGCAGATGGAAACAATGTAGAAAACAACAACATGCAAGGATTCAAGAATTTACGCTCGGCAAAGAGGTCTATGCGCTTCGCAGCATTTGAAGATTTTAAAAAGCAAAAAGAAACACAAAAGGCCAAGCAAGCAACTTCCCAATACGTGAAAGCTATTGAAGATACACCTATAAATGCTTGTTGCATATGCAAACGATTACATTTCAAAAAATACATCCACCGAATCAACAAAAAAGCTTTCCTTGCATTGACATCCTTGCCATGGATGAATACAACTCCTTCATTTGCATTGTACATGCACATCTGCAAATATTGCAAAAAAAATGTTTCACATTCAGAAATACCAGTCTTTGCAACACCATTGAACATTCGTCACAACAACGCATTGTCAATTGTAAACATGTTGACACCATTGGAAGAGCGACTTGTCTCTCCAAGAATTTCCTTTGCACAAATTCAACAACTAGGTTATAAACGAGCTCAACTAGGGCTGACTGGAACAGTCATAAATGTTCCTGCATCTCTAGACAAAGTGCAAAAGACTTTGCCAAGAATCCTTGAAGATGGCCTGACAATTGGAATTATGTTAAAGCGGAAATTGGAATATAAAAATGCTTACATATCAGGAAACGTGCGCCCATACATTGTCATGCTTGCATTAAAAATGCTTTGTAGCATGGAACTTTACAAACAAGAAGATATTTCTATTGTGCATGGCTGGGAAACAAATTTTATTCAATTAGCAGAGAAAGAGTCCAACCAACTTGACCTTGCCTCTTCTGCTGACGAAGACAACAACTGTACACCATTGGAAGAAACCATTGAACCCATTCATGAAACAGAAATTGAGCCAGCAACCAAAACAATGGTGCATGGATATGGAGAGACACATCTAATAGACGATTTGGCTAACAAGCTTGTAGAGATTGCACCTTTCGAAAATTATCGACCACTAGGCATTTTCCAAGACAAGTTCTCTGAAGAGTTGAATTTCCCAACACTTTTCTATGGATGTAGCCGACCCAATGACATCTACAATCGATATCGATATCAGCAAGTTGTGCAATGGGAGTGGGAACATGAAAGTACGGACTTTGAAGCACATCCTACAAACTTGTTCTTCAAAACAATAAAAGTCTTAATAGGCCAAATTTCTAGTACTGCTTGGATATCAATTCGTATAGGAGAATTGAAAGGGAAAAAATTAACAGCAAAAGATGTTAAGTCACAGACCAATCTCCAAAAACTCATCAAATCTTCAATTGCATATCGTACATTAAAATCCATCCATACATCTCCTGACTACTTTGACAACATGAAGAAAGATCTTTTCGCAATGATCCGGCAACTAAGACCACCTACTTTTTTTGTGAGCTTTACAACTGTTGAACATCTTTGGAAACCATTGTGCAATTCTTTGCAAGAAATTGAACATAAGAAACTATCCATCCCATCAAAGTTGCCTTCGGACATTGATATTGACAACTTAATAAGAAAACACCCTGTGGTGTGTAGTCGCTATTATAGACACAGATTCAATTCGTTGAAATCTTTGATATTAGAAAATAATACACTCTTTGGAAAGGTGAATGACTACTTCTTTACAACTGAATTCCAACAAAAAGGAAATGAACATGAACATGGGCTTCTTTAGATTGAAAATGCACCAGTCTATGGAAAAAATACCAACCATGAAGTAACGTCTTTTGTTGATCAATATATTGCAATAGATTCTTCTTTTCTTACCGAAGAAATGGTCAAGATCCAAACTCATCAACATACAAGGACATGTAGAAAACATCACAATTCAAAATGTAGATTTCACTTCCCTATGTTTCCAATTGACAAAACAATAGTCTTGGAACCCAAAAACAATGATTTTGACAACTTGGACGAAAAAACAAGATACCTTTACAACGCTCTTGAGTGCAAACAATATCCAAAAGACATGTCCTTTGACTCATTCCTAGAAGAATTGAATTACACCAAGGACAATTACATTGTGCTCTTGTCTTGTTTGATTAAGCAACCGACATTGCTACTAAAAAGAGACCCTGCAGATATCTAGATAAATCTGTTTGCAAGAGGGATTCCAAGCTTGTGGCAGGCTAACACCAATGCTCAATTCATTTTGGATGCATATGCTACTGCAAGATATGTAAGCTCATACATAACAAAATTAGATAGGCCTATGACAATGGCCCTAAGAAAGATAAAGGAAGAGGCTGTTTCAAAAAACTGTAGCCAACTTGAAACAATACGAAAGCTTGGGAACACACTATTGAACATGCAACAGATGTCCATTAGACAAGCAGTTCATATTGTGCTTTCTTTACCTTTGCATTCATCATCAAGAAAAAAAAAATTCATAAACACTGCACCAGATGATAAATGGATTGTTGTCTTGAAAAAACCATCTTTGTTGGAAAGAGAGGATGATGATTCTGAAGACATTATTGCCCCATCAATCATAGACAGATACATCCAATGACCTCCTGAACTGGAGAATGTTTCTTTAGCTGAATATGCATCTTGCTTTTGCTTTGTAAATGGAAAAACAATCAAAAGAAATAGACCATGTATTATTCGATATGTCCGATATAATGAGGAGAAGGATCCTGAGAACTTTGCAAGAGAAAAGATGTTGTTATTCATGCCTCATAGAAACCTCACCAACTTTTTGACTCGGGCAGTGCAAACATGGACAAAAGCATATGCAAAAAACAAATTGCAAGTTCTCATTGCTGAGGAAAAGTTCTCTGTCAAGCCAACAACAAAATGGGGTAACATTGACAATGCAACAGAAATTGTTGAGAAAGAAGTTGAAATGGAAAAGACTTTGGAAACAGAGACCGAGTCTTTTAATCATTCAACTACTTTTGAACAATATGATATCCGTGACGACATTCTGCATTAAAAAAAAATGACCCATGGCGACGGAAATGAGAATGTCAAATGTAAATACAAAACCATTTGTCCCTAACATAGATACCTATATTGCAACATGAAGAGAACTAAACATTGAAGAACAATCTATAGTCAAAGAAATTATATCTCAAAAAAAAAAACCTGCAAAGCCACTATATCGGTTTTTGACAGGAAGTGCTGGCACAGGAAAAACACATACTGCAAAGGCTATTTACGACACCCTTGTATTCTTCTATGACAAGGACCTTGGCAGTGACCCGCTAAAAAGAAAAGGCCTAATTGCTGCATTGACTAGAAAAGCTGCATATCATGTTGATGGTGTCACTGTTCATTCCGCCTTCAAGCTTCCCTTGAACTCTACGAACTTGCTCCCCTTAAGTTCAAATACTCTAGATCTCATGTCCAAACAGTTTGAACAATTGCACGTGCTTCTACTTGATGAAGTGTCCATTATAGGATCCCGTATGCTACACAACATAGACAAATGCCTTTGTCAAATTATGCACACACCGACAATACCATTTGGCAATGTTAATGTCATTTTCTGTGGCAATTTTTTCCAAGCCAAACCTATACATGATTCTTGGATCTTTGAATTTCCATCTTTCCAGCATTAGAAATTTCCTTACAGCTTTTGGATTGACAATGTGAAATATTTTGAACTTAAAACAGTTGTACGCCAAAAAAATGAAATGTTCATTGTTATTTTGAATAGAATAAGAAAAGGCAACGAAACATCTAATGATATCCAATATTTGAACACACATTGTCATAGGAAACCACCAATCGATCCATCATTCCCCTTCCTTTTTTATCGCAATAGAGATGTTGATGAACACAATTCTAGAATGTTGTCAGCTATACAGACAGAGGCCTTTACATTTGTGGCAGAAGACACTAAAGTTGATCATGTTGAAAACACTTTTGAACATCAGAAAAAAAATCAACTTTCCATCACAATTACCCTGGAAAAAAACATGCTAGTTGAGCTGGTTGGTGGCAACTATTTGCTAGAAGATGGCCTTGTCAATGGCGCAGAAGGTATCTTTAGGTACTATGATCAAATAAATCCAAACATCGTCCGGTTCGAATTTACTAATATAAAGATCGGTGCAATTACACGTGCCAATATGCATCAACTGTATACTGATTCTATTATCCAGACTTGGACACCAATCAAAAGAATGGTGACACAAATCTGCCTTGGCAATAAAACAAATTTCACTCGAATACAATTTCCAATTCAATTAGCATGTGCTCGGACAATTCACAGAGCTCAGGGATTAACTCATCAAAAATTGGCATTTGATCCAAAAGGTGTTACAAAACATGGGCTTGTTTACACTGCACTTTCTCGTGTAAAAGCAATTGACTCTCTTTATCTTCTGAATAGCTTGGAACAGAAGAATTTATTTGTCTCAGCAAAAGTAGTCACCAAGTTGAATAGACTAAAAAAAATGCGGCTTTGCAATTTCAATTTGGCCTTAAATCAGTTGCTTCTACTAGGCACCTACTGATATCGTCACTTAACACTAGCAGTTTGATTTTGCACATTCAAGATGTCGCAAATGACATTGAGCTGCTAGAGTCACATATTCTTTGTTTTCAGGAAACACACATGCCAATTCCTCCCAAAAATGATACATTCACAAACTGATACAATTGTATTGCAGCCTATTCAATACATGGTGTTCTAACAGCTGTACATAAAGAGATCATTATTCTAGAAACAACAATCTATAAAGAAAACTATGTAGAAGCAATTGTTGTTGATCTCAATATTTCTAACTCCATTATTAAGCTTGTAAACATTTATAACAGACCAAACACCGTTCTCGGGCAGCTGTTCCATGCCTTGGATTCTATTTTGTCCAAAAACAACAACAATCTACCGATTGTTATTGTAGGAGACTTTAACATCGATATGTTGAAACAGACACCACAAAAAAAAAAAAAAAACTGGAACAGTTTATGCAAATGAAAAATCTAAAATTGAAAATAGATCAAGTTACAACGAACTACGGCTCAATGATTGACCACTTTTGGAAAAATCTATAGCTTGACACCCTTTCATCTACTGTCTTTGATGCATACTAGTCTAACCATTTCATTTGTCTCTTGTCAATCCCCATCACTTCAACAAAATCCATTTAGTTCACATATTCCACTTACTCGCTTCATGCTGTTGCAATTGTTGTAATTCCTTTCAAAGCCCATATTTTCTCAATTCTGATCTCAGTTTAAATAAAAAATGTTGCAATGGGCATGGCATCTATATTCTCTTCTACATTGCCTAGGCAGTTTCATTTTGAAGCAAAAAATAGATACAAAAACAAAACAAAATAAAAAAACATCTAAGAAACTATCTTTTTGCACTCAACTACAATTGAACAATACCTTGTCAATAGCCTCAATACCCCTCTTTCTACAAGTTGCAATTACACTCATCGCAATTGTGCTTGACAAAAAAAAACAATCTCCCTTGCCTATGGTACATGCTTTTTAAAAATGTCATCAAACAACAAATTTCAATGTCCTTGTCAACAATATACTTCATTCTAGCAAGAATGAATTATAATCCAACATCTTCCAATGCAAACATTTTTCACTCTAACAAATATTATTCTTTGTTGTCAAATGTCTTTGAACAAGCTTATGTGTTATGTCAATTTCCAATGCTTTTCATCTACATTTCTTATCATTTTCATTTGAAATTTTTCCTTGTTTGTCTTTTCTAGCAAGCAATGCAAAATATCTTTCAGCCTTTCATCAGATACACATTCTTTGGTCTGCTTTATGCCTGTGGCTTATCAAAACTACTATTTTCTTGTTTGATATAAACCAAAAAAATTGGTACTTGTATCTGCTTCTTCCACGTGCAGATATCTTTGCAAATTCATCAAGAAGAAGCTATATTTCTTCAAACAAAGCCAAAGACATAAAGCATATTTCTACAAAGCCAACCACCATGGAAATGATACGAACACCAAACAGTCCATCTGTTGATACAAGTCCCCCTCCTTCAAATGATGGTACAGATACTATTTCAATCACAACTCCCTCCTTGCCTCTTACAGATGCAACAACAAGCAGTCCAAAAAGGTAATGCTCTTTCCTTTTGCATTAAATTTGTCATTTCAGCTCCCCCTGCCTACTGTCTCTTTATTTCATTGACTGCTTTGACAATTTGTCTCACTAGCATTGTGATGCATTTACTTCAAATTTAATTTTTGTTGCATAAGGATCTTGAATCTGCAATTTCCACTATGCAATTCAAAATCCAAAAGTTTCTACAGACTATTGCTTTCCTTTTTTGACAATTTCATTTCATTGTCTTTGCAGATTGAAACAAGCTTCAGTAGAAGCATCGTCTGTCATACAATTGTGCACTATGTCACATACACATGTTTTTGAAGGTGATATTTTGCTTGTTTACAGTCCTGCATAAAATCGAAGCCAAAACTCACCTGCTAAGACAAAGATTTTGCACACAAACCTTGTCGACAAAGATGGTTTGATGACAATTACTGCTACAATGAATGATAATCTCATAAACCGATTTGGTAACTTTCTCTTACCTGGGAAGAGCATACGAATAACTGGATTTGAATTAAAGAAAAAAGGCCAGTATGATCGCGGAGATGCTATAAATTCAATAGCTATATTGCCTTCCACCCGTATTGAAACAATAGAACAGGTCTGTAAATTGCGTTGTCTTCCTCCTAACATGACAATTTCAGAGCTGGTGTCATTGGATGAAACATATGTTGTTGGCAGTGTTGCAATAATGGTGGTCAGTTGTCAATACATCAACAAGCAGTTGGATTTCTACATCAGAGATGGTGAAACTGCAAATGATTATGCCGTTGTACACTGCTCACTCCCTATCTATAAAAAATGATTATGTACATAAAGATATTGTTTAGTTCTAGTGAACTTTCTGCCAAAACAAAAGAAAACAAATCCTTTCCCTCTGTTTTTTGCACCTTTAACATACTGACATTCCCTTTTCTGGCATCTACTTCTGTTCAGCGAACATGTTTTCTACTATCTTATTGTTTCATTTTTCCCCCTTTGCAATTTCAAGTCAATGAAGACTATAAAAGTTTCTTTCTGTGTGTTCAACAAAAGCTTGTATAGGACGAACCTCCTCTTTATTTAATCAAAAACATTATCAGGCCAGGTCCAAAAGGAAACCACCTGATGAGGACTTCCCAGGCAACATTTATTGATCCTTTGAATGATGAATTTGCAATCCATATTTTGCTGCCAGTAATTGAAGCAAAAACACAGGTAAGCTATCGAAAAATGGCCTTCCTATTCAATTTGAACTAGTACTATGAAAAAAGTATTTGCTTTTCTATGCTCATTCTGCATTTACAAAATTCTAGGCATAAAAAATCCAACTATACAAACATAGTTAAACTCATTTTGCAATCCGCTTACAATATTGATAATGAAATTCAATTTTTTCACATTTCAATTTATTTCATTCCTAAACATGGTTCTGCTTTTCTTCACAAGCTTAACCAATATTGTATTTTCCTATTTACTTCTCTTTCAGCATACACAACTTTCAATTGCTATTAACTCTTGCATTTAACCAAATTTGATTCTTTTATATATTGATCTAGTCAATAGATTTCCTTGTTCAAATCGATAAAAAAAGAACATGTCCTTGCAACATATCCAAAAATTCTTTTTTAATGTAAGTTTCATATTCCAATTAATCCATGGCAACGATTAAAACTAGAGGCATAGATTAATGTCACGTCTATGGCATCTCAAATAACAATTTGAAAAACACACTTCACACACTTGCACTCAATACTACACTTTCAATTTTTCTTTGCAATTTCTATTTACCCCTGCTAAATGTTACTTTTTTCCTATTTCTGATGTTCAAACCTGTAACGGATGTTTGGAAAACTCAAAATTAAAAATGCTTTTGCACCACCTTTCCAATGCACATGTTCAGAATGCAAGCTGCCTATGATTCAAAGCACAGCTTACTATTGGTTTTGCAACCATGGCACTTGCACAACATTTGAACATATCTTACACTGCAAGTTGGAAACAGATAAGGGGGTTATTGAATGCACTCTTCCAGGGATACAGCTGAAAGAATACTGCCCAACTATCGCAGCTGTGTCATATGAACAATATTGTAAATCAGTTTCATCAACTATTTACCATCTCCGTAGATTCAATCACCAAGGAGTTTTCACTTTGGCAATGAACAACCAAGTACTCGACTTTAAAAAACTTTGAGCGAAAGGTATGTTAAACATATATCCATTACATGCCTATGCATCACTGCATATTTATGTTTTCTGTTATGCTCCTGTAACCTAATCTTTTTTATCACCACAAAATCTGCTTCCAATTTCAATATCTACCTCTATCATGTTAACTGTAGTTGCAGATAGAAAACGTGCTTCCTCCCACTTGTCACTGTCTTCTAATCATTTCCAACTAAGTATGGCCACTTCGCTTCTTCACATTTTGAACATTTTTCTGATTCTTTACCTGTGTAAGGCAACTGCAAACAATTTCTGCAGATGCTTGGCTTTTGGTGGTATCTTGTATTATGTCTTAGGCAACCAATTATGGAAATAAATGTAGCAATGCCACTTATCTATCTTTTGCAATGTTTTCTTGCAATTCAAAAAAAAAACCTGTTCATGCCCATGTTTTAGTACTTGTTCTCTGGCTTTGGCAACCAACAATAAACATATATGCAATCATATCAGTTATTCAACAAATACTTGGCTTCAACAAATTTTAGATAGTCCTAAACTACACCATAGTAAATTACTATCAATCATACAAAGATTTCAAAATTATAGCAAGTCTAAATAACCAAAACAAAAATAGGGAAGACCAAATCCCGGCCCATGTTTCCCTGAACAAGAGACAGACCACGACAATGGAAATTCCAAGGCTCCATCCCTATATTCCTTCATAATGCCATAGCAATTTCAATTATCCCTGGCGCATCCCTATAAGCCACATATTAACAACACATGTATTTGCAAAATCAACATCCTATGCCAATGCAGAAAAACAAGTGATCTAGACATCTTTACCAACAAATCCCTCTATATATAGAAAAAAACTAGCCATCCAAATCAAATTTCTACTTTTGATTGCATAACTTATTCTCAAATAACTATAGGGAAAAAAATGGTACAAATTGCAGACAGACTTTCTAACCTCCATATATTTGTCTTGAATTTTTTCTTTGTCTTTTCCCATACCCCCCCAAAAAAAATGTCACTGCATCAAATAAAAACATCGAATGAGGCTCCAAAAACTAATCTACATCTCTGCTTCATTTGATCTTCACAATGCTATAGAAACCAATTGAATTGCCATCTAAACTTGTCAATGTGTTACCCTAAAAATAACACATGTCAATTGTTTATGTCAACTGCATTTTTATATGTTTTTAGATTGGCTGTTTCTTGAAACATTTAACTTTGTTTTAATTCCAGATTTATTATTTTCTATGCACTTGCAAATGCTCCAATCACATTTTCAAAATCACAGATTTCATGTATTATGGCCTTGCATTTGCCACAGTACAACATATTTGCCACCTGTTTGAAACATATATCCCATGTTAACTGGTATAGAATGGAAATGAAGAACAAACTCGATAGTCTCTTGCAGAAATGAATCCTTTGTATTTGGCTGCAAATGTTCATCTCCTGCATCGATCAACACATCCAACTCCTGCATTATACTTATGTGGCTACTATTCGTGTCTGCTAATTATCAGTCTTTACAGTCATTGCAATTACTCTTCAGCTTTAACTTTTCTGTGACCTGTTTTGGTTTCAATTGTCCCTTGCTTTTTTATCATAATATTTTCCTTTTTCCCAATGTGCAGGAAGAAAACTACAGCACCCTTGCAAGTACATTGACCATGATGCTTTCAGCTGAAATTTTGCAAAGCAGATATCAAGATCTGAAAAATACTTATGCATATTGACATGGGCTTCCATAGAAAAAAAAGAAAAAAACTTTACAAAAATTCTTTTTTTTTATATAATCATGGTCTTACCAAGTGAACATGGATAGATGCACGTGCTTCTAGTTCTTCGACTAGTTTTTTATCCCTTGAATTAAAAAAAAAACACTCCTCGATGCACAGTACCAAATTTTGTTTAACAATTTCTTCTGATATGACCTTATAGTCAAAATGGTCAACTGCTATAGTTTTGTACTGATGTATACAACACCTCTCCATGCATCCTATATGTTGCCAAACACTGTTGTCATGATTTTGATGGAAACATATAAATACATATTCATGAGAAAAAACTACATTTGGATACTTCTAGAGGCATACATAGTCAAGCGCGAATTTTGGAGATCTTTTCTGTGCTTGGCAATGTATATATGCAGTTGATTTTTTGTACGTTGTATATATAAATACATATATATAAGCCAAAAACATGTATGCTGCAATTGATATGTTTTGTGTTCTGATATTTTGCTTGATGTTGTCTCAATAATATTTAATGTATGTTATAGTTGCATATTTCCTTGGATGATGTTTTATATACTGCTTCAATGTGTTGAATGGCGTGTACACAGGGTTCAAACTATGCATTCGTGCCATTGATAGAGTGTTTTGATGTTGTTTGTATATGTCCAGTATCAATTTTGATGTTTTCATAGCTTTGTGATATAGTGTTCTTTTCATACTCTACTTAATTCAAAAAATATGGAGATTGACTGAAACTTGAACTCTGTGTTTTCACTTTCTGCTTGAACATAATAATTGCAATAACTGTAAAATCAATTATTTCATAACGATTTCCTGTATGTGATTACAATCTTTTCATGTCATTGAAAAAAGCATAGATTATTAAAAAAAAGAGTGTTTTCATAGGGTTTCTCCCTTTTTTGCCAATAGTGCTCCATGAAGAGGTATATATGTCCATGCAAAGATATGGATGGGTGCATGAATAGGAAATGGATTGGCATGCAGAGCAGATGGTTGCGTGTAGAAATACTCCACACATAGATTAATACAAGTCACCAGTTCTTGGAAAAACGAAGGTTAATACTGCAGAGCTTGTAAATTGGCTTTTTCATTTTAATTTTCTGATGTTTTGCTTCTCTGCTTGCTACCCTAGCTATGCTTGTCTTCAAGGCATAAACAAGTTATTCTTGTGGAGAATGGCTTCTTCCCAATTGCATCCATTTAGATGCTGTATAGTTTCCCATTTCGACAGAGATATTTGAAGAAAATGACACCAGATTGGCCATGTTGATAGACGGTTTATCTTGCAATTTTGTTTTTTTCTTTCCTTTTTAAAATGCAGGGATGCCCTGCTGAGGTGTTTTGTTTTTCTGTTGTGAGGTTACATGCTTTTTTCCTGTGCTTAAGCTATGTTTCTAAATTTATTTTGTTGAATTCGATTAACATGGTGGGCAGGGTGGACACTACAGTAAGCTATTGTCTATCTAGAGAAAACTATGACAGGACAGCTAGAGCAGAAAGCAAATATCTTGCTTCAAGTCTCAATTGATGGTTGTGGTGGACATTGCTTCTGGTTATAGAGCTACATCTTTTCCTTTTTTCTCTATTATTTTGTCTTGTCTTCTGATCTTTTATCTGGCGTTCTTCAAAACTTTGTTCCTGCAATTATCCATGGTCTATAAGGGGTCAATGGATTGTATATGGTTTTAGAAACTTTGGCCCTTGGACCACTGCAAAATATGGCAATAGCCATAGATTGTTATTTCTGTCATACGATTTAAAACTCAACCAACTAGTTGCTCTTGTTCATTGCTCTTGTTGAAATTCATTTTTTCTTATTTACAGCTTAGTGGTATTCATTTCCAGTCCATCCCCAACAACAAAATTTAGTCATTCCCATAATTTTCGTTGACTTCAAAGTTCAGCCATTGTTGCTGAGGCCACTAGCAATACAAACCATGATATTAGAATCATACAAATCCTTCTAAAGGTTAAGAACAAGAATCCAGTTCTCGTACGACAGAAAGAGCCTATAGCCATAATAAAAGAACCTGTAGAAAGAATAGAAAAAGCTGAAACCCCAACACAGCTTCAGCATGTGCATGTCCCCCTATTGAAACTGAGATCTATGTTTTTTGTTTCGGAAACAAACATAAAAACCACATTGCTATCAACTTCAAAGAATTGCAACAAATCATGAAAAGGCATTTGAATAAACGTATAATCCTTAACATGGTCGATTTAAAGTGGCTTATATAGGAGCACAAGGGACAAGGAACACCGATAGGCTTATCAATCTCATCTTCTATGCAACAAGTTCCTATGAAATTGACCCAATTCTTAGTTCGATATGGAAACACTCATCCACTCTGGCTGATTGTACCTGCATTGTTAAGTATACCATCTGTTAACACCTGATTTTTACACGTCATAAATATCAAGTGTGAAAGGAGTAGGGTTGGAGAAACATACCTGATAAAGGCTTGAGGCCCCAGTTTTCCTCCATGGTTGAAGGCCAGAATAGGGAAAAATAATATATAAAGGGCTATGAGGGAATACCCCACAAGAGATTCACAAAGAAGTGTGTGAAGGAGCCTTCTAAGCAAATAAATAACCCCAAGTCCTAAGTCCGACATCCTAAAGTATTATAAGGACTAAGTCTCGGCAAGAGAACCACCGTAGATGCAAAGCGAAGCCAGATCCACGGTCCAAGATTCATCTCATCAAGAAGTTGCGTGATGGATAACCAAAAAGGTGGTAGCGATGGATGATACCGCCAGACAGATGGCAGCTAGAGGGCTCGTCACAGGAAGAAGAGTGATAAACAAAACCACCACAAGGGCACGAGATACCGGGGTGGTAGAGTCATAAAGCAATCCACGGTGTGGAAAGTGGGTAGCCCAGATCGACGGTGCAGAGATGAAGGAAGATGCACGAAAGAAACGGACAGTGGGACTCGTCGTCGGGGAAAGGTTGAACATTAAAATGTTGCTCATCTCCACCGCAGATGCAAAGTGGAGCAAGATCTACAGTCCAAGCTTAGTCTCATCGAGAAGTAGCACGATAGATACCTAAGAAGGTGGTCGCGATGGATAAAACTGTTGGATAGGTGTCAATGCTATAGGTGATCGCGGGGAAGGGAAGTGGTATCCAAAACCACTCTAGGAAACATCAATGGAGCTCCGTGGACACATGGTAAGAGTGGAATGACACAGAGTGGGTCCTACCTGGGATCCGATGGAAGGCAAGCATAAAATGTCACATCAGAAGATTAAATAAAGGTCTAGATCCGATGGCCAGAAATCACACGTGAAAAATCAACGGCCGGGATTGTCGAACAAGTAGCGGATAAGACCAATGGTTAAGTAAAGAAGATTTATATATAAAACCCTCAACGGGTGTTGTATACATTTGTTCGTTTGGAAAACTGTCAAGGTCCAGAAGCTTCTTGGCTGGTGGGAGACAGCGAGGGCAACGGGGCTTTCGAAAGAAGCATTCCAGAGGATTTGCTGGCAACAGGTAGGCCCTTCTAACTGAGACTTGTCAGTAGAGTAGCTAATTCAGTAAAATCATGGAAGAAGGTTCCGCCGTGAGAACAAGTAGAGTTAGGAATGCCCTGGAGGACAGGGATGATAATATTTTTTACACAGTTACCCAACTTCCCGTAACTAAAATAAAAAGAAGGTTGAAAGGCCTGCGGGATGAAGGTACAGATGTACATAGGGTTTTTCAGTCGTCTTTCATTTTGTTTTGTCCAAACCAAATCATGTCATTTCCTGAGTTCATCTCTTGGTGTGCATCCAACTATGAGGGATCCTAGAAATTTATCATGAACAGCTAGCAGAGTAAAATTGTTTGTTCTATAGAACCTTCGGTGGTGCATCGATCGTTTGAAGTCCCTGGTTTTCTCACCCCTGAGTCTGAAGAGTTCTCTGAAATAGCACTGGAGACCCTCTATCGTAAAATCCCTCCTGAGAGTCGATGAGTATTTTTGACCACTTTCCTAAAACCGGACCTGGAAATTGAAGAAACCCCTTTCCCAGTAGATGTTAGCCTGTTTAATACCAATACCTAATTAGTTTTGTCGTTACTTGCACAGTTCTTAGGTATTGATAGTGACAGGGTGGTGATGGAAGTGCAATTAAGCTTGCTGTATAGAATAAGCATTGGCCCGCCCCTAGTCAGTTATGAGTCAGTCCCTGGTCTCAGGTTTGAAATTTTTATAGAAGAAAGCATTAACACCCAATTGGCGTCTTTTCTGAACACTAGATGTTTCCGATTTCAGGCCTACCTAATGAAGTTGGTTATGGACAATAACCTCAATGAGTTACATTTCCCACCGTAGGTTTATGCCAGTCACCTGGAAAACAACATGTTCAATTACATGAATTCTATGTTATCTGTGTTGTACAAATTATTTTTTGAAGAAGGGATGCCAAGAGTACTACCTGAAATGAAAAACTTGTTGCAATTGAAAAGGGAAGTGGCAGTGGGAGACTGGTTTTTATCCAGAGACTCCACAGTCATTTGGCTATATGGGTTTACACATGAACCTTACGTGCTACCAGCCTTTCTGACATCTAGAATTTTCTCTTTGGAATTTATCAGACAAAAGTTGATCCTGGAGGATGAGCTTTTTTCAAAATTCAGGAAAGGAGTAGATTTGAAATTTCCTTGGGTCGTCGGCCCATTCATTGTAAATAATAAAGAGGCCATTGCGGAAGTATAGAAGTTGATGGAAGAATTTGAGTTTGAAAAAGATGTGGCAGCGAGCTACGACCCTTGTCATATAATCTCTGACAGAAGGAAGTTGAGTAACCTGAGTGGTTTCGAGCATAAAGAAATAGAAGGGTTAGCAGCCAAAAGGAATTTGTTGCAGTACGAACCAGAAACAAAAATGGCCCCCAGCTTGCAAGGCAATGGTCTCGCTTTTCTAAAGGCAGCTATATAAATGGAAGAAGTTCCTAAGACTGTTGAAGTAGGAGAGAAGAGGAATTTGCACGAAATGTTAGAAGAGTATGATGAATAAAGAGGAAAGAGATGCAGAGTTGGGAACCAGGAATTGGCCCAGACACAAGTTGTCGCGACTATTTCAGTGGAAGCCAAAGATAATAAAGAAGGGGACAATCCAATTCCCGGTGTGCAGGTAGTGGAATACAATTTCAGCGGAGCTCAGGAAAGCGGAGATACAAGTAAGTTCTCTTCGAGAGAAAAGATGTTTGAGAAATATGCATAGGACAAGCAGGCCTCAACTCAACAGATATATGACCTGTTACCAAAGGCTCAAAATTTGTCAAAATCAGGTGTCTCCCTAGTAGCCAGCCGAAATGTGAAGGCAGGTACTCTAAATGTGGCGGTGGCTACCTCGAGTAAACTGACCGAGGTAACGTATGATTTTACAAAAATATCGGCTCCCGATAAGGTCTAGATGCATAAGCAACTAGGGGACGTTATTTATGAAGATTATATACAGGTGAAGCTGAAAGTGGGGAAGTTTGAGGAAATAATAAATAAAATGGACACTCAGTTGAGACAAGAAAGATAGGAGAACAAAGCGCACCAGCAACAAATCAGGAAGTTACAATTAGATCTGGTTGCTAGTGATGGTAGCGGTAAAGCTACTAAGAAATTATTGACAGAAAAGGAAAATCTGATCCAAACATTACAGAAGAAAGCAAAAGTCTCAAATACCCAGTTGATCCAAACTCTCGAAGTGACTAAGTTGGAACAGGAGAAAGAATCTTTAGTCAAAGAATTGAGTGAAAACCGGGCTGAATTGCTGAAGTTGACTGAGAAAAAGGCAGATTGGGAAAAGGAGAAGTTAAGTTTGGAGCAACAGATTTAAGACTTGAAAGATAACTTGCCCATTTTGAGCATGCGGCCTACCCAAGAAAATCAGGAGAAGGAGAAAAATAATACTGATAGCCTCTCGCGGGCCATGTCCCAAGTTAGTCTCAAGGAAGTAGAGAACAAAGAACTGAAGGAAAGGACTTCGAAGCTAGAAGAACAGAACATGCATATGGAAGAAGAAGTGAAAAAATTGCAGAAAGAGAATAAAGGGCTGATAGAAACAAATCACCGATTTGTCTCCCAAGTAACCGGGAATATCCCTATGCAGACGGGCAAAGATCTAATCTAGGACGAGATTATAGAGATCGCTACAAATATCAGACCATACTTGATCTCCTTGAACACTCGGGAGAGAGCGATAAAGAAAGCTTTGAAGAGTTGTGCATTAACAAGAAGTAACTTGCAACTCAGACCTAAGGAAATAGCTTGAGACGCCATAGAATTCTTGAGACCTCAGTCCGAAGAACAATTGAGTGCTTTGGGTATAAAAAACAGAGTGGTTGCTATCGCTTGGGCACGGAGGATGCTAGGTAAGTTTGCCCTCATAGAAGAGCTTAAGGACCGATGTGTATTGATGAACGAGCAGATTGCAGAGATAAAGAAATGGTTCGAGAAGATCTTCCAGAAAGGGTTTCCCTCTCTTTGGAGCGAAAGCAATGAACTCATCCTACATAATGATTACAAAGACTTGCTATGTGCCATAAAGATGGACCATGAAAAATTTCAGATGTTGAGCCGGATCCTCACGGGAAAAATACTACTGGAAAAGCTTGCACCTGATTTCAAGATCCTGAATTGGCTGAGAAGTTCGAGCGAGGGAGATTTCATATTTCCAAATGACGAAAATGTGGAGCTAAAAGTATTGGTGAAAGAGATGGTGTTGTATGAGAGCATCACGACCGACTAGTGGGGTTATGTCAAGAAGTACGAGATAATGAAACATTCACTTCAAACTCTTTAGTAGTGGTTATTTGTTCTTTTATTTTTAAAGGATTGATGTTATGAGTAAAAGGCTTCTAAGACATTCCTATTTTTTAAAAGTAATTTGTAATATTTTTTGAGGCGGCTAAATGGATAGCCAGCTGGAACTTTTATACTTAATATGTTTACTATACTATGATGTCAAATTCCATTTAGTAATAATACCAGCAAATGTAAAAATAGTTAGGATGGCTCTACCTGTTTTTTGTTTGAAAACAGTTACGGCAAACCAATTTTTGATGAGATGGCATATGGTTGTAACTATTTTCTGTTTTGGAGGAGCCGAGCCTAGAGCTCAAAGACATCTATATATACATTTGTAATTGAAGGCACAAGGGTTGGAAATCTTATAAAAAAACTATTTGTGTTTTGATGATCAGTTTGTAGGACTTTTTCTTGGAGTTCCATTTAATAGAAATTGCAGAGCTGAAGCCTGCGTTTTGACAAGGATTCTTGTGCAATCGGTTTGGTAGTCTATACCTTCCTTTTTTCCCATATGCAAATGTGTTTCTCTCTTTGTTATTCCATTCTGTGTTATTTCCTTCACGCTTGGATCAAGGTAACAGTGAAGTAGAATTCATAGAGATTATGCTCTACTTAGCTTATTCCAAGTATTTCACCAAATATATTCTGCTAAAGTTGATGTAGGATTCATCCTTGTTAGATGCCTTACATTGATGGACTGTTTCTTTTCTCTTATGTTCCACAAATTAAAGCTCTTTGACTACTAGCTGCTTGCTACCTCGCCCTTGTGAATGCGTTTGTAGAATCTTTGTGAATACTGCTTTCCAGAACTTGTTAAAGGTGACTCCATCGCCCAAATGAAATTCATGTGTTTTCAACCAAATGGTTCTTGAATCCTTTTTTCTTCGTTCCAAAACATAAATCTAATCTTCTGTATAATTGTTGTAATTGAATATCTTAGCCGTGAATGCTGGTGTTCCTTTTTCATTATTGACAATCTTGATTATTCCAGTTGTTTCACGAGGTCGTAGAGAGAGCCCTCTCTGTTTATGTTTGATCAGAAGCGTAAACCAAAGATTGGTTAGTGGTTACCCGAGATTACCCTCTTTCAGCCTTGGGGGTCAGTTTTGGTGTTAACACCATCCTTTTATGGACAATGATTGGGCGCTCTAGCCTCTACCTATTGTTTCCAAATCAGCTCCAACATTGTTTTCTAGATTCTCCCTTGTTTTGATTTTCATATATTTTAATGTTAAAGATATCTCATTTTTTTAAAAGTAAATGTGAAGAGTTTATAGCTTATTAAAGATTAATAAAAAATATTTACACATATACAAAAAAGGTTTTAGATATATATTCACCAAAATTTTCTAACTCATGGAAAGCTTCCACTTTCACTTCATGTGTGATTCTGAACAATAAAACTACATATTTGTATTTGAATCTCCAGCAATTGACCTTTTCTGCTAGCTCACATCGGTTCATGATACCACTATGTTATCTGGCAATATTTTGCTATCTTATGTTTCTTCTATCTGCATTTAAATTCTGCTGTTATGTTTTTAGTGTTTAAAACATCCATCTTGGAATACATCAAATATGCCATCATTTTAGACTGTTTGTTAAATATACTTTTTATATTTTGGTATTTTATTTGTTGTTTGTTATTTTATTTTTCCTTATGTTGTTTCTTCTATTTGCATTTAAATTCTGCTGTTATTTTTTTAGTGTTTAAAAGATCCATCTGGGAATGCATCGAATATGGCATCATTTTAGATTTCAAGAATCATAATATCAGCAGCTTGATTAATCTGCACATTTCAACAACACAATAATGTACTAAACATTGGCCAACTTAAACTATGGACTGAGTTGTGTTTCTGCGTTGGTATAAAAATACATTATATGTTGCTATTTTGGTTTCTATTTTTTGATTAATCTGGCTATTTCATGAGCATAATATTTGGCCTAGACTTTGCCCTTCCATCTCTGCATGCACTTGAGCTAAGGGCTGAGTTGCATTGTTGGTTTTGTTTAAAAATTTTCTCTCGCATTTACAATAGTTTGCTGCTTATTAAAAAATATTGATGCTTCCTTTCATAAAAATCCTTTTACCTTGACACCTACAATAAGCATATTCTGCTAAAATACCTTGGTCACCTTTCTTCTTTGCACACAGGCTTTTCTATCCATGACAATTGCCATAGATTTGTATGGCTATAATACAACTTAATGCTCAGCCAACTGGTTCCTCTTTTTGAAATTGGATTTCTCTTCTTCGTTTCAGCCTAGTGGTATTCATTTTCTGTCTTTTGCATTATACTTCATAATGCACAAAATTAGAGAGTAAAAAAAAAGGATTCATTCTACTTATGTTTCATACATGTTTCTTGCAGAATTAAAGAATTTATATCGATCCTAGGCTGTTAAGGTTTGAAGTTGGAACTCAAAGCTAGGCATCCTTTTCAACTGCACCGTCGGGGACATTGCCACCTCGTGGCTCTTGTTAATTTATGTTTATATATTTAAATATCATGCCTTCAAAATCATATATTTCAATACATATCCAAAATACTAAAAATACAAAACAAATAGTACAATTTAATTTACATCATAAAATATTCCTTCCATTTAATATATCCTTCTTCACCTTCTTCACTTGTCAAGGCTTCCTTGGAGAGAACATATGTGTTTAGCTCTTTATAATCCAAAGGAAAGAGTTCATAAGGTCTTATGTGTATTTGCAAACAAAAAATATTGTAAGTTATCCTTATATTGAGAATAATGTTAAACCATACCATCACTTCCTCTACTTCATCCACATATATATTAAACAAAATCCTTATTTAATTTTGGAATATAAATGTAAAATAAGTTGAATATATGTGTAGTGGTTTGAAAAAAAATGCATCATAAAACATTGTAGTCAAAACATCTAATAACATCCACTATTACATGGTTCCATAAATATATCATAAAATATTTTACAACTGGAACTTCAAATAGAGATTAATATATTTTTATAAGATTTATTGAAGATACTGTGATTTGAGCTCATTAGGAGCACTCATAATGGTCAAGGTCAAAGGAAAGGTTAATGAGGTTTTGATATCTAATTTTGAGATTGGTGAGTTATTGATCAAAAGTTATAGTTATTGAAAAATCTCAAACTATGTTGTGAAAAATGTTTCATTTTCTTAATAACTATAATTAATTGTCACGATATAAATTAAATTCATAATTTAAATGAAGTAGGGTTCCAATGCCACAAACACATGAGCAACTACCTATATTACCAACAAAAATGTCCCTAAAATATTGTTTCAAAAACTATTTACAATTAGTTACTACCTCATTGTTAAAAAAATATTACCTTAAAAGAACATTTCTTCAATGCAATTTTGTAGTTGCTAAAGACCAACCTTCTTGAAGAAGTATGACAATTAATATCCATGAAAATATGTAAAGAAGTTGTGAAAAGAACTAATAACACTTATCCATAACAAAATTCATTTATTATTATTATATCATATTACTAAAATTCATCTTAAATTTCATCTTATATCATATTACTAAGATTCATTAAAAATTTTAAAACACTAAAATAATTTTGTTCCAAAAGTCAATAAAGCATACTAAAAAGTCCATAAAACATATTAAAACAGAGTTAAAAATTATTAATCATTGTTTATATACAATACAATGCTTCTAACAGTGATTTCTATGCCCAAATAACAAAATACAGATGCATATAGGTAAGCAGATGCATAGAGCATACATGCAAGTGCTGAAAGATTTTTAATGAAATGCTTTCTCTAATCTCAATTATTATCTCTTCTTTACATTTTACCGTTTAATTGATGTCAATTTAGCTTTTTCTTAATGAGATAGGCCGATTTTGAATTCTTAATGACAACAATGTCCATTAGCATAGAAATATCTAGGTACACCACCAAATTCACCTTTTAAGTCCTTTATCAAAACCAAAACCTTTATCTCCCTGGAATCTATTGCACAAACATTTCTATATGGTTTGGTGGTCTTAAAGCCCAATCTGTTGATCAATCTGAGTGGCATGACATTAGTTGAGGCACGTGAGGCAATCATGCAATTATGAAGTAGCAGACCATTTATCATTAAATATATAAAGAACGAGTTATGACTACCATTTCTTCTCCCTTGGGTCATTGTCTACAACACTACGAGATCATCCTCTGGGGTTTCATCAAAACCGAGGAACTTCTTGAGAAGAGTAGTGGATGTCGAAAGAATACTAAGGACTAGAGTTGTGAAAGTCGAAAGTATATAGAGGGATCATACTTTATTATTCATTGTGAATTTGTTTTACACTAATTCTTTGTATCTTACATAAAAGCATTGCCTTTAGTTAGTGTATTTTGCAAGGGCTAACTCAAGACATACAATGTATCTTACATAAAAGCATTGCCTTTAGTTAGTGTATTTTGCAAGGGCTAACTCAAGACATACAATGGGTTTTTTTTATTGTGGGAAAAATAGATTAAGCAGCTCCTACCATCTTACATGTCTCTTATTATTGATGCATGAAATTTGTTTTCCATTGTTCTCTGAATATTGATGAATATTGATAGATGTGGCATTACTTATGCAAACACCTATGGGAGATGAGTATCAACAAAAGCATAAAAAGACAGTTTAGTAGATTGTTGAGTATGAATAGCAGTCATATGAATATCTAGAAATCATATAAACAACTAACTATGCACACTCTTCATTTTGGATGATGACACTATAAGAGATAATATATACTCAAATTTTAAGGGATATCTATATAATGAGGACTTGGTCACTCATTGAAATTCTTGGATTAAGATTAAGAATTCTGCAAATACTTGAGATATGGCCTTCAATGACCTCTTGCAACTATCATTGAAAACATGTATACAACACTGAATATGATTACTTATCCTGATAATAAAAGTAACCTTTTTCTTCCAACTGAAATTTATTCCCATAACAATCCTCAACCACCTTCCTCCTAACAGTTGAATCAAAATACAAAGCAGATAGTTGATAATGCAAAATTTGTGCCTATCCAAAATGTACTACCACTAATACCTTCAGCACAGACCACTCTATCCCATTATAGGTATTGAACTACAGTGCCTTCCAATATCACGTTTCAAGCACCTCCATATTTTGAAAGCCAGAATATGAAGCATGGAAAACTGTATCTGCAATGGAAGACAGCCACAAAAATCCTCATACCATAAACTATGCTCGTTATTATAGCTACTCCATCTCAATTTGTTCTTGGTGCAGCGATGGAATTAACCCCTAGGTCAGAGCAGTTACCCCATCTCAAACTTTTGTTTTACAAGCACAAAGAGTTTGGCACAACCACCAATTAATCAACAGAATAATTTTGGCTCCATTGTTTCTTTCTGCAATTTTTTTTCATGCTGGTCCTCTTCTAATATCTCCACCACTTATGTTGCAAAATCCGGGAGCACTCCAACATTAATAAATACCTGTAGGAGAAAATGACCTGTCCCACAATAGAAATTTATAAAAATACTCTTACGAAGTGGTCAGTAAAACAAGAACATCTAATCTGGGGCCTTTCCATATCACTCACATGATACATCTCATTAAGCAACTCTACACAACAACTATATCAATAAAAACCACAAGTCATTCAGGTTAATGGTATATGGAAATCCAGTTGGATTAAAGAACCGACAATAACATAACCAAGCTCATTTTAATGGTCAATAATGCCTTCTTTCATATAACTGTACGTACAGAAGTGATATGAGGTGTAATGTAAGTAATGATAATAAATTAAAATGAAAAAAATACCATAACAATAACAATAAAAAGAGTATCTAAATATGAAAAAATATATATATAACAGTAAAATAAATTAATGTACATTCATCTTAACCCAAATATTTTAATATTTGAGGTTTGAGGCTTGGATTCTTTTTAATCTCTGGGTGAACAACCAGCGGACACCATTCGGTAGGGATGACTAGGCTCCACACCATCAGGTCCAATTTCAAAATTTACTAGATCCCCTTTCATAAAAGTAGAGTGGTGGGTTGAAAACATAGCATTGATTCAGAATGGCGATTCTGCATTACACAACTGATCAGTCTAGTTCTGGTATAATCCCAAGCTCTCAAACAGTCTGGTTTTGTAGTCATCACATTTCCTGGATGAGAAGCATGATATAATCTCAACATCCAATGGACAAAGTAACCAGCCAAGACAATCACTGGGTAAGGCAATTAAAGAAACACTCAAGAGGACCGGAAGCCTAAAAAATATAAAATATTGTGAATGAAGCTTTCCCAGTAGATTTTTAGCCCTATCCTCTACTCATCTCAGGGAAAACAAGACAAGACAAATGGTAGGTAGGAAATTCCACTGCCAGAGATGGAAATAGTAGCGGTTTCAACCAAAGACAACCTGTGTCTATATTTGTGCCAGCAATGATCACCTCGTCTTTTGTCTCTGCTATGGAAATTAACCAATTACTTTCGATTATGTATTCATAAAAAATATATAATGCAACACATACATGTACCATCGAGAGAATACTCACAATCCATTATAAGCAATATATTAAGATTCTTGTAAATATATAGAGATAACAGTGGCGATATTGAAATATAGAAGAAATAACCCACTCAAATAACATTGTATTTTCAACTATAGTTATCATTAGTAACACTCAAACTTTAACATCTGCAAATGAATAAGAACATCTCGATTTAACAAAACAAAATGTATTTACAAACCTCATTTAGTTTTTTCCTCCGGCCTTTTGATTCAATTGGTAACCGCCTAAGCATAAAGAATTTAAAACAAAATGTATTTACAAACCTCATTTAGTTTCTTCCTCCGGCTTTTTGATTCAATTGGTAAACGCCTAAGCATAAAGAAAAGATTGAATCAATACTGTCAAAAAACTTAAAATAAAAATCCCAGGTAATCATATTGATCCACCCATAATATTAAATTTCAGAAACAGTGAATAGAGACAAATATATTATGCTAGATTGCACTACCTTCCACCATAAAATAAGAAACCCAACGTTTGGTGGGAACCTAAGTACCAAATGTTGGTATAGGAGTATTTGCTTCGAAGAATCTCATCACATTGCGAGGCCTTTGGGAGAAGTGATTCGAATTGGTAGAAGGTGAGGATGCTACATCTACAGGCATCACAACTTAGGACATGCAAGAGGAGTCATGATCATGCAGATTCATTCAAGAGGCAAAGTAAGGAGTTTCCTTTTACTGCTATGAGTTCCCTGCCCTTGTTTTTTTGTTGGAATCAATTCATGTTCCATATCCTCTGTGGAATTGGAAGACATATATTTGGCCATACACCGTGTCACAAAACTTTCTAGCCCTACCGGGAGGTTCTTCTAAGTGCCATCAAATTCGTAATAGGGAACATAAGGTGAGAGAGAAGTATAGCTACCCTCTTGTCTTATTTCCTCAAGAACTAGTCGCACAGGAGAGGGTGGATTTCTTTGTGATGCTTCATCTTTCTCTACCCGTCCTTCCCTTATTCTTCTGCGACTAATGCTTCAAATCGATTAGTAGAGGATGTCATGGTGTCCTTCTCAGGCATGACCGTGCCCACTACCTTCTTTCAATTGCAATAACAATGGATTTTCCAGGTAGTAAAAAATTGTTGATATTTTCACAGCAATGAGCAGAACAAGGGAGTGCTCAATAGTGAACAAAGAAGATGACAATGAACTGGGGCAAGGTAACACTCGAGAAGCATGGAAATATAAACCACATAGTACGTTTGAACCCTATAATAAATAGATAAAAAACAAAAAACAAAAATTATCTCTTTTTCTTCAGAAGAAGGAAGCAACGGGCTGCTTTTAGAGAAGAGGAATATAAATTCTATGGCGTCTCTTGCACTCTGGTTCCTCTTGTAACTTGTTCTACTATTGCTCTTACTATCATCAAAAGGTTCGAGCTCAAATTTAAGCTCGAATGTCCTTCAGAAACTCCACATGCCGAGCAAGTCCCAAGATCAAGTCAAATGGACACATAGTCTTTCTCAGTCATGGTCGTGCCTAGCTCCTTCTTCCGCTTTATGTCTTCTTCGCTGGAAGTTTGCAATCATTGGAGACCAATTCAGAAAAAGGCGAGGAAACCATCATCTGGACCTTCATGGGACCATCATCCTTCCTTTAATACCTTAGCAAAAACAGAGCACATGCCTTCTTGAATTGTCTGCCTAAAGCGTTCTTGAGTTTCCCTATAGCATTTGTTGCCACTTCTTGTTTTTCGACGATGCCTTCCTTGAAGAGCTTGAGCAAGGGGTCGATTCCACCTTCTTGGACAATCAATTTCCCGTTTAGCCTAGTTTCTGGAGGATGCAAAGTGTAACAAAGTGCAGAGACAATAGAGCACTCAAAAAATGCAGTTTGCAGAACACGACAAACATAAATACTTGCAGACCACGCTGAGCTAATGTTAGCTAATAGGTAAAGGCGAGCAGGACGGACACAGTGAACAACCAGCGAACACCGTGAAAACCACTGGACAATGGACAACAACGGAAGATGACACGCGGTGAAAAACAATTTGGTCGAGGGACGACGAATTCGTACATTACTTCTGAAACACGACCCCATGGCAAAACGCCTAACCGCCTAAAATATATTTCTAGCACATAATAGTCACTGCTATAATCTCGCGATTCCTGCAACCCTCTTCCTGCAATACCATGGAAAAGAAGTTGAACAAATCCCAGAGCACTTCTGTTGGATTTTTCTGATTCATGACCGTGGGATAGCCTTTGTACTGTGTTCATGCTTATTTCCATCATCTTCTTTTTTCTCGGCCTCCTGAGTTAGAGCCACGCATTTTCATAGGGAAGTGTTTTGAATCTCTGATCGGTGGCATCAATAAGAATGTGTAATTTGATATAAAGATTTGAAATGAGAAAACTCTGGCATTTTCTTCTTCGATGAAGGGGTGCTATCTCTTGTTAATCCTTACTTCTCTAAAGATCACTTAACTTATATAGTAAATAATAAACATATGAATGAACTTCACTTTAGAAGAATAACTTGTGCTCTTATTATCTAAAAATAAATAGATGAGTAGCTAATTTTAAGGTACTTTGTATTCTAATAAGTTAATATGATATTTGGAAGGGTTGATGTTCTATCTTTGGTTATTTAGCAAGAGGATTCTTCTTTATCCACTTAAAATTATATTAGCACAACTATTTATATTAGTTATCACATGTAAATTGAGATATTTTTTATATATATTTTATTTATAATTGTTTATTTCAAATTTGAAACAAGTTACATAAAATAAAAATCTTGATAATGATTTTTTTTCCATAAATTCAACAAAATATTTAGATAATTTTTTCCTATTTTTCATTAAAGAAGAAATTCACCAAACATGCAATAATTAATAATTTGTACATAAATTTTCTCATTAACCCTCAGACTTAAAACTTAGCTTCCTAATTTCTGAAAAAAAAAAAAACACTGAAATCCTCCATTCTTCAGTAGCTAGTATAGTTTGGTACAGGGGTGAAATTTCATCATGGAAAAGTTTTGTATACGAGTGATGTATAGTCTAAAAATTTTTCGGTATTGCGGATTTTTTTCCACATCAAATTGGAATTTGAACTCGAATTTCATAACTATTATGATCTATAATCATTCAAAGCAAAGCTTCTACACACTAACAACCTTGAAGATTCGTAGGAAGCGTTACCGGCTCGTCACAGGTAATTGTGGCCAAAACTCATAAATTTTCTTCTCCGTGGAAGGAGTTCTATCTAATATTGTTAATCCTTTTTTCTCTAAAGACGAGAGATACACAATAAATATATAGAGTTAAACAATAAATATATGAATGAACTTATAAGAATAATTTGTTTCGTAGGAAGCGTTACCGGCTTGTCACAGGTAATTGTGGCCAAAACTCATAAATTTTCTTCTCCGTGGAAGGAGTTCTATCAAATATTGTTAATCCTTTTTTCTCTAAAGACGAGAGATACACAATAAATATATAGAGTTAAACAATAAATATATGAATGAACTTATAAGAATAATTTGTATGGACAATTTTAAAGATAAATGGATGAATATGTCATTTTAAATTTATAAAAGGTAATTTATATTTTATTAAAAAATTTAAAATGTTTGACATAGGTAAATGTTATTTTTTATATTTTTTTAATATAAGGAAGTGTTTTAATTATAAAATATATATTAATTTTTTATATGTTTTAGATTTGTGTAATTTTTAATATCTTAAAAGTGCATTATAATATATAATTTCAAAATTAAATAAAAGAGACCAAATCTTATCATCTTTAAATAACTTAGTCTCTACTCTATTATTTGGCATCATAATTATGAAGATCTAAAAAAGCTTTTCTAAAATCTTTTAGAATATAATTATGATATTTGAAAAAAAATAAAAATTATTTATATTTTTTAAATTTGAGATACTAAAATTGATCTTAATAAACATTAATAACCATCATCACATTTTAAATACATTTTATATTTTAAAAATTATAAAAAAATTATCTTTTTCACAAACCTGAAACTCTTATATTATGTTGTAATATAACTCTTTTTAATATAGATGTTATATACTTTTTAAAAAATGTATTTTATTTTTAATAAAATATTTTTTATAAAACCCTAAAAGACATTATCTTGTTTACAAATAAGCACGGCACTTTTCATCTTCAACCTAACAAAAATCAAAATTGTTGAACAATCAGGCTTTCACCTACAATAATAGGCGCCCGACATGCCATTCCTTCAACCTGAATAAAGCCTATGCAGACAAACAATAACATCACTGATAATTTCTGGGGAACTTTTGTCATGCCAAACGCTCCACGTTGTTGTAGCAGGAAGAACGTCAGTGGTACCTTCAGTGAGCGTGTAGGTATTCACCAGTCCTAGAGCCATCAGACAGAACTTCACTTTTAATAACATAACTTCAAACCTCTGTGCAAGAAACTAAATTTATGGAGAATACTTTTCATGTTTCCGTTGTACAGAACATATCAATATCAAGCATAAGTTGATATAGGGTTATTTTTAAACTAACTTTCAAAACGGAGTGCTTGAAATTGAATGCTCTCAACTACCAGTCTTTACAGCAAAATCAATTAGCATTATTCAAGAAACAAAACCGCATATCTGAGATGTTTTGAAGCCCCACAGTACACAATGTCCAACTAAGTAAACTAACTAATACGCCTCCGTCCAATCACGTTGTTGGTTGATAAATCTCCAACTGCTCACAGGACAAGAAACCTCCAAGGCAACGTCTGGTCACAAGAAGTTAACATACCAAATCGGATGTCATAGTGGAGTCAAGATGCATGCAGAAGTTATCCAGTTTATCTTGCACGCTTCATTATGTCTCTTTGTAGAAACCATTTGATTGTACTCGTGCACCATTTCATTTGGAACATAACAATAATAATAAGAAACAACTGAAAGATAGAAAATTTGAAGGGGGCATGGGAGTTTACAAACTCACAAACATAGAAAATTTACGCAGAGACACAGCAGAATCAAATTCTCTCTCCTTCTCTTTCATTAACAATTAAAATTACATATATATATGTAAACTGTATCCGTCAAAACTGTATAAATTTCATATAAAACTGTGTCTTTCACATCAACTTAATAAACTGTATCTTCAAATATGTAAAACTTAATAGAAATTTCATTGCAATTTAGAAGCTCTCTAATAAAATGATACCTTGTATAAATGTGCTTACTCTTATTATGAAAAACATTACTCTTTGACAAATCATGGAAGATTTGTTATCACAATATATCTGAGTTGGTCCTTCCTATTCATGTAACAACTTAGTCAAAATCCTTCTCATATAGACTATCTAACATGCAAATTCAGTCATTGCTACATACCCTACTTCAGCAGATGACAATGTCACTATGGATTGCTTTTTAGATGCCCAAGTTACTGCACCAGATCCAAAATTGAAGACATAGCCAAATGTGCTCTTCATATCATCATTGTTGCCTCAAAATCATAACCAGTCAACTTGAAATATGAATTTGATGTATACATAATTCCATATTCTGTTGTTCCAACAACGTATCTCAAAATCCTTTTGCCATCTTGCCAACAGGTACTCTTAGATGACTCCATAAACCTAGAAATTAAACTTATAACATTCATTATGTTAGGCCCTGTTGTTGTCAAATGCATAAGAATTTCTACCAGCCTCTTATGCAAAGTTGGATCAAGACTTGATCCATGATCCTTCTTGCTCATCTTTGTACAAGTTGCAATTGATGTTACAGTGTCCACCATCCTAAACCTTCTCAATATTTACTTAGCATACTTACATTGACAAATAAAAATATCATTCTTAGATTGATTAACTTCTATACTAAGGAAATAGTTCATCAACCCTAAATCAATCATCTCAAACTATGTTTTCATTGTTGTTTTAAAATCATCTATTGAGAGGTCTTTAGTGACAATTAAATCATAAACATATAAACAAACTATCATGATTTTACCTTCCTGATTTCCCTTAGCATACAAGGTTGGCTCACTTGGACTCCTAGTGAATCCATTGCTTTTCAAATACTCATCAACTCTATTGTACAAAACCCTAGGTGCCTGTTTCAATCCACACAAAGTTTTCTTCATCCTGTAGACTTTGTATTCTTGTCCATCAATCTCATATCCTAGAGGTTGCTTTACAAATACTTCTTCCTCCAAAAATCCATTTTAAAATGCAAACTTAACATCCATCTGATATACATTCCATTTGTTCGGTGCTGCAATGGCTAACAATATCCTCACAGTGTCAATTCTGACTACAAGTGCAAAGGTTTCGATTGTGCCGAGTTGTTGATTGAACCCCTAAGCCACAAGTGTTGGGCCTTGTACTTCTCAACTTCTCCATCAACATTCAGATTTGTCATGTAGATCCATTTCACACCAATATAGTCCTTATCTTCAAAGAAATATATAGGATCCCAAGTACTATTTCTTTCTGTGGATTCAATCTCTTCATCCATAGCTTTAACCCAAACTTCTTCCTTAACAACTTCCTCAAAATTTACAAGATCATATGTAGTTAAAGCAAAATTTGTAAAATCATCCCTCTCTTCATCTCATTCATATAAATCCCTTAAACTCCTTTTCTTTTGACCTCTAATTCTATTTCCAACTCTAGATAATGTGGTATTTGAGTCAATGCTTATCTCTAATGGTGTTGCTTGATGTCTACCATTACTTGATGGTTCGATTCACTCTTGATTTTTGGGTGTTCTTGATTATGATGGGATTGCTTCTAGTAACTCCCTTCTAGTTGTATTTGCAGCAAGTGCAGTGGTCTGTGGATTATGTTGTCCACCCTTTACTACTTTGTTAGATCCTTCATCATCTTCTTGAATTAATGTAACCCCCCTTACAATTGATTTATATATGCTTCCATCCCAAACTTCTTCTTCCTTGAACTCAGCATCAATGTTGATAAGGCATTTCTTGGTGATGGGATTATAGAGTCTATATTCCCTAGACTCATCAATGTATCCAATAAAGATACACTTCTCACTTATGTCCTCCAAATTCCTCCTTATCTTTCCAAGTACATGTCCATAAGCCACACATACAAAAAAATATGTTTTGTTTCCATGGGTGACAAGTGGTCACCCATGCACACAATTATATTTACTTTAATTAAACTACTTTAAAGAAATCTTAATTTTATTAAATGCATTCCATTTTACCCAAATTTATTTATTCCATTAATAACTTATTAATTGATTTTATTGATACATAATCAATCATGCTTGTGTTTAACTAAATATACTTAATTACATCAAAGTGTTACACCACTTTCCTAAATGACCTTCTTATTTGGACACTATGACGCATATTGTGCTTATGAAAAATTAAACACTTTACTTTACTCAATTCCTTCTTCTGTGGCTATGAGTTTGATGCTTCATCCTTTCCCTTACCATCTTCCTTGATGCATTCATCCTAAAGTCTTTCAAAGGCAGGGAGATGCTCAAAAGCATAGATGGAGCAAAAAAATGTTTCTCATGAATTTGAAAATTAATGTAGTGTCATGTTAATTAACTCTATCCCTTCAATCTTCTCCCTAACTGCTACAAGTTGATTTCATCAAGCATCTGCATGACCTTCGTTGGATAAACAGTAAGTTTTTATGATTCGGTCATCATTATAGCTCTGGTTTTGTTCCTCCATATGATCAAATGATCGTTTATAGCATGCAAGATCATCCACTTGACCTTCACTTCCTACTTGTTGTGAACTACCAACTACTATGAATATCTAGGCCAAGTCGTAACATCTTTGACAATATCCCAATGATCATTCTCCTAAAATAAGAAAGTTACCCTAACTTACACACCAAGAAATATGAGGTATCTTCCAATCTATCCTCAAATATGAGACTATATGATTCCATCTCTGATATCAAGTACAAAAACTCCAAGATCTGTTATAGTAAGTAAACACAACCTCTGAAATCTTCTAATAGTTGGTCCCTATTTTCAATAGTTTATTTTGGAAATTGCCTTTGATACTTAATCTACTATCATAAACTCGAAGCTCAATCAAAGAAGCTCTAGTACCATGATAAAATTTCCAAACCTTAGATTACTCATGTAAATTTGTTCTTAATTAAACAAATTAATTACAAAATATATTTATCTACATAAATTGATTTGTAAACCTAACATCATTAACACAATAACGAAAAATAAATATTAAAACTTAAAAAAAAAACCTCCACAATCTAAAATTTAATAAAATCACCATCAAAAATATTACTATGGCATTCTCATTAAAAAGGAAAAACAAAGTACATCCTTGTATGGTTATTGTATGAATCTATCGTATGGACCTACTCTCTCTATATGATCCTACTCTTTCTCATTTTTCATAGTGTAACTCCTTTCCTACTTGCTAAATCTACTACTTCTACCTATTTATCTTATATATCTTTATGCTTTTCCAAAACCGTAATCTCATATTGAAATAGAAAAACTAAATTAAATCTGGTCTAAATCTTTAATATACGAAATACAATTCATTAAACTCAACTTCAAAACATAATATTTCACTTTTTCTATGTAGAAAATAGAAATATTAACTACTTTACTAAATGTCTCAAACCATTCCTTGCACGTTCTATTGAAACATGTGCAATAATTTTATATCCGAGTTACATATCTCAACATTTTTTACTTCTCGTAACTAGGCATAACATAGAATTATGCCTCATGGTTTATGTAATTTGTGTTTCTTTCCATTCATAAGTAATTGTAGTTAGCTTATGTCTATATTTGAATATATTTTAAATTAATTATCCTTATCCAATGATTGAGATCCATGTCCATTCTAGATAGATTTTCTTATTATTTTCTACCCAAGTGATTATGGTCTTATTATAAAACGTATGAAAATTGGAAGGGTGAAAACCTATGCAGGACATAGTTGTGGAGGTGAGTACAATAATTTTAAGTTGGATATGTAAGCACTAGGTGCATGTAATATCCCAAATTTTGGATTAACTATTTTATGATGTTATATTGGGCCATGGCGGTAGCACCTTTGACTTATTTTGATTATTGGGCATAAGCCCTAGTGTATATGATTTATTCTTTTGTACACTGACATATTGGGCATGGACCCTGACTGAATTTCATTATTTGATTATATACTGGGCAAGGAAGCCCCAATGTTTTGATTCATGTTTTTACCATATAATGTGGGTACAAAACCCTAATATACTGAGATGATCTTTTATTACATACTATGCAGTGATGTGAATGACATGATTGACTTATATGATGTGTTGAGCGTGGACTCAAGAACACACGGATGACCTACATACTGGGCAAAAGCCCCGATGTACCTAAATAAAATATTATGTACTGGGAGTAAGTCCCGATGTACATTGAGTGTTGGGCATAATCCCCGGAGCACTCCAAGCTTGATAAATGAATACCAGATCCGAGGAAACGTAAATATCCTAGATGTGCCTCACAACCACATTCTAGCACTAGTGTTGAGCAGAGGCTCTGGAATTGCACTAGAGTAACGCCCATGTGAGAGTGTTGAGTTAAAAAGATCTGAAGAGAACTCGAGGTTACAAAATCTCAAAGTGTTGAGTCGGAAAGACTCTGAAGAGCACTTTTATCACATCTATTTAATCTGGTTAAATGATTCATCTTTTATCTATCATCACCTACTGTGGGAGCTACCATGTTAAACGAGGGAATCCGACATGCAAGAAAGAGTATAGAGGTGCCTATCCAAACCACCAAAAGACCGTCCAAAGAAGTGGACCCTATCCCTAATTTGTTTAAAACAAAAAGTATCTTGTGAAGAAACAAGATTTATTATTATTATTATTATTAAGAATTTAATTAAATTATGATGTGATTAATTATTTATAAAAAGACTTTTTACAACTACATAGTTGTGCTTAATGAAGTACCACATTATTTTGAAATAGTAATGAAGTATTATTATTTAGTGGGCAGCCACCTTGGCAAGTAGTATTAATAGTACCTTAATACTTAGGTAAAGAAAATACTATTATGATAATTGTGATTATTACTACCATTATTTATTATTAAAATAAATAATGTATTAACAATTAAGTGGAGGTATAATTATTATTATTATAATTATTGTTATCATAAATATTATGAAAATTTTAATTAATCACTCATAACTAAAACAAAAAAAGAGTCCTAATTCAAAAGAATTAGTTAGTAATTAGTTTCTTCTAATTGAATATTAATTATTTATTTTAAAGAAGTTGTTGTTCCAATAGTCATAATACAAGATATCCCCTATTTAAAGAGGGCAGATCCCAAGTTTTGGGATCATCTATCATTCTGGGTGATTATCATTCTCTTATGGTAGTCCAAGAAACTATTCTACTCTAAGAAACTGAAGCAGCCTTACCCAAAGAAATTCTCAGAACTGAACCAGAAGTGGGTCTAAGGCCTCTACCTCTCATTGCATGTTGGAACCAAGCTCGGGGGGATCCAGATAGAACCAGAATGGTTCAAGGGTCAAGGTTGGGAGGAACATGGTAACCCCAAAGTTATCCCATTAAGGAATCGTTCTAACAGGTCAGAGAAGCACAACAGTTTTTACACTAATTACTATTTGAGTGTGTAGGCCACCTACAGGAGAGGAGCAAGTCACCAGCCGACCAGCAAGTTTCTACAGGAATAATTCAAAGTGTCAAGCAGCTAGGTTTCTATAGGAAGGGATCAAACACTCAAGCAACCAAGTATGGAGTATTTAAATGTTTCAAAGTCCAGTTATAATAAGTTGGTCATTAAATTAGAGTAACTACTGCAGCACAGATTTTATTAACCATATTATCAAATTCAAGGTTCTGCCCATAACCCAGTGGAAGGTCTAGCAGGCCTAGCTAAGCTAGCCTTTGCTAGACAACGCATCTTGTTTTCTAGGTTAGGGTCTCTATAATTTACTGTTACAATTAGCTATCTGCTGTCAAATCGTATTTCTTATTTTATACAGTACATAATTCCATCTAAGCATGCTAGTTATTTTATTTCTTTTCTAGAACCATTATCATACAGAAATCAAACAAAACATACATCGAAACATTCAACGACATTACTCTTTTAAACTATTCAAACATCGATTTACCACATCAGACAGAAGAAACAAGATACAGTATGAATCCAAAGCTTTCATCATCAACATATTAATCCAACACTACTACGTAGACACCATAGTACTTTCCCAAGTGTCAATCTTTATCAACAGTCAACTCCTCACAAGAATTTTAAACGCATCTTCCAGGCATTACGATTTATAAACTTAGCATCAGACAATTTCATTCTTGCAAACAGAAACTCAAAACGTTTATCACTTCAGATTTCAAATAGCCACGGCATACAATAGTTAACATATCATCTTACGGGTCAGGGGATCGAACCCCATCCAAGGCTCTGTTATTCTACTAGACGCCACAAGAATAGTAAACATGCAACAATCCATACCCTCTAAAAAGTCAATCGAAATAGTAGCTAGGGCTACAACTCTTACCCAAAATGCAGAAGGGTTACACATTATACTTCAACAAACTTTACCCGATGACATACAGAGAAAGCGTTATTCATAAACGATGGTACAGGGATCGATTCCCACAGTCATTCATTTGAAACTCTTTTGTTTTCTACCTACTTCACATAACTATAAATATAGCAGTACAGACCCAAATATTAGATCACGAGAGGCGTAGTATTTTAGCCTCAAGATTACGATTCGCGCCATCAAAACAATCACATTAGCAACCAACATTTCCAGGCATCATTCTTAAATTAAAACGCAGAGTTTAAATGGAGAACCAAATCCTGTTAATGCTTACACAGAAGGACATTCCAGGGCCCATACAATTACAGTTTCACAAACGTAGATCTCTGGGATAAACCCCAGTTCATTTTGGGCGTTATTGCCAACATCAAGAGTTCAACAAGATTCAAACATAGAGCCAGATAGCCAAAATCTCTCACTACCAGTTTAGGCTTGCAAATGACTTTAGTTACATCTTTTCACAACATTCCATCCAAAACGGCGACTTCCAGAAAACTCAAACTTGTCATAGTGAAGAGAATCGAGCTCACCAGGCTCCCCATAACCAAATGCAAGATACTCCATAGAGGCGAGAGTAGGAGAGAAGTAAATGTGGACTCAGGACTTACTAGTTGCAGTCGCCTCCAAGACTAAGTCGTGGCCATTAACCAGTCCCCATGCAAACAAAGGAGATCAAACCACTTACCTGTCATAGCCAATAAACATTTCAAGTCAGAAAACGTTCATTATCGTTTCTCTCAATGTAAAATTGGTAAAGTAGAACCAGGGGGATATTACCTTAGCTATCGCCATGTCTACATAACGAAACCTTCGTGGTGGGATGACCATGAGCCAAGCTCAGGTCAGAACACCAAACCCTCAGATGCATTCAATATACAGGCAGGAAAAAAATGAGCCACAAATATTGAAACCCTCAATGGTGTAGTATCCAAGACCACCTCCACTATCCTAGCTGGAAAACGTTGGCATGTGATATCGTATGGTTGCATTAAATGCCACCACCAACCCCAAACATTTCGCTATAGGTCATGATCCCTATAGTGGTGAAGGCACTTGTGACCTTGAATTAATTAAAACACAAGGGTGTTACCAAGACCCTAAGATTGTGTAACCTCAACAAGAGATGGCAAGGGTATCATGGTGTGAAAGTTCCACAAAGGCTTCCAACTTCCAACAAAGCTTTTCGAAGCGACAACCACCACACTTTTTAAACCGATAGTATTATTTAAATGCGGATTTTGCGAAGTGAACACCATAAGCAAGTATCTCCATAGGTAGACCTGCAAACCAAGAAAAGAAGAGAAGGCATTAGCGAAAATGCTAAGTCAAGAGCCTCCATTTTCTTACTCTTACCTCTCGGCATCCCTCCCAGGGTACCTTTCCCTTCTTAAATAAAAAAACACAAGTATCACATCATGAGCATCAACCGCCACCATTAAAGGATCCCATCCACCTGAATTACTAGTGAAACTTTAATACACATGCATGCAAATTCTTATAACCATAAGGAGAAGATTTATATTGTTACATTCAACACATACGTCCACAAGTGTCAGTTCATACATCTCATTCGTATAAAACACTTTCGCAAAGCAGTAGAATCTGAATTCAGTAAACACGGATACTTAGGAAAAAGAAGTGAGACTCTTATTTTCCTCAAACAAGTACCGGTACATTTCTTATTATTTTAGCAGTGCTGAAGTTCATTTTAGTCATTGACTCTAAAAATAGCTTTTACTACATTAGCAGAAAATTTTAAATTTTTCTATGATTTTTGGGACATTACAAGTGGTATCAAAGCCCAGTTACAAAAACTAAGTGACCTGTTGGGCTCATTACAAAAATCTGCTGCAGATACACAATAGGAAGAAACATACATTTACATTCTATTTTGTTTTATGAATAAACTAACATAATTTTCTGTTCTCTATGCTTATATAACATTTCAGGTACAAACACTGTCTGTAAAAATAAATGCATAATAGTGCAGCAACATTCATGGAAATCTGGACTCACCATCCCGAGAGCAAGAGGTGGTGGTCGAACTAAACTCAGATTGGAGACAATCTATGCAAAACCTACAGGTAGAGTTCCGAAGCTTCCAAGATGAAAATATGCAGGAAAGAAAAGAACAACAGGCCATAAATGAGGCACTACTTCGGACCTTAACAAAGGCTAACCCTCTGGGACAGCCCACACTCTCAGTCAACACCTCCAAAAAAGGGGACAGTCACACAAAAAGGACTGCCAGCCCTAAGGGAGAGGAGCAGGGAGAACACATACCTAAATCAATGGAAAGAGATTGTAAGAGCTCTTCCAACAATGAGGGTTCACCACCTCCTTGAAAGAAAGGGAGGATGAGTGATGACAGTCTACAAGGAGAGTTTAGGAAGATAAGAGCCCCAACTTGTGATGGAGAAATCAACTATGGGGAGAATGCTGAAGAGTGGCTGCTAGGGATGAACAAATACTTCAAAGTTCATAATTATTCCAGCAAAATGCAAGCCCAACTCGCCATATACAACCTAAATGGTAAAGCTGCCAAATGATGGCGGGACTTGAAACACACTAAAGGGCAAGAATTAAAGGACATAACTTGGGATACTTTCAATAGAATATTCCAGGACAAGTATATGTCTGAAAGATTCTTCGACAAGAAAATAAAAGAATTCCATGAGTTAAAGATGGACTCCCTGACTATGGAATCTTTCATAAACCGATTCTTAGACTTGTTACACTATGTTCCTTACATCAAAGATGAAAAGTTCAAAATACAGCAGTTTTTGGGAGGGCTACCACCAAACTTTAGAAAAAAGATAGAGTTTGACATGCCCAAAACCCTTGATGTAACCCTACATAAAGCAAGGTTGTGCTACGAGCACGGGTAGCCAAGAAATGACAACATCAACCAAATCATAGATAGGTTCGGAACCTTCTTGGACAACCACAAACTAGGTTTCAGACCACCACCCTTTCGAAAACAAAAAAATAGTTTTCCACCTAACAGAGGCTTCAACCGACCTCAAGCACGGCCAAGTGCACCCACACCACCTTCCAACAGGCCAACATTCAACAAAGGGACCAAAACTGTCCCACCAACTGTTTCTTGCTGGAAATGCCAAGGGCCCCACTACTACAGAGACTGCCCCAACAAAACGGATGGAGTTTTACACATCATCTAAACAGAGACTACCGTAGGAGACATGGCAAAAAAACTAAGGATCTATGCCGCTCTCGACGGTTAATAGGCAGATCACCAAGCCACCATGGTGGAATTAGAGGGTAAGATCTCTAACACTACAATTTCAATTTTAATAGACCCTGGCGCTTGCCGAAGTTATATCTCCCCTAAGATAGTGGACACTTGCAAGTTGAACTGAGAACCTCACGAGAAACCGTGGCTGGTACAACTGGCCACCAGTACTAAAAGAAAGATCTCTGAGTTAGTTGAAACTTGCGAGATAAACTTAAACGGATTTCAAACTAGGTTAGATTTAAACATTCTACCCCTAGGGTCATACGACGTACTCATCGTCATGGATTGGTTGGAGCACCATGTCCTCCTAGATTGTTTAAGCAAATCCTTACTTTGCAGGGATGACCAAGGGATCCAGAAGACAATTCAAGGTATCCCTAAGAAAGTGTTAGTAAGACAGATCTCCGCCTTACAAGTAAAGAAATGTATCAGAAAGGGATGCAAACTCTTTGCCGTCAACATCCAAAACATAGAAACTAATAGGGAATAGAAGATCGAAGACTTTCCAGTCCTCATAGAATTCAAGGATGTATTTCCCAAAGAAATACCAGGATTACCGCCTAAACGAGACTTAGACTTTTCTATTGAACTGACACCTAGGTCAGTACCAGCTTCTAAAGCCCCGTACCGCATGAGCACACCAGAATTGGTGGAGCTCAAACTTTAGTTACAAGAACTAATTGAAAAAGGGTACATCCGACCTAGTGTGTCCCCTTGGGGCGCAGTGATACTCTTCGTCAAGAAGAAGGACGGCACGATGCGGATGTGCATCGATTACCGCAAACTCAACAAGTTGACCATTAAGAACCGCTATCCACTCCCTAGAATCGACGACTTGTTTGACCAAGTCGGAGGAGCGAAGATCTTCTCGAAGATCAACTTACGATCTGGATACCACTAGGTAAGGATTCGTGATGAGGATATCAACAAGACCGCATTTCGAATCCGTTACGGCCACTATGAGTTCGTAGTGATGCCCTTTGGGTTGACGAACGCACTAGCCAACTTTATGTGCATGATGAACAATATCTTTAGTAAATACCTCAATAAATTCGTTCTAGTCTTTATTGATGACATTCTGATCTACTCCAAGAACGAGATAGAACATGAGGAGCACCTCCGAATTGTTTTACGGATACTAAGAGAACATGAGCTTTACGCCAAGTTTAGTAAGTGCGATTTCTACAGACCTCAGATTCAATACCTAGGACATATCATTTCCGAGAAGAGAATAGCCGTCGACCCCGAAAAGGTCAAAGCTATCGAAGAATGGCCCATAGCCACTTGCGTATTCGACATAAGGTCATTCTTAGGATTAGCCGACTACTACTGAAAGTTCATTGAGAACTTTTCGCGGATCGCATGCCCCATGACCGCCTTACAGAAAAAGGCAAACAAGTTCATCTAGATGGATAAGTGCGAAGAGAGCTTTCAAAAGCTAAAACAACTACTGATTAGTGCACCGATTCTACGTATTGCGGATCCTAATGGAGACTTCGTCGTTTGCACCGATGCAAGCAAGGAAGGACTCGGGGGAGTCCTTATGCAAGACAATTGTGCCATATGCTACGAATCAAGGAAACTAAAAGAACGTGAGCAGAACTACCCAACCCATGACCTAGAACTAGCCGCCATCATCCAGCTCTGAAAATGTGGCGACATTATCTCATGGGAAATAAATTCTTATTGATGACTGATAACATGAGCTTGAAATACTTTTTCGATCAACCCGACCTAAATGCCAGGCAAGCCAGGTGGTTAGCCTTCCTTAGTGAGTACCATTTCGAACTAAAGCATATAAAAGGCAAGGAAAACAAGATTGCGGATGCCTTGAGCTATCGAGCACATATGCTTTATGAGGTTACGGTGAGCCAAACCGACTCAGACTTACACCACATAATTCAAACGGCATGTAAGAGTGACCGTTATTATATAGAAATCCTCGCAAAGATTCAGGAAGATAGACTCTTTCAACAACATAAGGAATATAAGATAGACGAGTCGGGACTATTGTGGTCTAAAGACCGACTTTATGTCCTAGAGAATGGAGACATTAGATCAAACATTCTCACCGAATTTCACCAGAAACCCTATTCAAGGCACCCTGGATATGAAAAGATGATATCAGCTGTAAAGAAACATTACTTTTGGCCTAAGTTGAAGGCTGACATCGCCATGTTCATCGCGAAATGTCAGGAATGCCAATTGGTCAAAGCAGAACACCAACACCCCTCCGGTTTACTACAACCCTAACCATTCTGGAATGGAAGTGGGAGGTGATAAGCATGGACTTCATTACGGGCTTACCCAAGAGTAAGAAACTGAATGATTCCATTTTTGTAGTGGTGGACAAATTGTCTAAAGCAGCCCATTTCATACTAGTAAAATCCACCTACAAAGTAGTTCACATAGCGGAAATATTCTTGAAAGAGATCTTTCGATTGCACGGGATACCCAAAACAATCATTTCCGATCGAGACACAAAGTTTACTAGCAACTTCTGTAGAGCATTATTCTCTGGTCTGGAAACCCAGTTACAATTCAGTACCGCGTACCACCCCTAGACCGAGGGAAAAACGGAACAAGTAAACCAGATCCTCGAGGACATGTTGAGGATGTATGCCATGAATAACCCCACCAAGTGGAAAGATTATTTGCACCTAGCAGAGTTCGCATACAACAACGATTATCAAAACCTCGGCCAAAATGAGTCCTTTCGAAGTACTTTACAGCAGGAAATGTCAGACTCCCATGACTTGGGACAGCCTAGCAGACAGACTTATGTTGGGACCCAACTTATTAAAGGACTTGGAACAGCTAGTCTCCAAGGTGCAACTAAACTTAAAAGAAGCTCAAGACCGCCAAAAAAGTTATGCAAACAAGAAAAGAAAAGACAAGGACTATCAAGTCGGCGAACATGTGTTCCTAAAAATAAAAGCAAAACGAAACTCGTTGAGCTTGGGACGTTGCGGGAAACTAGCCCCAAGATTTTGTGAACCTTTCGAAATACTGGCTAAGAAGGGGCCAGTAGCTTATGAGTATAGACTTGAGCATTTGATTATAATTTTCAGCTCAAATTGGAGGTAAACTTTATTGAATTGAAACCATCAAATAAATTTGTAAAATAAATAACACACTCATAATCAAACTTGGAATATCTGTCCGCCTTTGGTAATTACTAAAAAAAATTGACAAAACTTACTTACTTTAGTTTTAAGTTATATTTAAATTTCTAGGTTGTCAACTCTTTTAGCTTATAGACCATCTATCTCCCGTTCAAATTACAAATTGTTGAAAGCATTCTATTGATTAAGATTTAGTGATGGACGATGTTGCAGTTATGAAAGAATAGTAAGATCGGTTCCTCTTTCTGATATAACACAAATATGAGAAATCTACTCTGCAAAATTCTTGTAATGCTGAAGATTAGTGCGGTTTATCAACGCGCAACACTGAACTTTCCCATTGTCTCCTGTAGCAACCCATCGGGACTCCGTACGACTGTCGCTCGGCCACAAACATCAGATTCACATGCTATCTATTGTCACCATCATATGGCAGTGTCATCAAAGGACATAAAGTAGCAGGTTGTATCCTTCACCTCGCATCTTGTTCTGTACGTTCCTGGCCATTGAAGGACAACTAAAAGATTAACATTGTGATTCCTATCTTTCATAGCTATTGCTCATTTCCCATTGAAATTTCAATCACCTTCGCAATGAAAAAGTTCTAAATTCACAAGTGGCCTTCTTTCTAGTTCCATTGGTGTTGTTTAAAATATTTCGCCGATAGGCGCTACAATGGGAAAATGCACATAGAGGGAGGATCGCAACCTTTTAATCCTTCATTAAGGATGAGCGGCTGTGATTTAATGGATTAGCATATTCTTCGTCCTGCACATCCATCTAATGGCTCGGATTTAGGGTGAGCTTACAGGTAACCCAAAAGTCTTATTACTAATTAAACTTACGTTACCGTTTTTTTTGTTAATCGTACTTTGTTGCCACCAGGTGGGCAAGAGAAACCGATCAGTTATAGGACGGGGGCAAGTAGCAGATGAATGAAACGGTGTGGGGTGTGCTGTGCTCTGTGATGAATGGCCACCAGACAGGTGGTGAAGCCCTTCTTCGATCAGTTTCTCCATATCACCGTTTCGATTTTCAAAGGTTGTGTTATGGTGATCTGGGGCCAAAATGCATATAATACTCAATTGGGTTTGCTCCCCCACATTCGAATGCCGAATCTTATTCTTTGATTCATGAACCAATTTTAAATCTTTGGGCATGGCGGGTAAACAATGGCCGAGCTCTAAACATTCTGTGGTTTCGTCACACTGATCCCACTTCTGATCCCACTTCTGTGGTTTGATAATGCCCATGCTGGTCATAAATTTTATGTTACAAAAAAAGTTTACTGTGATAACTATGCTCCTGAATTCCCCGCCAAGATTTCTTCCCCTATCCCTGGTAAGCAGACATTATCTTGCACAGATTTCCAAATTGTTTTGCAGTTTTTGCAGGTTGTTTTCATTTTGGTCGCTGCATTTTCTTACTTTCAGATATGAAAGAATAGATTTGGTGGTCACATTGCTTTCATTTTCTTGTTATGCTCACATTGCTTTCATTTTCTACATTGTTGTTTGCATACACAGTGAGCAATCCCACATCATGCAACATTCAAACCAACATCAACCGCGCTCCAGTGTACTTACCTCACAACAGCGGTATTAATTTGGATGAAAGAATGATCGGGCCTTTTGCCTTCATATCTAGCAAAAACCACCATGATGGTAGAATATTTAATCTATATTGCATTTAGGGTTTTATGTTCATGCATTTAAATGATATATTTTAACATTTTTAAATGAACATTAATATTATATGAATTTCCATTACCTATAAGATCCATCTTAGTTTCAGAAATGCAATACTTTTCTGTGTAGCCGTTTTTCTGAGGTATCGTTTACTTTCCTTTATGCTCAAAGGAACCTATTTATAATTACAAAATGGGCCAGTTTGTAAGCTTGATATGCTTAAAAGGAAAATCTGCTGATGCATTTACTAATGTTGATGGAATTGGCATTTCTTGCCATACAACTTTGGGCTGCCATCGCCAATGGCAAGAGAGACAGTCACAGGCATTACATGCAAAATATTGGCGGTACGATATGTCCTTGTGTCATCTGAACTTGCATCTTCACTAGGATTGGTGCCTGAGATTTTATTTCTGTTGCCCCCTTGAGGAAGAACTAAGTTGCTGGCCTTGATGATTTATGAAAGATCACTTGACCGTCTAAGGTATAACATTACAGGGCTGAAAGTTTAAGAATTTTTTTCAATAATATTTCGAAGGAAGAACTAAGTTGCTGGCCTTGATGATTTATGAAAGATCACTTGACCGTCTGAGGTATAACATTACAGGGCTGAAAGTTTAAGAATTTTTTTCAATAATATTTCGAAATAATTTCAGTTCAATTCTTTATTGTGCATTCTATTAAAAAATGCAACCGGATTGAAAGTAATACCAATGTAAAAATCAACATGTCCCAGAACATTCAGTTGAAGTTCGTACCTGGAAGTTTATATCAAAAAACTTTATTCTTTTACATGCTGCCCGGCATTCTTTTTCAACAGTTTCCATTAATTATTCCCATGTAACAACTTGAATTTTAAAGAGTTGTATTTTAATCTTAATGATTGGTAAATTCTTAAATATGTTTTGTGTAATTAAGCTCATATAACAACTTGAAGTTTAAAGGGTTGTATTTTAATCTTAGTGATCGGTAAACATTCATTGCAAACCTGTACATGTCTAAAATTATGGAATAGATTTAATTTGAAATCAATATTTTAAAATTTTAAAATATTTGCTCATATTAGCCCATATCGGCAACTATTTAAAAATTTAGATTTCTAACTCAGCCAAATTATACCATTTCATATTGGGATTATCCACGCACTCCATGAAGAGAGAATGGCATTCAGATATCATATTATTATGAGTGTTGATCTGCTGTCCCGGTGACAATACATGAGCCATTACACATTTAATTTTATATATATCTTTTGAAATCAATCTTCACTTTACATATATATTAAATACATTAGCCATTACACATTTAATTTTATATATAGCTTTTGAAATCAATCTTCACTTTACATATATATATTAAATTAATTGGAATTGAACAGAATTTTCTTCATAATTAATGAAGTCAATCTTCATTTTATAGGCGTCATTACTCATTTAAATTTTATAATTTTATATATATAATTTTTATATTAATTGTTATTTCATTGTTTTAAATGATTGAGAATAGAATGGTAATCCAAGTATATATTAAACTTAATTTTGTTTACAAATTTGAGAATATATATTTGTGGGAATACATTCTAGATTATTAAAATTGTATATATTTAAAAGTAATTATGTTTACAAGTTTGAGAACATATTCAAATTGTATATAAGCTGGAAAATAATATAAAAAACAATTTATTAGAATCATACAATCTAGATCAACTGTGAAAGAAGAAGAAAATAAACACAATAAATAAATAAATAAACAATCCATAAACACAATAAATAAATAAACACTTCATAAACACAATAAATAAATAAACAAACAATCCATAAACACAATAAATAAATAAACACTCGGAATAGCCCATAAACATAGTCATGCCGAACAAGAACCAATTAATGATAAGACATTTTCTAAGTAGTCCCTTAGTTATTGTTTGATTTTAGTTTGGTATTTATTTGATTGCCTCCACAAGGTTGTGAAGAGTGCAGCCTAGGATACATGCAATATTTTGTATATATTACATATTATCTACTTGATGTGTAAGTGTGATGGATGCATGTGATCTCTTGGGAGAGGGTGTAGCCCTATGATCCCTTTTGTGCATTTATATGTGTAAGGTTATAAGCATTGGAGAATGGGAGAGGGTGCAACTCTATACTTTTTTATTTGTATTTGTATGTATTTATTGTATTGGTTGTAGGCGATCGAGAAGAACTCAGCTCCATTCAGTTGATATGAGGTGTGTGAATGGCTATATACATATATTTTATTTAATATGTGGAATATATATACTACTTGTAAATCCAAACTAGATCTATCAATTAAATTACCTAGATAGGAGAAATGAGACCTAGCCATGGTTAACACACAAAACATATATACCAAACAAATTACCTATAGAAACTAGATACTTGTGAATTTATTAAAAATCTTGAGGTGGAGGAGAAATGAGACCTACCCATGTCTAACACACAAAACATATCTACCAAACAAATTACCTATAGAAACTCAATACTTGTGAATTTATTAAAAATCTAGATGTGCATATGGTACTACCAATTCTCATATATCTTATGATGAACCAGTAAATCTTAAGAGAGAGAATTGCAATTGCTTCATGTGCTTTGTAAGGAATATGAGCTAGGGATGAACAATGGGGTATGGAGAAGAAGATCGTTGCACTTGTCTATAAGATTTTATTATAAAAACATTTTATATGTTATCCTATATTAAACAAAATTAAAACTATTCATTTTAAAAAGGCCTTGATTTAATTGTATAGCAAATATGTAGTTGTTTAACTGTGTAACAAATCTTTTGTTAAAAATAAGTTATATGATAAGCTATAACTTTTATCTATCAATAATTCTCATAAAAAAAATTATAATCTAATTTTATTGAAAATTTGAATAAAACTTTTAAAAACATACATCATAAAAACAATACAAGTCTTTAAAGATATATCAAAGATCTATTTTAATCTTTAAACTATAGATCTAGCAAAGATCTATATTTAATCGTTAAACTACAGATCGAGCAAAGATCTATATTTAATGTTTAAACTATGTATTCAAATTATGGTTCTTGTTATTTTTGCATTAAGGTTTTGATATTTTTGCATGTAACTTAATTAAAATTATATTTATAAATTTCAAGAAAATGATTTGTATTTTAAATTTGATTTAGAAATTAAAATAATAACTTAATATCAAAACATTGAAAATATGATTTAAATTTTATTTTTACCGTTGGTATAAAAATGACTAATTTGCAAGTGTACATATTAATATAAATGCCCAACCAAATCTTAATAAATTCTTAATGTATACACTAAAATACAAGGAAAATCAATGGACAAGCATAAAAATTTAGTTATTCTCATCAAGTGAGGTCTTTAGTTATACATTAAAAAATAATATAATATTATAATAATTTAATTTAATATAATAAATATTATAATATTATTTAAAAATTATTATTAATGTTATTGTTTTTTATTTTATTATTAATAACAATAATAATTCGGCACTACAATGAACAAATTCATTGTATATGGAGGGCAATTGCAACCTTTTAATTACGGATTAAGGATGGGCGGTTGTGATTAAGGATCAGAGCATATTCTTTCGTCGAGCACATCATCCAATGACAGGGATTTAGGGCAGGCCAGGTAGATCAAAGAACATCACGATGGTATTTGTTCAAGATGGTTTGGTTACTTTCTTATTGTTGGAGCGAAACGAAGACAGAAGATCGCAGAACATTCCATTGAGTATTGCATCGGCCTCAGTTCATGATCATGAGTAGATCACAGAACATCACAATCAATATTACATTGTCTACAGAATCGATATTACAGATCAATATGGGTCATCGTATGGATCATCAAATCAATTAGCCCGCTTTGAAGTAAATCATCATCGCGCCGTATCCCCTTTTAACACTGCTCAGTCACCCAACTTCAATGTACACGGCCTAAGAATGGCAGTGCAGGTCCCTCCACGCACTAATTATTATGGTGTGGGCAGTTTACAGGCACATATAGAGGTACATCAATAGATGAATTATACTTTCAAAAAAGACAGAGGTACATCAATAGATGAATTATACTTTCAAAAACTCTTTCTGAATTGACAGTCAAGTAAGTAAACTCATCAAATAAACAATCTTTACTATATTATTCTACAAATGTTTATTAATATCTCTATCAGCGTTTCCATCTGCATTTTTTGAAGATGTGCTAGTATAGATTCTGTTAATGTAGAATACATTTTAAAAATCATTAATGTCTTTTCAAAATTACTACTTTGTTTGATGTTTAAAATGTATGGATATTTAAACGCAAAACCCATCTAAATGCATAGGGTTTGAATATTTTAGAACTCAAATAGACCCTAGTTACAATGTACTGGTTGAACTTGAATAAAAATCCTCTAACTTGGAACTGAAACTCTTCACCGTACAATAGAATTTTTCAAATTTTCAAAACAATTTTTTTTATTTTACTATGTTAGAAAAGATATACAAACTAATATCAGAAGGAAAAACATATAGTTTCCGCAGTGGGCAGGGACTGATAGGTCACCGATTGTGCTATACCGAACTTTGAAAATACTACAGCTTCCGGTTGTGTGGCACAAATTGGACATGATTCTTTGCTTTTCATGAACATTGAAAAACCTTTGACTGTTATTGGTAAGACTTCATTGTGAGGAGGGTAATATTAATTGTTACTGTATAGTTTTGCGGGAGGCCTGGATTCTGTAATTTGAAAATCCATAGAAGGGTCAAGTAAATGTTGGTGTTGGGTTGAGGACTCAAAACTGTGACTTCCTTTTGGGGTTTCTTGCTTTTGTTATGTTCTTACGGTTTTTTTTTTTACTGGTTTTGATGTTTGTGTAGGAATGGCAGGTCACATAATCGAGTTTCGTGAACCCGACGTCTTCTTACCATCCGAGTCTTGCATATATTTATTATTTATATCATATATATAAAGAGTTGTGCCAGGATATGGACGAAGAATATGATCTTACTAAATATTCAAATGAATAGATAGGGTCAATTTGAGAATGTTGTTGCAAAGGGTATCCAATTTTATTATCTATGTGTATAAAATAAAATAAAAATTACAAAAGCCAACATTTTGTTTTCAATGTTTGTAAAATAAAATTAACAAAGAGACAATTTTATTTTCGATATAAGTTTAAAATAAAATTACAAAAGTGACAATTTTATTTTCCATGTCTGTAAAATAAAATAACAAAAGTGACAGTGACAGTGAAAACTGTTAGTTATGTCAACATTATTCTTTCTCGTGTGCATTCCCCTCCTTCTGAAATACCAAGCAAGCTCTAGATTCAAAATCTGGTTGTGTCGGTGAGTGACTTACATTATGCTTTCCAACATCTCTTTATTTTAGTGAACCATGCGGTAGGTGAGTGGCGTTAATACACAAGGGAGAGGAACTTGGCTGTATCCTTATTTGGAGGTTAAATGAAGGCTAAGGCATTGCAGAACGGTGTGAACTCCATGATATATGCAACATTAAATGCAAAAAGTTTTATTTGGTGGTAGCATATAGTGGGTGGGCAATGATGGTTTACAAGGGAATGCAATTATATCTATCCAACCGAGAATGAAAATTAACCAAGAGTGAGATATGAGTTTTATTTCATTACTAGAGTGGCTTGGCTGGTCAGAAGGATCCTATATATAATTTCTTTCATCATTCAGATCCAACGATGTTTGGTGGCCTTAATAGTAAAAAGGCTTGGCTGGTCAGAAGGATCCTATATATAATTTCTTTCATCATTCAGATCCAACGATGTTTGGTGGCCTTAATAGTAAAAAGTTTCAATCAAATAATTCATCTCCTATGAAGTAAAGTTACATGCATTACACATGAATTAATTCATAATGTGTCAAACCAGGGTTTATATATATGAATTAATTCATAATGTGTCAAACCAGGGTTTATATATTTTATATGAAGCTTTTAAATTTACTGATTTTAAATGTTAGGTTTAATACATCATAACTTCTGAGTTTTTTTTTCAAACATTAATCAGTATTGTATTATTCCATGGAAACTATTTTTTTCAAGTATACAACAATGAGGAAATAACAAATAACAAGAGCTGCGAACAACTTAGTCCCTGCCGTTGCCATTGCCATTTGAATGAACAAATCCTAACCTTATAAAATTACTTTTTTGATAAGGTCAAGGCAGAGGTAACACTTTATATCTCTTCTCAGACAGACCGCTTATCATTTCAGTTTCATCTACTCCATGGGTTGCAGCCCAGCGTTGGCACTCAAAGCGTCTTACTCTCTGTCTTAGTTGTGAGGGGAGTTATCTCCTCTTCATCCACAGCTCTAAGTCTCATGTCTTGAGCTGTAGAAATCATTTCTTTTGCATAATAGCATGTGGAAAAACCTGCAAGAATGTACAGATAAATGAATGTGATGGTGAGTGGGGAAATAAGTATAAATTCATAACTCTTTATCAAAAAGTTCAGAAATACATCAGAACTCACAAAAATTATAAAAATTTATTGTACCAAATTCCCCAAAAATGGCAAACCACAAAAACAATTTTAATGAGTCTTTATCCAGCGCAGTTGTACATTTGTAAACCACCTCGCTTTTCCTGTAAGGCAAAATTCAAGCGTCTGTACATAGATATCTACCTGTATATTTCCAATGAGCAGTGTAAACAGGAGACCACTAAGAACAATAATGATGTTGAATACCACCTCAATTCAATGGCACGTTGGTTCCAAATCATTGCCAAATGTGCTTCAATATTTAAATCAATCCCTGAGTTAACAATCGTTCTCAATGATATCTAGCTTAAGAATGGCTACAAAAGAAGTAATAATAAGAATCCAGCAAAGGCACAACGACCATACCTTAAGGTCATGAGATCCTAGAAAATTGGGTACAATGTTCTTTCTGTCCACCTTGTACTGGTAACTACTGGCAGTTCCCATTTGTAGATGCCATAGTGGAATGCGCCATCTCCATTCAAGCAGACGAGGTACAAAGTTTCATTTTTGCTCCAGCTTGGGCGTAGTAGATCGTCACTGTCAAGGCTATAACGAATGGGTTTACTACATACCAGCGTTAACAAGTTGCAATCGTTTTTGTTCTCGCATTCTTTGCACAAATATGTTACTACTCTTTGAATAGCCAATAGATACCAACACCCTCCAGCTACCTATAAAAATCCCATTTCTTTAAAATGCCTCATTAAACCCAAGAACCCCGGTTTCCACAATGGTTAAAGAGTTTCAACTAAGAGCTTGCTCATAGAAATCTCAATGGATTGTTGTCTGTTTATCTGATTTAATGCAAATTATTTGATAGGTGTTGCAAACTTTGGCATTGGTCAGAAATTAGTGAGGCTAAATTGGTAAAATAGAGAAATAATCTTCGCAAAATGGCAAAACTAGATCACCATAAACTTGGAGTCTAAAATTTCAGAAAACTCAACAAATTGAAAAAACATTAAAAAAAAATTGAAAGATAAAAAGTAATGGGAGATATTTGCATTTGTTTCAATTTTAAACCATACATAAACTTTAATAGTTTTACCTTACACAAGATACAATGAGGAATTTACATGAAAGTTATTGAAATGATTATTGATCTCATAATGGTTCAAAGCCTCAACTTACATCCGATGCTATAAAATATCACAAGATACTGTGAAGAATTTGTATAGAAGTTATTGAAATCTTTCTGATCCCATAATAGTTTGAAGCCTAAACTTACATGGGATGCTATAAAATATCCTATCAAATTTGTTGGAAATAATTCCTCCCGTCACCTGTCCAAATCCACCATCACCTGTCCAAATCCACCAACCACCGTACACGAAGTTAATACAATTAGATGTAGAAGTTAATGTGCCTCGGGTGAAGAGGCATCGACATGTTCAATGTATTTTGGGGGTTCATCGAGAGTTCTGGAATGTGCGAGAAGAGCCGCAGAGCTCCATAGTGAAGTTTCCCCTGTTTTGTGTTGGCCTCTCTCTGTCGCATACTCTGTTTTTGTAATGCTCTGCCCCTCCACAAAATATGTCATGGTATCAGAGCGCAGAGTCACGAATCCCCCTTCACCATCCATGTGAAGGATCTGAGTGTTGCCAGTGTTGGTCATCCAAGCCAACTTGGTGCAAAGAAGGGAGTAGCTGGAGCAGCCGTCTCCATTCATGTGAGGTAAACCCCAGCCACAGTCGCTGGAAGAGCTTTTCAGAAAGCTTGCCCTTAGCCAAGGCAGACCAGACACGAAAATCCTCCTTCACCAGCCTCGTGAAGGATCATAGAGCGGTAAGAGGAGCCGCCATCCCCTTGTAGGAGTCTTGTAATCATTGTTCAATTCGGAGAGAAGAGAATTAGAAGCGGAGCACAGAGCAGAGATGGCCCGAACGAAGCAGACTGCCCGCAAATGAACTGGGGGAAAATCTCTCTGTATGCAGTTGGCCACCAAGCCAGCTCAAAAGTCTGCACCAGCAACTGGTGGATTGAAGAAGCCGCACAGATTCAGTCCTGGTAGCGTTGCTCTCCAGGAGATTCGAAGGTACTAGAAGAGCACCGATCTTCTCATAAGGAAGCTCACCTTCCAGCACTTCGTAAGAGAGATTGCGTAGGACTTTAAGACCGATTTGAGGTTCCAGTCTTCTGCGGTGCCGGCGTTGCTTTAAACGGCAGGTGAAAGAGCCAGAGGTGCTCGGGCTTAAAAACGCCCAGCTTAAATCTACATCTGAACATGGTATCAGCTTTACTCTGTCTTTCTCCGCAGTTTTTAATTTAAACAAGTTCAAAGGAGCCTCCTGGTCCTGTAGAATCTCTATTTTTTAATGAGTTTTTTTTTGAAGAGGTCCTCATTAAGAAAACATGATAAAGAGTCGCTGAGATCGTTGAAGCCAGCCGACGGTCTGGGTTGTGTTTGGTGAAGAAGGCACTGAGAACAAGAAGCGGTGAAAAACCTTCCCACGCCAGCGCCTCCTCGCAACTCAAATGCCCGCCAATTCTATCCCTGGAAGTCGCATATTCCGCATTCAGTAGACATCCGTCGATTGAAAACCACCCCCAAACCCCCGCGGTCTTCCTGAAACCGCCTTTCCTTCTCCGGAAACGCAAACCTTCGCCTCTCTTCCGCAGTATACATCGAAAAAAAATCGCCGACCTCCAAAGGACGTCGCGGAATCGGAGATCATCGGAGACCTTCGAGACGAATCTGTGCATACGGCCTCGCGCCAGCCCCCTGCAAGCCCGCGGTTTTCCGCCCGGAGTCATCGAAACCCTTCCTCTGACGCTCTGCTCGAACAGCAGTTTCTCCTTTGAAAAAGAGAACCTGTTGAAGTCTGCTACCTTAATCTTGGCACGTGTGTCATGCCTAAGAGACTTAATAATACCACCTCCCTTTCCTATCACACCTCCAATCTTGTCTCCAGGACACAGGATGCGATAGACTGTATCATCTATGCCAGGCATCGTCTCTCTTGGACCACCAGGATTCCGTCGTTTCCTTTCACTATTTCTTTCAGCATCGGAGCTGAGATTAGAGCGTGAACGCTTGCCACCGCTGGCCATTGTAGCCAAGAAGGCACTTAAACTAACAAGATCAAATAGACAATACTGTTGGCTGAGTCCGCGAGAAATCCCGACGGTGAGGTGAAGAACATACTCTGTCTCTTTCTGTCAGAGAACGATAAATTGAAATGAAAATGCCCCGAGCATTGATAATCCAAGAAAATTAAAAAAAACAGAGTGTTTTTGCATTAAGGGGGCGTCATTGATAGGTCTTGCAGCCAGCAAGCAGTTTTATATTTGTTTTTAGGGGGCGATAGGGAAGGAGAAGCAAGTAGGAGACTTGCAAGAAGAAGCACAGAACGCCTGCTGCAAAGAAGAGAAGAAATGGGTTACCAAAGCAGACTCAAGCAGATCAGAAGAAGAAATGCAAGGGCAGAGGCAAAGTATTTTGCACATAGATATGGAGAAGTTCCCATTGCAAAGGAGCTTATTAACACAGTTGAAGTCCAAGAAGAGAACCACGATAATTGGAGCAGCAGAGTTCTCCTTGTACCCCCACATTTTTCAGGTAAAAATTATGAATTTTGGGATATTAAGATGAGAAGTTTTCTTAGAGCAGAGGATTTGTGGTGTTTAGTTCAAAATGAATGTGTGCATCCACTAGATTTAGAGGCTTTTGAACCCCTGACCGAAGACCAAAAATTGCAGAAGCATGAATTGGCTTTGTATTTCATTCAACAGGCCTTGGATGAAAATATGTCTTTGAAGGTAGCAACAGCTAAAACAGCTAAGGAAGCCTGGGAAACTTTAAAACATGAATTTGAAGTAAAGGGAAGTGACATGTGCAAGCAGCCAACAATGTCACAGCATGTTGAAGAAGTAGCAGTTGAGAATCCTGCAGTTGAAGCAGAAGACAGCCAAGCTGTTAGTGAATCCCACGGTGTAGAGGCACTTGTGGATGAATACGAAGATGGAACTGCCATTGCAGCAGTAGAAACTCCAGCCATAGAAGCTGTTGAGAAATTCGGTGAACCCCACACAGTTGTGGATAATGAAGTTGAACCACTTTCCCCAAACACATATGAAGAAGCAGTTGAATGTTCGCATGAAATGGTTGAGGACTCTGTCAGCCAAGCAGAGCCAAATATGTTTGAGAACAACGAAGCCCACTGTGCAGAGCCACAAGTGGATGAAGATGGTGTTAAAGATGAAGCTGCCATAGCAGCAATAGAAAATGGTGAATTAGCAACTCAAGTAGTTGCAGGACAGCCAGTAGAGGCTGAATGTGAGGAAGAAAATGAGCTCATGAAGAGCATGCCCATGAGGGCAGAAGTTTTTCTTAACAGTTTAGATGTTTGTACATGTGCAGGTGCATATAGAAATCAGCTAGTAATTGAGGAAAATGAAAATGATGATGAAATCATTCAAGAGTTTCTAAAGAATGTGGACAATGTGATGTCCTCGTTTGAAGCAGAAAATGGAAAAGAGGGCAGCATTGGAGCTGATAAGTATAATGAAGACCATGAAGATTGTAATTTTATTGAAGAGTTTGACAAAATTATTGAAAGCTGCATGGAATGTGAAGCATTCGAATTCAATGATGATGGGCATTGTGACATGCCAAGAGTGCTTAGCAGCACCATCCATGAAGAAATCTGCATTGAAGATGTAGAGGAAGAAGATAAACCAGCTGAAAACATTTTTATGAAATGGAGTCTTGAAGAAATCAAACACTATTATCAGCTGATGTCATGGCAGCATGCCAATGAAGAGGATGAAAACAGAATGAAGGATGTGATCAACATATGGGATCTTGAAATTCCCACAACATACGAACTAAGTATGTTGAAATCATAATTTGAAGATGAAGACACAAGGCAGCAAGCCATTGAAGAATTTGCAGACATAGATGAAAGAATCAAGCCCAAGGAGCTTGAAGAAAACATGAAGAAGAAGGTGAGAATGAAGAAGAAGGTGAAGAAGAACGCTGAGTTCAAAGTTTGGAGCAAACAAAAGAAAGAGAAGCCGCTGCATCAGCATGCAGCAGACAAGAATAATAAGATAATTTTGAGCTTTGACATGAACTAATGTAAGCCTAGCTGAGACTTAGACCAGCAGGCATTAATGTTTCAATGTTTTTTTTGTTGAAAGCCCATGAAGGCATTGTATGTATGTGTTAGATGTTAGTAGTTTGTTTATGGTCGGAATTAAGGGGGAGTGTTGGAAATAATTCCTCCCGTCACCTGTCCAAATCCACCATCACCTGTCCAAATCCACCAACCACCGTACACGAAGTTAATACAATTAGATGTAGAAGTTAATGTGCCTCGGGTGAAGAGGCATCGACATGTTCAATGTATTTTGGGGGTTCATCGAGAGTTTTGGAATGTGCGAGAAGAGCCGCAGAGCTCCATAGTGAAGTTTCCCCTGTTTTGTGTTGGCCTCTCTCTATTGCATACTCTGTTTTTGTAATGCTCTGCCCCTCCACAAAATCTGTCAAAATTCAGGGCGAATCCCCACCAAACTGTACCAAAAATGTAACCTGTCACTCTCTGCATCCAGCGCATGAGGAAGACATAATGATAAGATTTTGGTAGATATTGAAATAAGAATATTAGGAACAACACATTCATAATATAAGTGATTTCACCTCTTTTTATCAAGTTTGGCACAACCAACCAGAACACCACCTGCACAAATACATAGGCATTCAAAAGCAATTGAAATGAGAATAAAGACTTTGTAGGATTTATGGTTGGGACTAAATAATTACAATAAAATTTGTATAAAAAGATTGGGCAGTTGAGCTTCCACCATTTATGTATACTAGACTATTTTATAACATCTGGTCAGTGAGATTTATAAAAAAAAGAAATGTTGAGGTAAATCTTCCTGATTCATTTAAGCAACTTAGTCACCACAATTATGTTTACTCTCATATATGATCCAAAAAGTTTTAAGAGTTAACTTATATGAAACCAAAAGTTGAAAGGTTAGCTTAATCAGCTATAGATTAGTGTGTATACTTTTATATATCATCTAAAAGTTTAAGGGTTAGCTTAATCAACTGCAAATTATTGTGTATTAACAAATGTCTTTTTTGAATCCAGATTTTTTTATGTTAACATATATCTGGTTATGTATACTCTCTCATATATCATCCAAGAGTTTAAGGGTTAGCTTAATCAGCTGTAGATTATTGTGTATTAACAAATGTCTGGTTTGAATCTAGATTGTTTTCTATTAACAGATATCTGATTCGAATCTAGATTATTTTCTGTTAACAAATATCTGGTTCGAATCGTCTTTCAAGAGACATGCTAATCTATCACATCTTCAAAATAACTCTCTAACTCAACAACCTCAAAAATAACTCCATCTTTGCGTTGAAGCTAAGAAATTAGAAAAAGTCAATTGAAAGGCTCTAAGAGTTTAGAAAAATGTCAATCCAAACCCACATGTGAAACTATGAGTATGACAATTTAAGGTATCAAACCTAAAATGTAACTCCATCTCTGCGTTTAAATACAAATCAAACAATTTAAGAATTTATAAAATGTCAATACAAAGACTATGAATTTATAAAAATGTCAATCAACACCCACATGTGGAACTGACAGTATGGAAAAGATATCAAACAAAAAGCCTTTGAGAGATCGCATGTAATTGAGAGCAATTAAATGAGCGTCCCACACAACTTTCCCAAAGCCCACTACAAGTGATTCCTTTGACACATATGCGAGCCTGAACTACAACCAAATATGCCATAAATGCAAGGCATCACTGGTAGAATGTAGAACAGTCACCATAACAGCGAACTCCCATCTAAGTAGATGCACATTAGGTCTTTACTGATGCAGAGAACGTTAAAAAAGGGGGTCTATTGCCAAACCAATGGCGCATACAGGAGGAATTATCCGGTTCCATCTCTAGATAGCTTTACTTCTTGGGTCCAAAACTGTTCAAAATACCCATTTATCTCTCTTCCTTGATTGTAGGCATGGCTAATGAACTTGGCCCTGGGTTGGAAAAACAGATGAACTCGCATTGGCTTCTCCTGCACCATTTGCAGAAGAAATCATATATAGATGGATAAGTTATTTATATACTAATATTACAGTCAACGAATAAAGGAAAAGATCATATTCAATACATAATCATCAATGAAATATCCGACATATGGCATACACTTGACTTTAGCAGTCTCTGGCAGAAGATCCCGAAACTCATCGCAATGAAGAAATGTGGTTAAGCCTCCTGCTGAGCAACCAGTATGCAGAGACTACAACAGATAACTATTTCAATCAATTAGTAAGACCAGATTTTGATAGCCCACATCTCTCGTAGACTACAACGCTCTGATTATGCATATGGATGGACAATAGACGTTATAGATGATTAGGAAAGAGTACCTGCTCAGCTTTATCCATGCATTTTTCCAGGAGATCTTCCATAACAGCTTTCCAAATCCTTTGACCTCTAAATCAAAGTTTGGTGACCTGACAGATCATGGGTACTGTTAATTAGGTGTAAATTACAACTTGTAAGAAGGTGCAGAATATACCATAATAGATTTGAACTTCATACTTATCTAGGAGAAAAGAAATTCATACATTTTTGGTGTCCAGAGGAAAGATTTTTATATCCATGCTACCATTTTGTAGTAAAATACCTGATTTACCTCCTCCACATCTTCGATGAATGATGATCCATCATAGTATCGAACTGCAACCCGATTCCAATTGTAGAAATCTATTGGACAATTTTCAAATTCATGAATAACTAAGGAATCTTGTTTTCAAATGGTAGTGCAGAGGCAATTTCTTTTGAAGGAGAAAGGAAAATACATTCATAATGAACTCTAAGGAATCCATATTGTGTCTTGCTAAAGATACAGATGATTCACTTTCATAATAGAGTCTAATTTCTACTCTTGACTGCTAAGAAAACTCATGTTGTAATCACAGATAACTCTAGATTGTGACCAGAAAACACCTGGATTTAGTGATTGATTGTCAGTTAAGATGCTTGAAAATACCAGCTCCTCTCCCATGTACAGAGATGAGCCTAAGTGAGAGTGTGCACGCCTTAAGCATGAAGTTACGTTGTTACACCATCCTCCACCCTAAGCAATTTTGAAATAACTAAGACTTCAATAACGGATAGGCTAAATACCTTCAACACATTACTCAATTTCTCGTATTCAAACTGATTGTAGGAGGTTAAATCTAGATGAAGTGTGGGATCCTTTCTCCTAAAATTTTCCAATTATATGAATCATCACACAACTTAAGATATTAATCTATTACTCTCTTCACCTGCTGGACAACAGCTCCCCAAAAACAACAAGAAGTCCATATCAAAGAGCATGGATACTGAAATACTAGACAACCATAATGGACAGTGAATATATCAAGTTTATGAATAAATGGCTTGCCTCCATGTTAATCAGCTAGCTATTTGCTCCTGATCCAAATCCCCGGTGTAGATTGTAAGCCAACAGGCTTCCATCCAAACAAACTGCACTAAACCATGAACTTGAGTAAGTTACACATAACCAGCATGATTTGAAATTCTCTATATAGATGGATAGCTTTGGTAGCACTTTGTGACATAAGGATAAGAAATGTTAGACTAAAAGTAAGGATAACCATAGCTAAAACAAGGGTCTTTTTGCTCTAACAATTTAGAAAAATGTCAATCCAACCCCACCTGTGAAACTGTGAGTATGACAATTTAAGATATCAAACCAAAAAATGTAACTCCATCTCTGTGTTTAAATACAAATCAAAGAATCTAATAATTTATAAAATGTCAATACATCCATGATGGAAAAATGTGATCCCTACCATAGCAAGTACATGGCTTGTTGCCTCATGTACAGAGGGGACATTCTACCCAAAGATTTGAACGCGGCACTAGCCACAATTTGGTTTCCCTCTGCAAAATAAATAAAGCACTGGTAGTGAACCCCTGGAAGGAGCATGGTGCAAGAATCTTGGCTTTGAGCAAGTGTAAACCTCTTATCCTACTACGTGTGCACCCTTGGAAGGAGCATGGTGCATGCAGCTTGGCTTAGGCAGGTGTAAACTCATTTGGAGGGCAATTTATGGTTCACGGAGCAAGCAACAGAGGATAGACTGACATGTCAATTACTTCCATGTCAATTAATAAAAAATATGTAGAGGTAAGGTTATGCAAGGGTAAGTTATTGAATTTTTTTTTTTTCTTAATTTTTTTAAAGCCCGGCAATGATAAAAATGGTCAATTCAAGACCTTCTATCCAATCAAATGTAAATATAAATTTTCAAAAAAATATTTTTAAATACAAATTTTGAGTTTTAACTAAGGTAATAATATTGATATTAATATGCATAAAGGAATAATGTATATATTTTGTATGAAAAGACCTAGTTTCCCATTCAAAAAGATGTTTCATTTTATTTGGGCAGGCAAGCCACATGAAGTCAAATTCCACCTGTCCAACTCGGAAAGGTTGTCATGGCCAAAGTGGCTTGCGGGTTGGGGTCTATTGCATCTTGAAAGGTTTAGTCAAGCTCTCAGAACTAAATGTCTGTGGCGAGCACTGATTGATGGTAGGTTGTGGAGTTCGGTTATCAGGACCAAATATCTAAAAACCTTCACAGCTCTATAATGGATTAGAAACCCGGTCACACACTTCAGAAATGTTTCGTTGATTTGGAGAAGTATCATTTCTATGTTTCCTAACATTAGCGAGAATTTGAGTTGGTATATTGGTAGAGGTTCTAAGGTTCATGTGGGTATCGATCCCTATGTCGGAGTGGGTGAAAACTACAGGCTTTTGACGCGGACCTTGGCTCAGCTTCACACTAAGAGCATCCTCATACTATCTCAAGTCTATCATAAAGGGGACAATTCTAGTAATCCACATTGGCTTTCTACTGAAGAATTGGGTCAGTCCGAAGACTCTATACCGGAATGGGACTCATACATAAGGAACCTTACACTCTCACACTCTTAGGTATTTCTCTCACCGATGAACAGGACAAACTTGTGTGGGATTGTCATGGTGCCAGTGGTTTTCTTACAGTCAAAAAAGGTTTATGATACTATTAGTAAAAATCATAAAATTCTTTAAGCCAAATGGTGGCACAAAAAGATTTGGAGATGGAAAATACCAATAAGGATGAAATATTTCTTATGGTTATGCTTTGAAGATAAAATTCTTACTTGGCCTAACTTGGTGAAGATGGGATTTATGGTCTTAATATTTGTATATTGTGCAAATTTGGTGAGGAGGACATTTCACATCTATTTATTCATTGTTCGTTCTTTGGAAAAATATGGAGTGAATTGCAAAGTATGCTGAGGATTACAAAGGACTGATTTGGTTTATCTTTTAATGATTTCTTTTTTAGATGGTTTCAAAATAAAGTGAAGTATAAAATGCTGCCATTACTTTCTATATCTGCTATATCTAGGAGACATGGAAGTGCAGAAATAGATTGATCTTTGATTCTATTGTACCCTCTATATATTTCATCTGCAGAAGAGTTCTTATTTACTTGAATGAATTTCCAAACTTAGAAAAGAAATAGCTTTATCGAAAATTATATATCTTGATGTGAGTAACAATATCTCCTTTGGTTTCTTCAGATAGAGAATGGAATTTGTGGTGCCGGTATAGTACTATGTGTTAAATCAGATCATAGAATACTTATTAAGATGGGTGTTGGAAATGGCAGCGATATGAAGGCTGAAATTTTTGCTCTCTGGGGTTTACTATGGTTCGCTTTAAAAATGGGGATTACCTATACTAAAATATTTCGGTAATTCTTGATTAATTACTGACTAGGCTACTTGAAAATTTGAAATACATGCTCTTCATTTGCTTCCTTGGCTGCAGAAAACAAAACAACTTATTAAAGATTTTGAAGAGACCTCCTTCACATTTATAGGGATATTAACAGAATACACTCTATAAAAAGAGGCTATTGGGATGTTGGATGGTTACATTTCTTTTGAAGAATGGGTGGTGATACTAATGGTACTGTATATGTCGTTTAGTTTTGAAACTTAAGGCATTTAGTTTTGGTCGTGTTTCACTGTGATGTCTTTTGTTGGATTACTCTGTGGAGTAGTTTTCAGGTTTTTTGGATTTGTCTGTTTATATGAAATATTGTTAAAGTTGGATGTAAATTTGATTTTCAAAAATAAAATATCAAGGGCTTTTTTCATCTGAAAAAAGTTGTTTAAACTTTTTCTAATATTAAATATTTGATACTTAGAAATACATGACAAATAACAATATTTTTTATTCTTCTTCAAAGAATAAATATATATAGCAAGACTGCAATATTTGATGTTTGTCAGAGAATTAAACTATATATATAGCAAGACTGCAATACTTGACATTTATCAGAGAATTAAACTATATATAGCAAGACTGCAATACTTGACATTTGTCATAGAATTAAACTATATTGTCCATTCATTTATTCAATAAGTATCCACCAAGCCTGCAATTCTTTTTATTATTCTTCAATAAATATATAATAAGCATGCAATACTTGATGTTTGTTAGAAATTAAACTGTGTTCATTGACTCTTCTATAAATATATAATAAGCATGCAATACTTATGTTTGTTAGAAAATTAAACTGCATCAATTAATTAGAAGCATTAAGGTGTCAATGTGGAAAGATTTGGATGGCAATTTTATTTTCATTTTCCAATTGCGTACAAAACATTTACATTTCAAATCGCAACTGACTAGTATACTAATTTGCAATGCAAAAGAATTACCATGAACCATAATTCATCTCTGCTACGAAGAAAAAATTTAAAAACATAAAAAGTTTTCATGGAAGAGGAAAACGTCTCTAACCAATTAACTATAAACACACAAATCTTATTACACACATGAAGAAAATTACAGAATATTAAAGAAAATGGCAGCATAAATCCAAGTATGTTGCAGATAAGCAAGCCATGGCCGAAACACCATGCCACCTTGTTCATTGATCCTGGCAGCAGCCTCCATGACATCACTAACGCCCCTAGGATATCCTTCCCCAGTCTCGGTGTGAATCCTTTCTGGCTCTTTGATCCTCCTCTCCTGCCCCATTGTAACACCCTTTTCGATCGGCAAGTTTTGAGTGGCAGTCTACACCAATAAAATTTGAAAATGATTAAAAAGATTAACTCAAAAATCCATCCAAATTGGATAAAAATACAAAAAATCCCTCACTTCTCATGCAAGTATTTATTTCTAAGGAATAAATAAAGAAATTGAGTGAAAATATGCCACCCACTCAGTGAAGCAAGGCACTTCTCAACGTCCCAATATTTATTCCAATGAAAAAAATTAACAAAGTCAGTAAATATCTGGTCCTGCTTGGGATAGTAAAGCATTGCCAAAGACTAAGCACCAAACAGAGTTGGAAAACACCTAAGCATCAATAGTTATAGAAAAGAGTGTATAGTGGTAGTTACAGACATATTTTCTTATTGTAACGCCCTCAAAATATTGTGACTTTTGCTCTCAGATATGTGGCTATATATAATTATGGGCTACAGCAGTTCTTAGAATTTAAGCGATCTGGAAAATTGAAAGAAAATCAAAAATTACCATAGGAAGTGGGGGCATAGAGATAAAGAAAGCGAGGGGAAATTCTTTGTAGGATTCATGAGATGTACTAAAATACACTTAAAAGGGGAATCAACCAGAATTCATGATAGAGAAAGAAAGTGCGGGAAATTCTTAAAAAACTCGGTTGCATGGTATCAATTAATCCGTACACTTAAAAGGGGAATCAACCAAAATTCATGACAAAGAAAGAAAGTGTGGGGAAATTCTTAAAAAAATCAGTTGCTTGGTATCAATTCACTCGTACAGACCTGTGTAGAATTCCATCGATTTGGAAAATTGAAAGAAAATAAGAAATTGCCGTATGAACCAGGGCATTGACAGAAAGAAAACACGAGGAAATTCTCGAGTGTGTTGAATCTATGAGATGTAATAAAAGATACTGTGAAAAGGGAAATCCACCAGAGAGTTCATGACAGAGAAAGAAAGTGTGGGGAAATTCTTAAAAAAAGCATATTGGCTTCGGGCAAGTGTAAACCTCCTATCCTACTACGTGTGCATCCTCTGAAGGAGCATGGTGCATGCAGCTTGGCTACATGCAAGTGTAAACGCATTTGGAGGGAAATTATGGTTCATCCAACAAGCAACAAAGAATAGACTGACATGTCAATTACTTCCATGTCAATTACTTCCATGTCAAGTAATAAAAAATATGTGGAGGTAAGGTTATGTAAGGGTAAGTTATTGATTTTATTTTTGTTTTTTTTTTCTTAATTTTTTTAAAGCTCGGCAATGATAAAAATGGTCAATTCAAGACCTTTTATCCAATCAAATGTAAATCCAAATTTTCAAAAAAATATTTTTAAATACAAAATTTGATGGAACTTTTACTTAACTTTATAAAAGTTGAAATATTGATACTAACTAATAGGTAAAGATGGAACATATAGTCTCTGCCTACGGCAGGGACTAAAAATATCTATTTATTTAAATTGAAATTAATTTAGTTTTCAAAGTAGTTTATAAATAATTGTGATAAGTTGGTGGGGTTAGAAATAGAATGCAAAATAGAACACTTGATATATTATTATGAAATGCAGTTACATTATATAAGCTCTGAGAGCCATTAACAAACTGCTAGAAAAGTGGATCTCAATGAACACGTATCCTGATTAATCTAACAGAATCTATTTGAAGCATTTCTACATTATTATTCCAACTCTTCCCCTTAATGGAGAAATGGATTCTCTACCACACCTTTAAACTGTTTCCTACATACTTCAAAACTCATCTTTCCAAGAGGCTTGGTAAAGATGTCAGCCACATTCTCAGTGGTATTATAGTAGGTCAAGTCAATTTCCTTCTCTTGTATCTTTTCTCTTACAAAATGATGTTGAATTTCAATATGCTTCGTTCTGGCATGATACATTGGATTGTATGCCAATTTAATAGAGCTTTGATTGTCACATTTGAGAACAGTTGGATTCATTCGCTTGTTGCCAATATCTTCAAGAATTCTCCTTAACCAAACAACTTCACAAGTAGCATGGCATAGAGCTTTATATTCAGCTTCTGTTGATGATAAAGAAACAGTTGGTTGTTTCTTACTGCTCCATGATACGATCCCAGTGCCTATGTTGAATGCATATCCTGAGGTTGATTTCCTGTCATCAGGATTTCCATCCCAATCTAAATCAGAGTAACCTATCAACTCAACATCACAACCATCAGTATACGTAATACCAAAATTAACAGTTCCTTTCAGATGTCGAAGGACTTTCTTTGCAACTATCTAGTGGCTTTTCAGTGGTTTAGCCATGAAATGACTCAGGATGCTGAAAAAATATGCTAAGTCTGGTTTGGTAGTAGTAAGATAGTTTAAACTTCCCACCAACTGGTGATATAGAACACCATTTTCCTCTTTAGTTTCATCAAGACTAGATAACTTAACATTCTATTTCTAAAGGTGTTGATACTGCCTTGCTATCACTCATATTGAATCTTTCAAGAATCTCCCTTGAGTATTTGCTTTGAGTGACAATTGTTTTACTGCCTTCTCTCCATATTTCCAGACCTAAACAATAATGTATTTCACCAAGGTCCTTCATTTCAAATTTATGTTCTAACTGAATCTTAATATCTTCAATCAAATGAGTAGCACTACAAGTTATAATCAAATCATCAACATATAAGGATATCAAAGCAACTTTTCCATTTTCATCCTTTTTAACATACAGATTAGGGTCATTTTGCTTTTCACAAAACCTTTCTAGGAAAAGAACGAATCAATCTTAATATACCAAGATCTAGGTGCTTGTTTCAAACCATATAAAGCTTTCTTGAGTTCACAGGACAAGATCATCTTCCCCTTTCTTTATAAATCCTTCAGGTTGAACCAAATAAACTTCTTCTTTTAAATCACCATTCAGAAATGTAGATTTAACATCTAACTGATGAACTTTCCAATTGTATTTTGTAGCTAATGAAATCATGACTCTAATTGTATTTAACTTAGCTACAGGTGCACAAGTGTCTTCATAATCAATTCCTTCCTTTTGTGAATACCCTTTTGCAACTAGTCTAGCCTTATATTTGTCAACACTTCCATCTGCATTAAATTTGGTTTTATACAGCCATTTACATCCTATGGGAACTTTGTTTTCAGGCAGCTCAGTTAATTCCCAAGTGTCATTCTTCATTATTGATTCATATTCTTCATTCATTGCATTATTCCAGTCCTTATGATTTTTGGCTTGTTCATAAGAAGTAGGATCTACAACATTCATTACTTGTGTCATCAAAGCATAGTCTTTATACCTGGAGGGTATCTGAATTGTTCTTGTTGAATTTCTCAGTGGTCCACCACTTTCTGCACTTTCATCTCTCCTTTTCTGAGGCGTAGGAGTTGTTGGAGTCTCTATGCTGCTTTCACCTTGTTGTTGTACCTGTTCATTTTCTTGTTCCTGTTCATTATCGATATCAATTTTCACATGAACATCATTTTTATAAGGAGTATGCCAGACATCATACTTACTTACTTCTTCATTTGTAGTCTCATGAAAAATCACATCTCTGCTTGCTATGAGCTTATGTGAATTAAGATCAAACAGTTTGTATGCCTTATGTTCATCATAATAATCAAGAAAAGTACACTTAACAGATTTTGAATCCAATTTTCTTCTCTCATCTTTGGGAATATGAGCAAATGCCTTTGAACCAAATACTTTTAAATGACCAACTTCAGGTTTATACCCATAAAGAACTTCAAAAGGTTTTTTTGAATCTAGAATCTTAGTTGGACTTCTATTCTTTAAGTAAACAGGAGTTTTAATGGCTTCTGCCCAAAAACCATTAGAGATATTTTTACCTTTTAACATGCTGCGAGCACATTCCACTAATGTCCTATTCTTCCTTTCAGCTACACCATTTTGCTGTGGTGCAGAAGGCACTGTGAATTGTTGAATGATCCCATTGTTCTTGTAGTAGCTTTCAAAAGCTCCAGAGGTATATTCTCCACCTTGATCGGATCTGAGTATCTTGATGCATTTATCTGTCTGCTTTTCCACCATAGTTTTGAATTCTTTAAAATATTCAAATACATCGCTCTTTTTCCTTATAAAATAAACCCAAGTAAATCTAGATTTGTCATCAACAAATATAAGAAAGTACCTAGTACCACCAAGTGATAAGGTTTGCATGGGACCACATACATCAGTATGGATTAATTCAAGTAATTCTCTCTGTTTCTTCTCTTTATGCACTAGAAATTCTTCCCTATGTTGTTTACCTAGTGCACAAGCTTCACATTCTAGATGCTCATGTTTCAAAACAGGAATCCCTTCAACCATCAATTTCTTCTGAAGTAGTACTAAGTCATTTTGATTAAGATGCCCATACTGTGATGCCATAGTTCTTCAGTTGTCATTGTAGTAGATGTCAATGCTTGATTAGTGGGCTTTGTGACATCAAGCTTATACAGTCCTCCAATTCTTGTCCCTGTGGCCATGACATTATAATGATTTTCAATATCCTTCACAAGACAGTGAAACTGCATAAATTCTACATTCATATTTTTGTCAGTTATTGTGGAAAGAGAAATCAAATTCTTTTGTATGCCTGGAACATACAACACATCATGAATCTGTTTCTTTTGGCCATTAGTTAATCTCACACTTATCACTCCATAACTATGAATCTTATGAGATCTATTATCTCCTAAATATATGTGTGTCTAATATGTCCTCTCATGATATTCATCAAACCACTCTTTGACACAAGACATATGGGCTGAGGCACCTGAATCTATGAACCATGCATTTTCATCGTCAGTTTCTGCAGACAATGCAGCTTCTGAAATAAACAACTTTAAATTCTTAAAACCTTCATTGGATGTGTCAGTTGTCACATAATTTCCATTATGTTTTCTAAACTTGTGTTTGGATTCATCAACTTTCCTTTTATAACAATCTTTACCATGATGACCAAGTTTCCCATAGTAAAAATAACCATCATTTTTCTTATCATGAGAATCAGATTTTGAGTGAGTCATACCTCTGTTTCTTGGCTGAAACTTGCCTGTTCTGTTTCTGTCCCATGTCTTGCCCCTGTAGGGTTGTTTCCCTTTTTCCATTAATGCCACTTCTGAAGATTGAGAGTCCATCTCAAACACTTTCATCCTTTCTTCTTCTTGGAGAAGAATCCCTGTTAACTCATTAATTGTAGGTGGCATTGCTCTACCTCCTAGACTTGAAATAAAGACATGATAATCTCTAATTAACCCTTCTAATGTAATAGTTTCCATGTCAGTATTTGAAACAGTATCACCAATTGCACTTAACTGATCACATAAATCCTTAATCCGGGAAACATAACTGGTGATATTCTCATGGGCAGCCATTTTTATGGACAATAACTTAGTCTTTAGAAACATAATTCTATTGGAGTTTGTATTTTCATACAAACCTTTCAGGATGTCCCATGTCTCCTTGTAAGTTTTACAATCTCTGATGTGCGGGATTATGTTTTCTTTGACAGACAGCCGCAACAATACTTTTTCCTTCGTTTCTCGTTTCTCCCAGTCTGCAAGAGTAGCACCTGTGGGCTTGGTTTCATCTCCTTTGACTATTGTCTAGACATGCAGTGCTTCGAGCATAGTTAAAATCTTGAATTTCCATTCAATATAATTGTCCCCATCAAGCTTAGAAGCTTCATTCAGATGGTTTTCGGGAAAGGAATTGGTCATAGCTACTAAAAGACGAATTCAAAAAAAAATACCTTTGTTTGAAAAATACCTCTTTTCTTCGGCGATTTGAAAAATACAGTGACCTCCCGAAGTGGATGGCTGAACGAAAATAAAAATGCTGAAATCGGATGACTTCGGCCCCTTCTTGTCGTGTCTTTATGACACCGATTCACAGCAGAAGAGCCATTATATAAGCTCTAAGAGATGTTAACGAACTGCTAGAAAAGCAGATCTCAACGAACATGTATCCTGATTAATCTAACATAATCTATTTGAAGCATTTCTACATGATTATTCCAACTGTTAGATGGATTTCATTCCATCCACCTGGGTTCTATTCCATTGAGACATCTTCTCGCTTGGATTACCAACTGATGGTTTGCTCGAATTGTATTTATATTTTTACAAGAATTGATTTTCTTCTTTCAAATCCATTTTTGGGACAAAATCTTAATTTTTATCTACCTTTTTTTAATTTATTTTGTCATTTGATGCATGCAATGTTGATCATTTACCTTTAGAGATGAGCAATGACCAGATTTTCTTTCCTAGGTTCAAGGTATGCATTCTAATTATGCAAATATAAATAAATCACGTATTTTTTGTTAAAAGATTGTTTATGAAGAAGGAATCAAAGCTTTTTGTAAGAGAAATTTGGTCACAATTGCTCATCGACTTCCTTATTCATCTACTATTTATTATACAAATCAATGAGTATTGATCTCTTGGAATTAAATTTCATTTCGACTGCCTTATTCATCCACTATTTATTATACAAATCAAGGAGTATTGAACATAAAGTGGTTTGCACTTACTATGTTTTCAATTTGAAATTATTTTTAATAATAATTTTTATGTTAAAAAAAATATTATATTTTATGTTTTTTCTTTAAGCATCTAAATATTATTTATTTTATTTTTTAAATATTTTAAAAGTATTGTGGTTAAATCAAATACAATTTGTAAATATATTACTAGAAGGGAAAAATATAGTTTACCGATATATAAATAAATAAAATACAACTTGAAAATATAGCATTAGAAAGGAGAAAATATAATTTAAGATAAAAGTACTACCTACATTTAAATAGATAAAATACAACTTACAAACATAACATTGGAAGGGAAAAAAACATAGTTTTGAATAAAAATACTATCTACATTTATATGTATATATTGTGATTAATTTATTTAATTTTTTAATATTTTATTATTATTTATTTCCCAATAATAAATATTTTATAATTGTTTTATATTTTTGTAAGAGAAGGGACTATGGTGCAGGTAGTTCTTGTTTATATTTCATTGTATATACCTTTTATTAATATGTAATTTTTTTAAGCTAAGTTTTTTCCCAAAAAATTGTAGTAGCTTTGTTTACAAATTAAAACATAATATTTCTCTTAATTAAGAATAATTAAGGCCTTTGGACAATTGTGTTTTCACAATAAATTAAATAATTTGGCAAGTTTTGTTAAGCTCTTCATTTTAGTTTAACCATAAGATATTGGTACATGTGAATATATATTTATAAGTAAATAGATATATGTGTTTTTATTTATGAATAGATTTATCTTAATTTTGGATTTAGCATGTTTAATGGGTCAAATCTTTAGAAGTGCAAACCTTTTTCTAGAACGCAAAAACTTGAGGAAAAATCATACCTCTATGGATTTGATCACTATCACTACATAATAATTCTAAGATAAAAATATATTAAATGGAATCATAAAAGGTGAATGCCATCATGATTATAAAAAGACATATAAATTGCATAAATGTAAAGATCAACAAAATCCATAATATCCATACCAAATAATTAATTAGATATAACAAAATAAGCTAGAACTTTGAATACTTCACCAAATTACACAAAATATCCAAGTTTCATTAATTTTATATATGTGTGTGTTATATCACTAATATTGTAATTTTTATTTTATAAAAGGAATTACACTTCTCCTTAATAAAAAAACTATTTTTAGTACAACAACAAGAACCCTCCTACTAAATCAAACTAGTGAAGTTTGCACTTCATATTAAAAGGGGATAAATGATAATAATGCACTATGATAAATTGGAACTTGGATTATGGTGTGTTATTACTGTAGCTTCTATCATGGGTTTATAGGTGATGACCAATAGGTGATGACCATTTTCCAGGGTGACAATAAAATGGGCTCTCAAAGAATATAAACTGAATATCATTAGATAATTACATCATTGGTGCTGGAGAGTTCATGAAAAAAATTCAACTTTTCAAAGACATTACTTTTGAACACATATATCGTCATTTCAATAGGTATGTAGACACTCTCTCCAAGGATGCTCATGAAGGAACAGAAGGCTATGTCTATTGGGAAGAGTTCATGGAAGAACAATGCTGTGATAAGAGCATGGTCAATTTGTTTGATCAATAACCATTGAACATGGATAGAAAACAAAAGATTACATACAATTTTTCTGGCAACATTTTTGAACATAAGTCTGTAAAAGGATTTATAACTTATTGTACTATTTGATTGATATTAATGAATATCAATAGTAAGTATTAATGAATCTGACAACTTTTAAATAAATTGGATAAAATAGTTTTAAATTATTTTTTTAGTTGTTTAAAAACACATTTACATATATAAAATTTATTTAGAAAATACTAAAATTTATTTAGAAAATACGAAACTGGTGTATCTAAAGCCATGCATGTATCCTATAACTTGAGTAGGCAGCCATTTAAGTAAATCAAGTAATCAATGCTATGGATGTGGGTGATGTAATAATCAAGATTTGCTGCAGCGACTCTATGGTTTCAAGGTAAAACAACTTCTATGTTCATAAATTTGAAAAAAACTCAAAACCACAAACTCCAAATATTAACTTTAACTCAAAAGTAAAACTTACTGTCAAGTGCTAAACAAGGCATTAATCATCATTTCACACATAATTGTACCACAAAATTTTAAGATCTAGGAAAATAAATACCACAATCAACTTTAAGATAGGAGAAAATCAGAGTTTTGGAATGTGTTTGAGGTCTGACAGGAAATTTGCTAGTCACAGCCGGACGTGAACAAGTGGAAAAATGGTGAAGTGATCCATCTCATAAGTTATGGGATCGGTTACAGGCGTAACGTGTTAACGTTACGTCGTTATGACTTATTTCCCTGTGAAACAAAGTTCGGTCAACCAATTTTATTTTTTCTTAAACGTGAATGCATTTTCCCACTTCTGTATGGCTATATAAGCAAACAGACTCTTCTCATTACAGAGCAAAGCAGCAGTTCACTTTCTATTCCTGTGCCAACGTTCACAACAGTAGTCACAGGAATTAGCCAATATGGCAAATTATGTCCGTGTTATGAGATCGAGTGTTGTTATTCTATGCCTCGTTGTTGCCTTCGATCCTGTTCCTATCTGCAGAGGAGATATTGGGGATTTTGCTACCGAAGATTTCTTCAGTGAAATTTTATCTGGTGCTTCTGACACCTGCCCAGGAAAAGCATTCTATACATATGATGACTTCTTTAACGCGGCCACTTCGTTTTCGGGCTTCGGCACAACTGGGACCGACGATGACCAGAAGAGAGAAATCGCTGCTTTCTTCGCCAATGTTGCTCACGAGACTGACAGTACATACATACTTTCTGTTTCCATAAACATATTCTTAATATGATCTCCAAATCTATAAATTGATGATTTTAGATTTTCAGAATTCATTTTTATCTATGTTGACAAATATATATTGACCGACTGACTGATTGATTGACACTAGGGTTGTGCAACATCGAGGAAACAAACAAGACTGACTATTGCGATTACAGCAATACTACATATCCCTGCGTAAGCGGGAAGAAATACTACGGGCGTGGCCCCTTGCAACTCACATGGTATGTATCTATGCCTATCTGTTTATCCTTATATACTTAGAAAGCATGCAAGTTATCTTGGTATCTATTGAATTTAGCTATAAATTGTTTTGTTACTGTATCTCTTAAATTTGAATTGAATGTTTCTTCACAGACGGTTTTTCTGAGTTGTTTTTGCAGGAATTATAATTATGGTGCAGCTGGGGATTACCTGGGCTTTGATGGGCTGAATCACCCTGAAATTGTAGCTCGGAATGACCCAATCTCCTGGAAGACTGCGCTCTGGTTTTGGATGAAGGATAGCAATTGCCACTCCGCTATCACATCTGGCCAAGGATTCAGAGGCACCATTAAAGCAATCAACGGGGAAGAATGCAACGGTGGAAACTCCAACGCAGTTGATGAACGCGTCGATTATTATACCAACTATTGCGGTGACTTTAACGTAGATCCAGGAGCTAATCTTAGCTGTTAAGTATAATTAGATGTGACGTCTTGATCTCCTTCAAAGAATCCAAAATGGCTCAAAAAATAAATATTCTATCATAATCAATAAAATCGATAGAGGCTAATTACCATGGTTAGCATTAGCAGAGGAGCGAACGTACATGTGCAATCATTTTCTCCTATGGATTCAAACATCTAAACGATCAAAGGTTATGCAGGCCAGTGAACTGTATGAATGCAGCAAATTAAAATTGATGAATTGCAGCAATCATGGCATTTAGCGCGACTTTCTATATATTTGACAACATTGAATAGATTATGTCTTTGATATGAGAAGGGCCAATCTTGTTTTTCACAAATGATTTTTTATATTTGAAATTCATACTCTATGTATTAGATATAAGGAGATTTTTTTTTGAAGGGTGGTCTACGTAGAGTAACACGACCAAACTTGTTTTTCACAAATGATTGTTTATATTTGAAATTCATAGTTTATGTATTAGATATAAGGATATTTTTTTTAAGGGTGGTTTACCTAGATTTACATGTTTATACATAGGGGTTAACAAGAGCATGCATTATGTTACTTACAAGGATAGAATGTTGGTGGAGAGGTTAGCAATCATTTTTCCCAACCATCTAAGTTACATTCAATGGACTAGATATCAAAAAATTATTAAAAAATAAATAAATGTAAAAGAATAAGTGTATATTTGGATCCAAGCTTATGTTGGTTATTTTAAGGATATACTATTATGAGAAGTTGAAGCAACCACCTATCATCATCAACTTTAATCCACCCTATGGATTTATAAATAAAGGTGAGGCATTATCGATAAGTATTTAATAAATTTAGAAGGAGAGGCATAAACAATCATGGTCATCTATGCCCCGCACGGGTGTAGCTCAACTGGTGATTTGCTTGATATGAAGGAAATGTTGTAAATGGAGGTCACGAGTTCAAATCACCCCGGCTTACACGTGCCCCATGCTTGCAGACCCAGTGTCACGCGAGTACCAGTGCCTTCCCAGTTTCCAATTCCCCTAATTACAAAAAAAAAACCATGGTCATCTATGAATAACCCTAGTAAATTATGGACAACCATCAACAATCTAGTCAACCATGAATAACCATGGTTAAAACCATGAACAACTATAGTCAGCCATGAAGAACCATGGTCAAGAAACTAGGGTTAACCATAGTCAAACAACTAAGGTCAACCATAGTCAAGCATGAACAAACATTGTAAACCGTAGTCAACCATGAACAATCATTGTAAATCAACTAGGGTCAACCATAGTCAACCATGGTCAACCATGTTAAACCATGAACAACCATGAAAATCCATATTCAACTATGAGAACCAATAGTCAGCTAGTCAACCATGGTCAGCATAGTTAACCATGAACATCCATAGTTAACCATTAACAACCATAGTCAACCATCATCAACCATGAACAATCATCGTCAACCATGAAGATCCATGGACAATGATCAAAGTCTTGACCGTGAAGAACCATGGTCAACAATGAACAACCACAGCCAACCATAGTTAACCATGAACAACCATGTTCAACCAACTAGGGTGAACCATAATTGACCATGGTCAACCATAGTCATCCATAGTCAATCATTATCAGCCAAGTAGTGTCAACCATAGTCAACCATGGTCAAGATATACAAACACATTGAATTTTTTAATGTGTCATAACCATTGATGGACGTTGCAATCCAACATGATTCCTAAGAAACATCACATTGGTTCCTGACCCTTTACAAACTTTGTAATATGACATAACTTTTAAGGAGTATAACCACCCTACTTAAGTCAACCTAGATGAATATCACATCATGACATATATATTGGGGACCATCACAACCAATATAACCTAAAATTTTGAAATGAAACATAACGAGGTTCGACATAGCAATGGGACATACCCATTGATCAATGTACCAATTTGACATATGCCAACCTTCATTAACAATGCAATGTGACATAACTATGTTATCAAACTTCTTAATATTAACAACAATATATTTAATAGAACGATATTAATTAATATTAATTAACTTAATTAAACCATAACATAAAATTTTAAACAAAATTTACACAATAACATATCATTCTACCATAATTAATATTAACTAAAAACATAACATAACCTTATGCAATAATTAATTTCAACCTCAAACATTACATAACCCTATTAAATTACTGCTAATTTGTTAACATTAATGTTTTGTAAACATCAATATAAACATCAAAATATGACTTAACATATAACCATTGGAAAAAGTTCCAATGCTACACAAACATTTAAGATTGTAGTAATCTGACATAAATCATAATTAAACCATAACATAACATAACATTATCTTAAACCATATCAAATATCAACTTTAAACATTACATAACATTAAAATATTATTACTTTTGTGAATATTTAAAAATTTACACTAAGTACATTTTTAACCATAACTAAACCATAACATAACTTTACCATAAAAATTTAAACTAGGCATTAAAAATAACATAACATAAGATAAGTTAACATAATTGTATTAACATTAACGCAACATAATGCTAATATTAATTCATTAACATATATAATGGTGACATTAATTCATTTAATAACATTAATTTTAACTTTAACATTAACAACATTATTAATATTAACATGTTATTAATATTTAACATGATTAAGCATTAACCTTATCAACATTAATATTATCATTGATTCACATGGATATTAAAAAACATTAATAATTTTAATATTAATAATAATAATGTTTCATAGTTAATAATGTTAGTATTAATATTAATAATATTCTCATTATTAAACATTTTTAATAATAACACAACTATATTATATAATATTAATTATATATATATATATAATCTTAAATAATTTTAAATACTACTATATAATTTATCAAATTTTAATATTAATTTAAAATATTATTATATTATTCATTAAATATTAATATTATTTTTACATAATAATAGGGTTAATATTGATACTAAGATCATTAGTGTTATTAATACTATTATAGATCTATCTTAAACGTGAATCTATATCAAACACTAAAAACTATCCAATTTCTTAATATATAAATATAAATAAATAATATTTTATGTAAATATAACATTTATATTATTTTTATTTATATAAATATCTCTACTTTTTTCTTTATCTCTAATTTTTATATTAAATATTTATAGTAAATCACTTCTTTCTATATATAAACATATTTTTATTAACATATAATAATATTGTTATAAATATTGTATTTTTTAAATTGATATATAAATTACATATAACATAACATTAATTATATATATATAATTTTATATTAAATTTATTACCAATATATTTTTAAAATTCTTAAAATTTATTAAAATGTTATTTGATATTATAATAATAATTATATTTTTTTCCATCAGAGTAATAATAATTATATTATTTTAAAAAAATTAAATTAAATTTATTTTATTAATTTTTAGGGAAAAAAAAAATGTTTCAAACTTCAATTATATATTCTATAAAATTTGGGATGAAAAACATAATGATTCAAACATGATGCCCTCGGAAGGGTAATGAACAAGAAGTCTCTCTAAGGATTTTAATTATCCCGTATATGATAATGGGCCGAATATGATTGTCAAATTATGAAATGGGTTATATCCTAACTTGTTATTCTGGTTGTTATTTTGGGAGTCGTGTGGTGATGGTTTTTTTAATTACAGAATTGAGTGTTATTTAGTTTTTCATATTTTTTTTAATTTTTGTTTTTCTATTGAATAATATAATTAGTATAGATGTTTTAAATTTGGATTTATTAAACATTGAAAGGGATTTAATTTTTTGAGGTGTAATTTTTTTAATTTGCTTTTAATTTTTTATTTTAAGAGTTGACATGGATTTTTTAAATTACTTTTCATTTGGTTTTAATTTTTTATATCATGAGCCCACATGAATCATTGTATTTTGTCTTGTTTTTGGAACATTCATATCTGAATACTTTTGGGATTGGATTTTTATATTAAATATAGTTTCTTGTCTTCAAATCTCACAACATCAAGAATGGAGAATCATGAGAAGGCATTGTAGGCCATAAAACAAAGATTTAATTATTTCCATAGAATGCTTTGAGAAGAAAGAAACTTGAATATAGATGCAATGTCATGAATATAAATAATAACAACACCAATATCAACATCAACAATAACAACAGTAATAATAACGACAATAATAATAAATTAAAGGACATAAAATTGATATAAGACATATTTGTTGACCTTAGTTACTAATCAATACATATAAGTATATCATCACAAGGCTCATTATGTTAATCATCTTGTTTAGTCTTGATTTTTAATTATATAATATTTATTATATATGGAAATTTCAACTATTTATCTTTCTAATAATAGATTGGATAGTTTAGGACTGAGATTATGCTTATTACAATGATATTATAGGCCACTCTTATAGCATTATTGTTTGTTACAAAATATAAATATTATATTAGGGCTAGTGTAAGTCAATGATGGTCTTTTTCGATAGTTTATATGGAATAGAATTTTGAAAAAACTTGATTGGTGATATTGGAAATGATTCAGAAGAGGAAAATATGGGTGTTTTCTTGAGTCAAGCATCTCTTCCAACATTTCTCTATAGGAGAAGTCATTGGTGTTGCTTTTAGCCAACAAGCTCTTAGATTATTTCTCTATCACCTTTATTTATGCTATTGAAGGCAAATCCCAAATCATAGTCCTCATGGAAGATTTGATGGCTCCCTATAACCTCGATTGCCGTCCTTACACGCCTGGATTAAATGTAGACATGCCCCTTGACATATGGTTGGCATGCAAGTTGATGGGAAAGGATTATCCTGTCTTCGAGGCTCTTCTTCCCGTTCATTCATTTCACATTTGCCTCTAGTGTTTACGGTTTGTATCTCCAGTGAAATTTTGTGTTCGAAATACCATGGAGTTCTGTGGAGTTGGGCGTCCTCAAGCTGGTTGGCCACAGGGCAAGGGAAACGTCTTGCAGAAGTGTAATAGTTGTTATAAGATGGGGAGAGGCCCAGGAGGTGGATGTTGTCGGGGTTTGCAATATGAGGAGTAGCATGGAGATTCAGATGCTACAGATTGCAACCAAGGGTGTGGCCATTGCTGCAGGCATGGTGAGGATGGAAAATCTCGGGATCAGAATGGAAACAAGGGCATTTCTAAATTTGAGGTTGAATTTCTGGATAAGCTACAGGAATTAGAGCTGCAAGCAAGGATTATTCATGGGGAAAACTTGGAGCAAAAGAAGCTGATCACCCATCTGTATAACCTTGCCTACACTACGCATACATAGGTAAAAGCACAACAACAAAAAATTACAGAGAAATTTGAGCATATGGAAGAAAATTTGGGTCTAGCATATCCCCACAAGGCTCAAAAACGTAATATCTCGGACAGAGAGATTGACAGCATTAACAGGAAGATAGAGAAGCTGCAAAACTTCATGGCCACTGCTGGAAATTTCGTGGACCTCAACATGGAAAAGAATGGGGTTGTGAGCTCTACAGGCGTAGCAATGGAAATGGGACCGCAGTAACTGTCCGGGATGGATATCTAGTTGGGAAACTTTAGCGTTGTTTTGTTTTTATGCACCTCAGTATTTTGATTATGGTTTCTCGACCATTTAGTATTGTTTTAAGTTATTTTGGCATATTGGAAAAGCCTGAAAAAACTAGTTTTTGTATAAGGTTGAAATACATGTTTTACTTCTTCATATTCCTCTTAGGACAATTTATCAGATGTTATAGCTTTCACAAGATAGGAAGAAACAGTGACAGGAATCAGTTTGAGGTAGATGAACTCGGTGTGATGGATGCTTCTCTGTATAGGAGCAATCTGATCATCACCTTCTTTTGTATGGCCCGCCTTTTTATCTAATATAATCAATAGCCGTTTATGTTAAAAAAAAATGTAGGATATTAATTTTTAAATTGTATATATCCGCCTTTTGTATCATAGAGTTTATTATTATTATCTTTAATTCATATTTTTTTAATTTTATTTTTAATTTTAAATATGCATCTCTATCCTATATTCCTTATAAACTTCAAGCATGAAGCATGTGTTGGAGTTGTGCAATGAAAAACTAATTTGTTCTGTTTGACTGATGTGTCAGATTGTTTTAAATAATTTTATGTTGTGTAGCATGGGTGGGAAACAACCTTCCGTGACTTCTAGCTCTATATGTGGAGAGGATCTTTCTATCACTTCCAGTCATTCCAAGGTAGATTTGTACTAGATTTATTTATATAAACTCAATTTTTGATGTGCTATCTCTTAACCAGTGCATATGTATTACCTCTCATTAGGACATACAACCAAGCCCAATAACCAACTAGAAGGATTTCTTATCTTGTACATGCATTACTAGTATTTGCTTGTTTGATTCATAACCATATAAAACCTTGAGAAAATGGAAGCAAACAAGAAATCAACCACAAGAACTTGCAAAAAGTTGATCTAATCAAAATCCAATAATTGTAGTTGTTTGTAATGTCCCTTTTTTGAATTTTATTAAAATAGTAAAATTTTCACTTTTTCCACTAGTTCGACCCTTAACTAGTTTTGGTCTCTAGGTCTCCAAATGGCTCCAAATGCTCCCAATTTGTTTCAAGAGGTATATGAATGGTATTAGGACTTGATTATTAGGTTTAGGGATTCTTTAGGACCTTCAAAATACTTTTGCAAACCTCCTCAATATTCTGGTCAAGGTAGGAGTTTTTACTAGCAATTTGGGGTTCAATTCCCCATGGGTAAGTGCTGAAGATGGCTCTCCAAAAGCTATTAAACCATCTAGAATTTATGAACAAAGGTAGAGGACATATAAGGGACAATTTTAAGTTCTCATATGCATCACCATTCATTTTATTAATCCCGCTACAACCCTCTCCAATCAGATACAAAATACTAGTTTCGACCTTGGGGGAAATGATAAGCAATCTTCTCCAAATGCTATAAAATTGCACAATATGACTCCAAAATATTATGCAATGAACATGAAACTTGTATAACACATAATTAAAAGTTCATACATCATAAATGCATAAGTGGTTCACTTATCCATTCGAATTTATTAACATTTCAGTGGCATACATCAACCTAGTGGGGAAAATGGCACCATTTGTTCATTAATGATCAGATTTACATCATTCCACTTAGATTCTTGACTTGATACAATACTTAATGTGAATAATAGATAATTTAAATCATATCAAAAAATAAATTGGGTATTATAAGATCCCCCAAAGAGAACAATAGCTCACCCAATGCGCCTCTCCTCAAGGATCATGAATATGCCAAGAAAACTGGAAATGGTTAGAGGAATGAGATGAACTAAGAGTGACCACAATATTACCTATAGCTTACACCTAAAACAAAAGACTCCATTGAATCTCTCATGAAAGGTCTGAATGGCCTTTCCCACTACCAACTAGGATGGAAATCTTTCACCCTCGAAATTGGCTAAGGCAAGTAGAGAAGCACTCCACTAGCTCTCTTCACAAATGCAAATTCTTAAAATGATAAAAAGCCTCTCTCTTACTTCATCCCTATATTTTATAAACATCTTTAGTCTTATAAGGTTCCAATTCCATCCATAGACTCCAAGACAATTCGAATTAGGGAGTGATCCAAGTTGTGCCACATGTCTTCCACTTCCTAGCCTTCCACCTTCCACCAATTCAAGTAGGAATATCTTGGCCTTATCTAAATCCCTTGAGCGCTCACTTAGATGCTATTTTTAGGTCTGACATGTCATATTGGTCATATGTCAGCCATCAAGTCTTCATTTTGTCATAGATGTCATAGCATCTTCATCATTGTTGTCATAAATGTTAGGGAATCTAGCCCAAGTGTCCAAGAACCTCTCATTTGACTCTTCCTCTTCCATGTGAGTTACACTTCCATCCCAATTCGACCTCATGGTGCATATTTCCAAGTGTACGATCCTTCCAACTCATCCCAAGAACATTAGGCTTCCCATGGATTCGAAATTACAAGAGGAGGATGCCATGTGTCATAGAAATTCTAGCTTGTGTGGGTCCCACATCCTCCATGTGTCTTCATGATCATTTGCCACTTTGAGTTTCCCTTGTATTTATTTATTTAGATCCTTTATTAAATATGTATGCTAGTCTAATTTCCAAACATCCTTTATTATCCCCCTTATTCCAAATCCCAATGTCTCCATCCAACCTAGGGAACTAGTAGGTTTGGTGGAATTTTCTTGTCATGAATTTATTTGAATGGGGACATTACATTGTTGTTTATCAATGTTTCCAACCTCCTATATCCATTTGCACAAATTTATTTCATGAGTATAATCCTTCTCTTTTCCTAAGCGAAAACACATACACATATTGCATGATCCAAGTCCCACTAATCCCTAGTTCTTAAAGGGTTCTAACTCAATGGAATAGCATCTACCTTATAGGAAGGAGGTTGGCGGTTTGATTCCTCCATTCCCTACCATAAATTAATAAATTATATTGCATTGTATTTTCTAAATATACTACCAATTGTGGGAAATTAGTGAATAAAAATGATTAAATATACTACCAGGTGACGAAAATTAATGAATAAAATGACTAAATATACTACATGTTGACGGCAATCAATGACTACAACTACTAAATAAACGACTATTTAACAGCAATCAATGACTAAGAAAAAAACTAAATATACTACCAAGCTGACAAACTAGAACAACCAGTAAATGACTAATTTTTTCAATCATAAATTTAGACATGTTATAAGTGACTGGCAATAAACTACTAATAGTCACGTGACCAGAAATAGTAATATATATGCAAATTTTAGTAGTTTTTTTTTCGTAAATTACCCCTTTTATACTAGTTAATGGAAGAAAGGCTCTAAATACCATATGGAAAAAATAGACTAGGGGGGTTAAATTGCATTGAATTCAAAACTATATCAAAGGCATATACACCACACTATAATAACATGTTTACTGATCCACCAAAGAAAAACATCAAAGATATCTTTGCAACATCCTCGTTCTTCCACCAATGGCTAAATGAAGACCAAGGAATGGCCCTTCTAGATCCTATAACAAAATTTAAGGTACAAAGAACCCTACTCTCCTTTTAGCATGGAAGACACCTAGCCTAGATGGATGGACTACGGAATTCTACGTGGGATTCTAGGATCTCATGGAAAATGATCTAACCACGGTAGTTGAGGAATCTCGGGCAATAGGTAAACTTCATCTACCTTTCTATTCAACTTGTATAGCTAACATACCAAAGGGAGATTATCCTCTTGGTTTTGATCATTATTGTCCTGTTTCTCTCTGTAAATGCATTTATAAGCTTGTCTCAAAATTTTTAGCTCGTCGCTTAAAGCACATCCTCTTATCTCACATCTCCCAACAACAGTTCAACGTTTTGGATAATAGGAACATCAACGATGCTGTAGGTCTAGCACATGAAGATCTACATTCGATAAAGTCAAATTTATAATATGAGTTAATGCTAAAATTTAAATTAAATTGGCTCTTCCTTTGCCTTATCCTAACACAAGTTGGATTTCCCCCCTCCCTTCATAAACTAGATTGAGGATTGTTACTCTAGTTTCTCCTATGTTGTTATAGTCAATGGGTCTGCATCTAATTTTTTCAATCACTCCAAAGGACTATGCCAGGGATGTTCTCTCCCCCCCTTACTCTTCCTCTTAGTGGAAGAATCAATCAGTTTCCATATAAATCATGAAAGATTCGCCGAAAATATCTTCAGGATAAAAATCTCCTCCTCCTTGTCATGGCTACACATCCTCTTTGCAGAAAATATTTTATTATTTTGGAATGCAACAATAGGATACTCAAAGAAACTTGAAATAATTTTAAATCTCTTCACCTCATCCATGGGTATGGAGATAAACCTTAAAAAATATCCAATCCATTATTATAATGTCCAAGAAGCACAAAAGCATCTAATTCAAAAGTTCCTTCCACACCCAGAAGCTTCCACTTCATAATGTTTCAAATATCTGAGTTTTGTTCTTAACGCTAGTGATTATAGGTGCTAAGATTGGAAATGGATCCTTGATAAAATAAAAAGGAGAATCAACTCATGGTACCATAGATGGATTTCTTTGGTAGGAAGAGTAGCATTGGTCAAGAGTGTATTGGAAGCAATTCTCGTTTTTTGGATTGCATTAGCCTATATTCCGAAAGAAATCATTAATTCAATCAGGAAAATGTGTATTGCTTACCTCTAGGAGGGATCAAAATGAAAATGGATCTATCCTATGTGTAAGTGGGAAACCCTCTATGTGCCAAAATCATAGGAGGATGGGGTTTCAAAAACATTCACCAGTTCTCCAAAGAACTAACTGCAAAAAGTTTATGGAGAATGATTTCACAACAAGATTTATGGAAAAATACAATGCACCAGAAATATATAGCTCCAAGATTGCTAATAAGTTGGGTTACATCTAGTCCACAAAATCCATGAGTCTCTTTATTTTGCCATGCTATGCAAAAAAATTTACAAGTAATCATAGATCATGATATCGCATGGATTTTTAGAAATGGTACACAAATTTTCATTGGTTCTGATCCAATATTGAATATTAGTTAGGAGGATCTGCTACTACAACTTATGTTCTCATCTCTCAACACTTCAGAATACAGACACGTATCGAACATATATCAATCAAAGAATATGGATTTATGGAACAGTGGATGAAGATCGATAGAAATACTTCATCATCACTAGGATCTACACCCGCAATGGAACATGTATATATTAGGTATGAATCGATCATGCATACATGGCGCAAGGGCAGGTCAATCAGACCCTCTTCCTTAACTATAACACACTGTAAACACACGAATGCTCACATAGACTAGATGTGAACTAGAAATGCCACGAATTTGGCTTATATTACTTGAAATGATTACAATGTTATATACAAAGCAAATAAAAAAGTCGGCCTTATCCTGTTACAATATACAGAAATAAATCTCTACTCTGTCAGTGTGTTTCTTCCCTCCGTGTGTGATCCTCTTAGTCTTCTGATCCTCTGAATAATGAAAGAAAGATCAATCCCCACTCTGTGCCTATGCACCATTCTTGTACTCTATCCGACTGTTGTTCTTGAGGTCCACCCTGCCTCGCTTCCCTGATACGTCCTTCTCTGTCCACTGCTCTACTCCCTAATCCTGCATATCCTACAGTTTTCAATGCCACCTGACCATGCTGCACAGTCTCCTCCTGTGGTGACACCTGGCCTAGCATCAACCACCTTCATAACTGCCATTAAATTCCTCAACAAATCACTATGGTTACAGTTCTATCCCTTCAACCTCTGCACCTCTCTGACTTTGCTACAGTTGTAGGTCTTATCACTGTCCTCTTCGACCTGTCAACCATTCTATTCTTTGTCAGTCCTTGACTTAACTCATCGACTTCTCTTCTGTCGTGGTCGACGTTGGCCTTGTCGACCTCTACCCCTGTCAATCCTACTTCAACAGCTCCCTACTCAACTACCTGGCTTTGACAGCCAGTCTCCTTCACACCAATGGTCGTTGGTAATCCCTGTGGTCAAACTTCTTCTATTGATCAACTTCGAATGTTTCTCCTAGGCCCTGATGCCCCTGCATCAGTCTCCCCAGGTGAAAAAGAACTTGACTGCTCCGTTCGTATTCTATATTCTTCCTCTGAAATCCATGTCACCTCATTCAGCTCATCATCCCTCCATCGGACTAAGTATTCTTTCTTCCGCGAACTCCTTGTGCGTTCGACTTCGCGCTCATCCACAACTTCGACGATCTCTTCTTAGTGTCGATCCTGAATTTTCTCTGTCCAATCGATATTCAACACTTCCACGCTGCTGCTTTTTGAACCTTCTTCATACCTGTATAGGTCTGATACATTGAACGTAGGAGAAATTTTCAATTCCTTCGGTAGCTCCAATACATAAGCATTGTCTGAAATCTTCTTCAGAATCTTACATGGTCCAATCTTCTTCAGCTTCAGCTTGTTGTATGTTCCTGTTGGGAACCTCTCTTTCCTCAAGTGTGCGTAGACTAAGTCTCCCTCACTAAACGACTGTAGCTTGTTCTTCCTGTCCGCTCTTAACTTATATGTCACGTTGCTCTTCTCAATCCACCTGCATACATCTTCATGTACTTCCTTCATATTCTCTATGAATGTTTCTACATATGTGCTCTTTCTTATCTCTGTTGGTATCGCAACCAAATCCACCACACCATGCGGGCTTCGACCTTGAAAAATATGGAATGGAATAATACCTGTCGACCGATTCACAGATTTTTTATGTGTGAATTAGGCTTGTACCAACACGTTATCCCACTGCTTGGGTCTGTCAGCCTTCAAACACCTCAGAAGGCTTCCCAAAATTTTTTTTACTACCTCGCTTTTTCCATCAGTCTACGGATGGTATGCCGAGCTAAACTGCAACTTCGTATCCAGCTTCTTCCATGGGGTTCTCTAGAAATGACCCATAAACTTGGTATCTATGTCCGATGTTATACTCTTCGATATCCCATGCAATTTGACTATTTCCTTGAAGAACAGTACAACAATTCTTGTGGTGTCACTTGTCTTCCGACACGGAATATATTGTGCCATTTTCGAAAATCTGTTGACTACTACAAAGATTGAGTCATTACCTTGTTGTGTCTTTGGCAATCCTAGCACAAACTCCATGCTTCGGTGCTCTGATGGGACATTCGACACTGGAAATGGTGCATATAGTCCTGTATTTTGACTTCATCCCTTCGCCAATTGGCAAGTTTGACACTATTGTACCCACTTACCGACATCTGTCACCATCCCTAGCTAATGGTATTTTTCTTCGACCAATGCCGTGGTCTTGTCGATGCCAAAATGACCTGCTAATCCACCACTATGCAGTTCTCGGATTAGGTTCTCTCTTACGGATCCCCTGGGAATACACAACTGTTCTCCCTTGAATAAGTATCCCTCCAGGATAAAATAATCCAAGTATGGAGTTTTTTCGACACTCCATGGTTTGCAACTAGCCTTCCATGCTTTTGCAAAATCCTCGTCGGTCTCATACTCCATTTTTACCGTCTCTATTCCTATCACTTGAACTGTCATCGTGTTCAGCAATGCAACTCTTCGACTCAGCGTGTCAGCAATCTTGGTCGACTTTCCCGACTTATGTCACAACATAAGGTATATCCCTGCAAGAATTCAACCCATTTCATGTGCCGCTGATTCAAATTCGACTGAGTATTCAAGTACCTCAATGCTTGGTGGTCTGTATATGACACAAACTCCTTGGGAAACAAATAATGCCTCCACTTCTTCAATGCTTGCACGATAGCATAGAACTCTTGGTCATAGACCGAATCTTTCCACTTCTCTTCATCCAACTTTTCGTTGAAGAATGAAATTGGTCGGCCCTCCTGGCTCAACACTGCATCAATTTCCATTCCACTCGCGTCGCAATCGACTTGGAAAAAATTGTCTAAATCTGTGAGAGCTAGTACTGGGCTCTCAGTCACCTTCTGCTTCAACTTGTCGAAGGCTTTCTGGGAATATTCTATCGACTTAAACTCCCCTTTCTTCATGCACTCTGGCAATGGTGTGCATATCCGACTGAATCCTCTGATGAATTTCCTGTAGAAACCAACAAGTCCATGAAAACTCCGCACTCCTGTCGTGCTCGGTTCCGGCCACTCCAATATAGCCTTCACATTTTATGGTTCCATCACTAACCCTTTACCCGATATTACGAATCCTAAGTACACCAGTTCTTCCTTCGTGAAGAAACAATAGTTCACCATCAACTTCTCTTCCTACAGCTTCCGCAACACTTTTTGAATGTGATCCAAATTTTTGGTTTTGGTTCGACTGAATATCAAGATGTCGTCGAGATACACTACAACAAACTTTCCCAAGAATGGATTCAGTACTTTGTTCATCAATCGCATGAATGTACTGGGTGCATTAGTCAGTCCAAAGGGCATGACTAACCACTCATACAGTCCTTCCTTCATCTTGAAGGTTGTCTTCCATTTATCGCCTTCTATGACCCTGATCTAGTGATATCCACTCTTCAGGTCGATCTTAGTGAAATATCTCGCTCCACTCAAGCAATCCATCAAGTCATCCATCCTGGGAAATGAAAATATGTACTTGATCATGATCTTATTTATAGCTCTGGAGTCTGTACACATCCTCCATTCTCCACCCTTCTTTGGCACTAATACTGTTGATACAATGCACGGGCTCAGACTTTCTCTGATCAATCCTCTATCCAAAAAATCTTGGACTTGTCGATTGAGTTCCTGACCCTCTGTCGGAGTCATTCTATGTGGTTCCTTGTTTGGAAAACTCGATCCTAGAATCAAGTCGATCTGATGGGATATGCTTTTCGTCGGTGGCAATACCGTCGGCAGTGTTGGAATTTGGTTTTCATTCTACCTGTCACATTAATATTTTTTATGCATCATAAAACGTTTTGTTTAAAATTTTACCCTTCAATAATGAAGTCTTCTTAAAAAATTGGTAATCAGAATCCAGATTTTTAAATAGATACAAGTCTTTGTAAATATAATCGTTATACAATAGATACAAGCCTTTGTAAATCTAATCTGTCCATGCCCTTGCCTTTTTTTACTTTTCCCTTGGTAAAGTTGAGAAACAGCTAAGGCAAGAAAAGGTAGTGACCAGGGCAATGCACTCAAGGATGAAGCAACTAGAACAAACCATTATTCATTTGGGTACAGCTCCCCAATACTTCACAAAAGTAAAGGAGTTTATAGATACTAAGGATAAAAATATTATGGCTGTTAAAAATAAAATAAAGGAATGACATGCCTACCTAGTTCAGACTCCATATCTCATTGTAGCATAACATTAGAGGGCTTCGCTCCTCAAGCAACTGCATGAGTCTAGGTAGCAAAATCAAAATCTCAAGGAGCATGTGGCTATGATGGAGACCGAAATTAAGCAATTACATAATGCAATCATACCAAGTGCAGCCATGTAGAGTTCACAAGAATTATAAATAATAATGATGAATGACGGACTCCACAAAATATAGTTTTGTATGCTCTTTTTCTTTATATATGTTTTTGTTCTACAAACTACATTTCATTCCAAATGTTGCACATAGATTTCATGTCTCTCAATGCCTTATTTAGTATTGGCCTTCATTTAAATTTTGCATCTCTCACTAAAATTAAACCATGAGAGAAATATAACCAAGACTTTTGAGTCTGAATCTATATAAATTACATAAATTATAAGATAAATCGCTAAATACATAGGCTACACATTATTTATGTTATTTAAAATTATTAAAAAATACATACTTTATCTCATTTCTTCAAACTCAAAGATTTAAGTAAATGTTTTAATCTAAGCAAATCACTAAATATAATACCAAAAAAATAGTGCATGCATTACCTTTGATAATGCAAATAATTCTCAAACTCCGTCTCCAAGCCTCTCCAACTCCCAACTTTTTGTAACATTTTAATGTAATCAATGAGCATTGAGCACTAGAATTTGTAACCTCATTGCAATAAGAAAAAAGTCAAAAAATAATGGAAAAATCATTGAGTTAGAGGAGTTCTTTATCTTAGGAAAAATCAATGCAACTTGTAAATGGAAAGCAATGAAAATAATTCTAATTTAATAGATGTTTCTATTTTTTATTAAATGTAAGGTTATCACTTGTAAATGGAAAGACATGGAATTCTATCTAATTTAATAGATGTTTCTATTTTTTAGTCAATGTCTAGTTTGGAAGTTGGAATTTACAAAATATAGTTTTATATAAGATAAATAGATTAATACTATTAGTAAATTAATAATATAATGACGTTTTAGAAATTTTATTACCCTTCAAAAACACGTTTTAAAATTTTTCATACCCTTCCTAAATGACGGTTAATCAAAATTTTAAACTGTATTTGACAGACAAAACGCCCCATGACGGGCATTTTTCCCATCAAATTCCATCACTGACCATCAGTGCCTCATCGACCATTATGCGCTTAAACTCATTGAGCATCTTTCCAACTTCAACCAAAATTATTTCCTTCGTCAACCTTTCAACACATGGTCCTTTCGAAATGATGGCGAAACATCCCGACTTTTTCTCCTCCTCCGCTAGAAATTCTTTCACTAAGCACATCAGCACTCGCTTCTCCCAATAGTTTCTTTTTCCTTGCTTGCAGTCGGCACAATCCTCCTTCTTTGGCTTCAGCATCCTCCACATGCCATTTTTCCACACTGTGATTGTGTTGGATCGGCCGTCATAGATCATCTTCCAATCATATTTCCATGGACTCCCTAACAACAGATGACAAGCGTCCATTGGGATTACGTCGCACAATACACTGTCTTCAAGTTTTCCAACTTTAAAGTTGATCACGCACTATCTGGTTACCTTCACATAATGTCCTTGTTGAAACCAGGATATCTTGTATGGATTTGGGTGTTGTTGACATATTAAACCCAACTTGTCGATGACCTCCGTCGACACTAAATTCTTTGTACTGCCACCATCAACAATGGTCTTGCAGTATCTATCGACGATCAACACTTTGGTCTGAAAGATGGCCTTTCGTTGTGTCGGCTCCTTCTCTTCGCGTTGGTCGTTCTGAACCAACGTTCTCCTGGTCGCCATGTTTCGACCTTTTCCTCTACCCTCTTTGCCATTGTAAGATGTCGAATCTATCTTCTCGTTGCCTTGAGCATCTTGTCAGTGTATGGGTTTCGAATCTTTTGCCACGTGTAGATTCTCTAAGCATTCATAAGATTTGTGTCCCACTCCGCGACACTTATAACAGACAATCGTTGGTTTGTCAGCTCCTCTCCTTTCTGCTGGACCACTTCGATCAAACGCACCCTGACCGCGGGTCTCTCGACCATCCCGTCGGTTCCCATTTGCTTTCTCTCAGGTTGTTGTCCCTTCCGCATGTCGATTGTCTTCGACGGATTCTCCCTTGATTCCGCTACTTTTTCCCTTCACGGAAACAGTCTTCGCACCTCGACCCGCATCCTTCCTCTGGTCGATGCAGTTCTTCTCAACAACTTTTCTTCTGCCTTCAAAGCTATTTGGTAGGCTTCTTGAACCATTCCGAATGTCGACAGGCTCAACTCGTTCTGTATCACATACTTCAAGTTGTTTACATATCTTGCGACTACTTCTTCGCCTTCATCGGTTTGACCGGATCTAATCAACATTCTGTAGAATTCTTCCATGTATTCTTTCATGGTCATCTCTTTCTGTCAAAATTTTTGTAACTTCCTAAATAAGGAAATCGCATAGTCGTTAGGAAGGAACTTTCTTTCTAGCTTGGAAACCATTCTGACCCAAGAATTAATTTTCTCCTTTCCTTTCTTAACTTTGTCCGCTTGTACGTTGTCCCACCACAATGAGGCATGGCCCTTCAACTTCAGACATTCAGTCTTAACCCTCTTAGGATCCTCTATCTGCTCTATGTCGAAGTATTTCTCCATTTCTATGAACCAGTCTATCAAGTCTTCTGGATCCAGACTTCCTGAGTAGGTAGGTACGTCCATTTTTTCCTTACCCCTCATCTTTGTCAGTAGCTTGATGAATTTATCTTCTGTTTTTTCTTCCACTGCTTCCTGAGCTTCCACTTCTTCAACTTCCTCGTCACTATGGTCAAGTGCATCGAGAATGCATCCACACCTATGGATTTCTTTGATCGTTGCGACCTCATTGGTCAAGCTTCTCATTGTTCACATGAATTCATCGAACATTTCGCGATCAACTGTAACACCTGCACCTCACGTTATTCATCCCACACCATAGACATTTACACCTATTTGTGCCATTCTTTCAACCACAGCTGAAACCTCCTCTCATCCAATCGCAACCAGACATTCACTACACGCACACAAATCTACCCAACCGCAGCTGGAGCTCTTCATGCCTACACAAATTCTTCCTTTTCTTAGGATTCTTCTGCTCTGATACCACCTGGCGCAAGGGTGGGTCAGTCAGACCCTCTTGATTAACCATAACACATAGTAAACACACAAATGCTCACATAGACTAGACGTGAACTGGAAATGCCAAGAAGTTGGCTTCTATTACTTGAAGCGATTACAATGTTACATACAAAGCAAATAAACAAGTCGGCCTTAGCATGTTACAATCTACATAAATAAATCTCTAGTCTGTCGGGGTGTTTCTTCCCTCTATGTGTGATCCTCTGAGTCTTCCAATCCTCTGAATAATGAAAGAAAGATCGATCCCCACTCTGTGCCTTTGCACAAGTATTCTACTCTGCTTGACTATTGTTCTCGAGGTCCACCCTTCCTAGATTCCCTGAGACATCCTTCTCTGTCCTCCTCTCTTCTCCCTGATCCTACAGATCCTGCAGTTGTCAATGCCCCTTGACCATGATGCACAGTCTCCTCCTGTGGTGACACCTGGCCTGGCCTCAACCACCTTCCTAACTTCCATTAAGGTCCTCAACAACTCACAACGGCTGCAGGTCTATCCCCTCAACCTCTGCATCTCTCTAACTTTGCTACAGTTGTCGGTCTTACGACTGTCCTCTTCGACCTCTCGACCATTCTGTGATTTTTTGGTCCTCGACTCAACTCGTCGGCTTCTCTTTTGTCTCAGTCTACGTTGGCCTTATCGACCTCTACCCCTATCAATCCTACTTCAACAACTTCCTGCTCAAATACCTAGCTTCGACATCCAGTCTCCTTCGCACCAGTGGTTGTCGGCAATCCCCCTGGTTGACCTTCTTCTGTCAATCAACTTCGACTGTTTCACTTAGGACCTAATGCCCATGCATCAATAAACCTCAATGAGTAACCCAAAAAATTAATATGCACATTGAATTGATAGGATGGGAACTATAAGGTAAAAATAGGATACATGGCTCTATTGGAACTAATGTTGGATGCATAGGACACCTATTGATGTATTAATTTCTGGAAAAATTGGCGTTCCCTTAGAATCAAAGTTCCTTTTATGGATTGCACTAAAGAACAAAATCCTTACCTGAGATAATCTTCAAAAGTAAGGAATATCGAGCCCAATCTTATGCCTATATGTAGAGAATTGATCGAAACAGTGAATCATGTTCTATTACATTGTCATTTCACAAAAAGGTGTGGTGTGTAGCATGCTCTTTGGGATTTGTTTCATCATGGGAAGGTGCAAAAATTTGAGAGGCATGGGATCAATGGTACAAGAATTCTGGAAACACTGACTTTCCACTGCTCCCACTCTATATTTTTTGAAGCATCTAGATCTGGAAACTTGTGTTTGGATTCATCAACTTTCCTTTTATAACAATCTTTACCATGATGACCAAGTTTCCCATAGTAAAAATAACCATCATTTTTCTTATCATGAGAATCAGATTTTGAGTGAGTCATACCTCTGTTTCTTGGCTGAAACTTGCCTGTTCTGTTTCTGTCCCATGTCTTGCCCCTGTAGGGTTGTTTCCCTTTTTCCATTAATGCCACTTCTGAAGATTGAGAGTCCATCTCAAACACTTTCATCCTTTCTTCTTCTTGGAGAAGAATCCCTGTTAACTCATTAATTGTAGGTGGCATTGCTCTACCTCCTAGACTTGAAATAAAGACATGATAATCTCTAATTAACCCTTCTAATGTAATAGTTTCCATGTCAGTATTTGAAACAGTATCACCAATTGCACTTAACTGATCACATAAATCCTTAATCCGGGAAACATAACTGGTGATATTCTCATGGGCAGCCATTTTTATGGACAATAACTTAGTCTTTAGAAACATAATTCTATTGGAGTTTGTATTTTCATACAAACCTTTCAGGATGTCCCATGTCTCCTTGTAAGTTTTACAATCTCTGATGTGCGGGATTATGTTTTCTTTGACAGACAGCCGCAACAATACTTTTTCCTTCGTTTCTCGTTTCTCCCAGTCTGCAAGAGTAGCACCTGTGGGCTTGGTTTCATCTCCTTTGACTATTGTCTAGACATGCAGTGCTTCGAGCATAGTTAAAATCTTGAATTTCCATTCAATATAATTGTCCCCATCAAGCTTAGAAGCTTCATTCAGATGGTTTTCGGGAAAGGAATTGGTCATAGCTACTAAAAGACGAATTCAAAAAAAAATACCTTTGTTTGAAAAATACCTCTTTTCTTCGGCGATTTGAAAAATACAGTGACCTCCCGAAGTGGATGGCTGAACGAAAATAAAAATGCTGAAATCGGATGACTTCGGCCCCTTCTTGTCGTGTCTTTATGACACCGATTCACAGCAGAAGAGCCATTATATAAGCTCTAAGAGATGTTAACGAACTGCTAGAAAAGCAGATCTCAACGAACATGTATCCTGATTAATCTAACATAATCTATTTGAAGCATTTCTACATGATTATTCCAACTGTTAGATGGATTTCATTCCATCCACCTGGGTTCTATTCCATTGAGACATCTTCTCGCTTGGATTACCAACTGATGGTTTGCTCGAATTGTATTTATATTTTTACAAGAATTGATTTTCTTCTTTCAAATCCATTTTTGGGACAAAATCTTAATTTTTATCTACCTTTTTTTAATTTATTTTGTCATTTGATGCATGCAATGTTGATCATTTACCTTTAGAGATGAGCAATGACCAGATTTTCTTTCCTAGGTTCAAGGTATGCATTCTAATTATGCAAATATAAATAAATCACGTATTTTTTGTTAAAAGATTGTTTATGAAGAAGGAATCAAAGCTTTTTGTAAGAGAAATTTGGTCACAATTGCTCATCGACTTCCTTATTCATCTACTATTTATTATACAAATCAATGAGTATTGATCTCTTGGAATTAAATTTCATTTCGACTGCCTTATTCATCCACTATTTATTATACAAATCAAGGAGTATTGAACATAAAGTGGTTTGCACTTACTATGTTTTCAATTTGAAATTATTTTTAATAATAATTTTTATGTTAAAAAAAATATTATATTTTATGTTTTTTCTTTAAGCATCTAAATATTATTTATTTTATTTTTTAAATATTTTAAAAGTATTGTGGTTAAATCAAATACAATTTGTAAATATATTACTAGAAGGGAAAAATATAGTTTACCGATATATAAATAAATAAAATACAACTTGAAAATATAGCATTAGAAAGGAGAAAATATAATTTAAGATAAAAGTACTACCTACATTTAAATAGATAAAATACAACTTACAAACATAACATTGGAAGGGAAAAAAACATAGTTTTGAATAAAAATACTATCTACATTTATATGTATATATTGTGATTAATTTATTTAATTTTTTAATATTTTATTATTATTTATTTCCCAATAATAAATATTTTATAATTGTTTTATATTTTTGTAAGAGAAGGGACTATGGTGCAGGTAGTTCTTGTTTATATTTCATTGTATATACCTTTTATTAATATGTAATTTTTTTAAGCTAAGTTTTTTCCCAAAAAATTGTAGTAGCTTTGTTTACAAATTAAAACATAATATTTCTCTTAATTAAGAATAATTAAGGCCTTTGGACAATTGTGTTTTCACAATAAATTAAATAATTTGGCAAGTTTTGTTAAGCTCTTCATTTTAGTTTAACCATAAGATATTGGTACATGTGAATATATATTTATAAGTAAATAGATATATGTGTTTTTATTTATGAATAGATTTATCTTAATTTTGGATTTAGCATGTTTAATGGGTCAAATCTTTAGAAGTGCAAACCTTTTTCTAGAACGCAAAAACTTGAGGAAAAATCATACCTCTATGGATTTGATCACTATCACTACATAATAATTCTAAGATAAAAATATATTAAATGGAATCATAAAAGGTGAATGCCATCATGATTATAAAAAGACATATAAATTGCATAAATGTAAAGATCAACAAAATCCATAATATCCATACCAAATAATTAATTAGATATAACAAAATAAGCTAGAACTTTGAATACTTCACCAAATTACACAAAATATCCAAGTTTCATTAATTTTATATATGTGTGTGTTATATCACTAATATTGTAATTTTTATTTTATAAAAGGAATTACACTTCTCCTTAATAAAAAAACTATTTTTAGTACAACAACAAGAACCCTCCTACTAAATCAAACTAGTGAAGTTTGCACTTCATATTAAAAGGGGATAAATGATAATAATGCACTATGATAAATTGGAACTTGGATTATGGTGTGTTATTACTGTAGCTTCTATCATGGGTTTATAGGTGATGACCAATAGGTGATGACCATTTTCCAGGGTGACAATAAAATGGGCTCTCAAAGAATATAAACTGAATATCATTAGATAATTACATCATTGGTGCTGGAGAGTTCATGAAAAAAATTCAACTTTTCAAAGACATTACTTTTGAACACATATATCGTCATTTCAATAGGTATGTAGACACTCTCTCCAAGGATGCTCATGAAGGAACAGAAGGCTATGTCTATTGGGAAGAGTTCATGGAAGAACAATGCTGTGATAAGAGCATGGTCAATTTGTTTGATCAATAACCATTGAACATGGATAGAAAACAAAAGATTACATACAATTTTTCTGGCAACATTTTTGAACATAAGTCTGTAAAAGGATTTATAACTTATTGTACTATTTGATTGATATTAATGAATATCAATAGTAAGTATTAATGAATCTGACAACTTTTAAATAAATTGGATAAAATAGTTTTAAATTATTTTTTTAGTTGTTTAAAAACACATTTACATATATAAAATTTATTTAGAAAATACTAAAATTTATTTAGAAAATACGAAACTGGTGTATCTAAAGCCATGCATGTATCCTATAACTTGAGTAGGCAGCCATTTAAGTAAATCAAGTAATCAATGCTATGGATGTGGGTGATGTAATAATCAAGATTTGCTGCAGCGACTCTATGGTTTCAAGGTAAAACAACTTCTATGTTCATAAATTTGAAAAAAACTCAAAACCACAAACTCCAAATATTAACTTTAACTCAAAAGTAAAACTTACTGTCAAGTGCTAAACAAGGCATTAATCATCATTTCACACATAATTGTACCACAAAATTTTAAGATCTAGGAAAATAAATACCACAATCAACTTTAAGATAGGAGAAAATCAGAGTTTTGGAATGTGTTTGAGGTCTGACAGGAAATTTGCTAGTCACAGCCGGACGTGAACAAGTGGAAAAATGGTGAAGTGATCCATCTCATAAGTTATGGGATCGGTTACAGGCGTAACGTGTTAACGTTACGTCGTTATGACTTATTTCCCTGTGAAACAAAGTTCGGTCAACCAATTTTATTTTTTCTTAAACGTGAATGCATTTTCCCACTTCTGTATGGCTATATAAGCAAACAGACTCTTCTCATTACAGAGCAAAGCAGCAGTTCACTTTCTATTCCTGTGCCAACGTTCACAACAGTAGTCACAGGAATTAGCCAATATGGCAAATTATGTCCGTGTTATGAGATCGAGTGTTGTTATTCTATGCCTCGTTGTTGCCTTCGATCCTGTTCCTATCTGCAGAGGAGATATTGGGGATTTTGCTACCGAAGATTTCTTCAGTGAAATTTTATCTGGTGCTTCTGACACCTGCCCAGGAAAAGCATTCTATACATATGATGACTTCTTTAACGCGGCCACTTCGTTTTCGGGCTTCGGCACAACTGGGACCGACGATGACCAGAAGAGAGAAATCGCTGCTTTCTTCGCCAATGTTGCTCACGAGACTGACAGTACATACATACTTTCTGTTTCCATAAACATATTCTTAATATGATCTCCAAATCTATAAATTGATGATTTTAGATTTTCAGAATTCATTTTTATCTATGTTGACAAATATATATTGACCGACTGACTGATTGATTGACACTAGGGTTGTGCAACATCGAGGAAACAAACAAGACTGACTATTGCGATTACAGCAATACTACATATCCCTGCGTAAGCGGGAAGAAATACTACGGGCGTGGCCCCTTGCAACTCACATGGTATGTATCTATGCCTATCTGTTTATCCTTATATACTTAGAAAGCATGCAAGTTATCTTGGTATCTATTGAATTTAGCTATAAATTGTTTTGTTACTGTATCTCTTAAATTTGAATTGAATGTTTCTTCACAGACGGTTTTTCTGAGTTGTTTTTGCAGGAATTATAATTATGGTGCAGCTGGGGATTACCTGGGCTTTGATGGGCTGAATCACCCTGAAATTGTAGCTCGGAATGACCCAATCTCCTGGAAGACTGCGCTCTGGTTTTGGATGAAGGATAGCAATTGCCACTCCGCTATCACATCTGGCCAAGGATTCAGAGGCACCATTAAAGCAATCAACGGGGAAGAATGCAACGGTGGAAACTCCAACGCAGTTGATGAACGCGTCGATTATTATACCAACTATTGCGGTGACTTTAACGTAGATCCAGGAGCTAATCTTAGCTGTTAAGTATAATTAGATGTGACGTCTTGATCTCCTTCAAAGAATCCAAAATGGCTCAAAAAATAAATATTCTATCATAATCAATAAAATCGATAGAGGCTAATTACCATGGTTAGCATTAGCAGAGGAGCGAACGTACATGTGCAATCATTTTCTCCTATGGATTCAAACATCTAAACGATCAAAGGTTATGCAGGCCAGTGAACTGTATGAATGCAGCAAATTAAAATTGATGAATTGCAGCAATCATGGCATTTAGCGCGACTTTCTATATATTTGACAACATTGAATAGATTATGTCTTTGATATGAGAAGGGCCAATCTTGTTTTTCACAAATGATTTTTTATATTTGAAATTCATACTCTATGTATTAGATATAAGGAGATTTTTTTTTGAAGGGTGGTCTACGTAGAGTAACACGACCAAACTTGTTTTTCACAAATGATTGTTTATATTTGAAATTCATAGTTTATGTATTAGATATAAGGATATTTTTTTTAAGGGTGGTTTACCTAGATTTACATGTTTATACATAGGGGTTAACAAGAGCATGCATTATGTTACTTACAAGGATAGAATGTTGGTGGAGAGGTTAGCAATCATTTTTCCCAACCATCTAAGTTACATTCAATGGACTAGATATCAAAAAATTATTAAAAAATAAATAAATGTAAAAGAATAAGTGTATATTTGGATCCAAGCTTATGTTGGTTATTTTAAGGATATACTATTATGAGAAGTTGAAGCAACCACCTATCATCATCAACTTTAATCCACCCTATGGATTTATAAATAAAGGTGAGGCATTATCGATAAGTATTTAATAAATTTAGAAGGAGAGGCATAAACAATCATGGTCATCTATGCCCCGCACGGGTGTAGCTCAACTGGTGATTTGCTTGATATGAAGGAAATGTTGTAAATGGAGGTCACGAGTTCAAATCACCCCGGCTTACACGTGCCCCATGCTTGCAGACCCAGTGTCACGCGAGTACCAGTGCCTTCCCAGTTTCCAATTCCCCTAATTACAAAAAAAAAACCATGGTCATCTATGAATAACCCTAGTAAATTATGGACAACCATCAACAATCTAGTCAACCATGAATAACCATGGTTAAAACCATGAACAACTATAGTCAGCCATGAAGAACCATGGTCAAGAAACTAGGGTTAACCATAGTCAAACAACTAAGGTCAACCATAGTCAAGCATGAACAAACATTGTAAACCGTAGTCAACCATGAACAATCATTGTAAATCAACTAGGGTCAACCATAGTCAACCATGGTCAACCATGTTAAACCATGAACAACCATGAAAATCCATATTCAACTATGAGAACCAATAGTCAGCTAGTCAACCATGGTCAGCATAGTTAACCATGAACATCCATAGTTAACCATTAACAACCATAGTCAACCATCATCAACCATGAACAATCATCGTCAACCATGAAGATCCATGGACAATGATCAAAGTCTTGACCGTGAAGAACCATGGTCAACAATGAACAACCACAGCCAACCATAGTTAACCATGAACAACCATGTTCAACCAACTAGGGTGAACCATAATTGACCATGGTCAACCATAGTCATCCATAGTCAATCATTATCAGCCAAGTAGTGTCAACCATAGTCAACCATGGTCAAGATATACAAACACATTGAATTTTTTAATGTGTCATAACCATTGATGGACGTTGCAATCCAACATGATTCCTAAGAAACATCACATTGGTTCCTGACCCTTTACAAACTTTGTAATATGACATAACTTTTAAGGAGTATAACCACCCTACTTAAGTCAACCTAGATGAATATCACATCATGACATATATATTGGGGACCATCACAACCAATATAACCTAAAATTTTGAAATGAAACATAACGAGGTTCGACATAGCAATGGGACATACCCATTGATCAATGTACCAATTTGACATATGCCAACCTTCATTAACAATGCAATGTGACATAACTATGTTATCAAACTTCTTAATATTAACAACAATATATTTAATAGAACGATATTAATTAATATTAATTAACTTAATTAAACCATAACATAAAATTTTAAACAAAATTTACACAATAACATATCATTCTACCATAATTAATATTAACTAAAAACATAACATAACCTTATGCAATAATTAATTTCAACCTCAAACATTACATAACCCTATTAAATTACTGCTAATTTGTTAACATTAATGTTTTGTAAACATCAATATAAACATCAAAATATGACTTAACATATAACCATTGGAAAAAGTTCCAATGCTACACAAACATTTAAGATTGTAGTAATCTGACATAAATCATAATTAAACCATAACATAACATAACATTATCTTAAACCATATCAAATATCAACTTTAAACATTACATAACATTAAAATATTATTACTTTTGTGAATATTTAAAAATTTACACTAAGTACATTTTTAACCATAACTAAACCATAACATAACTTTACCATAAAAATTTAAACTAGGCATTAAAAATAACATAACATAAGATAAGTTAACATAATTGTATTAACATTAACGCAACATAATGCTAATATTAATTCATTAACATATATAATGGTGACATTAATTCATTTAATAACATTAATTTTAACTTTAACATTAACAACATTATTAATATTAACATGTTATTAATATTTAACATGATTAAGCATTAACCTTATCAACATTAATATTATCATTGATTCACATGGATATTAAAAAACATTAATAATTTTAATATTAATAATAATAATGTTTCATAGTTAATAATGTTAGTATTAATATTAATAATATTCTCATTATTAAACATTTTTAATAATAACACAACTATATTATATAATATTAATTATATATATATATATAATCTTAAATAATTTTAAATACTACTATATAATTTATCAAATTTTAATATTAATTTAAAATATTATTATATTATTCATTAAATATTAATATTATTTTTACATAATAATAGGGTTAATATTGATACTAAGATCATTAGTGTTATTAATACTATTATAGATCTATCTTAAACGTGAATCTATATCAAACACTAAAAACTATCCAATTTCTTAATATATAAATATAAATAAATAATATTTTATGTAAATATAACATTTATATTATTTTTATTTATATAAATATCTCTACTTTTTTCTTTATCTCTAATTTTTATATTAAATATTTATAGTAAATCACTTCTTTCTATATATAAACATATTTTTATTAACATATAATAATATTGTTATAAATATTGTATTTTTTAAATTGATATATAAATTACATATAACATAACATTAATTATATATATATAATTTTATATTAAATTTATTACCAATATATTTTTAAAATTCTTAAAATTTATTAAAATGTTATTTGATATTATAATAATAATTATATTTTTTTCCATCAGAGTAATAATAATTATATTATTTTAAAAAAATTAAATTAAATTTATTTTATTAATTTTTAGGGAAAAAAAAAATGTTTCAAACTTCAATTATATATTCTATAAAATTTGGGATGAAAAACATAATGATTCAAACATGATGCCCTCGGAAGGGTAATGAACAAGAAGTCTCTCTAAGGATTTTAATTATCCCGTATATGATAATGGGCCGAATATGATTGTCAAATTATGAAATGGGTTATATCCTAACTTGTTATTCTGGTTGTTATTTTGGGAGTCGTGTGGTGATGGTTTTTTTAATTACAGAATTGAGTGTTATTTAGTTTTTCATATTTTTTTTAATTTTTGTTTTTCTATTGAATAATATAATTAGTATAGATGTTTTAAATTTGGATTTATTAAACATTGAAAGGGATTTAATTTTTTGAGGTGTAATTTTTTTAATTTGCTTTTAATTTTTTATTTTAAGAGTTGACATGGATTTTTTAAATTACTTTTCATTTGGTTTTAATTTTTTATATCATGAGCCCACATGAATCATTGTATTTTGTCTTGTTTTTGGAACATTCATATCTGAATACTTTTGGGATTGGATTTTTATATTAAATATAGTTTCTTGTCTTCAAATCTCACAACATCAAGAATGGAGAATCATGAGAAGGCATTGTAGGCCATAAAACAAAGATTTAATTATTTCCATAGAATGCTTTGAGAAGAAAGAAACTTGAATATAGATGCAATGTCATGAATATAAATAATAACAACACCAATATCAACATCAACAATAACAACAGTAATAATAACGACAATAATAATAAATTAAAGGACATAAAATTGATATAAGACATATTTGTTGACCTTAGTTACTAATCAATACATATAAGTATATCATCACAAGGCTCATTATGTTAATCATCTTGTTTAGTCTTGATTTTTAATTATATAATATTTATTATATATGGAAATTTCAACTATTTATCTTTCTAATAATAGATTGGATAGTTTAGGACTGAGATTATGCTTATTACAATGATATTATAGGCCACTCTTATAGCATTATTGTTTGTTACAAAATATAAATATTATATTAGGGCTAGTGTAAGTCAATGATGGTCTTTTTCGATAGTTTATATGGAATAGAATTTTGAAAAAACTTGATTGGTGATATTGGAAATGATTCAGAAGAGGAAAATATGGGTGTTTTCTTGAGTCAAGCATCTCTTCCAACATTTCTCTATAGGAGAAGTCATTGGTGTTGCTTTTAGCCAACAAGCTCTTAGATTATTTCTCTATCACCTTTATTTATGCTATTGAAGGCAAATCCCAAATCATAGTCCTCATGGAAGATTTGATGGCTCCCTATAACCTCGATTGCCGTCCTTACACGCCTGGATTAAATGTAGACATGCCCCTTGACATATGGTTGGCATGCAAGTTGATGGGAAAGGATTATCCTGTCTTCGAGGCTCTTCTTCCCGTTCATTCATTTCACATTTGCCTCTAGTGTTTACGGTTTGTATCTCCAGTGAAATTTTGTGTTCGAAATACCATGGAGTTCTGTGGAGTTGGGCGTCCTCAAGCTGGTTGGCCACAGGGCAAGGGAAACGTCTTGCAGAAGTGTAATAGTTGTTATAAGATGGGGAGAGGCCCAGGAGGTGGATGTTGTCGGGGTTTGCAATATGAGGAGTAGCATGGAGATTCAGATGCTACAGATTGCAACCAAGGGTGTGGCCATTGCTGCAGGCATGGTGAGGATGGAAAATCTCGGGATCAGAATGGAAACAAGGGCATTTCTAAATTTGAGGTTGAATTTCTGGATAAGCTACAGGAATTAGAGCTGCAAGCAAGGATTATTCATGGGGAAAACTTGGAGCAAAAGAAGCTGATCACCCATCTGTATAACCTTGCCTACACTACGCATACATAGGTAAAAGCACAACAACAAAAAATTACAGAGAAATTTGAGCATATGGAAGAAAATTTGGGTCTAGCATATCCCCACAAGGCTCAAAAACGTAATATCTCGGACAGAGAGATTGACAGCATTAACAGGAAGATAGAGAAGCTGCAAAACTTCATGGCCACTGCTGGAAATTTCGTGGACCTCAACATGGAAAAGAATGGGGTTGTGAGCTCTACAGGCGTAGCAATGGAAATGGGACCGCAGTAACTGTCCGGGATGGATATCTAGTTGGGAAACTTTAGCGTTGTTTTGTTTTTATGCACCTCAGTATTTTGATTATGGTTTCTCGACCATTTAGTATTGTTTTAAGTTATTTTGGCATATTGGAAAAGCCTGAAAAAACTAGTTTTTGTATAAGGTTGAAATACATGTTTTACTTCTTCATATTCCTCTTAGGACAATTTATCAGATGTTATAGCTTTCACAAGATAGGAAGAAACAGTGACAGGAATCAGTTTGAGGTAGATGAACTCGGTGTGATGGATGCTTCTCTGTATAGGAGCAATCTGATCATCACCTTCTTTTGTATGGCCCGCCTTTTTATCTAATATAATCAATAGCCGTTTATGTTAAAAAAAAATGTAGGATATTAATTTTTAAATTGTATATATCCGCCTTTTGTATCATAGAGTTTATTATTATTATCTTTAATTCATATTTTTTTAATTTTATTTTTAATTTTAAATATGCATCTCTATCCTATATTCCTTATAAACTTCAAGCATGAAGCATGTGTTGGAGTTGTGCAATGAAAAACTAATTTGTTCTGTTTGACTGATGTGTCAGATTGTTTTAAATAATTTTATGTTGTGTAGCATGGGTGGGAAACAACCTTCCGTGACTTCTAGCTCTATATGTGGAGAGGATCTTTCTATCACTTCCAGTCATTCCAAGGTAGATTTGTACTAGATTTATTTATATAAACTCAATTTTTGATGTGCTATCTCTTAACCAGTGCATATGTATTACCTCTCATTAGGACATACAACCAAGCCCAATAACCAACTAGAAGGATTTCTTATCTTGTACATGCATTACTAGTATTTGCTTGTTTGATTCATAACCATATAAAACCTTGAGAAAATGGAAGCAAACAAGAAATCAACCACAAGAACTTGCAAAAAGTTGATCTAATCAAAATCCAATAATTGTAGTTGTTTGTAATGTCCCTTTTTTGAATTTTATTAAAATAGTAAAATTTTCACTTTTTCCACTAGTTCGACCCTTAACTAGTTTTGGTCTCTAGGTCTCCAAATGGCTCCAAATGCTCCCAATTTGTTTCAAGAGGTATATGAATGGTATTAGGACTTGATTATTAGGTTTAGGGATTCTTTAGGACCTTCAAAATACTTTTGCAAACCTCCTCAATATTCTGGTCAAGGTAGGAGTTTTTACTAGCAATTTGGGGTTCAATTCCCCATGGGTAAGTGCTGAAGATGGCTCTCCAAAAGCTATTAAACCATCTAGAATTTATGAACAAAGGTAGAGGACATATAAGGGACAATTTTAAGTTCTCATATGCATCACCATTCATTTTATTAATCCCGCTACAACCCTCTCCAATCAGATACAAAATACTAGTTTCGACCTTGGGGGAAATGATAAGCAATCTTCTCCAAATGCTATAAAATTGCACAATATGACTCCAAAATATTATGCAATGAACATGAAACTTGTATAACACATAATTAAAAGTTCATACATCATAAATGCATAAGTGGTTCACTTATCCATTCGAATTTATTAACATTTCAGTGGCATACATCAACCTAGTGGGGAAAATGGCACCATTTGTTCATTAATGATCAGATTTACATCATTCCACTTAGATTCTTGACTTGATACAATACTTAATGTGAATAATAGATAATTTAAATCATATCAAAAAATAAATTGGGTATTATAAGATCCCCCAAAGAGAACAATAGCTCACCCAATGCGCCTCTCCTCAAGGATCATGAATATGCCAAGAAAACTGGAAATGGTTAGAGGAATGAGATGAACTAAGAGTGACCACAATATTACCTATAGCTTACACCTAAAACAAAAGACTCCATTGAATCTCTCATGAAAGGTCTGAATGGCCTTTCCCACTACCAACTAGGATGGAAATCTTTCACCCTCGAAATTGGCTAAGGCAAGTAGAGAAGCACTCCACTAGCTCTCTTCACAAATGCAAATTCTTAAAATGATAAAAAGCCTCTCTCTTACTTCATCCCTATATTTTATAAACATCTTTAGTCTTATAAGGTTCCAATTCCATCCATAGACTCCAAGACAATTCGAATTAGGGAGTGATCCAAGTTGTGCCACATGTCTTCCACTTCCTAGCCTTCCACCTTCCACCAATTCAAGTAGGAATATCTTGGCCTTATCTAAATCCCTTGAGCGCTCACTTAGATGCTATTTTTAGGTCTGACATGTCATATTGGTCATATGTCAGCCATCAAGTCTTCATTTTGTCATAGATGTCATAGCATCTTCATCATTGTTGTCATAAATGTTAGGGAATCTAGCCCAAGTGTCCAAGAACCTCTCATTTGACTCTTCCTCTTCCATGTGAGTTACACTTCCATCCCAATTCGACCTCATGGTGCATATTTCCAAGTGTACGATCCTTCCAACTCATCCCAAGAACATTAGGCTTCCCATGGATTCGAAATTACAAGAGGAGGATGCCATGTGTCATAGAAATTCTAGCTTGTGTGGGTCCCACATCCTCCATGTGTCTTCATGATCATTTGCCACTTTGAGTTTCCCTTGTATTTATTTATTTAGATCCTTTATTAAATATGTATGCTAGTCTAATTTCCAAACATCCTTTATTATCCCCCTTATTCCAAATCCCAATGTCTCCATCCAACCTAGGGAACTAGTAGGTTTGGTGGAATTTTCTTGTCATGAATTTATTTGAATGGGGACATTACATTGTTGTTTATCAATGTTTCCAACCTCCTATATCCATTTGCACAAATTTATTTCATGAGTATAATCCTTCTCTTTTCCTAAGCGAAAACACATACACATATTGCATGATCCAAGTCCCACTAATCCCTAGTTCTTAAAGGGTTCTAACTCAATGGAATAGCATCTACCTTATAGGAAGGAGGTTGGCGGTTTGATTCCTCCATTCCCTACCATAAATTAATAAATTATATTGCATTGTATTTTCTAAATATACTACCAATTGTGGGAAATTAGTGAATAAAAATGATTAAATATACTACCAGGTGACGAAAATTAATGAATAAAATGACTAAATATACTACATGTTGACGGCAATCAATGACTACAACTACTAAATAAACGACTATTTAACAGCAATCAATGACTAAGAAAAAAACTAAATATACTACCAAGCTGACAAACTAGAACAACCAGTAAATGACTAATTTTTTCAATCATAAATTTAGACATGTTATAAGTGACTGGCAATAAACTACTAATAGTCACGTGACCAGAAATAGTAATATATATGCAAATTTTAGTAGTTTTTTTTTCGTAAATTACCCCTTTTATACTAGTTAATGGAAGAAAGGCTCTAAATACCATATGGAAAAAATAGACTAGGGGGGTTAAATTGCATTGAATTCAAAACTATATCAAAGGCATATACACCACACTATAATAACATGTTTACTGATCCACCAAAGAAAAACATCAAAGATATCTTTGCAACATCCTCGTTCTTCCACCAATGGCTAAATGAAGACCAAGGAATGGCCCTTCTAGATCCTATAACAAAATTTAAGGTACAAAGAACCCTACTCTCCTTTTAGCATGGAAGACACCTAGCCTAGATGGATGGACTACGGAATTCTACGTGGGATTCTAGGATCTCATGGAAAATGATCTAACCACGGTAGTTGAGGAATCTCGGGCAATAGGTAAACTTCATCTACCTTTCTATTCAACTTGTATAGCTAACATACCAAAGGGAGATTATCCTCTTGGTTTTGATCATTATTGTCCTGTTTCTCTCTGTAAATGCATTTATAAGCTTGTCTCAAAATTTTTAGCTCGTCGCTTAAAGCACATCCTCTTATCTCACATCTCCCAACAACAGTTCAACGTTTTGGATAATAGGAACATCAACGATGCTGTAGGTCTAGCACATGAAGATCTACATTCGATAAAGTCAAATTTATAATATGAGTTAATGCTAAAATTTAAATTAAATTGGCTCTTCCTTTGCCTTATCCTAACACAAGTTGGATTTCCCCCCTCCCTTCATAAACTAGATTGAGGATTGTTACTCTAGTTTCTCCTATGTTGTTATAGTCAATGGGTCTGCATCTAATTTTTTCAATCACTCCAAAGGAATATGCCAGGGATGTTCTCTCCCCCCCTTACTCTTCCTCTTAGTGGAAGAATCAATCAGTTTCCATATAAATCATGAAAGATTCGCCGAAAATATCTTCAGGATAAAAATCTCCTCCTCCTTGTCATGGCTACACATCCTCTTTGCAGAAAATATTTTATTATTTTGGAATGCAACAATAGGATACTCAAAGAAACTTGAAATAATTTTAAATCTCTTCACCTCATCCATGGGTATGGAGATAAACCTTAAAAAATATCCAATCCATTATTATAATGTCCAAGAAGCACAAAAGCATCTAATTCAAAAGTTCCTTCCACACCCAGAAGCTTCCACTTCATAATGTTTCAAATATCTGAGTTTTGTTCTTAACGCTAGTGATTATAGGTGCTAAGATTGGAAATGGATCCTTGATAAAATAAAAAGGAGAATCAACTCATGGTACCATAGATGGATTTCTTTGGTAGGAAGAGTAGCATTGGTCAAGAGTGTATTGGAAGCAATTCTCGTTTTTTGGATTGCATTAGCCTATATTCCGAAAGAAATCATTAATTCAATCAGGAAAATGTGTATTGCTTACCTCTAGGAGGGATCAAAATGAAAATGGATCTATCCTATGTGTAAGTGGGAAACCCTCTATGTGCCAAAATCATAGGAGGATGGGGTTTCAAAAACATTCACCAGTTCTCCAAAGAACTAACTGCAAAAAGTTTATGGAGAATGATTTCACAACAAGATTTATGGAAAAATACAATGCACCAGAAATATATAGCTCCAAGATTGCTGATAAGTTGGGTTACATCTAGTCCACAAAATCCATGAGTCTCTTTATTTTGCCATGCTATGCAAAAAAATTTACAAGTAATCATAGATCATGATATCGCATGGATTTTTAGAAATGGTACACAAATTTTCATTGGTTCTGATCCAATATTGAATATTAGTTAGGAGGATCTGCTACTACAACTTATGTTCTCATCTCTCAACACTTCAGAATACAGACACGTATCGAACATATATCAATCAAAGAATATGGATTTATGGAACAGTGGATGAAGATCGATAGAAATACTTCATCATCACTAGGATCTACACCCGCAATGGAACATGTATATATTAGGTATGAATCGATCATGCATACATGGCGCAAGGGCAGGTCAATCAGACCCTCTTCCTTAACTATAACACACTGTAAACACACGAATGCTCACATAGACTAGATGTGAACTAGAAATGCCACGAATTTGGCTTATATTACTTGAAATGATTACAATGTTATATACAAAGCAAATAAAAAAGTCGGCCTTATCCTGTTACAATATACAGAAATAAATCTCTACTCTGTCAGTGTGTTTCTTCCCTCCGTGTGTGATCCTCTTAGTCTTCTGATCCTCTGAATAATGAAAGAAAGATCAATCCCCACTCTGTGCCTATGCACCATTCTTGTACTCTATCCGACTGTTGTTCTTGAGGTCCACCCTGCCTCGCTTCCCTGATACGTCCTTCTCTGTCCACTGCTCTACTCCCTAATCCTGCATATCCTACAGTTTTCAATGCCACCTGACCATGCTGCACAGTCTCCTCCTGTGGTGACACCTGGCCTAGCATCAACCACCTTCATAACTGCCATTAAATTCCTCAACAAATCACTATGGTTACAGTTCTATCCCTTCAACCTCTGCACCTCTCTGACTTTGCTACAGTTGTAGGTCTTATCACTGTCCTCTTCGACCTGTCAACCATTCTATTCTTTGTCAGTCCTTGACTTAACTCATCGACTTCTCTTCTGTCGTGGTCGACGTTGGCCTTGTCGACCTCTACCCCTGTCAATCCTACTTCAACAGCTCCCTACTCAACTACCTGGCTTTGACAGCCAGTCTCCTTCACACCAATGGTCGTTGGTAATCCCTGTGGTCAAACTTCTTCTATTGATCAACTTCGAATGTTTCTCCTAGGCCCTGATGCCCCTGCATCAGTCTCCCCAGGTGAAAAAGAACTTGACTGCTCCGTTCGTATTCTATATTCTTCCTCTGAAATCCATGTCACCTCATTCAGCTCATCATCCCTCCATCGGACTAAGTATTCTTTCTTCCGCGAACTCCTTGTGCGTTCGACTTCGCGCTCATCCACAACTTCGACGATCTCTTCTTAGTGTCGATCCTGAATTTTCTCTGTCCAATCGATATTCAACACTTCCACGCTGCTGCTTTTTGAACCTTCTTCATACCTGTATAGGTCTGATACATTGAACGTAGGAGAAATTTTCAATTCCTTCGGTAGCTCCAATACATAAGCATTGTCTGAAATCTTCTTCAGAATCTTACATGGTCCAATCTTCTTCAGCTTCAGCTTGTTGTATGTTCCTGTTGGGAACCTCTCTTTCCTCAAGTGTGCGTAGACTAAGTCTCCCTCACTAAACGACTGTAGCTTGTTCTTCCTGTCCGCTCTTAACTTATATGTCACGTTGCTCTTCTCAATCCACCTGCATACATCTTCATGTACTTCCTTCATATTCTCTATGAATGTTTCTACATATGTGCTCTTTCTTATCTCTGTTGGTATCGCAACCAAATCCACCACACCATGCGGGCTTCGACCTTGAAAAATATGGAATGGAATAATACCTGTCGACCGATTCACAGATTTTTTATGTGTGAATTAGGCTTGTACCAACACGTTATCCCACTGCTTGGGTCTGTCAGCCTTCAAACACCTCAGAAGGCTTCCCAAAATTTTTTTTACTACCTCGCTTTTTCCATCAGTCTACGGATGGTATGCCGAGCTAAACTGCAACTTCGTATCCAGCTTCTTCCATGGGGTTCTCTAGAAATGACCCATAAACTTGGTATCTATGTCCGATGTTATACTCTTCGATATCCCATGCAATTTGACTATTTCCTTGAAGAACAGTACAACAATTCTTGTGGTGTCACTTGTCTTCCGACACGGAATATATTGTGCCATTTTTGAAAATCTGTTGACTACTACAAAGATTGAGTCATTACCTTGTTGTGTCTTTGGCAATCCTAGCACAAACTCCATGCTTCGGTGCTCTGATGGGACATTCGACACTGGAAATGGTGCATATAGTCCTGTATTTTGACTTCATCCCTTCGCCAATTGGCAAGTTTGACACTATTGTACCCACTTACCGACATCTGTCACCATCCCTAGCTAATGGTATTTTTCTTCGACCAATGCCGTGGTCTTGTCGATGCCAAAATGACCTGCTAATCCACCACTATGCAGTTCTCGGATTAGGTTCTCTCTTACGGATCCCCTGGGAATACACAACTGTTCTCCCTTGAATAAGTATCCCTCCAGGATAAAATAATCCAAGTATGGAGTTTTTTCGACACTCCATGGTTTGCAACTAGCCTTCCATGCTTTTGCAAAATCCTCGTCGGTCTCATACTCCATTTTTACCGTCTCTATTCCTATCACTTGAACTGTCATCGTGTTCAGCAATGCAACTCTTCGACTCAGCGTGTCAGCAATCTTGGTCGACTTTCCCGACTTATGTCACAACATAAGGTATATCCCTGCAAGAATTCAACCCATTTCATGTGCCGCTGATTCAAATTCGACTGAGTATTCAAGTACCTCAATGCTTGGTGGTCTGTATATGACACAAACTCCTTGGGAAACAAATAATGCCTCCACTTCTTCAATGCTTGCACGATAGCATAGAACTCTTGGTCATAGACCGAATCTTTCCACTTCTCTTCATCCAACTTTTCGTTGAAGAATGAAATTGGTCGGCCCTCCTGGCTCAACACTGCATCAATTTCCATTCCACTCGCGTCGCAATCGACTTGGAAAAAATTGTCTAAATCTGTGAGAGCTAGTACTGGGCTCTCAGTCACCTTCTGCTTCAACTTGTCGAAGGCTTTCTGGGAATATTCTATCGACTTAAACTCCCCTTTCTTCATGCACTCTGGCAATGGTGTGCATATCCGACTGAATCCTCTGATGAATTTCCTGTAGAAACCAACAAGTCCATGAAAACTCCGCACTCCTGTCGTGCTCGGTTCCGGCCACTCCAATATAGCCTTCACATTTTATGGTTCCATCACTAACCCTTTACCCGATATTACGAATCCTAAGTACACCAGTTCTTCCTTCGTGAAGAAACAATAGTTCACCATCAACTTCTCTTCCTACAGCTTCCGCAACACTTTTTGAATGTGATCCAAATTTTTGGTTTTGGTTCGACTGAATATCAAGATGTCGTCGAGATACACTACAACAAACTTTCCCAAGAATGGATTCAGTACTTTGTTCATCAATCGCATGAATGTACTGGGTGCATTAGTCAGTCCAAAGGGCATGACTAACCACTCATACAGTCCTTCCTTCATCTTGAAGGTTGTCTTCCATTTATCACCTTCTATGACCCTGATCTAGTGATATCCACTCTTCAGGTCGATCTTAGTGAAATATCTCGCTCCACTCAAGCAATCCATCAAGTCATCCATCCTGGGAAATGAAAATATGTACTTGATCATGATCTTATTTATAGCTCTGGAGTCTGTACACATCCTCCATTCTCCACCCTTCTTTGGCACTAATACTGTTGATACAATGCACGGGCTCAGACTTTCTCTGATCAATCCTCTATCCAAAAAATCTTGGACTTGTCGATTGAGTTCCTGACCCTCTGTCGGAGTCATTCTATGTGGTTCCTTGTTTGGAAAACTCGATCCTAGAATCAAGTCGATCTGATGGGATATGCTTTTCGTCGGTGGCAATACCGTCGGCAGTGTTGGAATTTGGTTTTCATTCTACCTGTCACATTAATATTTTTTATGCATCATAAAACGTTTTGTTTAAAATTTTACCCTTCAATAATGAAGTCTTCTTAAAAAATTGGTAATCAGAATCCAGATTTTTAAATAGATACAAGTCTTTGTAAATATAATCGTTATACAATAGATACAAGCCTTTGTAAATCTAATCTGTCCATGCCCTTGCCTTTTTTTACTTTTCCCTTGGTAAAGTTGAGAAACAGCTAAGGCAAGAAAAGGTAGTGACCAGGGCAATGCACTCAAGGATGAAGCAACTAGAACAAACCATTATTCATTTGGGTACAGCTCCCCAATACTTCACAAAAGTAAAGGAGTTTATAGATACTAAGGATAAAAATATTATGGCTGTTAAAAATAAAATAAAGGAATGACATGCCTACCTAGTTCAGACTCCATATCTCATTGTAGCATAACATTAGAGGGCTTCGCTCCTCAAGCAACTGCATGAGTCTAGGTAGCAAAATCAAAATCTCAAGGAGCATGTGGCTATGATGGAGACCGAAATTAAGCAATTACATAATGCAATCATACCAAGTGCAGCCATGTAGAGTTCACAAGAATTATAAATAATAATGATGAATGACGGACTCCACAAAATATAGTTTTGTATGCTCTTTTTCTTTATATATGTTTTTGTTCTACAAACTACATTTCATTCCAAATGTTGCACATAGATTTCATGTCTCTCAATGCCTTATTTAGTATTGGCCTTCATTTAAATTTTGCATCTCTCACTAAAATTAAACCATGAGAGAAATATAACCAAGACTTTTGAGTCTGAATCTATATAAATTACATAAATTATAAGATAAATCGCTAAATACATAGGCTACACATTATTTATGTTATTTAAAATTATTAAAAAATACATACTTTATCTCATTTCTTCAAACTCAAAGATTTAAGTAAATGTTTTAATCTAAGCAAATCACTAAATATAATACCAAAAAAATAGTGCATGCATTACCTTTGATAATGCAAATAATTCTCAAACTCCGTCTCCAAGCCTCTCCAACTCCCAACTTTTTGTAACATTTTAATGTAATCAATGAGCATTGAGCACTAGAATTTGTAACCTCATTGCAATAAGAAAAAAGTCAAAAAATAATGGAAAAATCATTGAGTTAGAGGAGTTCTTTATCTTAGGAAAAATCAATGCAACTTGTAAATGGAAAGCAATGAAAATAATTCTAATTTAATAGATGTTTCTATTTTTTATTAAATGTAAGGTTATCACTTGTAAATGGAAAGACATGGAATTCTATCTAATTTAATAGATGTTTCTATTTTTTAGTCAATGTCTAGTTTGGAAGTTGGAATTTACAAAATATAGTTTTATATAAGATAAATAGATTAATACTATTAGTAAATTAATAATATAATGACGTTTTAGAAATTTTATTACCCTTCAAAAACACGTTTTAAAATTTTTCATACCCTTCCTAAATGACGGTTAATCAAAATTTTAAACTGTATTTGACAGACAAAACGCCCCATGACGGGCATTTTTCCCATCAAATTCCATCACTGACCATCAGTGCCTCATCGACCATTATGCGCTTAAACTCATTGAGCATCTTTCCAACTTCAACCAAAATTATTTCCTTCGTCAACCTTTCAACACATGGTCCTTTCGAAATGATGGCGAAACATCCCGACTTTTTCTCCTCCTCCGCTAGAAATTCTTTCACTAAGCACATCAGCACTCGCTTCTCCCAATAGTTTCTTTTTCCTTGCTTGCAGTCGGCACAATCCTCCTTCTTTGGCTTCAGCATCCTCCACATGCCATTTTTCCACACTGTGATTGTGTTGGATCGGCCGTCATAGATCATCTTCCAATCATATTTCCATGGACTCCCTAACAACAGATGACAAGCGTCCATTGGGATTACGTCGCACAATACACTGTCTTCAAGTTTTCCAACTTTAAAGTTGATCACGCACTATCTGGTTACCTTCACATAATGTCCTTGTTGAAACCAGGATATCTTGTATGGATTTGGGTGTTGTTGACATATTAAACCCAACTTGTCGATGACCTCCGTCGACACTAAATTCTTTGTACTGCCACCATCAACAATGGTCTTGCAGTATCTATCGACGATCAACACTTTGGTCTGAAAGATGGCCTTTCGTTGTGTCGGCTCCTTCTCTTCGCGTTGGTCGTTCTGAACCAACGTTCTCCTGGTCGCCATGTTTCGACCTTTTCCTCTACCCTCTTTGCCATTGTAAGATGTCGAATCTATCTTCTCGTTGCCTTGAGCATCTTGTCAGTGTATGGGTTTCGAATCTTTTGCCACGTGTAGATTCTCTAAGCATTCATAAGATTTGTGTCCCACTCCGCGACACTTATAACAGACAATCGTTGGTTTGTCAGCTCCTCTCCTTTCTGCTGGACCACTTCGATCAAACGCACCCTGACCGCGGGTCTCTCGACCATCCCGTCGGTTCCCATTTGCTTTCTCTCAGGTTGTTGTCCCTTCCGCATGTCGATTGTCTTCGACGGATTCTCCCTTGATTCCGCTACTTTTTCCCTTCACGGAAACAGTCTTCGCACCTCGACCCACATCCTTCCTCTGGTCGATGCAGTTCTTCTCAACAACTTTTCTTCTGCCTTCAAAGCTATTTGGTAGGCTTCTTGAACCATTCCGAATGTCGACAGGCTCAACTCGTTCTGTATCACATACTTCAAGTTGTTTACATATCTTGCGACTACTTCTTCGCCTTCATCGGTTTGACCGGATCTAATCAACATTCTGTAGAATTCTTCCATGTATTCTTTCATGGTCATCTCTTTCTGTCAAAATTTTTGTAACTTCCTAAATAAGGAAATCGCATAGTCGTTAGGAAGGAACTTTCTTTCTAGCTTGGAAACCATTCTGACCCAAGAATTAATTTTCTCCTTTCCTTTCTTAACTTTGTCCGCTTGTACGTTGTCCCACCACAATGAGGCATGGCCCTTCAACTTCAGACATTCAGTCTTAACCCTCTTAGGATCCTCTATCTGCTCTATGTCGAAGTATTTCTCCATTTCTATGAACCAGTCTATCAAGTCTTCTGGATCCAGACTTCCTGAGTAGGTAGGTACGTCCATTTTTTCCTTACCCCTCATCTTTGTCAGTAGCTTGATGAATTTATCTTCTGTTTTTTCTTCCACTGCTTCCTGAGCTTCCACTTCTTCAACTTCCTCGTCACTATGGTCAAGTGCATCGAGAATGCATCCACACCTATGGATTTCTTTGATCGTTGCGACCTCATTGGTCAAGCTTCTCATTGTTCACATGAATTCATCGAACATTTCGCGATCAACTGTAACACCTGCACCTCACGTTATTCATCCCACACCATAGACATTTACACCTATTTGTGCCATTCTTTCAACCACAGCTGAAACCTCCTCTCATCCAATCGCAACCAGACATTCACTACACGCACACAAATCTACCCAACCGCAGCTGGAGCTCTTCATGCCTACACAAATTCTTCCTTTTCTTAGGATTCTTCTGCTCTGATACCACCTGGCGCAAGGGTGGGTCAGTCAGACCCTCTTGATTAACCATAACACATAGTAAACACACAAATGCTCACATAGACTAGACGTGAACTGGAAATGCCAAGAAGTTGGCTTCTATTACTTGAAGCGATTACAATGTTACATACAAAGCAAATAAACAAGTCGGCCTTAGCCTGTTACAATCTACATAAATAAATCTCTAGTCTGTCGGGGTGTTTCTTCCCTCTATGTGTGATCCTCTGAGTCTTCCAATCCTCTGAATAATGAAAGAAAGATCGATCCCCACTCTGTGCCTTTGCACAAGTATTCTACTCTGCTTGACTATTGTTCTCGAGGTCCACCCTTCCTAGCTTCCCTGAGACATCCTTCTCTGTCCTCCTCTCTTCTCCCTGATCCTACAGATCCTGCAGTTGTCAATGCCCCTTGACCATGATGCACAGTCTCCTCCTGTGGTGACACCTGGCCTGGCCTCAACCACCTTCCTAACTTCCATTAAGGTCCTCAACAACTCACAACGGCTGCAGGTCTATCCCCTCAACCTCTGCATCTCTCTAACTTTGCTACAGTTGTCGGTCTTACGACTGTCCTCTTCGACCTCTCGACCATTCTGTGATTTTTTGGTCCTCGACTCAACTCGTCGGCTTCTCTTTTGTCTCAGTCTACGTTGGCCTTATCGACCTCTACCCCTATCAATCCTACTTCAACAACTTCCTGCTCAAATACCTAGCTTCGACATCCAGTCTCCTTCGCACCAGTGGTTGTCGGCAATCCCCCTGGTTGACCTTCTTCTGTCAATCAACTTCGACTGTTTCACTTAGGACCTAATGCCCATGCATCAATAAACCTCAATGAGTAACCCAAAAAATTAATATGCACATTGAATTGATAGGATGGGAACTATAAGGTAAAAATAGGATACATGGCTCTATTGGAACTAATGTTGGATGCATAGGACACCTATTGATGTATTAATTTCTGGAAAAATTGGCGTTCCCTTAGAATCAAAGTTCCTTTTATGGATTGCACTAAAGAACAAAATCCTTACCTGAGATAATCTTCAAAAGTAAGGAATATCGAGCCCAATCTTATGCCTATATGTAGAGAATTGATCGAAACAGTGAATCATGTTCTATTACATTGTCATTTCACAAAAAGGTGTGGTGTGTAGCATGCTCTTTGGGATTTGTTTCATCATGGGAAGGTGCAAAAATTTGAGAGGCATGGGATCAATGGTACAAGAATTCTGGAAACACTGACTTTCCACTGCTCCCACTCTATATTTTTTGAAGCATCTAGATCACAAGAAACAATGTGATCTTCAATGATGAACTCCCTCAACCAATTACTGCAATTTACAAATTCAATTTCTCTATGCCAAAGATTAATAAGTCACTGGATTAAAAGGCTCCAAAGATGCCAAAGAAGCTCATGTTATATTGGAACCTTCCACATGGTTTCTAAGATGGTGCCTCCCGAGGGAATCTAGGGAAGAGTGGTGCATGAGGATATATTAAATAAAATGGAATTTTCTTTTCTTACAAGTGAGGAACTAACAATAATACAAACAATTATGTTGAGCTTTCAAGTGTGATTACAATCCTCTCCTTGTCAATTGAAAATGACGTAACATCCATACACATATTCTCAGATTATTTAACAATGGTGAAGTGGATGAATTCTTCAACAAGGTGCACAAACATCAATCTTTAGCACATGCTAAAGTAGAAGTTTAGCTTTGAAACTCATCATGCACTGTTGAACATACATACCGATAAAACAATACTGAAGAAGATTTCTTAGCTAAGGAAACATGCCATCTCAGTAAAGGACATATACAAGTGATGAAAAGGGACGCGAAAGAACAAATTCTAGAATGGGAGCACATCTACAAATAAAAACATGAAGACTATAGGTAAAACACAATGCATCATGGTTGAGATTACTCCCATGCAGAGTATCAACAACTGTTGGTTAAAATTGGATGCAAGAACTCTCCAACTAAGACCGGTTTTATCCATGAAGGTAGATCTTGTTCCCTTTTTCTGTATTGTTTGTATGAGTCAAGATGAAATCTCTCCTTTTACTCTACTTTTCGAACTATGGCAGTTCGTAGCCCCATTGGCCCTAGCTATAATAGTTGTATCTTTTTCCCTCATATGAATAAAAGTTACTGACTATATATATATATATATATATATATATATATATATATAATGATGATGATGATACCTATTAATGTCCACTAAGATCAAATTTGGTATATTGGACCTTAAAAGGGAAATGAATCACTTGGTTTTCTTTAAAATTTTATTTCTATACTCAAAAAGATTTAAGAGAAGCATTCTTAAATAACCATAATTATGATGAGTTAAAAGGTTAGGGAGTTAAATTTTGTATAAAATCTAATGTGGGTGTACTCAGGACATTCTATGACAAAATGATTTTCACCTTCAATAGTCTATGTCACAAAGATTATATGAGAAAGTGATTTCCCCATTCAACCATCTTTGTGTCACAAAGATGACGGATTTTTTCATCCCATGGTATTTTAGGAATTGTCACACCTCCTATTTCACTATGCAACTCATGAGAGTTTGTTCTTGTTTTAGCAACACATGCACGCACACACACCAATTAATTAAAAACTAGAATAATTAATGAAACTTATAGGGATGAAATCCCTAGAGGTGCAAACTATTCCTCCAATTTGTGTACTCTATGCATGATAGATCCACAGTTAAGATGGATCTAGGCCAGTAGTAGCTATCCTTTGATTGTTCAAGTTTCATAATATTTGTACCTTAGATAATGGTCCACATTATGTGACTATTGTTCCATGTAATCTTTCAAATAAACATTGAAATCACACACATTACTACATGAACATTTAAAAAATACATGCATTACCCATACTTATCTATTAAACTATGTTATCACACTGTTATATTGTCTACTATGTTTTATTTTTAAAACATGATTAAAGCTTCTTAAAATTTTAAATAAGGTTATATATATATTTTTAAATACATAATTTTACATATAAAAATATTGTAATAAATTATTATTATAATATATTAAAAACAATAAATATTATTAATGCACTATATAAAAACCTAGACTTTTGGCGAGGGTGGCCGTAGTTCCAAAGCCAAGTTGAGTTAATCGAATCATTAACATAATGGGTAAAGTAAGCAACGGATATAGTAAATCGAGTCCATTTCTAACAACTCAATAACTTGTTTCGATCTAATTCGGTAACTATATAATATTAAATATGTGGAATGTCTAATATCGAGTATAATTCAATAACTTGATTTGATCTAATTTGGTAACTATATAATAAACATTTATTCTACCAATTCAATAACTTGATTCGATCTAATTTGGTAACTATATAATATTAAATATGTGGAATGTTTATTTATGTGAAATGTTTATTGAGAACGAGTTATTGTAATTAGTTGAATATGTCAATATATACAATTTACTCAAATGCAAAATATGGAGATCTTTTCATAAATTTGAAAAAAAAACCCAAAAACACAAACTCCCAGTATTAAGTTTAACTCAATTAAGTACAAACTCCCAGTATTAAGTTTAACTCAATTAAGTAAAACTTACTGTCAAGTGCTAAACAAGTCATAATTGAACCACAATTTTTTTTAAGATCCAGGAAAATAGATACCACAATTAACTTAAGATGGAAGAAAATCAGAGTTTCATCTCTTGTCTCGTTTAGATACACCATTGATATGGCTTGGAATATGTTTGAGGTCTGAAGAAATTCGCTAGTCTGTAAAAGTGGAAAAATGGGGTAGTGGTCCATCTCACAAGCTATGGTATCGATTATAGGCGTAACGTGTTAACATTGATGATGTTGCCATGTCTCCCTCTTAAACAAAGTTGGGTAAACCAAAATATATTCATTTCTTAAACGTGGCGTGAGTGTTAGATTCAAACAGATACAAATACATATCCCCACTTATATATGGCTATATAAGCACACAGACTCTTCTCATTACAGAGCAAAGCAGCAGTTCACTTTCTAATATTCCTGTGCCAACGTTAACAACAGTACAGTCACAGCCTACAGGCATTAGCCAATATGGCAAATTATATCTGTGTTTCGACACCGAGCGTTGTTATTATATGCCTCGTAATTCTTGCGTTTGATGCTGTTTCCATCTGCAGAGGAGATGTTGGGGATTTTGCTACCCAAGATTTCTTCAATGGAATTTTATCTGGTGCTTCTGACACTTGCCCAGGAGCAACATTCTATAAATATGATGACTTCATTAACGCGGCCACTTCATTCTCTGGCTTTGGCACAACTGGGACCGACGATGACCACAAGAGAGAAATCGCTGCTTTCTTCGCCAATATTGCTCACGAGACTGACAGTACAGACATGCTCTCTGTTTCCATAAACATATTCTTAATATGATCTCCAAATCTATATATTGATGATTTCATTTCAGAATTTGTAGATATTCAGAATTGGTTTTTAGCTATGTTCACAAATATATATTGACTGACTGACTGATTGACACTAGGGTTGTGCAACGTCGAGGAAATACAGAAGACCGACTACTGCGATTCCACTAATACTACATATCCCTGCGTAGGCGGGAAGCAATACTACGGGCGTGGCCCCTTGCAACTCACATGGTATGTTTGTCTACTTAGAAAGCAAGCAAGATATCTTGGTATCTATTGAATTTAGTTATAAATTATTTTGTTATGTATCTCATAAATTTGAATTGAATGTTTCTTGACAGGCGGTTTTTCTGAGTTGTTTTTGTAGGAATTATAATTATGGTGCAGCTGGGGATTACCTGAGCTTTGATGGGCTGAAGCACCCTGAAATTGTAGCTCAGAATGACCCAATCTCGTGGAAGACTGCGGTCTGGTTTTGGATGAAGGATAGCAACTGTCACTCCGCTATGACATCTGGGCAAGGATTCATGGCAACGATTAAAGCAATCAACGGGGAAGAATGCAACGGTGGAAACTCCAACGCAGTTGATGAACGCGTCAATTATTATACCAACTATTGTGGTGAGTTTAATGTAGATCCAGGAGCTAACCTTAGCTGTTAACTATAATTAGCTGTGACCTGTTGATCTCCTTCAAAGAATCCAAAATGGCTCAAAATAATGAATATTCTATCATAGTCAATAAAATCGATAGAGGCTAATTGCCATGGTTAGCATTAGCAAAGCAAGGATCATACATGTACACAGTTAGTTTTTTTTCGTTAGATTTTAACATCTAAACGATAAAGGGTTATGCATGCCAGCGAACTGTATGAATGCAGAAAATTAAGGTTGATGAATTGTACCAACCATGGCATTAGGGGCGGCTTTCTATATATTTGACAATATTGAAGAGATTATGGATCGGATATGAGAAGGTCCAATCTTGTTTTTTCACAAATGATTGTATATATTTGAAATTCAAGAGATTATATACTAGCACATCTGCACGAATTGCAGATGAAAACGCCGGTAGGTATTATTGGACGTACATCTCGCGTTTCTGTGCAATCTACAATTGCTTCCTCGAAAGATTTCCGGGAACGAAAGTTGGAGCTTTCATCCAAATAAAAGAAACTAAACACAGATGATACCGATGGATATTATGACATTTAGATATAAATTAATCTTCTTATATCTAACTGTTAAATTGAAATAAAAATTAAATCTTTTACAACAAACCATACCCTTCCATTATCTTTTTTGTGTGCAAAATAATAATTAGCACAACGACGGTTAAAATCAACAATCTAATCATAAATTATGTCATAAAACAAAGTTGTAACACATCCTCATAAGCTAGACAGCCACTGATACAGATATAATCATAATAGGTAATGTTTTTAGTTAACTCATGTTTTTAATTAATAATCAATTATGACATGGTATTCATGTTTTTAATCAATAATCAATTATGACATGGTATTCAGAGAATTATGGTTGATAAACAATTTCAGGATGTTATATCTTCGACGGTATTTTTATGGAAAGGTGATTATAACAAGGAATTTTATTTTTTTTCAGATTTAATAAACCACCTCTGCGTACAGCCCATTAGTTAGTTGAATGTTGCCCATTAGTTAGTTGAATGTAGAATTCATAACTGACTATTTTGTACTTGTAATATTTTTTTATTTTAATATGAATTCTCTCTGCAACTTAAAAAAACAACCCTAACTCTTCTCTGTTATATGAAAACACAAAACATAGGCGAAAAAAACCCAGAAGTGCTAAAAAAAACTTGCCATAAGAGATTTCACAGTAAAACCCAACTAGCGAAAAAACCCAGAAGCGCTAAAAAAAACTTGCCATAAGAGATTTCACAGTAAAAACCAACTAGCCACAGGGAGATTTCACGCGGCTCGCCTCTCCCTTGCCATTGTATGAAAACACAGGTGCCCAAACCCCAAGGGCTGAACCCCATGGAGATTTCATGTGTTCTCTGCTGTAAAGGCCAACTAGCCCAGTGAGATTTAAAAACCTTTAAAGTGTAGTTAAAAAGTTATCTTCTCGAAGTTATTTTTGTATTTATGCATTAGCTATTAATTTGGACAGTATACTTGATCCATTCTTTACATTGATTTAGAAAATTTAAGAAAAATATAAATAATATCTACCCAAAATTTTAAAATATAAACTATTACCTATCAACTTAATTATAATTAAATATTAAAATAAGAAAATAAATGAAAATATATATATATATATATTTATATCCAAGATTATGTGGGTTATTAGGATAAATTGTTACCGGAAGTTGAAGCCACCACACTCCGATCATAATATCATATTCAACTTTAATCCACCCTACTGGAAGACGAGGCATTATCTACCACTATTTAATAGATTTAAAATATTTTCAATAAATTGTCTTGCAATAGTTTAAAATATTTATAAGGACTGCTGCTTTTATAAACAAGAAATTGTCTTGCAATAATCTGCAGAGATATAATATTATTGCAAAGATATAATATTTGTTGTAATGAGAAAAATTGCGGAAGTAAAAACATTTTTTACTAATGGACGAGAGAAGGCCAACAGCAAGGCTTCTGGCACAAGCTAAACAATGGTATGTTCCACCAACTAAAGTACCAATTAGAACTACATGTTAAACGATAACTTAAAGTACGTAAAGTAGCTGTCCACTCACTAAGTATGGTATAAATTACATAGTAGCAATTGTTTCAAGAGGGGTAAAATAAAGGTCAAGAGGAAAGAGTATAAAGAAGGAAAAATAGTTTTGCTAGATTATGAGCAATAGGTTACATCATCATTGAAACCAAAAACAAAATTATAATTGAAGTATGTAGTGGAGAAGCTTTGAAGCATTGAATATGGATAGGATCCAAGGTATGGAATGTGGATGAACAAGAAGCTTATGACATTAGTGATAAGGAAACCATTACTATCATTGGCATGGTAGTGTTAGATGACAACTAACATGTGCAAGATGTAAAGAACTCTCTACAAGATCATGAATGATGATGTTGCCTAATGAAACCATAGTTCTTTATTCAAGAGAAACAAGTTGTATAATTTGAAGATGGTAGAAGGTGACTTAGTCACTGGCCATCTCAATACTCTAAAAAATATAGTAGATTGACTTATGGTTTTAAATGTAAAGATAGAAAAAAAAAGTTCTGATCTTTATTGCCCTAAACAATTTCTTGTCCTATTCAAGTATTTGCAACAATTCTTAGCTCATTAAGGAGAGTTTAACTTGGCATTTGATGAGATATGAGCATTCCTTTTGCAAGAGGAGCAAAGGAATAAACTTTACCATGAAGGAAACAGGTTTGTCTATACCTTCACAACAAAGCACAAGAGCAAATAAAGGCAAAGTTTTGGCCAATTAAGAAACTAGAGAACAATGTTATTATACTCTGGTTTGACAACAATACCAAAAAGGAGGAGTATTTTTTAAAATTCAAGGAAAATTTTGAGAAAACTAACTTTGGAAGATAAATACAAACATTGGCTTAGCCAATGCACTAGCTAGAGTTGAAAACTCCAACAATGGAGATTTGTTGCTCAAGTAGTCACTACTCACACCATAAACTTCAAAACACTCTCAAAGAAAGAGAGATACTATTGTTTTAGAGAAAGAAATGGCATTGTTTTGAAGAGACATAAATGCTATGTTTTCAAGTAAGTACAAACATCGTGCTGCATTTCATACAAATGTAGATACCTTTATTTAAGCAAATACAAACACCATCATTACATGCGATGTTAGAGTCTACACTACCTATACTTCATCATTTACTATCTGTGACTATTGCACACTCTTCACTTCCACCTTGTAGTGATTGATGATCTTGAACTAACACCCTTTACTATTTGTGATTTTTTCATGCACTTCACTTCCGCCTTGTAGTGGTTGATGATCTTGAACTAATAATGGGTGGCACTAATCATATTAGATCCCAATTCAATTCAACACCTTGATTCCCTAGGTTATCTTCCAATGAATTTAATGATTTGGCTACATTACTAAATGTAATATATTGAAAATTATGAAGTTTTGAAGCATGAATGTTATGTTTTGGTTACATGGATTAATTATGAAGTATGGATTTTCACATCCAAAGCCTAAAAGGAACTCTAACAAGTATGTTAAAAAGGAGGATGATAGAAAATAGTGCCTCTTAAAAAAGAAAGAGAGTTTGTGGACCCTTTATTACTTTAATAGTAACCAAATGCATATATTAAGAGGCATAGTATATAGACTTAGGTTCCATGAGGATCAAGACAAACCAAAGGGATTGGTTTGCCTCATTAGAGGATGGTTACTTTAGGAGGTGGCATTGGTGCACTTGGTCAAAAGCCACAAATAATTCTAATGAAGATGGCTAATGGAGGTGTTAAATTTTGTGCATGATGCGTTATACATATCAAGTTTGAAGAAGAACCTATTTCCAATGAGTCAAATTTGCAAAGCAAAATTTCAAGATTGAATTCAATCTCAGGGTAAGTCTCTCTTAAAGGGAAAGAGGAACCACTATAGAATTGTCGTAGAAGGTATTGGAGGAGGTGTTCTTTAAAATTCTATTGCTATAAAATTGGGATGACAAGCTTTAATGGTTGAGAACAACTCCAAAGTCAACTTTGGAAACAAAGGTATGGATACCTTAGCTATAAATGTATTGAACTTTTGAAGAATTTTAATATTGTTTACAATTTGTGTCCATCTTGACATGAGAAATGTGTTTGTGAAGATTGCATTTTATCCAAGCAACATACGGATAAATTTAACAAAGATGGGAATCCAATTTAAGTGGTGCAAGGAAGCTTTTGTGGTCCCATGAAATCTTCATCACCTTCAGTTGCAAAGTAATTCATAATGTTTATTAATTATTTTTCAATAAAAAAATGGTGGTACTTTCTCAAGTACCAATTAGATGCTCAAGAACCATTCAAGTAGTTCAATGCCACGGTTGAGAGGCAAAGTGGGAAGAAGGCTAAATTTCTTAGGAAAAACAATGGGAGAGAAGAAAACTATTATGATTTCTTTTGGTGTTATAATGATGATGGTATTTATGATGTAAATTATTCCTATGATTTAGAATATATTATCAATATCATTTTCAATTCAATGCATGGTTACTGACATTGTCATCCCATATTCCACTATAATAGAGTAGAAATAAAAATTATCGCTCAAATTGTTTGCATGTTAAATTAAAGTCAAGAATTAAATTTGAAAGAAACATATATGAAATATTTTATTTAATTAATTTACAGTAGAGAAGAATAAAGTCCACAAGAATTTGTGTCTATGAATCAGTAGAGAGATAACAACTAATAAGTTACTCATGCTAAAGCTAGGATAAGTGCACCAGAGTTGCGACCTTCGCCTTTTGTTGTATGTCCCCAGATGTACACCATCTTGATTCCATGTGAATAATCTCTATTATTGATCTCACACACACAGATCTAAGAATCTCTCTTTCATATTCAATAAGTTTGAAAGGTTTTGGTTAACATATAATTAACATTCACCTTTTCATAACAAATATTGTTTTTTATTTTTTTTATATCACATATAAACATAGTAGATACAATTATTTGGTTGGGTTGCTGTCCATTAATTACTTAGGCAGATTTTGTCACATGATAATCTACCCCTCTTCGCTTGTTATTGCTCTAAGATGCTTTAAACACATCTAAATGTTAAAATTACTCAATGGATGAGGATTTTGTAGTTTCTTTATTCTTGCATTTTCCCAAGTAGAAATAGTTTCGCCACAAAATGTATTCTAGTTTCTTAATTTTCTAGTCCTTGTGGTTCAATAGTAAATCTACAATTAGATTCTACATCTATGTTTTTCTGATCTGAAATATATTGAGTATGAAATATAGCATTTTAAATGTCAATGATGAAATACAATATGGATTCTCTTTAAGTATGGTACCATAGCAAGTTCATAAGATAAATTGTTATTTCCCTAAGCACTTCAAAATGTCTACAATATCTAGTAGACAATTTTGTGTATTTACCAACTTCAAGAGAAGTTACATTAGGTTTAATTCTAAGAAATACCCTATTCCCTACTTGAAATTTTTGTATGGATCATTTGGGAACGATTAAACTTTTATACCCACCCTACACAACTTTAATATTAATGTTTGTTTTTATTTATAATGGATTCCATTTCAACAAGTTTTTCATTCTCATATCACTTCCATTGCATTGGATTACACCATGACATTGGAGTATTGCACTATTCTTTCCATATAATGCTTTAAGAGGTAATATTTTGATGGCAGAATGGTAGCTTAGATTATAGGAAAATTCTATAAAATGTAAATACTCCAGTGTCATGGTCTAATCCAATGCAAGGGAACTGATGTATTGGAGTATTCCACTATTCTTTCCATATACCACTTTAAGAGGCAATATTCTGATGGGAAAATGGTAACATGTAAATACTCTTCCCATGTATGGGATTTTTTCAAAGCATACATCCATAACATTATGCTTGCAACATATTATTCATCAAAGGTAGCTATAGCATTACCAATATTCCTATTTATCACATAGTTTTGAAAGTTGTTTGGGTTATTTTGTGATTCTAATTTGATGATATTGAGATCTAATATTATTTTATTGTTTTTTGAAAAATAGTTGACCACATTAAATCAGTCCAATAAGTCAAGAAAGTCTGAGAGATGGTGGGAGCTCGTATAAAGGGTTTTAAGGAACTCCTATAACTAACTTCCAAGATCATTCGAAATATCCAGTGGTTGATGTAGCATATGCCCCACTTGAAGAATGCACCTAAGGGGAAAAGGGATTATTTAGGATTATTATCAATAATCCTAAAATAATCACAATGAGATATCAAATTAGGAAACATGGTTAACAAATGTTTCAAACCTAATGCAACATCAAGGGTTTTGTGTTCCATTTTTCGATAGAATCATGTAATGGTCTTGTAGTAGTGGATGGAAAACATTAAGAGGTAGATATATACCCATGGAAGAAGACGAATTTCCCTTGGATACTAAGAGTCACAATGATGAATTTCAAGTGTATGCGCTTTCTCTGAGGAGGAAATGGATGGCTAATGGTGCTTGCAAATGGCCTCTTAGAGCCCCTATTTGTCAGTGGGAGGATTAGACAAAGGGCATGGAAGGAATAACAAAAAATGTAAAATCTCCAACAAACCTTAAATTCTGAACATATTGTAGATTTGATCAATCCATTAAGGGAAGTTTGAGGTAAAAAATGGGCCTCAAAACAAAAAATGTACTATCAAAATCAACTTTAAAATAACCAATACATTTTAGAGGATGACATCATCTATAATAGTCGAGGTGGCATTGGTTGAGTTAAAGGTGCTTATTTGTCAAATTCTATATGAGGAATAAAAACCCATAGTTAACCATATCAATGTTGTAAGTAAGTACTCATAATTAAAATAGTACTTATAAATTACTTTTGAATATAATATAAATGTACTAAAGTAGTCTTAAAGTACTTAAAAAGAAAGGTACTCTCTATATTTCACAAAAAAATAAATTACAAATACAAAAAACATAAATGCTTTATTCAAAATCAAATCTCTAATTACTTTTCAATGTACATAATATATACTTTTAAATAATAAATTATAAATATAAAAACATTGAAATCTCTTCAAAATCAAAATCATCTAAATACTTTTCAATATAAAATATATAATTTATAATATATATATATATATATAATTTTTTTTATAATATATAATTTATACTTTTAAATAATAAATTAAAAATATAAAAAAACATTGAAACATGTGTAAATACTTTTCAATATAGAATATATTATTTTAAATATTTATTCCTTATCACGTAGTATTCAACTTAAAAATCCATAAAATAAATTACATGAGAATTAAATCCATTAAATTAATATTTAAAACAAATACATATTATATTAATCTATTGAATTTTTAGGGGTAATTTCTTAAGGGCCTGAACAATATGGCTGCAACTAGGGTTTCGCAAGGTTTTTTTGCCATTTCTGTGCTGGTTCAAGCCAAGGATGTGGAACGGAGAGGCATTTCTTGAGCTATTCAACCACTTGGAGTCAAGCTGGTTCGGTGTGAACTAGCCTAGTACCAGACAAGTATAAAAAAAGTGGGAAAAAATGTACATTGAAGCTCTCGAAACGCCGTTTTCTATTTCTATTTCTTCGATGTGATTTGGTGCTAGATTTAAGGTGGTTCCAGTGGTTGCCTTTTCTACTGTGGGGGTCCACTGTACAGTCTTGGATATGTGGATACCTAGTTAGATCTGACGATGTTTGCAGGGACAGGTGGAGTGTTGGTTACCGGTGCAACCGGTTTTAGGGTTACGTCTCTCCCTACTCCTCGCGTTGGAGTGTCTTTATCACATTCTCCCAGGGGTTCTGATCGGGATTTTTTGGTAGGATGTTCTACTTTCGATGGCGGACCTATGAAAAACCCTAATCTATTTGGTGCTAGAGCTAAGAACAAAAGGTGGGCTAAAACCCTTAAAGCCAGGGAGAAGGTTGACAGGTTTGTGATTTCAGCTGGCTCTTATTTAGATAGGGTTGAGATGCTAGCTAGCTGAGCTCTAGGGGGGAGGCTTGAATTTGCCTCTGGTTCGAAAACTGAGATAGTGGAATGGGTGAATAAGTTTTGGTTTCCTGTCATAGGCAATACCCCTCGGATAAATCTGTTGGTTAATCGATGGATATTATTTACTTTCCCAAATCAGGAGTCTTTGGCTCGGATATTGGCTGGACCCTGGTTATTTAAAGAAGGGTCGTTGATCCTTAAGTGATGGCATGTATCTTTCAACCCTATTCGTGAACGGCAGGGCATTTGGCACCTTTGGATGATAATTGCTGGGTTACCCATTGAATTATGGATGGAAGATATCGTTGTGGGTCTGGCAAACACGATGGGAAAGTTCATTCGAGTTGATAAGAATTCCCTATTTAATATTGATAGAAGTTTTGCTAAGGTGATGGTGGAGTTAGACCTGAGCCTAGGGCTCCCTATCGTTATAGAAATTGTTTGGGGGGATAGAACTTGGCAACAACGGTTGGATTTTTTTAGAATCCCTTTCAGGTTGTCGTGATATTGGACATATTTAGGCTAAATTTCCTTCTCTTCTGGGCAGAAGGGGGTTATCTGGACACGTTAAGGATTTCATTATACCTACTCTTGGCCTTGATGCTCCGGTTTCTTCTGCAAAAGGTAATCCAAAAATCCCTCCAGAATTTGCTTATTCTAAACTGTCAAAAGCTAAATTGGACTATATTTCTGATTGGGAAATGGATTTAGATAGGAGGATTTCTAGAGGTGAATTTTAGTTGAGGCATGGTATATCTAACAAACTAAGGACCTGTCATCTCCTTTAGATAAGGCTTTAGGGCCCCCGTCGGTGGTTAGATGCCTGGATAGTGAACTTGCGAAGGAGGGTTTGGTTGTTGTTTCTCTGGGGATGATTTCTGAACCTCTACCTTTTGTTGATCCGGGTTCGGGGTTACCTGATGCTTCTAACCTTGCTCCAAACCTTATTTCCATTCATACCCTTGTGGAGTCTCCCCTGGAATTTGATACTGCTCTGGGTGTGGTAGAGGCTAAAGGCTTTGAGTTATTAAGTACTAGTGTTAATGGGTCTAAGGAAGCTAACATTTTCTTGCCTCTTCCTATTTTTTCCAAGAACCCATCCCTAGACTCGGCCATTCTGCCTATCAATTCTTCAAAGTTTCAAAATGTCACAATTCGTAAGGGAAGGAAGAAGAAGCTTGCTCCAAATCCTGATATATCGGTAGGTGATGGTTTGTCTGTAGTCGAAAGGGTAAATGTAGATGGTTTTTCTGAGCTGGGCCTTAGAGAAAAGACACCCGTTGTGGATGGTTCTTAATGTCGTTTCTCTCTCTGAATGTTCGTGGGTTGGACAAGGCTACTCGGGTCAGGGCTTTAACCAACCTTTTCCTTTCTATTTGCTTGGGAGTTGTTTTATTTCATGAGACCATGTGTTCCAGTAGTGATGCTATTTCTAAAATTGGGGGTATTCTGCCAAGTTGGGAGGTTACGGCCACGAGTTCTTCTGGGTTATCCGGAGGGCTGGCTGTTGCTTGGAACCCTTTGTTGTTCTCATTCAAAGTCTTTAGAACTGATTGGGGGATTTTAATGAAAGGTGTTTGTGTTGGTTAAAATTTAAAGTTGACTGTATTTAACTGTTATGCTCCCTGTTCAGACAGACAAAAGTTTTGGGATACTCTGAATTGTTCAGGAATTTTAAGGTCAGAGAATCTAATTTTTGTAGGTGACTTAAATTTTACCAAGTCACCTTCGGAAGTTTGGGGACAAAGAGCTAGACTGGATCCAATGGCAGATTTCTTTTCAACGGTGTTGATGGATAATGATATGGTTGATGTTTTACCAGTTAAGATGCTCCCCTCTTGGACAAATGGCAGAAGTGGTGATGAGGGAGTTCATAAAATACTAGATAGATTTTTGGTAAAGGTTACTTTGTTGGATAAAATTCAAAGATACAGATCGTGGGTGCATGAATTCAAATTTTTCGATCATTGGCCAATTGTATTCCAACTGGCAGATTATGGGTCGAAGCTACAAGTTCCTTTTAAGTTTAACAGTTCCTGGTTGTTACAGGAGGATTTATGCAATTTGGTTAAACGTTTCTGGCAGTCCGTGAATGCTGAGGGAAATAACCCTTTGGATTTGTTTTGTAACAAAATGAGAATGCTTAAGAGAGTGGTTGTTGGTTGGATAAAGGCTCGGAAAGAAGCTGATAAAAACGAATTGGCTCATTTGGAAGTGGAAATTCAAAAGAATCACTTGGAAAAAAAATTTGGAGGGTTGAATGAGGATGGCTTCGAGGTAGTAAAGAAGTTTGAGAAGAAAAAGGAGGAGGTTATTCTTCAGGAGGAAATGGAATGGAGATTGAAGAGCAAGGCTCTGTGGATTCAGCATGGTGATCGCAATACAAAATTTTTCCATTCCTTTGCTTCTACCCGCCGTAATATGAATATTATTTGGGAATTGGAAGATGTGGTAGGGAATAAAATCTCTGGTGGTGATACATTGAAGAGTGAAGCTATCAATTTTTTGGCAAAATTTAGAAGGAAGAGGGCAACAGTGAATTTTTGGACCAGATTAGAGTGGCAGGACTTTTCCCTAGGTTCTTTGATGATCAGGAGGCTGCAGAGTTGGGGAAAGAAGTTACTCTTGTGGAGGTTGAGACTACTTTGAAATTATTTGCAAGAGAAAAAATTCCTGGTCCGGACAGATAGCCAGTGGAGATATCCACTCATTTTTTCAACATAATGGGTTTGGATATTCTGAGTATGGTGGAATATACTTGGTTGCATGGGTTTTCTTCTGGAGCTCTGAATTCTACCTTTGTAACATTGATTCCCAAAAGAAATAAACCTGCAACCTTTGGAGACTTCAAACCTATTGCGCTCTGCAATTAGCATACAAACTAATTTTCAAAATCATTGCTCAAAGGATCAAGTCTGCTATGTCTTTGCATATTACTGAAGAACAGTTTGGCTTCTTGCATAATCGCCAAATTCATGATGCCATTGGGGTATCTCAGGAACTTTTACACACCATCAAAGCTCGGAAACATCATGCAATGTTGCTTTAAATGGATCTAGAAAAGGCCTATGATTGGGTCAATTGGACATTTTTAAGACTTATATTGATTCAGATTGGGATTCCTCCACTGGTACTTAATTGGATCATGGCCTGCATCTCAACGTCCAGTATTGTTGTTTTGGTTAATAGTTCTCCCTCTTCTTTTTTCCAGTGTTCCAGGGGACTACGTCAAGGTTGTCCCTTATCTCCATTATTGTTCATGTTAGTTATTGACGGTCTCAACAGGATGGTGAATTTTTCCAAGAATGAAGGATTGATTAAAGGAATTGAGTTGGGAACTGGATTTGTTTTATCACATCTAATTTTTGTTGATGATGTGTTGTTGGCGGGCTTAGCAACAGTTGCAGAATGGATGGTTTTTAGGAACATTATTAAATCATTTTGCAGTGTCTCGGGAATGAAGGTAAGCACTTCAAAATCTAGTTTCCATTATTTTAATGTGGACCTAGATAGAAGGGGCGAAATTATAAATATTTTTCCTTATAATTGTTGTCCTTTATATGATGGTCTCAAATATTTGAGGTGTTTTTTAAAACCTAATAATTACCAGATAAAAGACTAGTGGTGGCTCATTCGGAAGATCGAGGCCGTATTGCTCATTGGGCTTACAGGCTACTATCAATTGGAGGGAAACTTGTCCTGGTTAAGGCTGTTTTATTGGGGATTCCGGTCTATTGGATGTCCCTGCTTGAGGTTCCATCTTTTATTATCAATGTTTTAAGAAGGTTAATATTCATTTTTTTGTGGACTGGTTGTACTGGTCGAGCCAATCTGGTAATGACAGGGTGGGAGACTCTTTCAAGGCCTGAAAAATTTGGGGGATGGGGGATAAAAGATCTTAGTACCTTTAGTTTGGCACTTAGAACTAAGAGTCTGTGGAGGGGATTATTTAACAGATCACTCTGGTCCAGGGTTATTCATGTTAAGTATTTAAAAATGGATGTGATATCCTGGTTAAGGAAACCGGTGATTTATGGAGGGGGTATTTCACCTATGTGGCGTGGTTTATTAAAAGCCACTGGATGGATTACAGGTGACTTGAAATGGCAGGTTGGTACTGGAGAAGATATCAGGATTGGAACGGACAAAATTCTAGGTATGGAGGATACCTTTCATCTTCCCGACAGATTGCTATATTATTTAAGGATTTATGGGATGACTACTTTAAATAGTATCAGAAATCATGAAGCTGGAAATTACTGGCTTAGGTCTACATATTTGGGATTACTTCGGAATGATGCTTTTGAGTGGGACAGATATGTAAAAGCTCTTTCTTCTGCAGGTTGTATTTTGTCTGCGCAAGCTGATAAAGTAGTTTGGAGTGGAAATGAAAAAACTGGGATAGTTACTGCAAAAACAGCATATGTAAGAATTCTTCAAGATAAATACATTTTCCCGCAGAACTGGTGGTACAAGAAGATTTGGAAATGGGAGTTTCCTTTAAAAATTAAATTTTTTTTATGGCATGCACTCCAGGGTACTCTGAAAACATGGGATAATCTAGTGAAGCGTGAATGGTGCGGCCCAAACTGGTGCACATTGTGTAAGAGAAATTCAGAAAATATTAGTCATCTGTTTGTAAATTGTTCCTTTGGAAAGAGTGTTTGGAATTTATGTTGTGCAGAGTTGAATGTCTACAATGTGTGGGAGGTGGGTGATTTTGGACAGTGTCTCCTCAATTGGTACAAAAATTCAAAGAGCTTTTTTCTGTTGCCCATTTTTGTCTCATGGGATCTTTGGTATGTTAGAAATTGTGCTACTTTCCAAGGGAAATATCCGGAGACCAAGGCTTGCGGGATTATTGCTTTAAAATTAGCCCAGCAGTATAAATTTGAGATTGAAAAACATGGCGCCGGAAGGATCAGTCAGTTTTCCTTTAAAGTTGAGCAACATGTTCTCTTTTTTGATGGGGTTTCTCAGCATGGTATCTGTGCGGCAGGTGTTGTGATTTATTTGAATGAGAATCATTATTTCACCCTACGTCTTAATTGTGGTTTGGGAACCAACATGAAGGCAGAGCTGTTAGCTTTATGGTGTGTATTGAAAAGTGCTAACATTTTTGGTTTAGTGAATTTGAAGGTTTTTGGAGACTCCCGTGTAACTATTAAATGGGCATCTGGAGCATACGAGCTTAATGTATTGGCTCTAAGTCACTGGTGTTTGTGCACAGGGTCTGAGATTGATAAGCATGAGTTCATCTCTTTCAATCATCTTTATAGGGAGCACAATGATATGGCAGATAAACTTTCAAAACAAGCGCTCCATGGTACTAAAGGTCACCTAATTTGGGAAGAGTGGATGAGCTCCACTATGCTGGATTTGGGAGATTTGTTTTCTTTAATTAATGTTGCAACAGACTTTCTTCTTTAGATAGTATTTTGGGGGGGAAGAGCTGGACTTTTAAGTATAGTTTGTAATGGTATTTTGCCTTGATAGGGGATTTTGAACTTTTTGGCTTGTGGCCAAGAATATGGTGATTAAAACCTTGATCAACAGGTTTGAACTATCTTTGTACTTGTTATAGATCATTGATTCCTATTAAATCCTTTATGTTATTGAAATAAATAAAACAAATGAAATTTATTGATTGTTAAATGAATATTTTAAAAATATTTAATTTTATTAAGTATATTTAAACAATGCAGATATTTATATAAATAGATGTTTCATATATTTAAAAATATTGATAATAATAATATAAATAAATGATTAAGTTAGATTTATAAAAAAATCTAAATACGATTTATATGAAAATATGATTAAGTTTTATTTTTAATTAGCAAGTTAGATTTATATAATAAATATATACTCTTAAAAATGATAATTTATTCATATAAATTTACTTTATGTTTAAAATTCAAAATATATAATTTTATAGATATATTTTGAATATTGAATAAGTTATATTTCAAAATTCAAATCTATATGTACATTACTTTATAAGTACATTCATCATATTATATTTAAAAACAATTCATGTATTTAAAAGTGCCCTTACTTTTAGTCACATCAAAGAAGTTTTTTAATTGTTTTTATTTTAGAGAGCTTTTCAATCTAATTTAACCATAGTTACATTGGTTGTAGTGTAAAAGTTGAGTTGTAAATATACCTCCCCCAAAAAATGCCTCACTCATAATATGTTATTATATCTTTTAGGAGACCCATTTTAGACCTCAAAATTCCCCTAATGAGATACATTGGCTTTTGTTCGTAAATAGGGTTGTTTTCTCTATAGACTATTCCCTTACTAAATGTTTCCTAAAGTATCTTGCTTGGGGAGATCTTGGTGCGATTGGTATCAGAGCCAGTATTGTCAAATTGCGCTTATCTTTGGTAATATCTTTATATACTCTTACAATGTATATGAATGAATTGACAATTGTTATTATCGTTGTTACTGTATGCATTGTATTGTTGGGATGCCTGTCTAAAATTCTACTAAAGGAAATCCGTAACCATTTCTCTGCATAACTATAAGTCAGTATCTATCAATTGTTGGTCATAAACTCTATAAATAGTATTCTGTAGGTGGTGGAAATGACCACTGAGCGATAGTTGGAATCCACAGGGGTGTAAGAGATGTCCGATGTCAGAGTAGCAGTAAGGCCCAATGAGTGAAGGGGAGTAAGTCTACAGAGTTTCCGGAGTCTAAATTATAGTCAGCACTCACCTCTTTTCAAAATGGACCCAACTATGGATACTATTGAGCTGACAAATCACATAGAGTGTGAATCAGCAAATGATACTGAAATCTCGTTAGCAGAACACAGAGAGTCTTCCTTTAATCCTTCTACTTCTGAAGATGCATCCTATATTACTATTCGTGATCAAAATCCTAGCGCTGACTGGCAATTACCCCAAATCTTGCCTCGAGATGTTTATAAACTCCATTGGTGGAATATTACTTCTGCTACCCATATCCGTGTTTCCAGTATTGATGTTGCTTTTACGGATAAGCAAGAACCCATACACATAAATCTGTTAGACCGAGCACAGATAGATTGGGCTAAGTCCATGAAATATAAGTATGCTCATTTTGGAGCAGTTAAGTTGGGACTTGGACCCTTGGTTCATCCACGGCTAGCCATTTCTTCTTTGTGTTGTATAGTTGATACTAGGCATAGAAAGTTTTCTGATGCTGTAATAGGTGGATTCATAGCCCCTCTACATGATGGTCCTGCCTTCGAGACAATATATCCCAAATTCTCTGTCAGCTTGGAAGACCCTCATATTTATAATATTCTCAAAGCTTATATCTTGCCTAAAGGGTTTGATATGGAGACTCGCTCTAGAATTATCCAGCTCAAAGGAGGAGTCTGCATTCGGTTTGGTAATGATACTCTCCCACAGTTGCGAACTGCTGTCCATCAGAGTTCTGCAGACTGCAGCATGGTGGAATATCCCACTTCTTCTCCAAAATCTGCTAAATCAAAAGCAACTATCTCCAAAAATGCCACTCCGATTACTTTTAACTGGACTGGGATAAAGTATCCATCCTCTTGGGAAGTTAAATATTCTGAGTTAAGAAACCAAGAAAGAATGATAGCCTCATATAACCCATAGCCTCTTGTCTTTGATGAAGCCAGTTGTTCTTTCAGACCAGCCCAAGAAGATCAAACTTCCAGATCTCGTCCTCCACTCATCAGATCTACTTCAATGGCCTCTTATAACAATGCCTGACTACAAGCCATGTCTGATCAGGTGAGCAAAGAAAGCCAAGCTGAAGATAATAGCACTCTGCCTAGGTCTACTTCTGTAAATACCACTTCTTTTTCTGGTGTGTCAGATTTTGAACATAAAGGTCAACATGCAGACTGCCCTGCATGTAGGAAAATTAAACAAAAATTAATACAAAAATGAAAAATGAAAAAATCTCAAGATAATCCCCATGCATATCCATCCCTAGGAATGTTTTCGTTACCTCGTTCTGGAGCTGATGTAGAGACCACCAATACTCTTGGCCAAAAGTCTTACTACCCTGGTAGAAATATTCCAGAAACACCTTTCCGCCAGTATGCTTCAGATGGTTCATCCAAAAGGGAATACATGATTGTAAAGTCTTCTACTGCTGACCAATCTGTGTCAAATGAAATTAAGTTAGAAAACTGGGGGAACTTGCAGGAAATGTGCACTGCAAGAAATATTGATGATATGGCAAACAACATTTTGATGTGGAAACATCAGTGTTCTGAACAAAGAATCCAACTAGATAAAGTTATAACAAAGTTGGAACTATTGGATCATTTATTGCATGACACTACAGAGATACAAAAGGCAATCACTATAGCTTCTGATAAATTAGAGAGAAGAATTTCTGTTTTAAAAGAACTTTCAAGAAAAACAGAAGAATTAAAAAAGAAGCGTTATTATGTCCCAGATCATGTTCATCGCCTAGCAGCCCAAGGACATAATAGGATTAAATCCCTAGGACAGTTCAATATTGTCCCAGAAGAAGAAAAACCAGTGTGGGATTTTGGTGAGAGTGATGCCAAAATAGAATTCATTGAAAACTAGATCTCTAAGTTTAAATCTTTCAATCCTATCTTAGATCCAAAATATGAAGTGTCCTTAAATATGATGGCAGAAGAATCCTCTAACAGGATGAGGATTACTGGTCCAAGAGAACACTATGATGAGCATATGTATGATTCCAATGCTACTACTACTGTAGATTCCCAGCCCAAAGTCTTTAACTTTGGAATTAATAATATGAATAATCTTATTTCCCAAATGCCTGAGCAGCCAGTGCTCAATATTCAGTGCCAAAAAAGAGAAGAAGTTAGAAATGCTATTCAGTTGTTACAACATTGGATTTTATATAAGAAACAGCAAGACCATAATGTTACTGGTCAAATGCTTGCAACTCAACTAGTTACAGGATTATCTGGTCTAGCTTATGAATGGTGGCGATGGTTGCCACAAGAAACAAGGCATGAAATCCTTGCAGCCAATGATGTTGATGAACAACTTCTCTCTGCATTGGGAAGAGAATTCTATGGTCCAGAGGACCAAGAAGACACAGATCACCTTGCATCTTTATTTGTGTCTGCTAGATTGTGTGATCTAAGTAAAGCTGAAGAATATTTCTGTTATATGCAGAAATTGTTAATTTCATCAGGTAAATCAGGAGACCCGGCTTACCTCAAGCATTATTTGAGGAGTTACCCCGGCCATGTGCCAGATGCTGTTGAGCAAAGATTTAAAGATAAAAATATTGTTGTAAGAAGTTTATCCTTGGCACAATTACATGGTCATATTTTGGAATGTTGGCAAGAACATTGTTTAGAAAAAAGAGTTAGCAAAGACTTTAAAAGACATCAACAAATGTTCTCTGCTTCTTTTTGTAAAGAATTTGCAGGTATGCCAAATTGGGGGTGTGGAGCACACAACAGAGGTCATCTAAAAGAATGCAAATGTAAAAAGAAGAAAAAGCATTACTATACCTCTGAAAAGAGATATCATCCTAAAGGCTCCTACAAACATAAGCCGAAATACCGCTATAAGGGTTACAAATCTAAGAAAAAGCCTAAGTATAAAAGATTTGTAAAGCGGCGTACAGATAAAGGTTCTGCAGACAAATGCTTTCTCTGTGGACAAAAAGGACATTGGGCAAGCAAATGTCCTAAGAGGAAATCTAAGCCAAGGCTTGCAGCTCTTTGTACAGCACTAGATCCCGATTGGTGGGATTTATGTGAAGTTTCTTTTGATTCCCCTCTCCCTCCTGGAGAAATAATTGAACTTCCTGATTCTGATAGTGATTCTGCTTCTGACTCTAGTTCTGATATCCTGCTCATTGCTAAATGTGAATCTCCAAATTCATCCGATTCTGATTTAGATGATCCACATTTAGGGGGTGTAGCCAGCCAGAGTTTGACTTTTCTCTTTATATGTTTTCTTCCCGTCTCTCTATTCATCAACTGGAAAAGCAAGTTTCCAGTATTGATCTTCAATTGTCTACTATCCCTGTTTTTAGACACACAGAGAGAACAGCCCTAAGAGAAGAAAAGAAACAATTACTTGCTAAGATTGAAACCCTGACTAAAGAGAAAGGAAAAGCTAAACTGACAGTCTCTAGCTATAACCCTATAGAGCTATACCAGCACTATCCTAATAGCCATTTTGATAGACAAAGCCACAGGCAGGATAGAATGAATTTACTCCAGAGTCAGATAAAACAAAAGCACGAGCAAATAAAGACACTGCTGAAAGAGATAGAAAATTTGAAACAATCCATCTCAGTGTTATCAGCAGAAAGAGATCAGTCTTCAGAAGAAGAGCTCTCTCAAGAAATTGAAAGAGTTTGTGGTACCAAAGAAGAATCCCCATCTCCTAAGTCTTCTCCCGAAAAGTCACAGTCTCCTAAGTCTCAATCCATAAGTTTGCTTGGTGCAGTATCAGGTCCAAAGTTTTTTATAACTATAAATTTTTGTCCAGCTGAATTTCAACCTTACCCTGTACAGTGTTTGATAGATTCCGGTTGTCAATTTAATTTAGCAAAAGGGAATGCCCTTCCATCTTTTTACTGGGAAAAGAGTAAAGAGTTAGGTTCTGCAATTCAAGGTTCGCCTGTGTTTCTAACAGGTAAATTCAAAGATTTTCCAGTAAATTTGTCAGGTCATTCTAGTTCTTTATCTTTGTTTAGATTAGATCAAATAAAAGAAGATTGTGTTTTGGGATCAGAATTCCTTGTCAAAGTTAGTCCATTTTCTATTGATACCCAAAAGATGGTTTTCATGTGTACAGTCAATGGTCAGTCCGTGTCAGTGTCTTTGAGTAATAAGTTTAGTCCTCGATGTAAACCAATTGTAAATAATCATGAGTCAAAGATGTTTGGTCAGTCCAATAAAAGTTTGAATAAAATGGAACGCTGCATCTCCTATGCAGAAGTTCATGGTGAAAAGATTATTGCAGACATCAAGGAAAATATTATCAGAGACTGTTGCTCTGAGAATCCAAATGCCTTTTGGAAGAGAGAAAAATACTTTGTTTCAATTGAGTTAGATCCTCTCCAGAAAATAAAACCAATGAAGGCATCGGCAAGAATCATGAGTCCGTCAGAAAGAGACTTTTGCTCCAAAGAAATTCAAGAATTGTTATCCAAAGGTTTGATTCATCCATCAAAGAGCCCTTGGGCATGTAGAGCCTTTGTGGTAAATAAACATTCAGAGCAAAAGCGAGGAAAGCCAAGATTAGTGGTGAACTTCAAGCCACTAAATGTTGTGTTGAAGAAAATCAGGTATCCTCTTCCTGATAAGTCAATCTTGTTGCAAAAAATCAATGGTTGCACTATATTCAGTAAGTTTGACTTGAAATCTGGATTCTATCAGATAGGGATCAAACCAGAAGACAGATACAAAACAGCTTTTGTTGTTCCACATGGTCAGTACCAGTGGAAAGTCTTGCCATTCGGAATAAATAATGCTCCATCAGAATTCCAGAAAAGAATGGAAGATATTTTCAGAGACATACCATGGCTGTTAGTGTTTATAGATGATATATTAATTTGTTCCAAGAATGTTCAAGATCATCTTAAACATTTGCAGAAATTTTATGAATTAGTTTTTAAGCATGGATTGGTATTGTCTGTCTCAAAAATGGAAATAGGAAAGACAGAAATGGATTTCCTAGGTTTTCATATTAAAGCTGGAACTGTCATTCTGCAAGAACATGTATTGAAGAATTTTGAAAAGTTTCCAGATAAGATTTTAGATAAAACACAGTTGCAGAGGTTCCTTGGCAGCCTCAATTATATTCGGCCATTCTATAAAGGCTAAGCTTCTGACATCAAATGTTTGCAGCAACGTCTCAAGAAAAATCCTATTGCATGGTCAGAAGAGATGACTCTGGCAGTCAAAGCAATAAAAGCCAGAGTAAAAGAGCTTCCAGCACTTCATCTCCCTCTGGGTACTGGTAATCTGATTATTGAAACAGACGCTTCAAACTCTACGTGGGGTGGAGTTCTTCTTGAAGAGATTGAGGGAAAAGAAAATGTTTGTGGTTATGCTTCTGGTTCGTTCAGAGGAGCAGAGTTAAATTATCCAAGCAGCCACAAAGAAATTCTGGCTGTCAAAAAGACAATCAATCACTTTATTTTATATCTCAAGCCAGTCAGGTTTATAGTCAGAACAGATCTGAAGATAATGCCTGGAATATTTAGAAATGAAAACTTGATGGCTGAGAATTCAAGTAGAATATTAAAATGGTTCATCTGGTTGAATAACTTTGATTTTGATATTGTGTACAAGCCTGGATATTTGAACTATTTAGCTGATATGCTCACTCAGGAAAACTTGCAGATTGAAGACAGCAAAGTTCCAAGTTTAAAGATGTTTTCTGCAGGTTCTAGCTCCAGCTCCAGGAAGGATCGTGATGATGATCCTAAAGGAAAAAATCCAATGTCAAACTATGATGAGAAACCAATGTTCCATGGAAATCCCATGTTGGGAAACCAGCCAGAAAAGCTTCCAAAAGAAGCTCTATTCATGAAGCCATGGGATAACAGTCTTACTGAGGAGGAAAGAAGAGAATTACTCGATTATGCTAATCGAGAAGATGCAGAAAAATATCTCAGTCTGACTTTAATAAAACAGATTCAAATGAGTCTCTGTAAACTCCACATCATGGAACGATGGGAGAAGAAAGCATTCAGAGGATTGCAAAATGCCAGAGAACAGCTCAGGAAATGTAACGAGCTGTGGATCGATTGTAATGAAGAAAAGGAAGGCCCTAGATGGTATGTGAATATTGGTGAGGGAGACCTCACATGGACTTCTTATAATTTGATTTTGCAATTCTGTAGGGAAGAAACATCCATTGTCATATGTGCTGACCCAGGAAACATGCGCAACAAGAAGTGGTCCGGGTGGACTAAAATTTTGTTGGATAAATTCTGTCCAAGAAAAGATTGGACTGTGCGCAGAGCCAATTTTATCCTTCATCTTGAAGCAGATATGCAGGCTGCGGACCAGGCAAATCTTTGGTTTAAGTTTCTGCTTCGACATCATGGTGGAAGATACTCTGAACTTGAACACTATGTGAATGTTACACAGAAGTATATTAAAAGAGATGAAAAGGGTAACAAGATTGACACTAAGGTTCATAGGCGAACTCTCCCTTTGAACTATCGTGTTAAGTCTCAATTTCAGAGCGAGTATCTTTATGAAGAAGGACATGAAGCTGTGTTTGGTTCTGATGTAGAGCGTTGTTTCGGAGAACTTCTATATCCAGAGGTTGAATATCCTGAAGATGAGCAGTACATCTATGATTCCCAACCGCCATATCATTGGGAAGATGAACTTGTTCGAAGAGAAATAGAATAAGCACTGTATGATGATGACCATGAATGCTGGTGTGGAGGCCAAGGTGTCAAACCACCAGATGATCCTGATGTTTTTTGTGTCTGCCGTTCCGGAAGTGACTAAAGAAGAATCTCCATAATGGGAATGGAGCCCATGGTCCGATTAGTTTGTAATAATTTACTTCTGTACATAAGAATCTTTTAATGGAAGCCGTAGTGGGCCGGTAATAGTAGCTCCACTTTGTAATGTTGGCCAAGCTTGTCGGCCATGCTTTGCTTTTCCGTAGGAATAATTAGATGGGCCAATAGGTTGTCGGCCATCGAATCTACTTTTGGTTGTCGGTTTCCGAGCCCCCTCATGGCGCTGCCTCATAGGGACGAGATAAACATGGTGCTGTCCCACCATGTCCTCCGATTCCTTTACTTTAGACTAGTTGGTGTAAGTTTCTAATGACCGAATGACTGCCTAAAGAATTATATAAGGAACAGCCCGAGCTCATTCTTGTCATTGGAGTCTAGTGTATTGAGCTAGTTAAGAGCTCTGCAACTAAGTTAGGATTCGAGCTGATCCAGTAGTTGGAAGCTCTGAGTCTTAGGTGTGTGAGAACTGTAGTTCTATGCTCTGCTAGTTGCCCTTGTGGTATAACATAGCAACAGAACAACTGCATGTTCGCCTCTGTATAAAAAGTCTGTAAGTGCGCTAGTGGATATACCATGGGTGTCCCAGGAGCCTGCTATTAAGCTCATGCCTTCGGGAAGTGATGAACGCTAAACGGCCCCATGTCATTGTATCCAGGTGCTCAGTCGAGTGTATGGTGACGACCTTCGCAGTCCGAAGGCGATCCATTGGAGTCTGTATGTATGTAATTCCGCATTGAGGCGATAATAAATTTGTTGAAAGCTTGCTTAAGGAGATCTTGCTTGGGGAGATCTTGGTGCGATTCACAAATTCACTATTTCTAAAATAAAATACTAGACATTCTTCTCAGAAATTTGTATGGACATTATGCTTCTTGTTTCTGAAGTTTATGTTTCCTTACGTCCAGCATCTACTGTCATGGGTCCATTACCACTAGTGGTTCCTGTTGGAAAGGAAATGAATGGAAAAGAATAAGTGTATATTTGTATCCAATATTATCTTGGTGATTCTAAGGATATATTGTTCCTAGAAATTGAAGCCACCACCCTCGGCCCATAATATCATCGTCAACTTTAATCAACCCTACGGATTTATAAATAAAGAAGGGGAAGACTTTATCGATCAGTATTTAATAAATTTAAAATATTTTAACTAAGATAAAAAATCAAATCTATTTAGATATACTTTTTTAGTTTAAAATAAATTAAGCATAAATGTAAATAAATAATATTTTATGTAAAAAAAATTGTTTTGCTAGAATCTTTGTGATTTGTGGGAGTGGTCTTTGGTTTAAGATACCATGACCCAAGGGCATCTAATAAGCCTGAAAAATCAAGACACCCGGTCTTGGTCACACCAACCCTCAAGTTCAACTTGTTGGATTTTGGGTGTCTCCTCCCAACTAGCTCAGCCCTAAGAGAAATTGAACCCGATGCGTGACGAGACCCACATATTTTATGTAAATATTACATTTATAAATTATTTTTATTTATATAAACATCTTAATATCTTCTTTATCTCTAGTTTTAATATTAGATATTTATAGCAAATCACTTATTTATATATATAAACATAATTTTATGTTTATTTATATTTTTATTGACATATAATATTATTATTATAATTATTGTATTTCTTAAATTGAGATGTAAATCATACCTAAAACATTACATACTTTTAATTTTCACATTAAATTTATTAAATATTTACGAGAATGTTTTTTTTAATTCTTAACATTTATTAATATGCTTTGCGATATTATAGTAATATAGTTATTTCTCCATTTTCATTTCATTTATGACACTAAATGTTCATTTTATTTTATTTTTAGGAAAGGGAATTATTTTATTTTTAAGGGAGGGGAATATATTTCTATAAAATTTGGGATGGAAAACATTACAATTCAAACATAGAAACCCCACAACAAGTGTAATAAGAAACAATTGCGTAATAAGAAACAATTGCTCTTTAAGGATTTTAATTATCCATTATGTGAAAATGAGCTGAATAGAATTGCGAAAGGTCAGACCATCCTAACTTGTTTGTTGTGGATTTGTGTGGTGATGGCTTCTTTGATTACACAATTGAGTTTTCTTGCTAATTATTATCTTCCCGAAGGGGATCATCTATGTATCGCCAAGAACCTATTAGTTTCTCCTATAGTCTATAATATAGCCTATAAATTTTCTTCCTAGTATAGTTATTCTATAGTTGGAAATATATTTTATTAAACAAAATTTAAAAAAAATAAAATTTTCTGAATTTTTATTGGTTGCAGATTGTGACGTCATCTTCGTTTTTCCCTTCCCATGAGGGGGTGGTGGGATGACGTCTTCTAATTTTTAATTTTTTTGCAGGCTTCTGTCAAGTTTAATGGAGTAGGCTATTGACTAGACATTTTGGTGGCCCTCTGTCAATAGGTCAATCACCGGCACCCAAGGTCTGTTGCTGGCAGAAGCTGCAGCTTCTTAATTTAGCGTAACTATGAATTAATTATTTAACAAATGTCAATTTAACATTAACACTTTGGCAAAGAAAAATGTGCATTGTCTTATAGAAATTTTTGATCCATGCAAACAACCTGGCCATCTATCACTATCAGTGAAATGACTCAAATCTTGGTTGTAGATCATTGTTGAGAGAAGGGGTACAGAGGGACTTGTCGTTCAGGCTACTCAGAAATCAGAAATGCAGATGGTGGAAACACATTGTTTACAAATATGAATATTGTTGAGGAGAAGATCAGTGTATCTGAAAAGGAGCAGTAGCTACGCTGCAATTTCAAAACAGAGAACCGTGCACCCAGCTTGTTTTCAAAGTAGCACCCTATCTTTCAGTCATGTTCAAACTCATGCCATTGTTGATTTATGTTTACAACGGTGGTGTTTCAGTTTGTCTCCAACTTTGCAGGGCTGCTGGGGAATAAATCGCTCAATGTAAATTGTTTATGTCCATTGCACCAACCGTGGTGCCGAGCAGGTCAGGTAAGGGTGATAATTTGAGTGAGCACATATTCTCAGTCACCTAGCACCGAAGATCAGGCTCACGACCAAAATAAAATGCAATAGATCTTAGTGGTGAAATTCCTTGTGAACTTGGTGGTCTGAAAAACCTAGAGACAATGTCTTTGCAAAGCAATGGACTCACTCGTGAAATACTCGTGGCACTCTCCGCGCTAAATGAGTTGAGAGAGATCAGTCTTTCTTGGAACAGACTATACAGCGGGATCCCATTTTTAATTGGGGACTTTCCAAATTTGGAGGATTTGAGCCTTTCGTACAACAATTTCACAAGTTTCCTGCCTCAGCAACTGGGTGCAAGTGGAAAGTTAATGCAAGTCGATGTTTCTTCCAACAGACTGACTGGTTCCATCCCTCCAAATTTGTGCAGGGGCGGAAGGCTCAAGTATTTGTATATAGACAATAATTCATTTGTCGGCCTGATTCCTGACCATCTGGGCACATGCAATTATCTGGTTGAAGTCTACATGGGGAAAAATCATTTAAATGGTTCAATTCATGCAGATTTGTTATACTTGCCCAAGTTGACTGTGATCACACTTGGGATAAATAATCTCATTTGGACCATAGAAAATTAATAATGTATCCTCCATGCTATGGACGATGGACATTTCCGATAAGCGTTTGAATGGATCTCTTCCTTCGGGAAACCATTGATTTAAAGAAAAACAAGTTTTCTGGTTTAATACCTAGAGAGATTAGCAACTTGATTAATTCAACATCCATTGATCTTATCCATAACGAGTTTAGAGGTCCCATCCCCGTGGAGATCTCCAAGATAAGCACTATCTACTATCTGAACGTATCTAGAAATCAATTAACAGGTGCGATTCTTGTGGAGATTAGCAATTGTAGGGCTTTGCTATTCATTGATCTCAGCAAAAACAAGTTTTATGGTAATGTTCCGTCAGAGATTGGCCGACCGGGCATGCTTGAAATGATAGATTTCAGCGGGAACAACTCTTCTGGTAGGATTCCTGTGGAGATGAGCAGCTGTAGTCCTTTGATATACATTGACCTTAGCCAGAACAAGTTCAGGGGTCCTATCCCAGTGGAAGTAGCCACGGCGAGTCATCTCTACTATCTGAACGTATCCGAAAATGTCTTGAACGATAGCATTCCCACAAATTTACAGAACATGCGGAGTTTTCACTATGCGGATTTCTCTTACAATAACTTTTCAGGCACCGTTCAAGAGGGGGCATTTTTCAGTAAATCCCGACTTGTGCGTACCACACTTCAGCAGTTGCACTTCTAGTTCTCATATCAACGGATTGCGAGGTGAAGTTCACCTCAAGCGTGGCCTTCTCATAGCATTGGGACCATTCCTCTTCTGTTTGTTGTTGTTGGCATTTGGGGTAGCCATAATTAAAGCGAGAGCCATCAAGGTAAAAACTGACACCGGGTTGTGGGAAATGACAACCTTCCAAAAACTGGACTTTGGGAGCGACGACATATTGGATTGCATAAAAGAAGACAACATCATTGGCAAAGGAGGAGCGAGAGTTGTGTATCAAGGCATCATGCCCAATGGCCAACAAATTCAAGTGTTACGAGGATTGGCATAGGCTCTTCAACTGATAATGGTTTCTCTGCAGCGATCAAGACTCTATGGAAAATCTGCCATAAACACATAGTTACATTGTTGGCCTTCTACTCCAGTCATGACACTAATCTTCTGGTGTATGAATACATGCCTAGTGGAATCCTGGGAGAGGTTCTCCATGGAAACAATGGAGGGAATCTACAGTGGGAGACTAGATACAAAATTGCAGTGGAGACTGCCAAGGGGTTGCTCTATCTTCACCATGATTTTTCGCCGCTTATCCTTCATAGCGATGTGAAGCCCATGTCTCAGCTGTTGGCCTTGCCAAGTTGTTGCATCATTCAGTTACCTCAGAATATATGTCTTCAATTGCAGGGTCTTTTGGCTATATAACTCGAGGTAAATTTGTTGTTTCATCATTTCACACTTTTTAATTAATTTTTTTGTTCATATGTATTCTTAGTAGCAGAGGGTTTCCTAAAAGGTTTCAGCTACACAGTATATTGATGTTTTCTGAGATTGCAGGGGCAGTTTACGAAGTGTTATGGTTGTATTTTCCCTTCTAACCCTGAGTTTGATCATTATTGAATTTACAGAATATGCATACACTCTGAAAGTGGATGAGAAGAGTGACGTCTATAACTTTGGAGTGGTTCAAGAGTTCTGCTTGAACTGATTACAGGTAAAAGGGCAGTGGAAGAATTGAAATGTGAAGAAGGCATGAACATTGCAGGTTCGGTGAAGAAGATGACCAACTCTGACAAACAAGGAGTTACGAAGATTATAGATCCAAAGCTAAGCAGCTTCCCTGTGGAGGGCCATGCATACTTTCTTCGTAGCTCTGCTCAATACAATAACAGGCTGTCCAAAGACCCAACATGCCCAAGATAGTGTACATGTTCACACACTAACCCGAGGCAGCGACCATCCCTGGCGTGATGACACTCAAATGTCTGTGTCATGTGATGTGTCAATGTCCCATCTTTCATTTTCGTCATTTTCATGGTTCTTTAACTAGATGTTGTTAATTTATTTATTGTCACTATAACAAAACCCTATTATGCCAACTCCCCACATAATCCTACTGAATTCCATGCGTAAAAGTTTTACAATCAAGTGTTTTGGAGGCTTATTTTAATGGTAGGGAAAGAAGTCCATACTTGAACAATTTGCACTTTGATTTTTACTTTTCCTTAGCAAGATAATGGTGTCTATATGATATTGTGACGATGTGTAACACACAAAGGTTAATTTCAAAAATAATATGATATGGTATTGATGTGTAATATATAAAGGTTATTTTCAAAAAGTATAAATGAAAATTATATAAATGTTTATATTTACATCATTCTTTCTAATAAAAGTTATAACAACATTTTTATTCATTTATAATTAAGTAATAAATTTATATTTTTATTAAAATATTTCTTAATGATTCAATCTAACTACTTTTAAGTATTGGTTTCAGTGTCAAAAAGTTGGATAATGAATTCTATACTAAATTAATGGTTTTTTGTTTTTATTTTCATTCGAAGAGTGGTGTCATCCTAATACAATATCACGTATGGTTATTGTATGGTTATTATTTGCAAGGGATGACTTCACTATGAAAAAAGTTGGATAACAAATTTTATACCACGTTTATTGTTAAAAAATTTGTTGAAATGCAAAAAAAAATTATTTATATTGATTATGTTTCTTTTACATAGATAAATGTTATTTTACCCATTATATATCAATAACAAACACAATAATCATATCATTAATGCAAAGACAAGTTTCACAAATGGACAAAACACTCATGGTAATAGAAACTCAAGGATTTGATTAATAACTAGTTCCAATAAAGCTAGAAATTACAATGGTGACAAGTTCAAACTAAAACATTGTACAAATGAATTATAGTTGACCTCTCAATTCTTTGAAGAAATAACATTTCCAATGAATTAAATATAGTGATGAGTAACACATTTGCATTGTACCTAACTTCTATCCATCTGCCCATTTCCCTAGGCATTGATCTTTCATGCTATTCACCCTCCTTGGATTATTGTCTTTTGGTTGTTTCAAGATCTAGTTTTGGGCTTGTGTGTATCAATATTATCATATCTATCATCAAGTCTGGTGCTATAAATTCCTAACCTCATCCAATTCTTCTACCTTGGTCACATTTCCCAAGGCAGTTAGATTTGATCATTTATACTGGCACCTTAATCCTAGATCTATTATCTAGACCTTTAAATCACTGTAACTAAATACATTGGGTTGACATCTCATCTATCCTAAGCCTCCCAACCCAAAAATAACCAATTAAGTGACTTCATCCTTAGATCTAGGGTTCCATGCATCCATCACCTTACATATTCTATTGCATAATTAGTTTGATTTGGTGATTGGATTTAGATCTCTCCCGTCGAGATAGATCAGGGTGAAGAGTGTCTCGATTGGAGTGAAAACCAATCTATCTGGAGATTGAGGCTCTCTTAAGTCACCTCTTTAGTTTCCTTTCCATCTACCATCCTTGATAGGATCATCTTTTAGGGGCAACTACAAGTTGTGGGATAACAAAACCAATAGCACTCAATTGACTCTCTCAGCACAACATATCACCCTCAAACGATTGGTCAGATAGAAGCAGTGAATAAGTGCTTGGAAACCTACTTGCGATGCTTTGCGTCAAGCAAGCCACACCAATGGGCCCACTAGCCCCCTCAGGATGAATGGTGACATAATACCAATTATCATGGTTCCACCAAGATGACACCATATGAAGCAATGTACGACCAAAAGTTCTGATCACCAATTTCCTATCTACCAAGTACCTCTTGGGTTCAGGCAATGGAAGACACACTCCACACTAGAGCTAACATTCTTCGCATCCTTAAAGACAGATTGATTATGGCTCAAAACATAATCAAGAAACAAGCATATCAACATCACTCTGAGCGCTCCTTTGAAGTTGGGGATCAGTGTTTCTTCGACTCCAACCATGTAAACAAACATCTCGCAAGGCCCATCTCCATCAATTATGGCTCAAGAATCGAATGAAGCAATCCTAAAAGACAATTTGATTATGGCTCAAAACATAATGCAGCAACAAGCATATTAATATCGCTCTAAGCGCTCCTTTCAAGTTGAGGATTAGTGTTTCTTTGACTCTTATATATAAACATCTCTCAAGGCCCATCTTCGCGCAATCAAGAAATCAGTTTATAAGTACTAAGACTACATTCTGTTATATTTTCACATTTGCTACAATTCTAACACCAAGCTTTTCGTACATTAATTCAAAAGAAAAAATTAAGCATCACAGTTGCTAACTTGGCTCATTCTTCATTCTTAAGTGTCCAATCCGTAACAAACTCCTCTATTAGTTAGTAGCTTCTTGTCATTCTTCCTAGAACATCCTTTCTCTCGCAATAATAAGTGGCAATGTCGGGGACATTGCCACCTTGTGGCTCTTGTTAGGACTATCATTTAGTTTTTTATATTCATTTCATATTTTGTTATTTCTTTGAATAATACGATGATTGATATAATTAGGAAGACAAAAGGCATCATTGTATCATGTGTCTTTTTTTGGAACATTCATATTTGAATACTTATCATGATTTATTGAGTGATAACATTTCGATATAAACATATTTTTTATTTTTCTGTTACTTGGATTTGTATTGGTTCTTTTTTCCATGATCAATATTTTTATATTAAATATTATTTCGTGTTTTTAAATATCACAACATCAAGGAGGGAGAATCATGAGAAGGCATTGTAGGCCAGAATGAATACTTAATTATTTCTATAGAATGCTTTGAGAAGAAAGCAACTTGAATAGAGATGTGATGTCATTAATATAAATAACAACAACATCAACATCAAATAATAATAATAATAATAATAATAATGTCAATAATAATAAATTAAAGGACATATAATAATAATAATAATAATAATAATGGCAATAATAATAAATTAAAGGACATAGCATTTCTACAATACACAATTGTTGACCTTCATTACTAATCAATGCATTAAGTATATTATCACAAGGATCATTATGTTAATCATCTCATTTAATCAATTGTTAATTATATATTATTTATCATTGGGTATTTTGTGATATTTTACAGGATATATCACACAGCTAGAGTAAATCTCACTAATCTCACTCAAGAATTGCAGAGAAGAAGATGAAGAAGAAGAAGAATTGAATCAGCAATCACTCATAAACTCATAATGGAGAAATATGCAGTATAAGCATACATCAGTTGTAAGCTGGCACTGCGAAAAGTGAATACAATAACAATATTGTCAAGTGAACTTGAATTAGCCAAAGGTGATTCAAATTCTCCTCAATGTGTGGCTTGGATAGCATTGGAGACATCACCCAATCAGTGGTAGTAGTCACAAATAGTCAAAAGTCAGTCAAATGAGTCTAACTGAGCCATGTGAGCACAAATCAAGGGATGGTGACTCCATGGAGGGCGCATGAGGTTGTCAGTAGGTCAAGTGGCACTCTGATACAAACAATTGGAAGCTACAGGCAAATAAACTAAGCAATAAATGCATGAACTAGTCAATCAATGCTGCAACTGACTGTTAGGAATCCAAGTAGTGTAGTAGGGCACATATGTCATCCAGGTGAGGAAAACAAGGCGCACTAGTTAGGTAGGAGGGCTACTGAGGGCTAAAAATAGGCTCTAGGGGGCTGAAAATAAGCTCCAGGTGTTGCCCGGAGACTACCAATGAATGGATGCATGTAGTATCCATGCATGCATGTAGAATATATGCAAAGCATGCAAATATAAAAAACTATGGTGAGAATATTCCAACACCCCCCTGCAAGCCAAACTATGAGGAAGTAACTGAAAACTAGTAGGACCCTGGTAACTGAGAACAAAGGTCACCTCGTACAACAATCTAAATAAATAAAGTGAGGAAAGAGGTAAAAACAAGTGGGAAGAAATCCCCCCCTCAAGATAGACTGTGGAGATGCTAATGTAGCATGGCATCACTCACCCCTGAAGGAGACAAGTGACCTTCTTTACCAAAGAAGGATCGATCGGCAAGCAATGGATCAGTAATGTGAGAAGGATGAAACCATGCTAATGTAGCATGGCATCACTCACCCCTGAAGGAGGAAAGTGACCTTCTTTACCGAAGAAGGATCGATCGAAAAGAAATGGATCAGTAATGTGAGAAGGATGAAGCCTTCCATTCTGAAAATCAAATCTGGTTCTCCTCGAATCAAGTGGATCTCCAACAAGATCTCTGGCAGATCTAAGAGTAGTGGCTGCCCATCTAGGAAGAGGAGGATCATCAGGTGCAAGATCATTAGGTTCTTGTGGATCTGGATCTTCCATTCACTCATATTCATTGTCAGTTGCTAAATCTTCAAGTTCTTGTGGATCTGGATCTAGCATTCGCTCTTCATCACTGTCAGGTGCTATATCTTCAGGTTCTTGTGGATCTGGATCTAACATTTGCTCAAAAAGAGTTATCTTCCTCTTGGGAAGAAGTGGATCATGCTCCAAAAACATGTGCTTGATTTCTCCAACTATGGATGCAAGCGAATCTGGAGGCTTCCTGAACTTGCTCTTCCTACCAAGCATGGTGAGAACAAATCCAAAAATAAGAAGATCATTATGGAGCATGTGATTCGAACCAACTGCGTTAGAATCAACTCCATGAATGTGTAGATAGTTCTTTGATATCTCCTTTGAACCAACATAGGTGAGATCATAACCAAATGAACTATGATATGATGATGATGGCTTGGACTTCAAATCATATCCAAGAATTGATAGATGGATTCTTATGATCTCCTTTGAACCAACAGGGGTGAGATCAAAACCAAAATCACAAGGATATGCATGAGACTTGAACCCAAGCGAATGATTATGTCTTCCATCTTCGGTGAAACTCTGAAAACATGTGCCAATGACCAAATAGGAGTCCATAGGAATCATTTTATCAAGGAGAGAGAATGCATCACCTCCAAAATCTGATTTTACCTCCAAAATACTCAATAGGTCATCATCTTGCACATCAACAGGCTCATGGGAAGTATACATTTCAAAAGTCTCTTCAACTTCTAGAGTTGTAGCTGACATATCTTTCTCAGAATTTGAATTAGAAAATGGATCAACTTCATCAGTGGTGTTACTTTCATGCCATAGTCTACTTTCTTCATTTGCATGTGTGTGAAGAGAAGACTGTTTGGAGAGAGGTAGAAAGTGAGAGAACTCATAGAGTTTTGAATTGTGGTTTGCAACACCTTTTGCAATGATATTTCCTAAAATCATGTCTTGTATTTCAACTTCATCTTGAACAAATTCATCATGAGAGATGATAGAGGTCGAATCATGAATAGAGCGAGCAATGGAGGCAGCACTACTGGGCTTGTTCTCTGAATGGATAACATCATCCTCTTCCTTCTTTCCAAATAATCTGTCCAATCTCGTCCAGCTATCACTTGGATGTTCTGCAGGATCAATGAGGTACTCCATATTGGAAAACATAGCAGTACATATTGTTGTTGAGGCTCTGTCACAATCATCTAGCCAATCTTCTTCCTCTTCATAGGAAGAAAAATCTCTCTTAACACCAATACACATATTGAAAAGACCATATCTCTTCAGATATGTTGTCATCTTTGTTTTCCATTATTCATAGTTGTATGAAGAGAGAGAAGGAATTGCTTTCAGATCCATGGAAGCTGGTGTTGAATTCAAATCTACTGCTGCAACTACGGAAAACTTCGAAACTGTTGCAACTGCAGAAAACTTTGAAACTGCTGCAACTGCAGAAAACTTCAAATAACCTGCAAAAACAATGGAGATCCATAGTATATGTTGAATTCGAATCTGTTGAAGATGGATTTGAATGATGGAATAAACCTGCAAAACAAATGAAATTGTTGATGGAGATTTGCTACAGATTTGAATGAACACTGCCTTAGGACAATGAGCACATGTGACTGGATCCTTCACACCTAGATAGACCTCACTGGATTTCTCTAGTGAATTCAAGACAATTGCACCAAGAATTGTTGTGGAAATCCATAGGCTTATGGTGCTCAATGAAAGACAGTTGCTCAATGAATTGTTGCAACTGCTACTGCTGCAATTCGAATAGCTGGCTCCAGCTCTGATACCATGTGATATTTTACAGGATAGATCACACAGCTAGAGTAAATCTCACTAATCTCACTCAAGAATTGTAGAGAAGAAGAAGAAGAATTGAATCAGTAATCACTCATAAACTCAGAAATGGAGAAATATGTAGTATAATCATACATCAGCTGTAAGCTGGCACTTTGGAAAGTGAATACAATAACAATACTTTCAAGTGAATTTGAATTAGCCAAAGGTGATTTGAATTCTCCTCAATGTGTGGCTTGGATAGCATTGGAGACATCACCCAATCAGTGGTAGTAGTCACAAATAGTCAAAAGTCAGTCAAATGAGTCTAACTGATCCATGTGAGCACAACTCAAGGGATGGAGACTCCAAGGAGAGTGCATGAGGCTGATGAGGTCGTCAGTAGGTCAAGTGGCACTCTGATACAGACAACTGGAAGCTACAGGCAGTTAAAATGAGCAATAAATGCATGAACTGGTCAATCAATGCTACAACTGACTGTTAGGAATCCAAGTAGTGTAGTAGGGCACATATGTCATCCAGGTGAGGAAAAAAAGGCGCACTAGGTAGGTAGGAGGGATGATGAGGACTAACAATAGGCTCTAGGGGGATGAAAATAGGCTCTAGGTGCTGGGGAGACTACCATACTGGTGACTGGATGCATCCAAAGCATGCAAATATAAAAAAAGATGGTGAGAATATTCCAACATACTTTAGGATGCATATCCAATTATGCTAATTACAATGATATTACATCACAACATTATGGATATTTTGAGATACATACACAATGAATCTTTATTTTGGGTAAGAAAATGAAATATGGGAAATTGAACCTAATTTAATTTTTATATATTGAAATTTTTCATAAATATATGAATTTTTATTTTTTCTAGTGTTGACATTGTTTTTTTAAGACTATAAGGTATATGTTCGTGTTGGTGTATCATTTGAGTACTTAAATGATGGAATCAATATATAAATAATGGTATACTTGTAGAGGACAAGGAGTGCTAATGCAAAGCTTTTCCTAAATAAATTAGGATTGTCTTAATTTTTTTTAAAATTAATGAAATCAATGAACACCGTGTTGGTGCACCATAAAAAAATAAAAATAAAAATAAAAACCATTGAAAAAGTTATAAACAAACATTAACAACCTATTTTTTCAATTAATGAGTTTTGTCATGAAAACATTAAGAAAAATACAAAGCAATAATATATTTTTTTTAATTATATATTTGAATTCAACAAAAATAGGGCTATGTAAGTCTACAATTTCATCATCTATGAACATGTGTAACATATGATTCATCAAACACAAACACATTGAAAAATGAAAAAAATTATTGAAATTGTTTTGGTTTATGAACTCCATACCACTCACTTGGTTACTCCAAACCTAAGTCTAAAAAACACAGTGTATATGATAAAAAAATGACACATAATACATGAAAAGCGGGTGGGATAACTATTACTAAATGTGAATGCGTTCATTTAAAAATCATATTTTCTAGATGGATAAGCTCCAACAAAATGGTAGATGCCAAAATACACACATGATATGTAGTTTTATAATGCACTTTTGATTTACTTCAAAATAACAAGTGCAAGTTATACTTTTATCTACTACAATTTTTCATCCCATTCAAAAGGATCATCTATACAGAACCAAAAGAATATAGATTGGGGTTTGTACATGCATAGATGTAACGTAGTTACTAACAATATAAAACATATGTTCACTCCATATTCGTATTATGAGGAACAATAACGCAATCATGGAAGATATGTATGCAAGGCCAAAAAAAAGTTATGTCTCATTTATAAACATTTTGTGTCTATGCAAGTATCAAATTAGGCATCACAATTAGTTCATTCTTTAAGAACAAGGAGGCTATTAAACAGAATCATTTAATGTATTAATGCATTGGTTAAGCCTTTCATTTCATTAAATCCATTAAGTGTGGACAACTAAAAAGTATGAGAAAATTCTAGAGTTGTGGTGGTATTGTCAATAAGATCCAAAGAATAAGGTTATCTCACTTATGTTTTAGTTTGCTAAAATTCTTAATGTATGTCTCATTTTCTACCTACTGAGTTCTGAGTTCTACAAGGTAAGGATAATGGTGGGAGGGGTTTATTTGATTTCTTTTATGGAATCATGGATAGGTTTTCTTTGATCCTCGTTTATGACATAATGAGCTATTAAGGTTTTTTTTCCTCTTCACTTTCTTAATGCATCACTCTCTAATGTGGGTTTCTAGAGGATAACCCTAGGAGTCTTATCAACTATGTTGCATTGTAAGTATCCCTTTTATTCATGCATGCTCCATCTTTAGGGTGGGAAGGAAGAGATATTTGTGTACATACCCTCGATCCGGTTCCATATTGATTGCTTCCTTTATTTACTTAGCATTAGCCTCACACCCTTCAAAAAAAATAAGCTCATTTCACTTTCAAACAAAATCCAAGATAGCATTTGTGCAACTAGCATTAACCCTAATTTTGATTGGAAAATATGTAACTAGTCCTCCACTCTTAACCATACAACTCATCTCTTCAATAACCACCTCATTATCCTACACAACCCTCATTTCCCCACTCTTGATCACAACCACAAAAAAAATTCCCAAAAGGATAACAACATAATTGTCCCACCCAAACTCTCCTTTGATAGTGTAACTCCAATTTCATAAGAAATTTATTGTCACAAGAAATTTCTCATTCAATCCCTCAAAAATGAGCCTTCCCTAGATCCTCTCTTCTGTGTACTACTAAAAAATACAACACTTCATTTCACTCCTCATATTGCAAAAACCATAATCCCAAGGTTCCATCCATTCTTTGTCTCCCTCCCATTGAATCACACCCCCATTCCTATTGCACCCATACATCTGGTCTCTCTTTCTCACTTGTATGAACATAGCATTGTTGTGGTATTAATGCTCTTACATACTACATTGGAAATGCTATTATTATCGATGTCACATACCCAATTTTTAGAATTTTGAACTTTTGGTAAATTTTTGAATCTTTTTTAATAATATTAAAGGTATGAGAATTAAATGACGGTTAGTTAATATAATTGCTCATAAGCTTACTCATATAAATTCATCTTTCAAAAAACATAAACACATAATTATATGAATCCATCAATTCAAAACATAATAGTGGTAAGCATGAATATACCTAAAAACACCACATACATTTCATGATCAATATGAAATCAACAACTAATTTTCCACTACTATTTGTTTATTCATGTACTGACATATATGACAAGCTCATCAAAATATCTAGAAGATTAAACTCATAAGAACATATAAAAGAGACCATACAAATGAGAACATTTTAACGTGGTTCACCCAATCTAGGGCTACGTCCACGAAAGATGTTGAATCATATATGTATTCATCAATGAAGAGGATTACAAAATATGCGATTCAGTTGTCGACTGGGTTGTCGCAATACATTAGCATTTCGCTTGCTTGAATCTCTCACATAGAGGGTGCTTTCTACTTAAAAATGCTATTTTCCAAAAGGTGTACTAAAAGGCAACCCTTATTTGACTAACTCCTGCATGTCTTCTAAAAAACTAAACCTTTAATATTTATTATATAAATGTACATATATAACCCTAGACCCTCATGGATCATTACCATTTTCAAATATATATAAGGCAAGCTATATATAAGATCAAAGCATAAAATACTATGATCTATTTTCAAATATACATGACAAGCTATAAATAAGATCAAAGCATAAAATACTATGATCTATTCCTTTATCCAAAAACACTTAACACATTATTTTCAATCATTTAACTCTACTTCCTAACTACTACACAATGAAGATAGGGTTATGCCCTTAAAAAGGTCAAGGATTACACCAAAGACAATCATTTTTCTAAAATCCGCCCATACTCCAATCATGTTATAATCCTAAACCTCATATTCATACGCAATCTAAGCTACATTTTATTTAGCCTTTGACCATAACATTTACGCAATGAAACACCTTTCTGTCCATGGACAAAGTATACATATAAAGGGTGTATTTCTATCCAAAAGTGTACATATAATAATTGCTATATAAAAAAAGAAATCTTGGTTTACATTTTCATCCGAATAACAAGCAATAAAAGTAATTAACGAAAGGACAGAGCAAGCATTTATTTTAGCAGAACTCGAGTTCGATATTAAAATACACGAATAAAATAAAACCTCAATGATATTAATTGTCATTACATAGAATGCCGAAACATCAATATTTACTTCAATAACTAAGGAGGTTCGATCCATCGCTCTAGATGTAGTACGCATTTCCTCACAAGAGATGAACTAAGGAGATCCGTCCAAATTGTACAACACAATCCTTACAAAAGCAAACTGAGAAGAAATCATCTAGAATGTAAAACGCATCCATCATAAAAGACAACCGACCACAAGGATAATGATCCCAACCTTATGACCTCTGGAATTCACACTAAATAATAACGTTGGTATTTAAACATGAACTAAGTAGAGCTCAAGCAACTTGTGCTTGCCTGTCCTAATGTGTCGTCGCAATCACCAGTAGTAAACTAAATCATGCAGATCTATGTTTAAGTATGAAAACGCAATTCTGGATGCAAAGAGATATATATATATATATATATATATATTATCGTAGATCCTCCAAAATGCTCGAATGCCTAAATGTATACACAAAGAGAAATAAGAACCTCTGAAGGATACCTCTACGCATACAGAAATCCAAAAACAAACAGAGAACAATAATAACCCTAATACATGAATCTGGGCGCTAACTTATCAATGAGGGTAGAGAAGCAATACGAGCCGACCATCCAATGGTTGCTCCAGTCGGATGCATGGAATGATACTGAACATGAAAAATGCATGCACATCCTTTCCCCTATTTCATACTGATTAAAACATTAAAGAAATCTATATTCTTTCTAGATAGCAGGGCGGGGTTACATATATCAAGCATATATATAAATAACACCATTTGGCAATCTGCACGCGATGCTACCCGAGACTCAATACTGGATCTATGATGGAAAAGAAGTAATATAGTAGATCATACAAACAAAGATGTGTACCATTCTCTTCCAGTCATAAAATATAACAAAAATACATACAGACGGAGATGCGTTCCAACATAAGATCTCCTATCTTCGGTGCAGAAAACACCCTCACTGTGAAATACTTACTATATACATACATATATATATCTATATATATAGATAGATAGATATCTAAGATCAATAATGAAAAACCCGACCAACTATCCCTACTATAAACACATACTGCTATCACAACACTGAAAGAGGCATAGAGATTGCTTAAGGCATCTTTTTCCATCAAAGACTCTATAGAATTCATGCAGGGATTAGCATATACGACCTTACCTGAGATCGATCAGTACTAAGGTTGCTCTTTTCTAAATTCATGGCTGATCTGAGATCACCTCGTCGAAGCTTTGGAATCCACGGCGAAACACCCTTTGTGCACGATGTGATCTTTTCCTCTATCAGGTAAGCAGAAAACCTAAGAAGGATGCCCTTTCATCTGAAAATCCTCCCTTAAGAAGGTGCCAATGCTATCGTGCTAAGGAGTTTGTGGTTCAGTTGAAGGGACATATGGCCTCGCTCAGGTGGGTTCCAGCGCTCCAATAAGGAGACAACAAGCAGAGTTTTTAGGAGTCTTGTGTTCCACCTCGTGCTAAAGTAGACTTATGGCACTGCTATGGTTTTGGGTGTTCCACGAATGGACAGACGGTGGAAGTGGGTAGTTTGCGAACTCCCTTTAAAGAGACAACTGCCCTATAAAAACTCAGAGTGGTTCACCACTCTCTCAAGAGTCCTTTTAAGAGAGATCGTGGAGTTTCAGGTTTAACATCGAGCCCTTTAAGATGATGTGCACGAGGGCGTTAAGGTTTTAGTGTTCTTCATAGTGGACTTTTAAAAAGATCCCTAAAATAGGATGGACAAAACTATAGTCGAAGGAGATCTATACGATAGTTATGATTTACCACTTTAAGAAAGCTAATAACCAAAAAATTAACTAATATCCTTAACTATCTTCATGTATTATTCTTGGTATAATCCATGGTAAGATCTTGATGACAACTTTTCTTTTCATCAATTAAATAAGATAATGTATCATTCTTTATGGTATAAACTATGTAGATATCTTTATATTATATTGTCTTTCAAAGTATAGAATTACGAAATATTATTATAATTAATCATATTTGACCCAAGTAATGGCATAGTTAGTATATATATATATATATATATATATATATATATATATATATATATATATATAATCTTCGAAGATGACCTTTATGAGATCATTTCTCTCCCCTTATAGTGACTTACGACTTTTTCACTTTTAGAAGATTAAGTTGAGCTTACCTTTTAAGGTTTTAATAATAATCTTATGTAGCAGTTTAAAACATGTTTAACTTTGTTTAAGCTTATATTGATAGTCAAGTTATCATTTAATGATGATATTAATGGTGCTAATAAGCACTTAGTGATTCGTGTTTAATCAATAATTATTTTAACTTAGGGTATTCCTTGGAAACCTTTATAGATGACTCATTAATTTATCTTATCATCATTATATATTGAGTTTTATTATTCATATATATATATATATATATATATATATATATATCCCTGTATAGCATCCTAGGAGTGATGCTATAAAAAGTAATACTTAGAGATTTCCAACCCATTTCCTTGGTGTCACTTTACCGAGGTTAGGGTACCATCTTTGTATGACCTGTCTTAGGTCTACTAGGGTTTATTGAGTCATAGTTATCTTTATGCTAACTATAACATAATCTCTATAACTTATAGGAATATTGCGACAAGTAACCCCTCTCTTCACTCTATGACGATGACATTTATAACTTCTGAATTTTTTTCTAATGGGGCCTTGGCCTTGAGCTCCTCATCAGAAAAGAATTACAATTTCTTTTACATTTCTAAAAACAATAATTACATGAAAAAGAGGGATGTTACAATCGAGGCTTCACTTCTATTCACGTTCATTATTCTAGGGCCCCCAATTGGTACTTATTCCTTCCACACTCCCATATTGGTCTTAATGAATTCTATGTTACAACAAACTGGGTGCCATTTCGCTCTTTCACCCATGCATTTTATGGAATCAAACACTAGACAACATTATCCTCGTAATCATCTTCAAGTTTTCAATGAATCCTTTTATACAACACATTTGTTTCATTCATTTACACATCATAATCATATAGGTTTCTCTCCTAAGAAGCATATTCCGCAAACCCCTTCAAATTATCAACACCATCACCTCTTTGCATCATCACAAACAAGTCAAGATGATCATGTCTATCCTACTGGAGGATACATTGCCTCAGATAAAACTAAGAACCTCCACATAGTTACAAGACTTTATGTAGTCACAATTCATCAAAAATCCCAAATAATAATCCCAATCCTACAACATGAGTAGTCACCATATCACTTAAACATTTTAGTATTTTTTTTCATGATATCCTTCGAATGTAGGTATACTATCATTCAAACAAAATATGGATTTCTTTGAAATCTCCTCATTAAAACGGTAAATTGATACAGAACACCCCTCACTCGGGTGTTGTAAGTCAAAGTGCACAAATTAACAAACACAAAACAACAAGAACTCAGAGACTAAGATAAATAGGAAAATTCCCTTTCCGTTTTTTCCTTAACTCGGAAATCTGTACATTTACAGTGTGCTCCAAACATGAAGTCTCAATTCTCCAACCCATGGCCTCAGCCTCACGTGGTAACTTGGATACTTCTTGCTCTATCTTAACTCTGGATCTATCACGTGTTGATAGGAATCAAATCCCTAGAGGTGCAAACTTTTCCTCAAATTTTAGCACTCTATGCATGATAGATCCGAAGCTAAGATGGATCTATTCTTTCACTATTGTTCCACATAATCTTTTAAATGAACATTGAATTCACAAGCATTACTACATCAACATGAAAAAAATGCATACATTAAGACTATGAACCCATACTTATCTATTGATATATATTTTTCAATTATTATACTATATGTTATGCTTCATTTTGAGACATAATTCAAACTTCTTAAAATTTTAAACAATTATGTTTATATTTTAAAATTTTCTGAAATTTAAATAATACATATTTTTACATAAACTTGAGTTGAAGTATGAAGTATATGAAGAATTGTGAGAAATTATTATAATATTGCTAAAAACAATAAATGATATTAATGCACTATGATAAAAATAAATAAAAATAAAAATAAAAAATAAAAAACAAACCTTCAAACATCCGTAGAAAATAAAATGAAGTATTAAATATAGTTACCAAGCTCAAAATTAGAATACAAAAGGATCAGTTCGATAGTTTTTTGATTAGCTGGTTTTCTAGTTGCAGAGAGAAGCATCTAAGCTATTGGCCAGGGTGACCGTAGTTCCAAAGCCAAATTCAGTTAATCAAATAATCAACATCTAGTAAATCGAGTCAATGCTAACAATTCAATAACTTGATGCGACCTAATTTGATAACAATAACGTCCTTGCAAATATCTTCAATCAAGTTGAGTTTGCAGCTAATATTGTTGTTGAGTTTGCAGCCAATATTGTTGAGATTGTGTTATTGTAATTAGTTTAATGTATGGTTATGTACAAACACATACAAATTAGCCGAGAAGATTACGGAGATCTAAAAACACTCCCAGTGTTATGTTTAACTCAATTAAGTAAAACTTACTGTCAAGTGCTAAACAAGTCATTAATCATTTTAGACATAATTGGACCACAATTTCACTAATCATTTTAGACATAATTGGACCACAAATTTTTGAAGGTCCAGGAAAATAGATACCACAATTAACTTAAGATAGGAGAAAATCAGAGTTTCGTCTCTCATCGCGTTTAGATAGAACATTGATATGGCTTGGAATGTGTTTGAGGTCTGAGTAAAAGTGGAAGAATGGTGAAGTGGTCCATCTCACAAGCTATGGGATCGATTATAGGCGTAACGTGTGAACATTGATGTTGCTATGTCTCACTCCTAAACAAACAAAGTTAGTTCAACCAAAATATATTTATTTCTTAAACTTGACGTCAGTGTGGGATTCAAATACATATTCTCACTTCTGTATGGCTATATAAGCAAACATACTCTTCTCATTACATAGCAGAGCAAAGCAGCAGTTCACTTTCTATTCCTGTGCTAACGTTAACAACAGTAGTCACAGGCATTAGCCAATATGGCAAATTATGTGCTTGTTATGACACCGAGCGTAGTTATTCTATGTCTCGTTCTTGCTTTTGATGCTACTTCTATCTGCAGAGTAGACGTTGTGGATTTTGCTACCCAAGATTTCTTCAATGGAATTTTATCTGGTGCTTCTGACTCCTGCCAAGGAAAAACATTCTATACATATGATGACTTCATTAACGCGGCCACTTCATTCTCTGGCTTTGGCACAACTGGGACCGACGATGACCACAAGAGAGAAGTCGCTGCTTTCTTCGCCAATATTGCTCACGAGACTGACAGTACAGACATGCTCTCTGTTTCCATGAACATATTCTTAATATGATCTCCAAATCTATAGATTCATGATTTCATTTCAGAATTTGTAGATATTCAGAATTGGTTTTTAACTATGTTGACAAATATTATATATTGACTGACTGACTGATTGACACTAGGGTTGTGCTATGTCGAGGAAATAGAGAAGACCGACTACTGCGATTCCACCAATACTACAATATATCCCTGCGTAGGCGGGAAGCAATACTACGGGCGTGGCCCCTTGCAACTCACATGGTCTGTTTGTCTACTTAGAAAGCAAGCAAGTTATCTTGGTATCTGTTGATTTTAGTTATAAATTATTTTGTTACTGTAGCTCTTACATTTGAATTGAATGTTTCTTGATGGACGGTTTTTCTGAGTTGTTTTTGCAGGAATTATAATTACGGTGCCGCTGGGGATTACCTGGGCTTTGATGGGCTGAATCACCCTGAAATTGTAGCTCAGAATGACCCAATCTCGTGGAAAACTGCGGTCTGGTTTTGGATGAAGGATAGCAATTGCCACTCCGCTATCACATCTGGGCAAGGATTCATGGCAACGATTAAAGCAATCAATGGGGAAGAATGCAACGGTGGAAACTCCAACGCAGTTGATGAACGCGTCAATTATTATACCAACTATTGTAGTGAGTTTAATGTAGATCCAGGAGCTAACCTTAGCTGTTAAGTATAATTAACTGTGACATCTTGATCTCCTTCAAACAATCCAAAATGGCATACTAAAATTTCTTTCATAGTCAATAAAATCGATAGAGACTAATTACCATGGTTAGCATTAGCAGAGCAGGGATCATACATGTACACGGTCCTTTTCTCCAATGGTCAGAGTCTTTTTCCTTAGATTCAAACTGTCGAAATGGTGACAACCAATTTATTATAAGATTGTTGTTTTAAGGATTGTTGAAACAAATTGGTTGGAGCATTTAATGAATCAATTTTCATTTAATGGTGGAGAAATTGTTTAAATATTTAAGCTTGTACAGGTATATATTGAGCAAGGGCTTCAAACCCTCTACTAAGCATGTAAAGAGGAATAAAATAGTCTTGCCATGTCGCGTGGATGTTTCCCCTTAAAAGAGTTTTTACCACATAAAAGTTATGTATCCTCTCTTGTGTTTGTTGTGTTTGCTATTTGCTATTTTGTATGTATGTTTATGTTTTTTATTGGAGATTTATTATTTAAGTAGGGATGTCATTTTTTGAAACAGGGAACTTGGGTACATCGGGTACATCTCGGTAATATATATATATATGAAATCAAAAATTTTAAAATTCAAATCATTTTCACTAGTATTCAAAAAATAACATGCACATTCCTTAAAAGTTCATGAATCATTGATATAAAGTGGAAATTACATATAAAACTTAAGTCTAAACATGCTATCATAGAATCATAATGACATAAACCAAGTGGAAATTCAAATTATTGTTTGCATATTGATATGATTCATCAATCATCTAATTCATGATATATGTCAAATGTCATACAGCATAGAGTATACTACATCCAAAATTCGAAATGCAAAAAACATTGAACATTGAACAATGAACAATGAACATCAACAACATAGCTAAGTTGGCTTCATCAAGCCATGTCATCTAGGTTAGTTGCATCTATAACATCACGATCATCACCAAGGTCCTCAACCAACAAGCTCTCTAGGTAGTCATCACTCTCAAGTGGAGGCTCCTCCTTATCCATAACAACTGGAGGTATGTCGACAAGGCCATCTAGTTGTATCTCCTCATCCACACATGTGGTGTCATCTACCAATTGGTCCCATCTCTTGAAAAGATCCTCTTTGTATCCTGGGTCTTTTCGAGATATGAGATGAAGTGTGATTAGAATAATTTTTTTGCCTTCTTCAATCTCAATTTGTTTCTCTTCATTGAATGTATGAAAGAATAAGTGCTCTAGTCCCTCTCACAAGATGAGGAACTAGCTACATGCCCAAATAAAAAATTAGAAGTGTTAGGGAGACAACAATGTTAAGTATGTAAATTAAATAATAAATTTTAATTAATACACACAAGATGAGGAACTACTACTAGTTACCTATCCAAGTAATCGTATGAAAAATTGCTGCAACTCAGGAGCGTCAACACCATGAAGCCACCACCAATCAATTGGATCCTTTTATTGTGCTTATTGGTCAAAGAATCATGTGAGGCGAAGACAGCTTGCCCACGTGAAAATTGGCCCAAATTGACCTCGTATCTCAGAGGCCTCTTCTGTAGAACAATAAAAAAAATTAACTATAATCATAAACCCTTTCGTTTCAACACCTCTCTACCTTGGGAAGGAGGCCTCCTTCCTATCGAGGGATCATACCATTTTGGATTCACTCCATACGCTACCATATGAAGTGGGTTGTTCAATTTGTTCCACCGTCCATGTATGATATTTTCCAACTTTACCCATAAATTAGGATCTTTCACATATGTGATGGATCTAATCCTCTCACACATAGAGTCCATGTTCTCATAAATCTCACCTAAACATGGACCATCTGTGTCTTCATAGCGGAGCATATCACATATCGACTCTACAAATTCCACAACAAATTTGATGTCACCCCAAAATTGATCATCCAAAATCAATATCTTCACCTCCACAGCAGCATATGATCTAGGAAACCTCCATTGATCCCACATATCACTGATTACAGTGGCATCTAAATCCCCCTTCATCTCCGCAAACCTCCTAATCCAAATGTAGTAGGTTGCAAATATGGTATCAACTGGTTTAAGAAGCTCCAGTTTGGCATGCCTACGATAAATGGCTTGTGAATGGTGGTGGTTGCACATGAACATCTGAATCTTCCTACCATTTTCAATTAGCAGTCAAATCCAATCAATTTTTCCAATATCTTTCAATGCATTATTGAGATAATGCACTACTCATGGTGTCCAAAAAATGTGCCTAAGGACCTCAATAATTCACAAAACAAAACAAAAAATCAGATTTCTTATTTAGGAACAAAATTTTAAAACTAAAAAACAAATTAACAAAATCGTATTTAAAATTTAAAATTACTAAATTAAAAATCAGAATTCAGAATTGTAAATTAAAAAAAAAAAAATTGTAGTTGTTAACTTGTCACTAACATGAACTTATTTTGGACCATCATCCCTATTGCTTTGCACACTGGGGCTGCATCAGTAATCACTTGAACAACATTGGATGGCCCAACCTCTGCAATGGCATCACATAATTGGTCTTTCAAGAACATAGTGTTATTTTCTTGACCAGAACAATCAATTGCCTTCAGAAAATACGGATCGGATATGGAAGAGAGAATAATGTTTATCAATGGTCGATGTCGACAATCATTCCAACCATCCATCACAATGTAGTACCCATATACACTCCAATATCCCTTCAATGGTTCCATTTCCTTCTCAATACATGCCTTTTCCTTGGCCACCAACACGGTTCGAAGCTTATCATAATGCTGTGCCTTATACCTGGATGTCAATCATTAATGGCATGGACCATTTGCTCAAAATAGGGTGAGTAATATGAACTAAAAGGGATGCCACATGCAAGAAAAAATCTTGTTATTGCAATATCAACACCCTCCCTTCCCTTCAAATCAAACATGTCATATATGCCACGAAACATTTTAGGCCTCTTGTGTGATGTTACATTTCTTTTTTACGCCTTTGATGGCACATTTTCATCACCAAGACGAACTTCATCCTTCGATGGCACTTCGTCCTCATTGGGATCATCATTGTCATTATCAACAACACGATATGATCGTGAGATTTGTTTTCTTGCCTTACCATCAGCCCTTCGTTGCTCCATTTGTATACTAGGGAGTGTAGTGGGATCCTTCGGGTCTCCCAAACAAACGTCAACACCCTTCTTTGGAATGTTCATGAAATGGGCTTTAACTTGGGTGTAGTTGCCCTTCCATTCAGCTTGAAAAAGGTGATATTCTATATTGGCTGTCCCCCTCCACCCTTTGGTGGTTTTGTCATCTCCACATGATTCCAAAGAGGATATTAAGGGTTTGAAGATGACATATTGGTTGGGAACCTGGAATAATAAAATTTTAGATGAGGGAACCAAAATAATAGAATACATAAACTGAAATATCAAATGACAAAAATTAAATAACAATGAAGTTATGAACATGTATCAACATTATTGTTTACTATTTAGTATATTTAGTATTTTAAACTTTACAGTGATTTTGATAAGAAATACTTAGGAAATTGCAATACAAAACAATGATTTTTAGATGTTGAGAGGAAAATGAATTGTTAAACTTAAAAATTTTAAATTTAATAAATTAATTATCTTGTTGGACTCTAGAAAGTGGGAAAACAAAAATTATGGAAAAAATACCTTCGGGATGCTCCTCCTCTCCCACTGTCGTGTTGCTTCTCTTCTCCTCCCTGCTTGCCACATCCAGATCCTCTCTCCTCTTTTGCGGACTTCTCCTCTACCAAGGGATGCTCCTCTCTCCTCCCCCACGGGCTACCTTGTCTCCTCTCCCGCGGGATACCTCTCATGTCCCACGAGCTGCCTTCTCTCCTCTCCTACGGGATACCTCTCCTCTCCTCTGTCGTGGGCTACTTCCTCTCCTCCCTAAAGCAGGATCCTATCCTCCTTTGTTGCAGGCTCCTCTCCTTTCCTCTGCTACAGGATTCCTTTTCCCCTCTTTTCCACCGCCTTTCTTGCAACACCAACACTTTGAGTTGGGTGCAATGGGAATGGAAAATGGGTTGGGGAGGGAAAGTTCGTAATTGTTAAGAGGGTAGAGGGACCCATGCCCACCCTTTCCCTCTTCAAAAATCAAAAAACAATGAAAAAAATGCATTTTTTCAATTAACAGTCGGCCGAAGTTTCCTTGGAGTCCCTAAAATCGGGGGACAGGGTCCCCAAACCAAGCAAAGTTTCTTCTTTTTTTGCCCAAAGGTTTCCATTTCTTGGGTAATTCAACGGAAACTTGAAGAGACTCCTGAGAACTCCCCGACCCAGTTTCTGAGATGAGGGGACCGTACCCAGGATGGGGACGCGAACCCAATCCCCGGGGGCGGGTACCCTTGCTACACTGTTTATTATCTGTGGGCTTACAGCCCCAACACAAACATCTACGATCAAAGGGTTATCCATTCCAATGGACTGTATGAACGCAACAAATTAACATTTATGAATTGTAATCATGAAATTTGGCATATATTTGACAATATTGAAATAGATTATGTATTTAATATCAATGTATTATTAGAAAGGAAATGAATAGAAAAGAATAAGTGTATATTTGGTTTCAAAATTATGTTGGTTATTTTAAGGATATATTGTTCCCGGAAGTTGAAGCCACCACGCTCTGTTAATAATATTATCTTCAACTTTAATCCACCGCATGGATTCGTAAATTAAAAAGGAGAGGCATGATCGACCACATTTAATAATTTTAAAATATTTTGTTAATTTTATTAAAATATTTTAAGTGGTGATGATAATGATGGTTAACTTCCACTTAAATCAAATAGGTCTACTAAACCTCAAGAGAAAAGAAGGAATTATTTGGATTTTTGTAAAATTTTATTCTTATGTTCAAAGAGCTTAGAGAGAAACGTTCCTACATGATCACCATAGTTTTTACAAGTTAGAAGGTTAGGGAGGTTTGTATTGTAACAAAGATTATGAATTTGTGATATAATGTGGGTGTACACAAAGCACTCTAAAAGAAAGTAACCTTCATTCTCAACATTCCTAGTCTCACAGAGATGGCAAATCCTTTCCACCCATGGTGTTTTAGGAGTTTGACATTGTCGTATTTCACTATGAAGCTCATGAGAATTCGTCCTTATATTGGATATATTGATTTTCTTATTTGAACTAGTTGAAATAGAGAGATAATTTCGATCTTCCAAATTAGGGTTAATGACCTCATTATAGTATCTTAATTTTCTTTTAGCCTCTAGATCTTTCTTGTCCCACATTTTCTCTTTAAACTTACTTGCGAAAATATTTTTTTAATACTATTGATATTTTGTAAAGTGACTTTTTCATCAATCACCCAATGGTTTAACCAAGCCTTAGCGTCTTTATACTATCATTTATTGAGCCTTAATTGATCTTCAGAAGGATTTAAAGCAATTTTAGGAAGTCTCTAGTCTCCCATGTTATTAATCATGTACTTGTACATCAAGTATCTAGTCATAGTAATGCTCTCGATGGAGGAGTACCTACTTTTATTAGGAGAATAGGACAGGGTGTATTGCTTTTAATTTTGAGGTTATAAATTAGAAAGCATTTATATATTTGCTCAATCCTTCTCTAAGGTTGTCTAGAGATGTTGCGGCCCCAAAATTCTTAACCGTACAGGATAAAAGAGTGATGAGAGTTTCAAAAAGGAACTTATTTTTATCCCACATCACAAGGTTTATTGACTTACAGTTGTTTTCAAGACGAAAATAACCTTTCCACCCTCTATTAATTATTTTCTCAATGCTATAGTTCTAGTTGAGCTTTTGATGAAAATCAATTCCAAGATATTTGTAAGAAGACACTTCCTCCAAGTTGCTATTGTCATAAATAAAATTAGCTTAGGTGACCTTCTTCAATTTAATAAGCATAACTTTTATATTGTCAGTGTTAATAGCCATACCCATATTATAGCAGAAATATTTGAGAATTCTTAATTGTTTATCAAGATCAAAGGGACGCCTTGCCATAAGAACTATATCATCAACACAAGAAGGAGGAGGAGGACTATTCTAGTTAAGGTCGTGCCAGCACAACGTATTTCTTCTAAACAACCTTCTAGCTTATCTATGTAAATGTCGAAAAGGATAGGGGAGAGGGGCCAACCTTGCTTAACTCCAATATTACAATTAATATCCTTCGACCACCCATCAGTACTCTTGAATTTGGAAATGGCGGTTTCTTATAATATTTTTCGTGGCAGCTCTCAACTTGAAAGGAACCTTAACTCTTCCAAACTGTTCCACAAGTTATTTATAGACATCATATTGAAAGCTTTTCTAAAATCCACAAAGAAACAGAAAATAATGGATTTATTATTACAACATTCTTCTTCAATTATCTGAAGCGTAATGATGTATTCTAAAGGAAATGATCAACTTTATTCAAACATATTTTTTTATTAATTTAAAATCAATTAAACATAAACATAAATAAATAATATTTTATGTAAATATCATATTATATTAATTCTATTTATATAAACATCTCAACCTCTCCTTTTATTTAAATAAATAAAATTTTATGTAAATGTCATTTTTATACTAATTTTATTTATATAAACATCTGGATCTCTCATTTTATCTAGTTTTTATATTAATTATTTATAGCAAATCACTTATTTTTATATATAAACATATTTCTATTTCTATTTATATTTTTATTAGCATATAATAATATTATTATAAATATTGTATTTCTTTTAATTGAGGTGTAAATTATATGTAAAACAATACATACATTTAATTTTTACAATAAAATTATTAACGATTTACAAGAATATATATATTTTTTAGTCTTAACATGTATTAAGATGCTTTGTGATATTATGATGATGATGATGGTTAACCTCCAATGAGAACAAATTTGGTCTATTCGACCTTAAGAGAAAAGACAAGAAAGAAACTATTTGGTTTTCTTTAAAATGTTATTCCTATGCTCAAAAAGCTTAAAGAGAAGAATTCCTAACTCACCATAGTTTTGAGGAGTTAGAAGGTTAGAAAGATATGTATTGGAGCAACGATTATGGAACTAAGATCTAATGTGAGTGTAGGCAATGGGTGTACGCAAGGTATTCTAAGAGAAAGTGATTTTCACCATTAATGCCCATGGAATCGTAATATGGAAAATCCTTTCAACCTGCAACATTTTAGCAAATGGCCAGCACCTTTTTTCACTATGCGGCTCATGATAGCTCATTCTAATCTTGGAAATATTAATTTTCTTCTTTGAACTAGTTAAAACAGAGAAATAAGTTTGATCCTCTAGATTAGGGGTAATGACCTCCTTATAGTATCACAATTTTTTTTAAACCTTTAAATCCTTCTCACACCACATTTTCTCTTTAAACTTAGAAGTAATAATATTTTTAATTTTATTGATATTTTGCAAAGTGGTAGTTTTATCAATCCCCCATTGGTTTAGCCAAGTCTTGGCATCTTTATTCCACCCCTACTCGAGGCTCAAGTGGTTATGGCTGGAATTTAAATCAATTTTAGGAAGTTGATGGTCTCCCATGTTGTTTATATTGTGCTTGTACATTGAGTACCTGCATAGACATGATCTCTATGGGGGAGAGCCCCACTTCTAAGAGGAGAATAAGATATGGCGTATTTCTTTTAATTTTAAGGTTGTAAGTGATAAAACACTTTTTTATTTGCTCAACTTTTTTCCAAGATTCTCCGTAGATGTTTCAACCTAAAACTTCACAATCATACAAGATAAAAAAAAAGTGACAAGCGTTTCAAAGTGGAAATTATTTTTATCCCACATCACAAGGGTTGTCAATTTACAATTGTTTTCAAGACCAAAGTAAACTTTCCACCCTCCATTAATCCTTTTCTCAATGCTATAGTTCCAATTGATCTTGTGATTGATATCAATTCTAAGATATTTGTAAAAGTCACTTCCTCTAGGTTTCTATTGTCATACAAAAAATTAGTCTAAGTGATCTTTTTGGATTTGATAATCATAACTTTTGTTTTGTCGGTGTTAATAGTCATGCCCATATTAGAGAATAAATACTTAAGAACTCTTAATTGCTTATCAAGATAAAAGGGACACCTTTCCATAAGCATAATATCATCATCATAGAGAAGAAGGATGATGACTATTCCTCCTAAGGTCGTGTCAGCGCAACCTGCTTCCTCTAAACAACTTGCCAACTTATCAATGTAAATTCCAAATAGGTTAGGGGGGAGGGGGGGGACTTGCTTAACTCCAATATTACTGTATCCTTCGACCACCCCTTAGTATTCTTGAACTTCGCAATGACATTCTCATATAACCTATCACAATAGCTCTCAACTCGAAAGGAACTTTTAGATATTATAATCTATTCCACAGATTATTTCTAGGCACCGTATCAAAATCTTTTCTAAAGTTTACAAAGCAACAAAAATGATTAGATTTATTATTAGGACACTCGCCTACAATGATCCTAAGCATAATGAGGTGGTTTTTGGTTGAGTGATGTCTTATAAAACCCACCTAGCCTTTATCACATTGTCCTTCGCTTTCTATCCATATTATAATATTCTTTACAAAATATTTCCATATAACTTGGCCAAAATATTGGGAATTGTATATTCTTTGCATGTAATTGACGGTCGAAGTTGATAGTTGAATAGTATAAGTCAACTGGGGTTAGAATTCAACATACAGTGGAAGTCTGGTCGACCGACCGATCAAAATAGTTGGTTGATAGAAGGAAAATGATTGGTCGATTGGAAATCAACACAATGACCAAAAGCACAACAGGTGATTGACCAAGGTTGACCCATTCAAGTCGATTGTAATATAATAATTGAAAGTGGTTAGGAAGTTATAGATTGACATTAATGAGCAATTGGTTGTATTGCGTCTATAAATAAGATGTAATGGCTATCCAAATAGTGGGATGTAATGAAGTGTGATTTGAGGTCTAGTAAATAATAGTTGTAAACATTAGTTAAGAGTGTTGATTAATAGATGAGTGGTAATCTCACTAATTTACTAGTTTTTCCCTGGTAGAGGGGTTTCCGGGGTAATTTTTGTGTGTTATATTAATGTGTTGTGTGCCATTACTTAAGATATAATTGTTTTTAACTATATGAATCACTATGCATGCTCAATTTAAATAGGTATCATAACCCATCAGTTAGAATCAAAGTTATATTTCATTGCAAGGGAACGCCACTATTGTTGATGGTTTGTCTTGGTCTTGGATTTGGTGTATACCTATTTCAGTGGGTGTTTCCAAAAAAATTGATTTATAGTTACATTGGCTAACACGTCGAGGATAGAAATTGAAAAGTTTAATGGGAATAATTTTGAGCTTTGGAAGCTTCAAATGGAATATCTCCTTGTGGATCAAGAACAATGGGTTGCAGTTGTTAGGATATTTTAATACTCCATCGTTGTCCTACCTAGCATTATTTCTTTTTCCTAGTAGCTGATGATGTCATTTTCCCCCTAGTGGTGTAAAGATGTCATCCTGGATCCATCTACCACCTTATGTTCCCTGCATACATCATTTTAGGACCACTTAAGTCAGTTCCATATTTTTTAGGAACCTACTCAGTGTTCCAGTTCAGTTCACCTGAGTTAGCTGACTCTTGTGGGGGGGTCTATGCTCTGAATGCCACTGATTGTGTCCTCGTGCGCCTTTTCTGAGTGATTTGCATGATAAACTGACTGATGCGCCCTCCTTGGTCAGTTAACTAATTTTGTCTTCAATTAACTGAGTTAGGTTCAGTTTAGTTGAGTTTGGGTCTTTCGAAGCACTCCAGTAGTGACAATTCCTATGCTAGATAAACTGAGACTTGAATTCTCCTAGATTATTTGAATTCTCTCCATTGTAACATCATTGTTGACTATACTGATTATTGGATCATGTGACATTCTTTTGTTCCTATATGAGTTCTCATGCATGATTAATTGTCTACTCTTTTTTACTACAATTTTCACTCTTTCTTTCTCTGTGAGGTATACTCAACTCCATGATCTATTGTGATTTAGAATTTCACAATAGTCGACCTAAGAATGACTATGGTTGGTGTGTTGAAGGAATATTGTCAGAAAATCTATAGAAAGGAAAGGAGTACAATCCATTTTTGTTTAGTAGATTTTGTATTGTTGAATATCTCATAATAAGACACTACAAAGAAGTTATGGGAAAACTTGGGGAACTTGTGCCAGTCAAAATATTTGGTTAACAATTTTTTTCGTCGAAATAAGTTATATAATTTGAGCATGAGTGAAAATGAATCAGTTACAGAGCACATTAATGCATTAACACTGTGATTAGTCAGTTGTTTTCCATAGGTATCAAAATCACTGAGGAGGAAAAATGTATAAGTTTGTTGTGTTCTTTGCCACATTCCTAGGATACACTAATCATGGCTATTGGAAGAAAAAATATCACATTGAATTTCAACGATGTGGTTGCATATTTATTTTCAGAAGAGATGAGGTGAAAGAACATGGAAGGTTTTATCCACAACGCCTTGACGATAATCGGTTGACTGGTAGGTAAATGAAAAGGAAAAAGCTCAGGTAGAATATTGAATTCGAGAGGAAAATATAAGACTAGATATAAATCCTCCTAGCCAAACGAAAACATGTTGGCGATGAAGTAAATTCAAGCATTATACTAATGAAATTGTAAGACAATAGAAGTCAAGAGAATAAAAGGTTCTAAGGTCAGTTCATTGAAGGTAAGTCTTGCAAGAAGAGAAAGGTGATGTGTATTTTGCCTCTACAAGTACAGAGTCAAATCGTGACTATTGATTGATCGAATCTGGCGCATCATATCAAATGACACCACGCAGAGAATGGTTATGTGAATATGAGAAGTTTGATGGAGGTGATGTCCTTCTAGAATATTATTCACTAACTATGATAGTCAATCTAGGTAAAGTTCGACTAAGACTAAAATATGGAAGAATAGGAACACTTCCAGGAGTGATGCATATCCTAGGTTTGGTTCGAACAATTATCTCCATAATTAGTAAGATGGGGAATGCAGTTATGCAATCTATATTTGAGAAAGATACATGCAAGATGGTGCGAGGACCGATGGTATTGATGAGAGGATTTTGGACTAGAACCTTGTACAAGATATTGAGAAGAATAGACACCAATGGTTGTGCTAATGTAGTCTATCCTGAATATGATAGCATATTTTCTTGTCTAATTTACTCGACCACGTTGTGGCATCCACGGATGGGTCATATTGGTGAGAAAGGTCTTCATTTTATGCACAGTAAAGGTATGGTCAAAGGTCTCCCTATCTATTCTAAATACGTTGACTTTTGTGAACATTGCATTTATGGTAAATAGAGTCATGTAAGTTTCTCATATGGTGCTACTAGGACAAAGGAAATACTGGATTTAATTCATAGTGATGTGTTTGGACCATTGTCGCTCCCTTCACTAGGAGGATCATAGTATTATGTCTATTTCATAGATGATTTCTCCATAATGACATGGTTTTATTTTCTAAGGAAGAAATTTGAGGTCTTTGAGAAGTTCCAAGAGTCCAAGGCTCTTGTAGAGAATCATATTGGTATAAATATCAAGGTGCTGAGAACTGATAATGGAGGAGAATTTTGTGGGAAGGAATTCAACCAGTTATATAAGAAGCATGGTATAGCTCGATAAAACAACACTCCTTACATTCCTCAATAGAATGGATTTGATGAAAGAATGAATATAACGTTGATGGATAAAGAGAAGAACATGCTCAATGGTGTAGGCATCAGACAAGAATTCTAGGCAGGAGTATTCGAGTCTCGACACGGCATTTTACCTAGTGAACAGGTTACCATCGATGGCTTTGATCGACAAGACTCCATATGAGCCACGGGATGGTAACAATCCCTCTCTTACACATTGTAATAACCCCAAATGCCATAACTTTGTTTTAAGAAAAAACAAACAATGTAAAGGAAAGAATAATTGGCATCTTGCTCATTTAACCCTTCATCCTCATACAAATCTCTTGATAATTATTCAAGTTTTGAACAAGCATTGATATATTTGTTTGATGAATGTCTAATTTATGTCTTTAATAAATTAATATCATGTCTTATAACATTTATCTCCACTTCTTAGTTCATCAAGTCAAGAAGAGTTTATGTTGGACAAGAGAGTATTGCTTACTTAGTCGATGGCTAACATCTCTTTTCTGGTGCAGGTCATTCTGCATCAAGGACTATATCTCCAATAAACATGGTGCTCTCTTGTTCCTAAGGGATTGTAGATAAGGTAATATTATAAGTCTATTTTTTAGTTTCTAATTTTGATATGGAGTAAAATTTTCCTTCCATCATTATTTTATGCTTCCATCACTATGGTTAAAACTTAGGTGGCAAGTCCTTGAAACAGTACTAAGTGGGTGGAAGGTCTCAATTACTAGGCACCACGTTTCGGCCTTTCTGTCAAATAATTTAAGTGTCCACCCCAAGTATTCCTTTTGGCTTATATTCGGGTTTTCCAAGGTTTTCTGAACATTTCATTCACATTTTCATCCTGTAGAGGGATCTTCCCTCCTTGGCTCCTATATGTATCCAACCTCGGTATCTACCAGTTTATTTCGGGATGGTATTTACCTTGTACCTCTGTTCGGATTTGTTCCAATTTTCTCTAAATTCCCATTGTAGCTCACCAAGAGTTCCTATATAACACTTTCTGCTTTTGAAGTTTAATGTTTTCTACAAGTAATTTTAATTCTTCTCTTGTCCAGATTTGAAACACTCTTAATGTAAATTATTTAGTTTTTGTTTATCCATCATTTAACTTGGTTTTTATTTACTTCATATGTTTCTAGGATACTGAAGGCAATGAGGGTTTTCGGTTTACATTTTCCTTCACAAACTAATTCACCTGGCGTTACGGGTAAGCAGTATTCCCCATCTCAGCTACAACTCTCAATTGAGTATGGTGAATTGAATGTCTTGGTGAGTGGATTAGGAAGCCTCATAAGGGATTTGAACTACATTTATTTGTTAATTTATGAGTGAGTCATTTGTCAAATTCCTGTTTCGAGAGAGGTTTTGAAGAATTCGAGCCTTTATTTATAGTTTTCAAGGGTTTGAACCCTGGGATTTAGACTAATTATCATCAATTGTTCTGATGATCTTGTATATGGTCGTATGGCCTTTAAATTATGCTAGATCTCTAGATTGTTTGAATTTTATCTTATTATCTAATATGGTTAGGGTTTGACGAATCCCTTAACTTTTTTTATCTCCTCAATGAAATAACCTAGTATGTTTGACAATGTTTACATGTGATGGAGCTTATTTTACTCTATTTGTAATATTCTAGCATATGTTCCTCAATTTCGAATTTTCTACGAGGAAGTGAATTAAATGCAATTACTGAGGGTTTGGGTGTTTACTAATCATTTAGTTTAAAATACCATATTGATATATCCCACTACTTAAACTTATATTGTATGGCTCTGTGATTTTCCAAATTTTATTATTGCAATGTCACCTAGTTATATCATCTTTAAGAAATAGAGATTTACTCTCACAACATCTTATTGTCTATATTTTATGAACACTTGCATGTTAAGGAAGAGTTTCCGAGTATGATATTATGCAGTTGAACATATGGTTGCATCATCCCAGCTCGGTGTTCCTTAATTAATTGTTCCTTATCTTCCATTAAAAGATAGGCACCCTTCCCGTATATCTGAAATTAACAGTCTCGAAAATTCTAAGACTAAACCTTTATTTTATTTTGCAAAGTATTGTATGCACAATTTATGTTTGTGGTTTCTACAATAAATACAAGAATTACTCTACCCTTTTTGCACTAGTGTAGTAGGCTAAAGAACATACCTTTGTAAAGTCGAAATCCTCTATATGTGATTCAGTTATGACTCTCCATTGTGTTTTTATTTGAATGCACTGCGAAGAGTATGGCTTTTATTTCTTTTATTGTCCCTCAACGAGTTACAGTTTTGGTTCAAGTTATAGTTATGTGGTTACAATTATTTGTTAATTACATTTGGACCATAGATTTTATGCGTTATATTATTATAGAATTTCCTTCAATAATAGTTTCTAAATCCAAACCTTAAAGATTTTATGCCCAAATAGGGATTAAGAATCCCCGAATTCAAGGAAGTGAATGGTTCCTTCAACCCTAGTTGGTTTTACATGAGTTTTCTCCTTTGAAACTCCTAAATTAAATTATATTTATGAGTTAATACTATACCGTAACTAGTAAATTTTAATATTCCGATTGTAAGTACTAAGTATTTCACCTTACACACTCAGATAATTCAGAGAGTGATTAACAAATATTTAGTAAATAAGTTCCAGTTCTACTCCTAGAAACCTTTACAATAAATAGTTATCCTCCCAAGATTTCTTTCTAAGAATAACAGGCTAATAGCTACTCTAATATCTATAACAAGAAAATCAATCACTATTCTCATTAAAATATTTTAATAGATAACGAAGTATAAATTGACTGTAATTAAAAATGAAGACCATTGATCTAATTCCTATGAACCTGTAACAGCTTTTACCTTTAAATTCATTTTAACATTCAGAAAATAAAGAGAAGTGTAAGAAGACTTATCAACCTTAATAGTCCAACTGAATTAGGAACGTCCATGTTCCTCCTAGCCTTTGATTAATTGATTAGATCAATAATCACCCCAGAGACAAACCAAGCACTCTAACAAGGAACAATCGGGAATTATATGTTCTTTATCTATAGGTTAAACTAATGCATAGAACCCATGAGGCTTTTTACCAGCTCTGTGTAAAACTTCATTTAATCCTTCAATCATAGTTTCTCTAGAACTACTCGGTTCATTTCATAAACAAGAGCGTTCTAATTTTTACAAATAAACCTTCCAATGGAATTTAGACCAATACCCTCTCAGTATTGTCTTCTCTACAGATTTCTCTTTAGGGGATGACTCTGTTCATAATTTCCTTTTGCAGAATTCCTTCCCATAGGAAAAGTATGCCCCTTTTTATATTTCTTTTCATTTCAAAAGGTGGTTAGGATTCTTTATCAGTTTATTTTAATTTATGAGTTAATATTTTGTTTAACTTTTCCCTTAAAATATTTTCAAATATTAATATTAAAAGGATTATTCCTCCCCTAGAGTGTTCGGTCCCTCTTTAGTGGTTGTTCCCAATTCAGTTAGACATTAACTAGATGAGATAACTTGCATTGCATATTAACCTTTTATGCTCCAAATCCTTTTCAACTCAACATCAAATCCAAATGTAAACAATTAAGATTAGATGTTTGATGCTCCATAGCCTCTAAGCCCAACATCAAGTTTTAGCAAAATATCAAATGTATCTGATGTTCCATAGCATCCTAGCTCAACATCAAGTCTTAATAAAATATCAAACACACATGATGTTCTAAAGCATGCTAGCTCAACAGCACGTCTTAAAAAAATAAAAAAAACACATCTGATGTTCTAGAGCATCCTTGATAAACATCAAGTATTAACAAAATAACTTTTTGATTCTTTACATACTTTCAAGGGGTGTTCAAACGAGGGATATTACATCCCACCCCACTAAAAAAAAATTGTCCCGATGTTAGTGCTATTTTTATGAGTTCTGAAATAAATAAGGGTATCTTTGCTTTATGACTTCTTCTATTTCCCATGTAGCATCTTCAGGGTTGTAATGTTTCCATTTTATCTTAAGTTGGGATATATTCTTCTTCTAGAGTTGCATTTCTCTCTGATCCAAGATACGAAGGGGATCTTCCATGAATTCCCCTTTTGGTTCCACCTGCAACAAGTTACAATCCACAACATGTTTAGGATCATAAATATATTTTTTTGGTAAAGATACATGAAAAACATTATGTATTTTAACGTGAGATGGAAATGTTATTTCATAGGCTACTGGTCCTATTTGTATCAAAATTTCAAATGGACCTAAGTATCTAGGAGCCAACTTTTTGCATGTCTCCAGACTCGAAGAACTTTTTCTTGCTTTTACTTTCAAATATACATGTTCCCCCACTTGATATTCTTTGTCTCGACTATTTTTGTCAATGTAAATTTTTTGTCTGTCATGCACTTCCTTCAAGTGTTGTTGCACTTTCTTAAAAATATGCTCAAGTTATTTTAGAAAAATTGGCCCCAATATTAAATCAATGCACTAGACTGTCCCAAGTCATAGGTGTCATGCATTTCCGTCCATATAGCACTTCAAACGGGGGTCACCATCTTAGTTGATGTTTGGTACCCACTATTGTAAGCAAACTCTACTAGGTGTATATAATCTTCCCATTGCTTTGTATTATGCATGACATACATCCTCAACATGTCCTCCAATATATTATTAGTACGCTCAATTTTCCCATTTGTCTGTGGGTGATATGATGTACTGAAATTCAAATTTGTGTCCAGACCTGTAAATAAGGCCTTCCAAAAGTTCCCTGTATATTTTGTGTCCATGTTAGATATAATAATTTTTGGAATACCATGCAGCCTGAAAATTTCTTTTAATAAAATGTCTGCTATATGTATTCCCTTCTAAGTTGATTTTACTGGAATGAAATGTGTTGCTTTAGACATTTTATCCACAACTACTAAAATGGCATCATTCAGTTTCTTACTTTTGGGAAATCCGACGATAAATTCCATGCTTATCACATCCCATTTCCATTCTGGAATGGGTAGTGGCTGTAATAGGTCGGCTGGATGTTGATGTTCAGTTTTGACCATTTGACACTCCTGACAATTTGCAATATATAGGGCTATATCTGCCTTTAATTTAGGCCAAAAATAATATTTTTTCAGCGCAGATATCATTTTTGTATAGCCTAGATGGCCCAAGTATGGTGGCTTGTGAAATTATTCTAAAAGCTCGGCTCTAAGTTTTTTTTGTTTCAAGCACATACAACCTGTTTTTATTCCACATTAAACCTATTTCGTCGATGTTATAGTTTTCTTGCTGTTGTCCTAATTTGTTTTCTGAAATTTTCTTGGTGATTTCAATGTAAAAACCATCATCTTTGAATGTTGTTCTGATTCTGCTCTGTAAATCATAATTATAAATTTACTAGTTGTTACTTCATATAACACGTGAATTTTTTGTCTTAGGGCATTTGCAACTTTTTTCTATTTCCATTTAATATGTTTAACTTCAAAATTATACTCTCTCGGGAGGGCCAACCATCTAGCTTGTCTATCATTTAAATTTGATTTCTCGAAATTATATTTCAGTCTCGAGTTATCTATTTTAAGTATAAATCTCTTTCCCATTAAATGGTGTCGCCGCATTTTTAATGTGTGAATTATAGAAGCTAGTTCTAAATCATGTGCAACATAGTTCTTTTCATGTTCTTTGAGTTTTCGGGACTCATATGAAATGACATGTCCCCCTTGCATGAGGACTCCACCAAGCCCCTCCTTAGATGCATCAGTACAAACTACAAAATCTCCTTCCAAGTCTTATTTTTAGTATGGGTGCAGTCGTCAGTAATTGTTTCAATTGATGGAACTTATTCTCACATTTCTCTATCCCAATAAACTTTGCATTATTTTTCTACAAGGATGTTATAGGATAAGCAATATTAGAAAAAATTTCAATAAATTTATAGTAATACCCTGCCAATCCCATGAATGATCTAATTTCTGCTACATTTGAGGGATTGTTCCAATCTACGATTGCTTTGATATTTTTAGGATCCACGGCAATACCTTTTTCTTAAATTATATGGCCCAAATACTATATTTGTTCTTTATAAAAATCGCACTTACTGAACTTGGCATATAGTTGTTGTTCATGTAATGTTTGCAGAACAATTCTAAAATGTTCGTCGTGTTCCTCTTTTTTTTGGAATATATAAGTATATCATTAATAAATACCATCACGAATTTATCTATATGTTTACTAAAAATGATGTTCATCATACACATGAAATTTGCGGGTGCATTAGATAGCCCGAATGGCATCACTGCAAAATCATAGTGACCATATTTGGTTCTAAATGTTGTTTTACTTATATCTTCTTCACCGATTCTGACTTGGTGGTATCTGGATCTCAAATCGATCTCAAAAAAAAAAAAAAAAAAAAATTGGCCTCCCTTACTTGATCAAATAGGTTGTATATCCTGGGAAGTGTGAAGATGCTCACAGTAGATCCAAAGAGATGATGTAAACCTCACAATGAAAGAATTTAGGAATGACAAAAGAAGAATAGAGCAGAAGAACACAGATCCAAAGGAGCTCAGATAGAGGCAAAATAATTACACATGTTACATTAATCTGAATAGTAAAAAGGTAAATATACAATGCTCAGGATTCGAATACACTAGGTGTGATTCGAATTAGCCTGCATGGACAGATCCATAATCAGTGGAGTTTCATCAAGTCATAACTAGGAGTCCAACTCATCATCAGTGAAGTCATCAATGCACAAGTAATAGTCAACTAGCATTCAAACTAAGTCTAACTGAATGTGGTAGGTGTAACTGGCACATGGAAGCACTGATGTAGTGAAGGAGGCTCAGTGGAGGGCGCTCATGGAGCTAACTGGAGTCAAAACAGCCTATCTAGTCACACTGGAGGTCCATCGGAGTGATAAGGTCAGTAAAGAGTGAGTCAAGCCTAAAATCAGGGAGAGAACTCTTGTTAACTGAACATAACTGGACTGGTAGGTGAAGAAGTGCGCCTCTCTCATGCAGTAGGTGAAAGGAGGGCGCACTGGGCACTAGGAGGGATAAAACTCATCAGGAAGAAGTTCCGATGGCTAGCTAACTGAGGGCTAGGTGCTGGGACTGATGACTAGAAATGCATGCAAACCCTAGAATGCATGCAAACCCTAAAATACTGAAAATGAAAATGACTGAAAAGCTAGTAGGACTAGGATGGAGTATAGGAATATCCTAACACCCCCCTTTAATCCATCATGGGCCCTAGTAACTAGGACCAAAGGTCACCCATACAATCAAGTAAGATAGAAAAATAAAGAATTGTCCATAAACCGAGGAAATGGGGAAAACCTCATGGGAAAAATACCCCCCCTCAAAAGAACAGTAAATAACTCAAAGAACCATCATACTAAGCAGAAAAGAAGGAAGCTTTCATCAGTGAAAAATTCTGCAAAAAACTTGACAAGTTGATCCCCTGTAGGATGCCAAAACAGGTGCTAGATGTGGATCTAATCTTCTGATGTGCCTTCCATTGTGTAGAGGATGTATTGGACAAAGCAAGTCTCTCATGAATTCTTTCTGCAACTGGAGTGAATGGAACATGAAGAGTCTTCCCATGTGATGGAAGAGAGAACCTCATCATCATGCTGCATCTCTCATGGAGAGGTAGATGGCATAATGCAAGGTTGGCATGATGCTGAAGTCTGGTAGTTCGGTGAACAAATGAATCCTCAACTGTGTTCTCAGTAGTAGCAAGAATTGTGTGAGCCCAAATTGACCTCGAATCTGGACTGAGAATAGGTGTTGGTTCTAGATCTGAATCTTCTTGAACTATGATCTCAACATCAAGATCTTGATCTTCTTCTTCATCAGAAGAGGAGTCACTCTGATCTTGATCAAAATTTGAAGGAACAGTCGGAGAGAAGGGCATGAAGTGAGAGAACTCATATGCCTTAGAGGCATGATTAGCAACCCCATTCGCTATAATCTTTCCAGTGGAGATCTCTGTAATCTCTACTATGTTTGGACCAAAAGTTACTTGCTTTGGTGATCCTGTATGAGTCATCCGATATACTAATAACAAATTAGCTGCTAGAGAAGGAACAAATAAAACATTTTTGAACTTACCATGCTCCATATGTACTGTACCCAATCCTTTGGCAGAAATCTGAGAGTTGTCTCCCATGTGAACAGTAGGCCCATCTTTGAGATCTAAAGAGGAGAAAGATTCTTCAGAGGCAACCATGTGGTTGGAGGCTCCAGAATCTATGAGGAGGGCTTTTGACTTTGAAAAACCATCCATGAATGCATGGCAATCATCAGATCCACTTCCAGAATCAGACATCTTTGCTTCTTTTGGAACAACAATTTTGTTTTGTTCAAGAAGCTTGGTTAGTAGATCTATTTTCTTGTGCATGCAAGCTTTCTCAGGATGGTTTCCTCTCTTGCAGTAGGAGCAATTAGGTCTCTTGTGTTTGTCACTTTTGGATTTGGATGGCTTCCTGTCCTTGTCTTTTTGCCTCCCCTTTGCATTCGCTCCACTTGCTTCTCTAGCTAGAAGAGCTAGATATTTGGAGGGCTTGATGGCACCCATTTGAATCAGTTTGTTCTCTTCTTGAATGAGAGCTTCAACAAAGCCTTTTAAGGTGGGAAACTTCCATCCATGGATTGACATTCAAACAGAATGGAAAATAGATACAAAGACAGAAAATTGAGATCCAAGTTTGCTCAATACAGAGAGTACCAATTGCTCATCACTTTTAGTGATGCCACAATGCTTGCATTGTAAAACCAAATTTTGAAATTTGGAGAAGAATTCTTGAATGCTTTCAAAATTGTTAGGTTGTAGGGCAACCAATTCATTTTCGAGAATGTAGCCTCTTAGTTCATCTTGTTTGCCAAAAATACTCTTAAATTTTGTCCATAACTCATTTGGAGACTTCAATCCTTCAACATGAAACAATAGATCTTCAAACATATGAAGGCATATGCATCCAAAGGCTTCATCCATTTTATTTAGATGCTTGATTCTCTCTACAGCTGTATGTGGTATGGCATCTTTTTCCTCAACTATTCTAGAAAACCCTCTCGACTGCAAGTATACTATCATATTACCCTTCCAGTCAAAGTAATTGAAGGGAGAAAGAATTATAGGAGAAGAAGGAGCATTCGAATTGCTCATCTTGACTGTTGGAATGAGTGAAAAAGGAAACTGTTGAAACTGTTGCTGCAACTGCTGTAACTTCGAATACCTGCAAAAAATCTCAAGAATGGAGGTAGAATATACTCTATAATGGCTCTGATACCATGTGAAGATGCTCACAGTAGATCCAAAGAGATAATGTAAACCTCACAATGAAAGAATTTAGGAATGACAAAAGAAGAATAGAGCATAAGAACACAGATCCAAAGGAGCTCAGATAGAGGCAGAATAATTACACGTGTTACATTAATCTGAATAGTAAAAAGGTAAATATACAATGCTCAAGATTCGAATACACTAGGTGTGATTCGAATTAGCCTGCATGGATAGATCCATAATCAGTGGAGTGTGTTGGTATCCAATTCACTGGTGTAAATTAGACCTTAAGTTTATGTCAATCTGAAGTTTGTAATACTTAGAGGCATATCCCAAATGTAGAGACTCGGAGCTAGACTTAACTGGAAATTCAGTTTGCTTGTGAAATAAATCTATTGAATGCTAGAATGTTGTAACTTTAAAATGCAAAAACTCCCTTACAGAAGCAACTTCATTCGATCTCTTAGTTTAACCAGCAATTCATATATGAAATATTCTGAGATTAAAATGTTGAACCTAAATCTTAAAAATGAATGACAATACAATGCCTAATATCTCACTGTTGAAAACAGATTACCATTGATTTCCTTTACAAGAAGACAATTCGCAATGTGTAACTATCTTTAGCAGTGCAACATCAAATAAGTAATGTAATTGAGATGATTTCTACAGCGTTTAATCATTCAAATGAAAGAGATCATAATCCTATTCCTATAATCTAACGTGTTCTGCAATATATGATCTACTCGTTCTGCAATGTATAAGAAATCAAGTAAAACAAATCGAATCTACAGGTTTCAACTACAACATACCACACGCAATGATGCAGAGATAGGTGTGTAGGCTTGGCAAAGGGGGGCCCTCCAATGCTTTGCTTACACACACAAAGAAAATCATAGAACTCTAAAGCTCAATCGCATTCACCGTATGGAAATAGGCATACACGACAATTTATCGAATACTCCAGTCTTTATTTCAAAATCATGCGTATATCATCCAAGAAATTTTTCTTTTACAAAACAAATAGTTATATATCCCTCGTTTCTGAACTGAAACGCTATATCTATGGAAAATTAATAATGACATTGGCAATAACAATCTCCCTAAATTCAAAATCGCCCATCATCTCCAAGAAAATAGGCTAGATCGCTAGAAAATCGAACTGCCCTGTTTTTATGCTAGATGACTACACAGGTGGTCATCATTGACCAGCATTGACTCGCCACCTGTGAGAAACATGCCACAAGTTTGTTAGAAGTTTAACCATCCATGGACATCGAGGATCTTCTTTCACTCTTCAGTTTGTGCCCAGCTAGCCTGCAAGTATCCAACCTGGGAGAGATTACGGGAAGTTAGCACATTCTGTAATTTTGAATAAAATCTTAATTTAAATGCCTTAAAAATCTCATAATTCACTTATTAAGAAGCAACGACATTTATACCTTTGACCAAGGTTTTGTGGATAAAATTAAGGTTTTATGGATCGAGTATGAAGGTTCATGGAGGAAACTGGAAGGTATTTGGATGGCAAAATAGGTGAAAAATGGTGCCCAACAGAGTGTCATCAAGTCATAACTAGGATTCCAACTCATCATCAATGAAGTCATCAATGCACAAGTAATAGTCAACCAGCAGTCAAACTAAGTCTAACTGAATGTGGTAGGTGTAACTGGCACATGTGGTAGGTGTAACTGGCACATGGAAGCACTGATGTAGTGAAGGAGGCTCAGTGGAGGGTGCTCATGGAGCTAACTGGTGTCAGAACAGCCTATCTAGTCACACTGGAGGTCCATCGGAGTGATAAGGTCAGTAAAGAGTGAGTCAAGCCTAAAATTAGGGAGAGAACTCTTGTTAACTGAACATAACTGGACTGGTAGGTGAAGAAGTGCGCCTCTCTCATGCAGTAGGTGAAAGGAGGGTGCACTGGGCACTAGGAGGGCTGAAACTCATCAGGAAGAAGTTCCGATGGCTAGCTAACTAAGGGCTAGGTGTTAGGACTAATGACTGGAAATGCATGCAAACCCTAGAATGCATGAAAACCCTAAAAGTGCATGCAAACCCTAAAAGACTGAAAATGAAAATGACTGAAAAGCTAGTAGGACTAGGATGGAGTATAGGAATATCCTAACAGGAAGTAGGTATTTGTTCTTAGTTTTCAATTTGTTTGGTTGGCGGTAATCAATGCACATACGCATAGTACCGTCCTTTTTTTCACAAATACGATTAGTTCTCCAAAAGGAGACACACTGGGTCTTATGTACCCTTTACCAATGTTCATAGCAGAGTCTAGCCTTGAATAATGCTTCATCGAGAGTTTTAGGTGAGTCAAATTTGATTTTGTCACAGAAATATGGTGGTAGACAGCTTAAAAACTATTGTATCTTAAATTTTTTGTCCCTAATATACGAAACATAGTGCATTATTTCCAGATATCTATCAATCAAGGAATCCATTGTCATGGAACCCATCTTAAGATCATGAAACTCCTTTATTTTATTGTCGAAAAAGCGTTCAGATATAAATTTGTCTCGAAACATCTTTTTAAATTGTTTCTAAGAAACTTTATGTTCTTTCATATTTTTAGTCAGTTTTAGATCTCTCCACCAAAGTGCAACTTTTACATTCAAATTATATATAGCCAATCATGCCTTCAGTTTGTCGGGGTAATCATCTAATTTGAAATATTTGGTCATTCCTATCAACCATTCCTCGACCTTTTCGCTAGAATCCAATTCACCTTCAAAAACAAGAGCCTTGATTTTCTTGAATTCTCCTTGTAGTTTATCATTCTTGTTTCTTCTTTTGTTGGGGTAAGATGAGGAGGAGGATGTATCAGAAGTATCACTGTTAGAAAAATATTCTTTTTCTAGTGAAGAACTACTTTCCGTTGTGGTCTATACTTTTATTTTCAATTTTTGGTTTCTAACCCTTGCTACATAATTATATTCCTTTTTCGCATTGCTTGACTCGTGAGCATGTTGTTGATTATGTTTGATTTTAGTTAGCATTTGTAACAATACAACATTCATCTCTTGTTGTTCCTTTCTGTCTCGATAATATTCATGCTTGCAACTTTGTAACTCAGCTCGTAAATTTTGCACAATTCTCATTAATTCTGAGGGTGTAAGGTCTCTTGGATTACTAGTATGTTCAACACTTGTTTATTCTTTAGGAGGTTGAGGTGGGTTAAGATGTCCTTGCTGGATGGAGACCTTATTGTTACTCATATTATTAACCATTGTGATTCTATTGTTTCCTCGGATATCTTATTTGATCTATAAGTTCTTCTTGTTCGTCAATGCCTCCCAAGACCTTTTGAACTCATCCGTAATTATGGTTGTATTAATGGTTAAATTAAATAGATAAAATGAAACAAAGTTCTGATTTCCTAGATTATTCGATAAATCTGGTTGTTTTTATTGTGGCAGTGTCATGTATGTGTTGTCTTCCTCCTTTCTGATGTGCAGAAACAAATAATTTGTTAGTATTATTTTCGCGGTATTTTTTTTTGCAGCAATCCCATCGGCCTCTGAGCTTTGAAACCTTGCTCTGATACCATTTGTGATAACCCAAATTACCATAAGAAAAATTAAAGAAAAATAAAACAATGTAAAGGAAAGATAATCAGCATCTTGCTCATTTAACCCTTCATCCTAATACAACTCTCTTGATAATTATTCTAGTTTTGAACAAGCATCGATATATTTGTTTGATGATTGTCTAATTTATGTCTTTAATAAATTAATCTCATGTCTTCTAACATTTATCTCCACTTCTTAGTTCATCAAGTCAAGAGGATTTTAAGCTAGACAAGAGAGTATTGCTTACTAATTCAATGGCTAACATCGCTTTTCTCGTGCAGGTCAATCCGCATCAAGGACTATATCTCCAATCAACCTGGTTCTCTCTTGCTCCTAAAGGATTGTTCATAAGGAAATCATATAGGACTATTCCTTAGTTTCTACTTTGCAGTTGGAGTAAAATTTCCTTCCACATTAGAGAAAATTTGAGGTCTAAAAAGGGCCTCCTAAGGAAAATAATAAAATAATAGTTAAAATATTATTTATAAATTTTGGAGGAAAAGAGAAAAAACTACCTTTTTTCTTTGTATTTTCAACAGATCTCCTTGTTGTTTTACTCAAATTATAAGCAAGAGCACTCGTTGGATTAATTATGCATCCAACAAGTACCCACACTACATACTTTTGAGGTACCCCACCCCACGAAAAACGATAAATACATCAAAAAAATGTGTTACTTAACAACAGGGAGATATGTTGAAAATACAAATTAAAAAAAAAATACTTTTTTTAATGTTAAATATGCCATGTCAACCATTATGGTTGACTCTTTTCTTGAAATTCTATGGGTTCTTGAATTCAATGGCTCTTTTTCTTATGAGATGGCTTGTTTTCTTACGAGGTGGCTCGTATTCTTATGAGGCCCATTTTAGACCCCAAATTTGCTCTAATGTCACTATTTTATGTTTCAATATATATATAAAGTCTGATGTATTCTCCTTGATTATTCAATGGGTGTTTTAAAGTAATTCAAGACCTTCGATCTAATAGGATTTGATACCCTTAGCAAGGCGTTATAATATTCTTATGGAAGTGGTTATTTCCTTGTTAATATTATGGTTACCTATTTTCCATATGACTATACAGAGGGGATGTAACCCTTGTTCAACACTTCGGGTGCATTGGTATTAACATAGAAACTTGGGTTTGTACCTTTGTGTTACTTCATATCACTTTGGTTGAAACTTAGCTGGTAGGTCCTTGCAGTAGTACTAAGTGGGTGGCAGGTCTAAATTATCAAGCGCCATGTTTCAGCCTTTCTATCAGATCATTTCAGTGTCCACCCCAAGTATTCCTTTTGGATTATCTTCGGGTTTTCCAGGGTTTTCTGAACATTTCATTCACATTTTAATCTCGTATTCTAGGGGTCTTCCCTCCTCGGCTCTTATCTGTATCCAACCTTGGTATCTGCCAATTTGTTTCAGGAGGTTTTTTACCTGGTACCTCTATTCAGAGTTGTTCCAATTTGCTCTAAAAGTACCATTGTAGCTCACCAAGAGTTCCTTTATAACAATGTCCGCATTTGAAGTTCAATGTTTTCTACAGGTAATTTTAATTCTTCTCTCGTTCATATTTGAAACCATCTTAATGTAAATTCTTAAAAAAAATATCCATCATTTAACTTGGTTGTTATTTACATCATATGTCTCCAGGATTCCAAAGGAAACAAGAGTTTGGGGTTTATGTTTTCCTTCAAAGACTACTTCACCTAACGAACCTACGAGTAAGTATTATTCCCCAACTCAGCTAAAACTCTCTTGAGTATGGTGAATTGATTGTCTCGATGAGTGCATGATGAATTCTCCTAAGGAATTTGACCTACAGTTCTTTGTTAACTTATGAGTGAGTCATTTGTCAAATTCCTGTTTCGAGAGAGTTTTTTGAAGAAGTTAATTAAGTTCCAGGCGTCAAGCATTTATTTATTGTTTTCGAGGGTTTGAACCCTGGGCTTTAGAATTATTATAATCAATTGTTCTCATGATCTTATATATGGTTGTATGCCCTAATTCTGCTAGATCGCTAGATTGTTTGAATTTTATCTTATTATCTAAGATGGTTAGGGTTTGACGAAACCCTTCACTGTTTTTATTTCCTCAATGAAATAAACTGGTATGTTTGACAATATTTACATGTGATGGAGATTATTTTAATCTGTTTGAAATATTCTAGCATATGTTCCTCAATTTCGAATTTTCTACAAGGAAGTGAATTAAATTCAATTACTGAGGGTTCGGGTGTTTACTAATCGTTTAGTTTAAAATACCGTATTGATATTTCCCATTACTTAAACTGATATTGTATGGATCTGTGATTTTCCAAATTTTATTATTGCGATGTCACCTGGTTATATCATTTTTAATAAAGAGAGATTTACTCTTGCAACGTCTTGTTGTCTATATTTTATGAACACTTGCCTGTTAAGGAAGAGTTTCCGAGTATGAGATTATGTAGTTGAGCATATGGTTGCATCGACCTAGTTTTGTGTTCCTTGATTAAACATTCCTTATCGGCCATTAAAATATAGGAACCCTTACTATATATCCGAAATTAACAGTCTTGAAATTTCTGAGACTAAACCTTTATTTTATTTTGCAAAGTATTGTATGCACAATTTATGTTTGTGGTTTCTGCAAAGACAAGAATTACTTTACCCTTTTTGTACTGGTGTAGCAGGATAAATAACATACCTCTGTCAAGTTGAAATATTCTATATGTGATTCGGTTATGACTCTCCATTGTGTTTTTATTTGAATGCATTGTGAAGAGTATGTATTTTATTTCTTTTATTGTCTCTCAACGAGTTACAGTTTCAGTTCAAGATAGTTATGTGGTTATAGTTATATTCTAATTATATTCATACCATAGATTTTTTGTTATATTATTATAGAATTTCCTTCGATAATAGTTTATAAATACAAACCTTAAAGATTTGTTTATGCCCAACTATGGATTAAGAATCCCCAAATTCGAGGAACTGAGTGGTTCCTTCTTCCCTAGTTGGTTTTACGAGAGTTTTCTCCTTTAAATCTCCTAAATCAAATTCTATTTATGATTTAAGACTATACTATAACTAGTAAATTATAATATTTCGATTGTAAGTACTAAGTATTTTACATTACAAACTTAGAGAATTAAGAGAGTGATTAATGAATCTTTAGTAAATAAGTTCCAGTTCTATTCATATAAACCTTTACAATAAATAGTTATCCTCCCAAGAGTTATTTCTGAAAATGAAAGACTAATAGATACTCTAATCTGTATAAGAAGAAAATCAATAAGTATTCTCATTAAAATATTTTAATAGATAATGAAGTATAATCTGACTGTAATTACAAATGAAGATCATTGATCTAATTCCTACGAACCTGTAACAGATTTTACCTTTAAATTCAATATAAATTTTAGAAAATAAAGAGAAGGGTAAGAAGAATTATCAGCCTTAATAGTCCAATTGGAATAGGAATTTCCACGCTCCTCCCAGCCTTAGATTATCTCAGTAGATCAGTAATCACCCCCTAGCCAGACCAAGCACCCTATTTGGGAACAATCAAGAATTATATGTTCTCTATCTATAGGTTAGACTAATGCAGAGAACCCACAAGGATTTTTACCAACTATGTGTAAAAATTCATTCAATCCTTCAATCATAGTTTCTCTGGAACTTCTCAGTTCCTTTCATAAACAAGAGCGCTCTAAGTTTTAAATTGAACCCTCTAGTGGATTTCATACCAATACCCTCTCGGTATTGTCTTCTCTGCAGATTTATCTTTAGGGGATGCCTATGTTCGTAAGTTTCTTTTGTAGACTTCCTTCCCACAGGAAAAGTATGCCCCTTTTTATATTTCTTTTCCTTTCAAAAGGTGGTTAGGATTTTTTATCAATTTATTTTAATTTATGAGTTAATCTTTTATTTAACTTTTCCCTTAAAATATTTTCAATTATTAATATTAAAAGTATTATTCCTCCCCTAGAGTGCTTGGTGCCTATTTAGTGGTTGTTCCCAATTCAGTTAGACATTAAGTAGATTAGATAACTTGCATCACATATTAACCTTTGATGCTCCAGAGTCTTTTTGACTCAATGTCAAATCCAAATGTAAACAATTAAGTTTAGATGCTTGATGTTCTAGATCCTCTAAGACCAACATCAATTCTTAGCAAAATATCAAATGCATTTGATGTTCCAGAGCATCCTAGATCAACATCAAGTCTTAACAAAATATCAAACACACCTGATGTTCCAGATCATCCTAGCTCAACATCAAGTCTTAACAAAATAACAAACATATCTAACGTTCCAGAGCATCCTGGATCAACATCAAGTCTTAAAAAAATAACTCTTAAGTCTTTACATACTTTCAATGGGTGTTCAAACTAGGGATATTACATCCCACCCCCCTAAAAGCAACACCATGACGATGTTAGTGTTATTTTTTTGAGTTATGAAACAAGAAGGGGTATGTATGCTTTATGACTTCTTCCCTTTCCGATGTAGCCTCTTTAGGATTGTAATGCTTCCATTGTATCTTAAGTTGGGATATATTCTTCTTCCAGAGTTGTATTTCTCTCCGGTCTAAGATACGAAGGGGCTTTGCCATGAATTCCCTTTCTAGTTCCACTAGCAACAAGTTCCAATCCACAACATGTTTAGGATTGTAAATATATTTTTTTAGTAAAGATACATGAAAAACATTATTTGTCTTAACATGAGCTGGAAACGCTAGTTCATAGGCTACTAGGCCTCTTTTTGCCAAATTTTCAAATGGCACACAGTATCTAGGAGCCAAATTTTTGCATGTCCCCAAACTCAAAGAAATTTTTCTCTCTTTTACTTTCAAATATACATGTTCCCCCACTTGATATTCTTTGTCTCGTTTATTTCTTTTAGCATAAATTTTTTGTCTGTCATGTGCTTCCTTCAAGTGGTGTTTCACTTTATTAACAAGTTGTTCAAGTTCTCTTAGCAAATCTGGCCCCAATATTAATCTATCCATTGCATTGTCCAAAGTCACAGGTGTCCTGCATTTCCTTCCATATAGCACTTCAAACGAGACTATATTAGCTAATGTTTGGTACCCATTATTGTAAGCAAACTCTACTACATGTATATAATCTTCCCATTGCTTTGGATTATGCATGACATACATCCTCAGCATGTCCTCCAAAATCTTATTAGTATGCTCAATTTCCCCATCTGTTTGTGGGTGATATGTTGTATTGAAATTCAAATGTGTCCAGACCTGTAAATAAGGCCTTCCAAAATTTCCCTGTAAATTTTGTGTCCCTGTTAGATATAATAATTTTTGGAATAGCATGCAACCTAAAAATTTCGTTTAAGAAAATGTATGCTATATGTATTGCCTTATAATTTGATTTTACTAGAATTAAATGTGATGCTTTAGACAGATTATCCACAATTACTAAAATGGAATCATTATGTTTCTTACTTTTGGGCAAGTCGGTGATGAATTCCATGCTTATCACTTCCCATTTCCATTCTGGAATGGGTAGTGGATGTAATAGGATGGATGGATGTTGATGTTCAGTTTTTTCCACTTGATATGCCTTTAATTTATACCAAAAATAATATTTTTCACCGCATATATTTTTTTTTGATAGCACGGATGGCCGGAGTATGGTGGCTTGTGAAATTCTTCTAAAATCTCAGCTCTAAGTTTTGTTTTTTCAGGAACATACAACTTGTTTTTATACCACAATAAACATGTTTCATCAATATTATAGCTTTCTTGTTGCTGTCCTAATTTTTTTCTAAATTTTTCTTGTTTATTTCAATGTAAAAAACATCATCTTTGACTACTATTCTAATTATGTTCTGTAAATCAAAATTAACTTGACTATCTATTACTTCATACAACACATGAATTTTTTGGCTTAGGGCATCTGCAACTTTGTTCTCTTTCTCTTTAATATGTTTCTTCAAAATTATACTCACTCGGGAGGGCCAACCATCTAACTTGTATAGCATTTAAATTTGGTTGCTTGAAAATATATTTCAGTCCCAAGTTATGTGTTTTAAGTATAAATCTCTTTCCCATTAAATGGTGTTGCCACATTTTTAATGCGTGAATTATAGAATCCAGTTCTAAATCATGTGCATCATAGTTCTTTTCATGTTCTTTTATTTTCCGGGACTCATATGAAATGACGTGTCCCTCTTGCATGAGGACCCCACCAATCCCCTCTTTAGATGCATCAATACAAACTACAAACTCTCCCTCTGGGTCTGTTATTTTTATTATGGGTGCATTCGTCAATAATTATTTCAATTGACGGAAACTATTCTCACATTTCTCTATCCAAATAAACTTTGCATTCTTTTTCTGCAAGGATGTTATAGGATAAGCAATCCTAGAAAAAATTTCAATAAATTTACAGTAATACCCTTCCAATCCCATGAAGGATCGAATTTCTACTACATTTGTGGGAGTGTGCCAATCTACGATTGCTTTGATATTTTCAGGATCCACAACAATACTTTTTTCTGAAATTATATGGCCCAAATAATGTATTTGTTCTTTATAAAAAACGCACTTACTAAACTTGGCATATAGTTGGTGTTCACATAATATTTGCAAAACAATTCTCAAATGTTCATCATGTTCCTCTTTATTTTTGGAATATATAAGTATATCATCAATAAATACCAACACGAACTTATCTATATAATTACTAAAAATGTTGTTCATCATACACATGAAAGTCGTGGGTGCACTAGATATCCCAAATGGCATCACTACAAACTCATAGTGACCATATCTGGTTCTAAATGTTGTTTTAATTATATTTTCATCACGGATTATGACCTGGTGGTATCCGAATCTCAAATCGATCTTAGAACAAATTTTGGCCCCCCTTACTCTATCAAATAGGTCATCTATCCTAGGAAGTGGGTATTTGTTCTTAATTGTCAATTTGTTTAGTTGGCAGTAATCAATGCAAATGCGAATAGTACTGTCCTTTTTTCACAAATAAGATTGGTGATCCCCAAGGAGACACATTGGGCCTTATGTACCCTTTCCCAATCAATTCTTGGAGTTGTAGTTTTGGTTCAACCAAATCAGGTGGACTCATACGATAAGGGGATTTAGATACTGGTACCGCTCCTTGTACAAGTTCTATGGAAAAGTCAAGTTCCCATTTGGGTGGTAGACTAGGTATTTCTTCAGGAAACACATCTTTAAAATATTTCAAGATGGGAATATCTTCTATTTCTTGTTTATTTTTTGCATTATAAACTTGTATGTTGACTACATATATCTTTCATCCCTTTCTAACGTACCTCTTAGCTTGTAAGTCTAATATCTTCCTAATTGATATTTTCTTAGGGATTCCTTGAACAACTTCTCGATTTCCTTCATCATTAATGCATGTAAAACTTTTGTTAAGACATTCAAGTGTTACATGATGTTTTTCCATCTAGTCCATTCCTATTAGAATGTCATACGTTCCCAAGGTAATAATGTTCAAATTTACACTTGGTTTTAAGCCATTTAAATCCACTAGATAGTTTTCAATTATTTTTGAAATTCTTCGTTTTGTACCGGTTTCCAATTGTACCAGCCAGGGTGTTTTATGTTTTGTATTAGTTAATTTACAAACATCCACCATTTTTGGAGAAACATAACTACGGCAAGCTCTTGGATCTATTAATACAGAAACTGGCTGAGCAAAAATATTACCTTTGATTTCAACCACCCAGGATAGATATTCTGCTTCTCGACCTTCCAATGTTGCACAGATTCTAGGTGTTGTTGCTAAATCTTCAATCTTCGCATCTTATTGCAAATTATTCAAGAATTTTTGTATTTTATTTGGACAATCTCTATAGATATGTGGGCCTTGACATCCCCAACACTTTATATATGTAGGTGCAGTATTATTTTCATTAAAGCTAACCGGTTTATTTACGCTTTGAGCTGGTTGGTTTGACTGGACGTCACTTTTAACAAATTTTCTATGTGAAAAGGTATTAGCAGGTTTTTGGTAAGGTAAGGGTCTGAAACCCCTCCTTCTACTTTCTAGAATTCTTGTGCGTTGTTCCCTACTTGTTTTCAAATTTTATGTTCGATGTTGCCTATGTTCATAGCAGAGTCTAGCCTTGAATAATTCTTCATCGAGAGTTTTAGGTGAGTCAAATTCGATTTTGTCACAGAAATAAGGTGGTAGACAGCTTAAAAACTGTTGTATCTTAAATTTTTCGTCCCTAATACACGAAACATAGTGCAGTAATTCCATATATCTGTTAATCAAGGAATCCATTGTCATGGAACCCATCTTAAGATCATGAAACTCCTTTATTTTCTTGTCAGAAAAGTGTTCACACATAAATTTGTCTTGAAAAATCTTTTTAAATCGTTTCCAAGAAACTTTCCGTTCTTTCATATTTTTAGTCAGTTTTAAATCTTGCCACCAACGTGCAACTTTTCCATTCAAATTATATCTAACCAATCATGCCTTCAGTTTGTTGGACTAATCATGTACTTTGAAATATTTGGTCATTCCTATCAGCCATTCCTCGGCCTTTTCACCAGAATCCAATACACCTTCAAAAACAAGAGCCTTGATTTTCTTGAATTCTCCTTGTAGTTTATCATTTTTGTATATTTTTCTGTTGGGGTAAGATGATGAGGAGGATGTATCAGAAGTATCACTATTAGAAAAATATTATTTTTCAAGTGAAGATCTAATTTCCAATGTGGTATGTACTTTTATTTTCAATTTCAGGTTTCTAACCCTTGATCCAGAATTAGATTCCTTTTCTGCATTGATTGACTCATGAGCATGTTGTTGATTCTGTTTGATTTCAGTTAGCATTTGTAACAATACAACATTCATCTCTTTTTTCTCCTTTCTGTCACGGTAATTTTAATCCTTGCAACTTTGCAACTCAGCTCGTAAACTTTGCACAATTCTCGTTAATTCTGAGGGTGTAAGCTCTCTTGGATTACTATTATGTTCAGCACTTGTTTCTTCTTCAGGAGGATGAGATGGTTTAATATTTCCTTGTTGGCTAGAGACCTTATTTTTACTCATATTTTTAACCCCTATGATTATGTTGTTTCCTTGGATCTCTTATTTGATCTATAAGTTCTTCTTGTCAGGCCAATTCCTCCCAAGACCTTCCGAACTTTGCCCTATTTTTGGTTGTATTAATGGTTAAATTAAATAGTTGAGATGAAATAGAGTTCTGGTTGCCCAAATTATTTGGTAAATATGGTTGTGTTTTTTGTGGTATTGTCGTGTATATGTTGTCTTCCTCCTTCCTAATGTGCAGAAACAAATAATTTGTTAGTTTTATTTTCAAAGTATTTTTTTTTTTTTTTATTTTTTTTACAACAATACCATATGCCTCTGTGTGTTGAAACCTTGATTTGATACCATTTGTAATAACCCAAAATACCATAAAAAAAATTTAAAAGAAAAATAAAACAATGTAAAGGAAATAATAATTGGCATCTTGCTCATTTAACCCTTCATCCTCATACAGCTCTCTTGATAATTATTCTAGTTTTGAGCAAGCATCGATATATTTGTTTGATGACTGTCTAATTTATGTCTTTAATAAATTAATCTCATGTATTCTAACATTCATCTCCACTTATCAGTTCATCAAGTAAAGAGGAGTTTAATCTATATAAGAGAGTATTGCTTACTTAGTCGATGGCTAACATCGTTTTTCTGGTGTAGGTAAGTCCACATCAAGGACTATATCTCCAATAAACCTGCCCTCTAGTTCCTAAAGGATTGTTCATAAGGTAATCTTATAATTATGATGTATTCTCCTTGATTATTCAACAGGGGTTTTAAAGTAATTCAAGACCTTCGATCTAATAGGATTTGATACCCTTAGCAAGGTGTTATACCATTCTTATGGAAGTGGTTATTTGCTTTTTAATAGTATGGTTATCTATTTTCCATATGACTATACACAAGGGCTGTAACTCTTGTTCAACACTTCGGGTGCATTGGTATTAACATGGCAACTTGGGTTCGTACCTATGTGTTACTTCATATCACTTTGGTTGAAAAATAACAGGCAGGTCCTTGCAGTAGTACTAAGTGGGTGGAAGGTATCAATTACCGGGCGCCACGTTTCGGCATTTATGTTAGATCATTTAAGTGTCTTCCCCAAGTATTCCTTTTGGGATATCTTCAGGTTTTACATGGTTTTATGAAAATTTCATTCACATTTTCATCCCATAGAGGGATCTTCCCTCCCTAGCTCCCCGTAGCTCCTAGTTGTATCCAACCTCGATATATGCCAGTTTGTTTCAGAAGGGTATTTACCTGGTACCTCTATTCGGATTTGTTCCAATTTTATCTAAAAGTCCCATTATAGCTCACTGAGATTTCCTATATAACACTTTCTGTGTTTGAATCTCAATGTTTTCTACAGTTAATTTTAATTCTTCTCTCATCCAGATTTGAAACCCTCATAATGTAAATTATTTAGTTGATTTATCAATCATTTAACTTGGTTGTTATTTACTTCATATGTCTCCAGGATTCTGAAGGTAACGAGGGTTTGGGGTTTACGTTTTCCTTCACATACTACTTCACTTGATGTTACGGGTAAGAAGTATTCCCCATCTTGGCTACAACTCTCTCTTGAGTATGGTGAATTGACTGTCTCGGTGAGTGGATGAGGAAGTCTCATAAGGGATTTGAACTGCAGTTCTTCATTAATTTATGAGTGAGTCATTTGTCAAATTCCTGTTTCAAGAGAGGTTTTTGAAGAAGTTAATTAAGTTCTAGTCTTCGATCCTTTATTTATAGTTTTCAAGGGTTTGAAACCCGGGATTTAGACTTATTATCATCAATTGTTTTGATGATCTTGTATATGACCGTATGGACTAATTCTACTAGATCGCTAGATTGTTTGACTTTTATCTTATTATCTAAGATGGTTAGGGTTTGACGAAACCCTTAACTATTTTTATCTCCTCAACGAAATAACATGGTATGTTTGACAATGTTTACATGTCATGGAACTTATTTACTCTATTTGTAATATTCTAGCATATGTTCCTCAATTTAGAATTTTCTGCAAGGAAGTGAATTAAATGCAATTACTGAGGGTTCAGGTGTTTACAAATTGTTTAGCTTAAAATACCGTATTGATAGTTCCCATTAGTTAAATTGATATTGTATGGCTCTGTGAATTTTGAATTTTTATTATTGCGATGTCACCTGGTTATATCATTTTTAAGAAAGGGATATTTACTCTCACGGGGTCTTGTTGTCTATATTTTATGAACAATTTCCTGTTAAGTAAGATTTTCCAAGTATTAGATTATGTATTGAACATACGGTTGCATCGGCCCAACTCTGTGTTCCTTAATTAATCATTCCTTATCTGCCATTAAAATATAGGCACCCTTCCTATATATCTGAAATTAACAGTCTCGAAAATTCTGAGACTAAACCTTTATTTTATTTTTCAAAGTATTGTATGCACAATTTAGGTTTGTGGTTTCTGCAATAAATACATGAATTACTCTACCCTTTTGTATTGGTGTAGCATGCTAAAGAACATACCTCTATAAAGTATAAATCCTCTATATGTGATTCGGTTATGACTCTCCGTTGTGTTTGTATTTGAATGCACTACGAAGAGTATGTCTTTTATTTCTTTTATTGTCCCTCAATGAGTTACAGTTTCGGTTCAAGTTATCGTTATGTGGTTACAGTTAATTTTTAATTATTTTCGGACCATAGATTTTATGTGTTATATTATTATAGAATTTCCTTCAATAATAGTTTCTAAATCCAAACCTTAAATATTTTTTTATGCCCAATTAGGGCTTAAGAATCCTCGAATTCAAGGAATTGAATGGTTCCTTCTTCCCTAGTTAGTTTTACGGGAGTTTGCTCCTTTAAACCTCATAAATTAAATTTTATTTATGAGTTAAGACTATACCGTAACTAGTAAATTATAATATTTCGATTGTATGTACTAATTATTTTACCTTACAAACTCAGAGAATTCAGAGAGTCATTAACAAATATTTAGTAAATAAGTTCCAGTTCTATTCCTAGAAACCTTTACAATAAATACTTATCCTCCCAAGAGTTCTTTCTGAGAATAACGGGCTAATAGCTACTCTAATCTATATAAGAATAAAATCAATAATTATTCTAATTAAAATATTTGAATAGATAATGAAGTATAATCTGACTATAATTAAAAATGAAGATCATTGATCTAAATCCTATGAACCTGTAACATCTTTTACCTTTAAATTCAATATAACTTTCAAAAAATAAAGAGAAGGGTAAGAAGACTTATCACCCTTAATAGTCCAAGTAAATTAGGAATGTCCATGTTCCTCCCAGCCTTAGATTATCTGAGTATATTAGTAGTCACCCCCGAGCCAAACCAAGCACTCTAAGAGGGAATAATCGGGAATAAGAGGCATTGAAGTTTTTCCTTTTGAACCTTGGAGTTTCCATGATATACATTGGCCAATTTATCCCATATATCCCTGGAATTGGTATAGTTCATTACTTTGACAAATTCAGAGTCGTTCAATCCTACTAAAATTGCATACATTGTTGTAGCATTGTTTCCACATGCCTCTTTCTCATCTGAAGAGGTTGGTCGATTATTTGGAGCTTTATATCCATCAATCACACTTGTCCATACATCAAATCCAAGGGACATCAAATAAGCACTCATATGTTTACTCCAAAACAGGTAATTCGTTCCATCAAACTTTGGAATGATCTTGGTACCAACCATTGTAGTGTGCTCTTGAGAATCCCTTCAAGTTGAATAAACTTGTTAAAAGGAGTTGGCTCTGATACCAATTGTAGAACACAATCATAACATTGATAAGGGGGGGTGAAGTAGTGTTCTATGGTATCAATTTTTCTTCTAAAAATTCAACTTAAATTCTTTAACAATTATGTCATACTTACATAAGACAGTTTGTATTAGGAATTCAAACACATAACTCATGTACACCATCATTTACAAAAATTTTGCATATATGTATGTATATATTTACATTCAATGAAGGAAAGGTGCTATAGCACTATGTAATGATCTAGCTACTACTAGATGGAGAGGCTACAACCTCTACACTTTTCAGCTACTAATGAAGGATGCTCCTACACCCTGTGATAGGCTACAACCTGTTAAGGACTCTTGTCCTTCCTAGCACCACCCAGCCACCCTTAAGATGATGAAAGCATATGTATTTCTATGCTATTTGAAACCTATTTTCTGTCTTGCAAGATATGGTTCTAATACTTTCTTCCAAAACACCAATACTTACGGACTTGATCTTTGCAAACCTTAAAGTTAACAAACAATAATCTTACATACATCTAAAGTAGCCTATTAAGCCACTCACCAAACAGACCAAAATTATCCATTGTAGTATGACTAGTATTCCAAGTATACTCCTCTCCTGGGGCAGACCCTTGACCTTTCCTTTACTCCTTGTCTTCAACCCAAACCTCATGCTAGGGAAGGACCCCTTGAACACTTCATTGCCTCAGAGCTAAACAAATTCTCTCCACACACACCTTCCAAATGATAAAGTTTAAACTTTTATTCATATCATTTGTGTGCTACATTCATGTGCTACCCCTTTTTTTATTTAGGAGCCGACCTATCCCTTTGATTTTTCCATAGAGGTCGACCTATCCCTTTGATTTTTCCATAGAGGCCGACCTTACAAACAGTTCCTTTAATTTATTTATTTGTATATAGGCCAACCTTAGAAAGTAGGAGTACAACTTCAACGAAATTCATCTTTATTAGTCTACATTAGGGCTACTTGGCTTGTGCATACTTCCACTCATTTAGGGATTTTCATGAGCAACATAAGAGCTTCTCGGCCCACTTTGGTTTCCTTCAACATTCTTCAATTTTTGGGAGGGCTTCTACTACTTCAAACCAAACCTCTTCAAGTCCTTTTCAATGCCACAAGCAAGTGAGGGTTTCATGCTTCATGTTTTTAGGTCTGCTTTGTTTTTAGGGCTACTTCAATCTTTGGATAGAGATGACCTCAAACTTCAGATTTAGGCTTCCAACTAGTCTTTACTGATATGCTCGGTCACTATCATAATCGAAACTGTAAAGATGGCTTCAAACTTTGAATTAGGGATACTGGTTGTACCTTTTGTTATGCTAGATCAAACCTATGGAGGAAATAACTTCATCAACATAGTAGGAATCTCAAGACTTTGACTTTTGATGATATAGGTTGTTCTTTCAACTTTGTTTCATGAAGACTGCTAATTTGAGCTTGTCATTGACTAGATATTTAAATATACTTCTTCAAAATTGCATCTCAAACATAGCCCTTCAAATCTGATCTAGCCTCTGCTACGTAACTCTACAACCCTTACTGACATCAATGGAAACACTAATGTCTAACAAGTATGACATGATATTTTGGTTGGTATTGCTTTCATCTTAGCTTGCCAAATTCCAATATTTGTTGTTTTATTTGCATATTGTATCACATCAATTGATTTTTGTGTTGTTTGATGTAGTAATAGTCAATGAATTTGTATGAGAATGCATAAGACTAGAATTAGTATCTTGATGACAACAAGTCCAAATAGTAATCTAGTGAATGCAACTAGTGGTTTGCAATGGAAAAACTTAATGCACATTTAGCTATTTAAACAATCGTCAAGCCTTTCAAGGTTTTTATTTAAGTATAATTTATTGGATGCTAGTTTTATATTACAAGTGAGAATCAAAGAGAGCTATGAAAAAAAGGAATAAAATATTTGCGCTCATAAAATTATTGATCTATCCTTTCATCATATAATATCTAGTGATCAACAAAGATTTAGGTCATTAATATTGAATTCAAAATCTCCAAAGTGTGAATCACAAATATTACCATGACCATTTCTAGCTTATAGGGAAATGTAGCTTTTAAGAATAGTTGCATGGATACCCTTTTAGAACTTTTGTTATGCCCTTGTGCTAATCATTGTACAAAGTATAATTGTATCTATTAGTGAGTGAGTTTAAAGCGTATATAATAGGCTCTATGACACGATTGCTCCTCCTTAGACCATGGCCAAGGACCTAAGACACATTTATCATATGTGCAAAACCTTGTAAGAGTACTCATGTTACAAATGAATGAAAAATATTCACTTTGTATAGCCTCTCTCGTGATTTGGGCCCTGATATACTAGTGCTTATACACACCTAATGTCCAACTTGAGAACCATCAATAATGTTTAGGGGCAATATCATTGATAAGATGGGAAAGAACCTTCCAAGGTTTTACTTTGGTGGTTGTTATGGGGGTGTATCATCCATAGCAAAGGAATTAGTTTTAGGACTTAAGGCAAGGATATATCCTACATCTTTAATGGCTTAAGCAAGTAGAGAATGCTATTGTGTTAAATGATAATCGCAACCAACCTAAAATTGGATATCCTTCTATATATGTTGATACTACATAGCATAAGTCTCATGCTCGTCTAATATGAAAATATGGATTAATTAATATTCTATTAAGAAATGAGAATAACCATGGTTTTCACATGTGTGGCATATCTTAAATGAGAGGCAGACATATATCTTATTAGTTCATTCAATACAATTTGTTAGATTCTCTCAATAGCACATGATGCTCTTCTTCATGGGTTTATATCTCTTAGCTTTTCTATTACGGCATTCTTAATTAGCATGCACATTGAGATACATACCACTCAAAAGGCATCCATATATCTATAAAAGTTCTAAAAGCTATATGTATCAAAGCATTATCACTATCAATGCGGCACTCTAAAATGCAAAGTAATGGCCGTAGTATTGTGGCTTATGGTATTCTCTTTTCTTGTGTATGAGAAGGAAAACAATTTTATGTTAATGTTGTATTGAGATATTTGATAAGAGAACATCCTTATTTGCTACTAATTATATCATATTCATGTCAAATCATGTTGTATAAATATTTATTTGGATTTGAAGTCATATATATATAGAAAAGGTATTAGTTTTAGTATTTATGGCAACAAACAGTGAAATATTATATTTGGATTGTAGTCTTCCTCCATTAGGCCACTATAAGGAATTGTATAGCTTTCAACGTATGATATTTTTTGTAAGGTTCTCTTTATATACACTTTATTTTGTTAGCATAGCCAACCTAGAATGTTATCATAACTTGTAACAAAAAAAATATCACTTTGATATCATATGATGTGGAAACTATCTTGGATATTCCAATGGATAGCTCGACACAAAAAATCCTAAAATACTACTGCAAACATAATAAGATCACATTCCACCACATTGTGAGTTTATTATTAACCTTTATTATTAGTAGCATGTTGCTTTCATTATGGAGAATAATTGAGAAAATAAGAAAAAATCCTCACAATGGAGCAAGTAGATTCCATGGCCCATGATAGGCTACTAATGGGTGGTCTTCTTACTTTTCTCTATTATGATATTGCACTCCTTTGTATGATAAAGCTATCTAACATAAATCAATAAAAATAGAATGAAACCCTTTTCTCTCTTAAACACTTAGGTTTTAACACCTAATAGATATTAGGGTTAAATTTTTGCATTCCCAAACTCTAGATTATGGTTAGAGTTTTGGACCCTCTAGATACTCCTTTTAAATTCCATACATGTCTAACTCCATTATAATGAGGCACCAATGTGGCATTACTACGGTGATCAAGGTATAGGTCAACTTGTCAATGGCATAACCTTTTCATAGAGAATTCAATGAAAGTGTTATTTTGACCATCAAAAGCTTTCATTGAGCATAATAATATGAAAATATTAATATATTGTTTTGGACGAATGTTAACCTATACACACATTATTTAATCCCTAAAACATGGACTTCATAGTTTCAGGTCCTTTATATAATTCAAGATTGAACTTGAAAATTGACCGTACAAATTCACAACTTTGTTTCTGATCCAGGTGGATATCGGTGGTGCCCCACCTCTTCCTACTGGCTCAAAACAGTCTTTTGGCAATTTTGGCAAATTACTATTTTTAGCGGTTTTTTGGGTCCTAAAGTTCCGGGGCCGTTTTGAGGCCCTAAACGACCTTTTTTGGCGATTTGGGGGGCCAAATGGTTGCCCTTGGCATGCCGGATGGTTTCCCTTGGCATGCATTTGGCCCCGATCAAAAGTTGTAAATCTCGAATAGCCCTTTCCAACGGGCTACCGAGTGCCCCAAACGAAGATCGTATGCAAAAGTTATGACCCCGGGAAGTTGATTGTTCAACTAACCACCTTGGGGCCACAAACTTTATGACGGTTCATCTTCTAGGGTTAGGTTTTTGGATGTTTGGGATTCTTTCCCTCATGCTTATGATAAATAGGCCTTTCGGCCTCTCTTTGTATTCATCTTGGCACGAACGAGCATAGCGGCCACCTCTCTTCTCAGAGATAGCTACCACCATTCCAGCTATTGTATTTTACAGTCTGTTCTATTTCTGCTATTTAATAAAATATGTGTTTACTGTATCACTGTGTTTCTTTCCATATATCTGTGTATGTGGTTATTTATATGCTATCTTATTTCGTTCCTGCATAAATCCAGATCAGTTTCCCACCCTATAAAACACTCATGGTGAAGTTATAAGATGTATATAGAACCACATATAAGGTGTATAGAATGACTACCTTTATGAATAGAATAAGATTCATGTAGTGTTGACATATTGAGACCTTTTCTAAGTTTTGACCCCAAAAACATTGAAAAGGCTTGAACAAGCTATAGAATGCTACTTTTTAACATTAGAAGATTAGACAACATCTTGGGGGAACACTCAGGCCACCTAGATGTTGTGCTAAACGGCGGCTCTCCCACGGAAGCCTTGGGTTTAAGTTATGAGAATAATGGTAAGCCATGAAGAATCGAGCATATATATAGATATACAAGCAATCGGATTTATACTCATCAAAGCGATTTACAAGCAAAAGAAATCACAAGTAAACTGAATATATACTGAGCATAATACATAATCATGAAATGTTTAAATTATAGTCCACAAACGAAATTGAGGATGTATATACATTTCTACTACAATGAAGAGCAGAGAATATAAGTGCAAACAATAATAATGAAATAAGATAAGGTATGGTAGATTGAGGCAGCGATACAACTTACGACCATGAGTTTGTTGGAGTAAAATTCGAGACAAGAAAGGGAGAGAGCTCTTTGTTCATTTCCATCTCCTCGTATGCTAAGCACCCAGGCTGGTGGCCCCCTTCCATTGCAACTGGCATTTAAATAACAGTGCACAGATGAGGATAACAAGCAAACAATGAAAACTGGCTTTAAAGGTTAACAATAAACTTGAGTTTGAGCCGAGACCTAACCTGGACGTGAACGTGAGACAAATTTTGGAGTAGAGCTCCCAAACCAGATCTCGAGATACGTCTTAGTCTTATGCAGAACGATATGGTTGGTAGTGAAGTCAGGGATTTACTCCCTGCTTTACGGTCGCCATATTAGGAAATCTTTGGAGAAGGAATAGTTTCCTCCATGGACGCACTTGACAGCGGATTGTGTCACGTGTGGAGAGAAGGGTTGCCTTGCATGCCTCACGGGAACGTGCCCTCTCGTAGCGTTCCTCCTTTTATGGCTGTCAGACCATGTTTTGGGGGTGAGCGTTTCCTTTGCCTCGATCAGTAATTTTGGGTAAGTGCATATCCATGCGAGCAAGATGCTCGGTTTGGGGGGAAAATCTAGGATGGAATGTGTAAACTTCTGCATGGACTAGGGTTAGCTTTTGTGCAATAGTTTGCCTCGTCAATCTTTTCATTGTTTTATTAAGCTGTAATGTTATTATGTCAAAGAGGCATATTCTATAGCTAAGTAAGTTGGTGATGTGTAACTGGTATCGTAATCTATCTAAAAAATTGACATTTGTTATTTTTAAAAAACAATAAAATATTATAAAAAATTATATGTTGGATCAAAGTATATTTAAAATATTTTATGGCATATGTAAAATTATATAATTTAGATAAATTAAACTCTTCTTCAATATTTGCATTCTAAAAAAGGTTTGCAGAAAGAGATATTGGATCCCTCTCCTCACTTAAGATCTATAGTGGTTATTAAACAATGTGTATAAATTAATAATAACTAACCTATGAGCATTACACCATTTGATAAGAGATGACTAATAATAAATTGTTTAAATTATGCATTAAGATTTATTTATAATGATGTTATAATTAATATTATAATTGATTATATTCTATTTGAAATGTGAAGTAATCACAAGTATAGAATATGGGTAACATATATGGGTATTATATATATATATATATATATAAGGCATGTTAAAATTCTATGTATATAACGTCAGTCTATATGACAACCACTTAATGGTGATGTAAACCATAACTAGTTATCATGGCGACGGAGTTTATATTCTGGATCAATTCAGCGTTGCTCCTCAAAGTCAAAGCTTTCAATGGCATCACCTGGAACCTCCCAACTTGAATCTGCAGTCGAATTTTCCTAAGAAAAAATGCCACCCAAGCGTATTTTTCTCCTCCTGACGATGTCTACAAGCACTTGTTGCGTTGCTCTGGTTGCTCTCCGTCTCCAAGAAAAGAGGTTGCAAGCTCAATAGTGTCAGAAGCTGACCTCCTCGCCCTCTCTTCAACATTTGACCTCCAACCACAGCAATGAGATGGTCCAGCGAAAAACAAAACAAATGTTCATGCACGCATGGGAAGGTGGAGACCTACTCATATGGGATCCAACCTTCAGCCCGAGGCTCACGGAGGATTTCCGCTTGGTTGTATGCATGGTGATGCGTGAAGGAGCAAGCAGGCAACCCTCACGTGGGCGCCCTTGAACCATAGGCTGCGCTAGTAGGTGAAGGGATGGGCATGGAAAGAAGGTGATGGAGGCCATGTGTGAAGAGGGTGGTGAGGTACCGGAGTTGATTGAAGGATTGGGAGGTGCGGAAGGGTGGAGTTAGAGAAGGGTTGTCACGTAGAGAAGCACTGTGGATAGTGGAAAGGTGATGATGGTTTCCCATTTCAATTTTTAAACTCGTTGTCACTTAAAAAGTAAAGTGAATCAAATTCATTAACCACAGCCACTAAATAAATAGTGATTAAATTAAAATAAAATATATTGAATAAATCAATAAATGGTGATTAAATTAAAATAAAAAATATTGAATAAATTAATGGTGATTAAATTAAAATAAAAAATATTGAATAAATTAAAGTATAAGATTCAAAAGATTTTAGTTCATAATATAATCAAATGAGAAATGTGAATGATTTTATGTATATGTAATTAATGAAATAAATAAAATTGTTAGAAATAAAGCGTTTTTATTAAAAAATTGTTATTTTAATTATATTCCATTATACTTATACTTTAATCAATTTTTTTAATTTTTTTTTATTATAAAAATATACACGAAATTTTTTAGGTTTCAATGAATAACAAATTATAAAATAAAATAAGCGTTATAAATATTCTGAAAATAAGTGTCATAATATATTTTGAAAAAAAAGTTATAAAATAAGTGTTATTAATTTTTTTTTATAATAAAAATATATACGAAATTTTTTAGGTTTCAATGAATAACAAATCATAAAATAAAATAAACGTTATAAATATTCTAAAAATAAGTGTTATAATATATTCTGAAGAAAAAAAATTTATAAAATAAGTCTTATAAATTAAGATTTAATGAACATAAAAAAACATACATCATAAAAGAGTTCTTTTTATTTTTATTTTTATTTTTTATCAATTATTTCATACCATTTTGTTTTAATATTTGTTTAATATTTTTTTCATTATTTTTAAATTAGTTATAAGAAAAAAAATTACTCTTAGTTTAAAAATTTAGAATTCATAAATAAAATAAAAAATATTAATTAATATATAAAAAATTATTTTAAATATAAATTAGATTAATAATAAAAAATGAGAATTTGAATTTATTTCACCATTTAATAATTCAAATTATTATAGATATTTTAAAATATTTTATATTAATAATATTATATTTCAAAGAAAATTATATTTGTAGATAAAATAAATTAAATATAACATTATGAAAATAGTTAAAATTATTACTTTGGTAGTTGAGACTTTTTATAATTGATGGTAAAATATGTTAGGTGTGTAACACTTATTAATAAAAAATATTAATTAATATAAAACAAAAATATATATATGAGAAAATATATATAATTATTAAATAGATTAATTTTTTTATTGGCAGGTACATTTTTCCTTATAAAAAACATAAATCTAACTTGAAAATTATAGCTCAAGAATGTGATCTACAAAATAAATTGGATGTAAAAGATTTGAAAGATGTAACTCAAAATTCTACAAGGAAGAACAATATTTACCCACAAGTGATGAATAAGGACATAGAAAATGATAAGAATCCCTTGCATATAATCATTACCAATGAATACTCCTAAGAAATTGGAAGAAGTTTCGTATAATGGATATTTGTTAAAAGTATAAATTTACATATGTAAAATAATAAAAAATAAAATTTAAATTATTTTATTATTTCACACATATAGGGTTGTAATGTAGGATTATATTAAAATTTTAATTTTAATTTTAATTTTTTTTGCAAAGTTAATCAAAGATTGATTAAGGGATGCTTAATAAATTTCAAATTTTATGATTGAATAAAAACATGAATTCGACTGGGACAGGGGAGGGTGATTCGCAACACAACGTTTTAATACTCCTCGCTACTGCGTTCACAGAAGCTTCCCGCATCCACGCCCTCAGAAATTCTGGCAACGATTTGTTCTGCTATAAAAACAGACATTCTGCAGTAAATGAAAATAAATTCTAATGATCAATGATTTAAGCTTTACGACTCTACGAATTCCTGATTCTAGTTTAGAGAATTTATTAACAGAAACATAAATTTCCTGAACCAACGTTACCTGCAAATAGTCTGAAAATGCTTCATTACCACGACGTGATTATGTAAATTCTCGACATGCCAGATCAGTTATACTAAACTGAAGCTCCGACATGCCATTGGAACCATTGGAGCCATTAGAATTTCAGCATCAAACACTGAGTCAGCGCACGACAATTCCTCTGAAATTTGAATACACAAAACTTTGTCCAAAGTCTGGCTTCCAGGTTTTCTGTTGGTTTGGAGACTCGAAAGGCAAAATTCCCTGTTTTGAATAGACGATTAAGGAACTATGTTTTCCGTACTGGTCCTGCGTTTGTAACTGCTGGCAGCTCTTCTAACTCGGACATCCCAGCAACATTTATCACGTGCTCCAAGTCACGTATGCTCTTCAGCTTCACACACCCGTCTGCCCACAACTCCTCCAAAGATGTCAATGGGTCCATACTTGGCAGCCCGTTTTCTTATTCTGCTGATGGCAGTCGTGGCTGATAACGATTCAAGTGCCTCACATTTCTTTATTTTCTTTTATTCTCTTTACTTTTTCTTTATTCTACATCTATCTCATTTAACATAATAAAGTATGTTTATTATATAATAATAATAATCAATTATACTATGTTTATTATACAATTAACCAAGTATTAACCTATTTACATTAACATATATTTTAAAATTTTCTACCTTATTGTCGATGAAATTGTGATAGCAGCTCCGGATTTGCCAGTCGTGTTTCTTAAACTCATCCACAACCACAGATTGAAACTTGTCTCGTCCGAAAATCTATATTCTTATGGTATTAATTAAAACTAAATAAATATAGAGATAGACAATCCATCTGAATATTTTGGAGGTTGAGGAAGAGCATTTCGATTACAATTTGCATTATCATTTTCGTGAAGGTATTTTATTTTGGGTTATGAGTGTTTAGTTGTATGTCTTTTTGCTTTAATTGGTTGTGGATGGTATTGTTTTCTGTATCGTTGTCACAACATAATGATGCTTGCTAATTGAATAATGAATAATGCAATTGAGATGGAAATGGTTCCAGAGAAATATATGGATATCATTACCTACGAGTTTGCTTACGATTTCATCAAGTACTGCTTGACCAAGATTCGACCCAAGGTCTCTATACTAGAAAACAAATTAGAGACCATTTGGGAAACCAAATGTCAAGTAGAGAACCCATTTACTAAACAATGGGTCAATGCAAAAAGTGCCATTCCCCAAACATAATTGCAGTAGGGAATAGGAGACTACATTAAACTTCATAAAGCTATTGTGTGTAGAGGTCTAGCTCAAGTAATTGAGGAGTAAACAAAAATTGTCGAAGAGGGAGATCTTTGTACTTATTGTTTAAATCTCTATTAAAACAAGTGATAACCCAGAAACAATGTACGACAGTGTTGAAGAAAATTAATCTACTACGGTTGTATTGTCAATGTCATCCTAAGAACATAGAAAAATTCTTAAATCTTTACATGGCTTCACATAGTTGAATGAATTTTTTTATCAAATAACATTAATTTTGATGAGCAATTCAATAGAAAAAGACACTTAATAAATTATAGGCAATTAATGTTATAGCCCTGAAACCATTGGAAATACATTATGAAGAAAAACCCAAAGAAATTGTCCTGATTTTGAGGTATAAATAATAGACGATGTTTAAATTCTATATAACGAAAGTTGTATTAAAGCAATCAGTTATGTTTGCAAACAATATTTAATGTCTTGCCTATTTGCATGTTTATTACAACTTATAAAATAGGCCTATAAAAGGGGATCTACCGAATATATAGATTTTGGTTAATACTTTGTAAGAGTTTCATAATTCAGAATTTGGCTTGAAGATTGAGATTTATAAATAAATAAAAGATAATCAACTTAAGGATACATAAATAAACAAATAAAGTAATGTTATATTTTTAATAAAATAGTATTAAAATAACACAAGTTTAAGAATTTACATTAAATGGTTCAAAGTCACTTAAGTAAGAGTTGTATCATAAGATGATTTGCTCTTGTGATTTTTGGTGGTTGGCCTCCAAGGAGAGGACGGATTTGGATCCATAATGATTGCCTTCCAATCATCATTGTTATGTTTAATAGGCTGCAGTGTCTAAAATAGCTAAGACCATGTTTGAGAATTCGTCATCGCCTTGAACTAGAGAGGGAACTCAATGATAGATCTATTCACACCTATGCCAAACTACACAACCAACTTTAAAATTTTCCATACACCAAGTGCTTGGGGATGCACTAGGTGGTTCTTTACTCATATTGTACAAGGGCCCATTATAGAAATCTAACGACTATTGAAAATGGCTCATCTCCACCCTATCTTTTGTACATAAACAATGATATGCACTAATAATCTCACACATATTAGAGAATTTCCCACCTTTCAAAAGGCACGAGAAGGCTCTTTGGATTACAAATAATGTATTATTCTCTTCTTCCACAAAAAAGAAGAATCTCAACACAAACAAGAAGCTAAGAACTCTACAAATATACAACCTGTGGGAGGTTATCTCTTAGGAGAGCAACACTCCATGCAATAGATGCACGAATACACTTACCACATAAAGAATTGACCCTCCCAAGAGAGACTTGGCTACATAATGAAACCAAAAGAGGTTCTTTAAATTTTTTGAGTGCCTACAATGGGTACATTTCAATTGTGCACACTCATCAAAGTGTCTCCAATCTATAATGAAAACATGATAGTTAGGGACCATGAAGATTTGTTTTCTTAGGCTCCAACACTAAGTTTTACAAGATGCTTAGTCAAGGATTACAATTTTAAGAAAGTACAAAACATGATGACTACTTTACACAGTTCAATGCTAACCTAAAACAACTCAAGTAAACATATTACCTTGTGTTGAGTTGGGGTGAGCTTTTCTCTTTCTTGGGAGATGTGCAAGGTTCAAATATTTCAACCTCATGTTACACTGTTAAGGTCCAAATGTATGTATCTCATGTTAAGGTGGGATGTTGCAATTAATCAAAAGAAACAATATCAATTAGAACACACATAAGCACAAATCATGGGTCACTCCAAGTTGGTTATTGAATCAATTCAAGGGACTTTTAAACTTTAGAACCTCACTTTCAGGTCCTTTGCATATCAAATATTCAACACCACTAAGTTATTTGAGATAATAGGCTTGATTCATGTCTATTGACAATATAATTTTGAAGCCGATGGTCTATAAAAATAAGTATTCTAAGGTTAAATAGGACTTCTATATAGGGAAGAGACTAGAGAAAGATTACAACCCCCTATAAATCCCTAACTAATGATACGTACAGTTCCATATGTTGTTTATTTATTTATTTTCTTTATGTGTTTATGTTTAGCTTTGAAAGGAGGAGCTTTTTTTTAGATATAATGATCAACGTTTAGTTGAGAGATTATGTGCCAATACGTTCCTCTCTTTCATTGTGAAAAAAAAATAGTTTATTACATTCATTATAGTAAATATTGAAAAAATAACAAATTAATACAAAGTTCTAAAAATTTGCAATTTAAGAATTTTAATTTTGTTTTAATTATGTTAATATTATTTTACTAATTTACATTTAAACCAAAATTGTCTATATTAATTTACTAATTCACATTTGGTTTATTACATTCACTACACTTTATATTAAATTAAATATTGAAAGAACTTTAAAAAATTAAAGTGCAAACTTTTAAGAAGCATTTGTAGATTATGAATTTCAATTTTGTTTTGTTTATATTAAATTAGAAAAAGAAAGAAGTCACATATTTGAATCATTTGATTGTATTAAATTAAATGTGAATGTGATTTCGAGTTAAACTAAATGTCAATGTTATTTTATTTTAGAATAGTTATCATTTCGATTTTATTAAATTGTATTTTCTATCATTTTTAATTTAGCAAAATTGTTACAATTACAAATATAAGTTTTGGGGAATTTGAGAATGCCCAATCTATAGATATTTAAGATTGTTAAATCTATTTATATACAATTAAACAAAAATATCATTAAAATTATTAACTTATCAAATAAAATGAATAAGTTTTTATATTAAAAATATTCTAAAACATTACTTAAAATAACTACATTTTGACATAAGCACTATCAATGCTCTAAATGTAAGTCCACTCATTATCTTTAATCTTGGGCTTGTACCACATAGACTTGATTATGAATCATATGGAGAGAAGAAACTAAGAAGTTCTTTTGGTAAGTTATCCGTGATCCAACTTTGTGCACATGCTACTTGTTCACCTCTTTAGATTTGGGCAACGAGTGAGATTTAAACTCTAGCAACTCCCAAAAATCCCTTCTCGCTCTTATGATATGGTCTCAAGTTCCCTTCACTCTACTTGGGCATGTGACTATGTTCGCACATCATAGATTTAAAAGATTGATGTAACCCTTGTACAATGAATTATTTGTATGTTGCAACACTTAAATGAATTGGATACACAATGTGCAACCATGCTAGCTCAACCCAAAGCAACTATAACTTATTGGTGTCAAACCAACTAAATGCACAATTAAAAGAATTCAAATAAAAATAAAACTTTTGAGTGTGCAAGGATGCTCCTACATCAAACCCTCCTAGTAATTGAATGTGGGTATTAACACATTCAATTACCCCATCAAGGTGCAAACCATCTAATTTCGAGTTTTGTTACCAAAGTAAATGTAAGAGTTTCATAATTCCAAACCATCTGAATTACCCCATCAAGGTGCAAAATTTCCATTTCGCCCCACAAAATTTTTTCACAATCTTCCTAGAAAATTGCTCGATTTTCCCTGTTTCGGCAGACTTATTGCTTTTCCTCCGACCTATTTTGGAGCAACTAGCAATTTTATGCAGACCGATTCTTGCTCCAACCTCCGACCGCCGACCGGGTTTTACTCCGACCTCCAACCGACGACTGCTAACCGAGTCTTACTCCGACCTCCGGCGACCGACCGCCGACTGTTTCGCGGAATATAAGCTAAAAGCGTCGACCGTGTCGCAGCGATTTCGCCAAATCTTGCTGACCGCTTCACTCTAATTACTCCAAAACTTGCCAACCGTTTCGCTGAAAAATGGCTAATTGTCGTCGACCGTTTTGCTGCGATTTTACCAAAATTCACCGACGCGTCTTTTCGACCAAATTAACACTTTCATGCTGAAACGTGTCACTTCACTCAGCTCAACTTGCCGACAGTTTCGGCGTTTTTGGCTTATCTTCGTTGACACAGTCTTGGCAAAACACTCAGAAACACTTAGAAATTTTTCAAATTTTTAATTTTTGAAATTTCTTACTGATCAATGCTGAGCAGGAGGAATACTTACCTCTACAATTTGTTTAGGTTGGCCCATGTAGGCCCTCGAGATATAGTAGTAATCTATAGTGTTGAGATTACTACTACAGAGATTGTGAGAAAAGCAATTGTAGTTGGCTCACTGTGTTTATGAACTTAACATGATTTTTTGTTATGGGTTGAGTGCCTATGTCTTTGTAATCTGAGATTATTACAAACTATGCTCTTTTCCTACCAGTATTCTTCATTTCCTGTCCCTATGTTTCTGTTCCTTCTAACTTTCCTTTTTTCCTACCGGCATTCATTTTTGCCCCTCAAGGGGCAAATGCTAGTAATTTAACATACAATGAACTTACAATTATACATTTGACCATATTGATTAAATCATACAAGTTTAGATATTTTGGTCCTTCAAAAACTACAAATGCTATTGTAAGTAGTACATGAATATTTCAGTATGGATCAAGAGCTAATTTTAAAGATTGAAAGTGTTGATTAGCTAGAGGTTAACCCTACTGCACCAAGTACCATAAACAAGGTTATTATAAAATTATGTTTTTTTTGTGTTCATGCATAATATGAATGAATTGATTTATAAATGATTTGTTTTAATTGTAGTTGGCGTAGATCCTACTCGATCGCCTACATGAAAACATATCTTGCACTCTTGGAAACCACGAGAATCAAGAGGATGAAAAGAGCATCAATAAAAAAATGCCAACGTCAAAATTGTGGACCTTCTAGAAACAAAATACATAAAAGGAAATATAGTAGTAGAGATTGAACATTTATATGACCAAAAAAATTTGTTGTACACTAATGTACTATATGTATTGTTTTAAGTTAAATTGTATTTGTTTTATTTGAAATCCTTTAATAGACCTTACTCTACCTATTCCCAAGCTTTGAATATATAGGTATTCAAAAGGTTGATTGAAAGGATAAATCTACTTATATTGTTGATTAATTACTTATAAACAAGCATTTCCTTCTCATTAAGAGTTTTATACAATATTTGAACATATTCATGTATAATAATTTCTATTTATATTGGACTACCTACCACCAAGAATGCCATCATATTTTAGAACCTTTCTAATACATATGAAACAATTTAGGAGAGGGTTTTGGTATTTGAATTCATTGTCAATTTTGCATATTATATAGTCTAGGTGGGATTATTAAGGGAGATGTCACAATTCTTTTAGGTCATCTTTACCATTCAGCATTTGCTCGAAGCAAAAAAGTGTCAAACTAGCATCAAATTTGAACCCCAACTATAGTAGTGCATTGATGCGGGTGATGCAAGTAACCAATTGCTTCTCCAACTTAACTATTATTTTAGTTAACCCTAACAATTACTATAATGAAGAATATATGGGATTCAAAGGTTTAATAGATCAACCTCCATTTGGCGAAAATGTGGAGAAAATAAACTATGAATGTTGTTTTACATTTTATTATAGCTCCAAGCAACTTTGAATTATTGCAACAAAATGTAGATAAACTTGAACTCCTATTAGTCTACTTGGTTGAGCCAATCATGTGTCTTCATTTAGAAAAACCACTTATGTACATAAAGAAATTAAGGGAATGGGTCGTCTTAAACAAGATTAGAGGAAATTGATATACACAGCTTCTCATTTGGTTTTCCTACCAACTCCCACGTAGACACAAATGGTCTTTCCTTAGTAGAAATACACAATGAATGGTTGAACTTGTTTTCCTACCAACACAACACACAAATGGCCTTTCCTTCCTCTTAGAATACACAATGAATGGTTGAACCATGGTGAACAACTAGTTCGAGAACAATGAAAGGTTGGACCAAAACCATGGAAAATTCTATAATCATGCTTATCTCCATAATTCTACTTTTCCAAAACCCTTGTTTTTCATCCATTTCAGTAGATAGTCGATGTCTCTATGTACGTCATTTTGTTGACCTGGCCTCCCAAACAAATAACATGAAATGATTCGGAGAACAGAATCTCCATATTGACATTTCTTCTTTGCCTCAGCTTCTCGAGCATGATAGGACAATCATCCAAAGAATGATCTCCTACCGCACAATGATTTGCCTCTTGCTTCAGGATTCTCTCAAATAGACGGAGTTGTTTGTGATGGGTGTGTTGCTTCAGTTGCCATAGGTTTTTAGGTGCATGAGAGGGATTCTAATGATCACAGGTTGTTGATAGCCCTAGGTGAGTTGTGACATATACCAAGAGCTTAGTATTTCAGGATCGATGAGTTTACTTGTGCAGATTTCTATCTTTGTGATTTTGATAGACCTGATCCACTTGTCATGGTCTTGTATGGAAATGTGATTGTCTGAACATGTAGAAATTTCAATTGAAGATGAGCTACAACATGGAGAGGATGTTCAGAGGCACATATTTACATCATTTGACAATTAAAAAGAAGTAACGACCCAACTTGGGAAAAGAAGAAATTCAAGACATTGGATTGATATTAGTTATGTACAGAGGAAGGTTTTAAAACAACAACCGAAGGACTTGTAATCCAAAGTCTAATTTTAGGTCGTATAACAAAGTTGTGCCTTGGAAACACTATTGAAAATATAGCATTGAAATCTCACAATGCACACAAACATAGTCCGGATTTTATCCTTGGTAGAGAACCAAAAATAATGTAGACATGCAATGCCACAGAAAATAACCCCATTCCACACATTCAACCAAAAAATATAACCCAAACTCTACTCCATTGTTAATACTAAAGATAAGGAAGACAAAAGCATATACCAAGCCCGGAATTTGCAGAAAAGTTTATTTTAGTCTCTAGATTGACAAAGCTATCGTGCAGTTACGAGCAGAACCATCTTCAAGGAATTTATGAAATTTTGGCAAAAATTTCTCTATTGCAAAAATGCCACAATAATACATTATATTCTGTTTATTAGTCAGATGTAAGAAAACTTTATTGGAAAACTTATCCATCTTTGAAAGTCGTAGAGCTACTTCCACCTGTGAATAAAAATCCATTCCTCAAAAGAAAACCTAAACTTCTGCATTGCATTCATAGTATTTCCTATAACTCATGTGATTACAGTAGGACTCGAGCGGCCAGTAAATTCTTCCATATTTGAAAGTCGTAGAGCTACTTCCACCTGTGAATATAAATCCAAAAAAACATCAATAAAAAACCAGTACTTCCACCTGTAAATAATAAAAAACTAAGTTCCTTCTAGAATTAGGTGCTTCGTCCAATCCTTTGATGCATACCAGGGGAGCAAGAGCCTCTTGTGAATCTCTTCCAATCTTGGCGGAATCCGCTACATATTGCTCAATATACAACCGAATGGTTGCACCTACAGACCCAGTTCCAGAAAGACGGAACACCTTCAACCAGTAACACCAAAGAATATTACGTTAGCAATGAGCTCACGGAAGGTACCATTCTACATACAGATTACAGTAACATACTGACCAATCGAGATCCATCTTCAAAAAGGTAGCGTACACCCTGATGTTTGGAAACAGAACCATCAACCGGATCTTTGTATTCAAATTCATCCGCATCCACGACTACAGAAACATCTGGTCTCACTTCTTTAATTAACCTGCACCCAGTACAATATTGTCCATAAACACCCGAGTCTACATGTTTCATACGCTTATTTACATAAGATAAAAATATATGTGTATGTAGGGATGGGAGATATTGGTATGCCTATATATTGAAGAAAATTCTAGCAGCAGATAATAAGGTCAAAATCACGCCAAATCCATAAATGGTGATATCTTTAACAAATAGGAAAGAGAGCTTAAATTGACTTGTCCTTCAGACGGTCAAAAATGGTTTAAAAATACTAAGATATGTTTCTTATTTGCAAAGAGATATCAATTGGACGAGAGAGAAAAGAGAGGAATGTATTACATCAAAAAGGAAACTCCCAATTACAAGTCTGGGCAGCCTTACGAAGACAGTGGAATACTTCAAACAAATAGGTCCTATGTTGCCTTTCAGATCCTATTGTATTTCATGGGAATGCTTAAGGTTAAAAGAAGCAACTTTATCGAAGGTTCCCCAGCCTTGATCTAATACAACAATAGTCAGTTAGAAGTTAAAGTGACATTTCTTGACTGGCTGCACTTATTAATGGCAAGGAAATTCATCAATAACAATCACTCTATTAAATTAAGGCATCTTGTCTCATCAACAACCAACGGATGCATCTTGACTCCTGTTAAAAGTAGGCAAATCAGGGAATAAGGTACAGATTTTAAAACACTGAAGGATCCCAGATTAACCTATTGGAACATTTCACAAACACCCTACAGAGATGAAGGAATCTAAAGTTATTATTTAGTACCTATGCCCAAATATCATGTGTTTGGACTTCTATGCTGATAAATTAGTATGGGAAATGGCCCACGGGGACGCGTCCCGCAGGGTCGGGGACGCGTTTCCTGCGTCCCCAGGACAGGGGGACTCTGGGAGAAGCGTTTCTCTTTGCGAACCTTGGCGAAACGCTTCGCTCTGCTGCAAACCTTCTGGACGTCCCCCCACGAAACTTCGAACCTCCTGAACGTCCCCTCACGAAACTCCGAACCTCATGAACCTATTAGATTTTGATTTACATTGCATGATTGCACAATGATGAATGTAGTGTTTACGAATTTACATGGGACAAATTGTTATTGTTGGGATTTATATTTTTCATATTTTTTATATTTTTATAATTTTTATGACCTCAACGTCCCCCCGTCCCCCCTGAATTTCCCTAAAATTTGGGGGTGATCTCCACGTGTCCTGAATGTGCGTTTCCCCGCTCCCACGTCCCCCCGTCCCGGAACCTTGGGGGAACATATGGCACCTGCCATGTGGCAGACAGGAATGTCAGTAGGATTGATGATTGTTATGGCAATAACCAAGAAGGCTACAAGTGCCACACTTTGACATATAACCAGGAATCTGTTCCTAAATGTTAGCAGTATGCATATTACAGATTGGCTGGCATAAATTTGTATTACTGGGCCTAGTCAAATTACTTTTTAAGGGATCTAATATGTGCATGCACTGAAACATGATAAGCCTAAAAGGATCTTTACTTGGCTTTCTAAATTTGCAATCAAGGTCCTTCAAGCATGCCTGTGAATGCAGCAGTGCCATCAGTACCAGAATATGACAGACCTGACATCTTAGTCACGGATCATGATCAGTTATCTTAATCACGGTTCATGATCAGTTGAAGGTCTGCAATTTAGCAGTACTCTTTTCCAAGATTTCTTGATTTCTGGAGCGTGGCATATTAGGGACATACCTCGTGGCTAGTTAAAATATCATCCATCAACTCATGTCAAAACTTGTTGAATTTAAATTGGAAATATGCTAAAACTGAAGAACAAAGGTGACACACTGACGAACTTTAATGATCGCTGCTTCCCATATTTATATCAGTCTGTCAAATCAGACTATCAATTGTCAAGCTCTCATTTGTTGTGTGTAATTTACTTTCCTTTCTGCATATATAATATGATGGGGTTATTGTACCCAACCTATCTTCCATATACATCTAAAGAAAACTGGAATTTCTTCACAGATCAAGGATCCTGATACATACTTGTTAACTTCTGGGAGAGAAGACTGCAGCTTAATCAAATGTGCCATGAGCTCCTTTGCAGCACCTGCATCAACATTCTACAAAAGACAGCGTAGCATCTTGTGAATACATGATTGGCAATCATAAAAGAAATACTCTTGAAAAGAATTAAAGGATTGGCATCATAAAATATTATGAAAAAACATTGTTTCTTTTAAGTTTTTTGACATATTTGTAATCTCTTACTTCATAGTCATAACGTGTATAATAGTGGCGACCATAAGAAGCCCAATGGTTACGGACTATGTCCTCTACACTGACAAGCTTCCCACCATCGAGGTTATCCTTATTTTTGTAAGCTAGAATTGAAAACCATGCTAAAACTGCCCAGACTCCATCCTTCTCTCGGATATGGTCAGAACCTGCAAACATCAAATTGGTATTTAAGATGTGGTCATTTATTATAGATATTTACTTGCACAGTAATTCTTTTTCGAAATCGATATCTCAAATAACAAGTTTATAGCCAATCTTAGAGCCACTATATACTGATATCTCCCAGATAACTTCTTGTCTTCAAGAATTAGAGAAGAAATGCATGGGAAATTGAATCCAAGTATCATAATATTGTCCAACTACTAATTTCTACGTTGCATTCTCTGTAATTACAATTTTCTTCATGAAATTCATCTAGATATTACCAAATCATTTAGATGAAATCAAACTTGAAGACACACTACAAACAAATATCTTGGTGTAGAGTATTTCTCCTTCCATACTATCTAGCAAATCAGGAATGTGTGGGAGACAATTATCTTTCATGAATTTGTTTTAAGGACAATCGAGTCTCGACCATGCACACATCATGGAGCCACCCTTTTCAAAAAAAGGATTGGAACACCAAGGAGTTTTGAAAAACATTAGATCTTTGGCAAGAACTTAGTGAATATCCTTTTCTACATAGCTAAGTCTATAAATATCAGAGTTATCGAAAACAGTTGGACTGAAACTGGCTGATCCCAGACCACTCTACATCCTGGATGGCCCAAACTAGTGGCCGAACTAGATCGAGATGCCAGTTCCATCAATCATGCCAAACTGACCAGTTCCCTTTCTGAACTGGTTTAAGGCACAATGCTTTTCTCTCTAGATTTTTCCACAACAACAATGTCTTCCTCTCAAAATTTTGTGCATAATCAACCACAAATGCAATGCCGTGTGTATGCTAGCAATGAGATGCCAACATCAACAAAGGAGACTCAATAAGTCATTATGGTCTAGTGGTTCGCAACAGTTCTTCCAGTCCTTGTATAGATACAGTGTGTGAGAACAATGGACATCAGAAGTAATGATTGGTGGCTACAGGGTGGCTACATGAACCAGGGTTGTTGCAAGGATGGTGTGGTCTAACGTGAAATTTGTTATAGGCAATATTTATTGCAAAAGGTCATTTTCTATTTTCAATGGTGGTTGCAGATTCATTATAGAGTCATAGACATTGTTTTAGGGCTTCTAAATTCCCAAGCATTTTTCTCCAGGCCCTGGGTAGCTATAAAATAATTATAATTTATCATGAGGATCCCTTTATGATTCATGATAGTTGTTTCAGATAGACACTTTAATAGTGCAATGATTTGCATCTTCCTTGCACAACACAGTTTTGTAGTGGAAGTCAAGAATTTCCCCTTTCTTTCCCACTTATTATGTAGTCTTTATATGATTGGTGTGTAATTCTTTGGATGTACATCTCTCTCTCTCTCTCTCTCTCTCTCTCAAATTTTGAATATTTTATGTATCTTTTGGTAGACCATTTCTTTGGCCAGTTCCACTCCAGTCCTGGTCTGACCCTTGGTTGACTCCAGTCCGGGTTACAGTTCTGATAATTTTGATAAATATCTAGTCGGCTTAGCACCATCTTCAAATAGAATTTGATAATCCATCACCTTTTGAGGTGGCAACTACATAGGCTAGTCATGGAAAAAACATCTTTGTACTCATCAAACATTGGTCTAAAATTGACATCAACATTCAAAGCATCATTGTTGTCCTTATATTCTTTAATTGCACCAAGAGGCACATCTATAGCCCCAGAGGGAGAGATCTTCAACTATTTAATAATTTATCTGCCTGTGTGTAATGCTTGGAGAAAAAGGCTCACATGCACACACACACACACACACATCTTCTACTCTTTATCTGCCTGCATGTAATACTGAGAGAAAAAGGCTCTCTCTCACACACACATAACATACTAGACACAATATTATAAAAAAAAAACAATTCCAGAGCAATTACGGACTCATGGTCCATATGCAGATCACTGGGTTATCTTTATCTGCTGAAAATATCTCCTTAAGGCAGAAAAACATTTCCTTAAGATAAATAAAAAAATTGAAGAATATCACCAAGATCTACAACCCATACGTATTTTACAAAGGAAGGTGACTTGTCTACAACAGTGGCAGCGACTTCACACTGTTGTTGCCATTTTAAGAAAATTGAACTAATCACTTAATTTGACTGGAACTCATGGCAGATATATGAGTTAATATGTTTTGATATTTATCCAAATTTAATATCTCCAACTTGGAGAAGTTATTCTAGAGCCTTCTAAAGAAGAAGAAGGGAGTTTTCAATATGAAGTTATGAGCACTAGTGGAAAAGTACATTGGAAATATTCATATTCCCAAAGTTTGCCAACATGTTATGAAAGGATGCAGTACAGGAAAATAACAATAATTAATATAAGTCTGTAGGCCATTTAGTTCATTCTATCAGTTCTATTTTTCAAGTAAATAAGTCATCAAATTTAAAGGGATTGTGCTGATTACACCGATGCTTCTCATCACCAATCCATCAATGATTTTGACCAGTGTTCCACAGGGGCACGTCCCCCAGGGTGGGAAGCGTCAATGTTTTAAAAATCGAAATCGGAATCGGACTCAGAATCGGTCGCAGGTCAACTCGGAATTGGAATCAGAATCAGTAATGAATCGGTCATAAATCGGCCGATTTGAATTTAATGAATCGGTTTACTCAAAAATACATAAAATATTTAAATTTTAAAGAAAAACAACATTTTCAAGATTTTAGGGATGTTGTTATGACCCAAACCTGTTGTTTGAAGGCCAAAGAGCACCTAGACTTGCTGTTTAGGGCTGCTTTCATCCACAGTACTGCCCACCATTTATTTTAATCCTTTAAGCTGATTTTCATGACATTTTACTGCTGCAAAGGTCACAACAGGCATAGGTTTGCTTCAAAATTGTATGAGGGTTTGAACAGCTTCAACCTAAGTTGCATGAAACAGGGGGTCACGTTTCCAAAATTTGGGGGGTCACGTTTCCCATGTTTCGAAGTTTCCCCGTTTCGATATATATATATATATATATATATATATATGCTAGAGCCTAGAGGAAGGAGGCATAGGGTGCTATTGATGAATAGGATGCCAATATAGGCAATGATTCGTTGACATGTATGATTGATGATTTATATTTCACATTCATCTTCTTAAATGTCCTTGCTCATATATATATATATATATATATATATATATATATATATATATCATCAATAGCACCCTATGCCTCCCTCCTCTAGGCTCTAGCCCTTGCCTCTAACTCAAATTTCAAAGTTGATCCTCCAACAACATTAGTCAATGGCTCATGACCCTACAATTTTGATGAAACTTCCTAATCCAATCGTTGAAATAAGGTAGAAAAAGATTCCCATGCTTAATAAGTGATTTTGCATGAGTGCATACTACATTTTTATTAAGGTCATCACAGAGGAGTTCAACAATCAACACCACCAACATCAAGGTACATATTGGGGTTGATGTGCTTGATTAAATGCCAATTCCATACCCTCATACATGATAGAATCTGGTGGAAACCTTGCAATCCTGAAATCCTAAAAAACTATTAAGTCTGTTGAATTCTGAATGGGATCTAAAATTCTACTTTTTGCATATGAAGTTGGATGAGGTTGTAACCACTCTCAAACATCCTGAAACAATTAGTGGCAATGTTAAAAATTTAAGTAAAAAGATGGAAAATAAAAGATAAGGCGAATGTCACTTTTACTTTAAGAAGTTAACATTACCATTAATATCACCAAATACTACTGCACCATGGGGATATTGCATTGTCTTTTTTAGTCCGCGGAAACCCACGCAAACTGCTAGACAAACCGGGCGATTTTTTACATAACTCGGTCAATCAGACTGGTTCAGTACCGAACCGGCCGATTCGGTGTTCAGATCGGTCGGTTCAGTGTCCAGATCGGTCGGTTCGGTACTGAACCAGTCGACCGAACCGATTTGCAAACCGAGTTGATTCGGTTCCTTATCAAACTGGTAGATCGACCGATTCCGAAACTGGATTGACCGATTTTCAAAACTATGGGAAACGTGCCCCTGCACTCCCCCATGTTTTTGGGATGGGGAAACTCCTAGGGAAACGTTTCCCCACGTCCCCCTTTTGGGGGAAACATTTCCCCAAGAGCTCACCATGAACTGGCTCAAAGTGTTCACTTCAAAACATATATTTGGCCTAGTGTTGACCAAATACATCAAAGAACCTATCAAGTATCAACTGCCTAAACAATGTGGAATCCACCATATCTGAATCTGAAGTAGTGACCTTCTCAATATTAGTGATCATAGGTGTGGCCATGGGCTTGGGCCCTTCCATCCTCCATTCAGGATCTCAACTGCATACCTACCTTGCCCAAGGAAAATCTGCCTGGTCTCTGCCAAACCTCCAACCCCAAGAAGTAATGCATCAAGTAAATGTCTTTCGTCTTGAACATGGCTACCATATATGCTTTGCACCCTGCATTGAGCTTCTCTGAACCTGTGAGAAATAGGTCATCTACATACAACACCAAAATGAGCATATCAACGTCAACAAATATGAAATATAAGTTGGGATCTGCTTCACTTTCGGTGAAGCCCATGCTCTACAGGTATCCATCGATCTACGAATACCATGCTCTCGATGCCTGCTTAAGTCCATACAAGGCTTTTTTCAACCTGCAAACATGGGACTCCTTCCTATTGACCTCAAAGCCCTGAGGCTCCACGATATACACTTCTTCCTCAATTATCCTAGAGGAAAGTTGTCTTCACATCCATTTGATGTATCCTTCATCCCATAATGGAGACTAAAGACATAACTGGTATAATGGAAGTGTACCTGGCGACTAGAGAAAATGTCTCCTCGTAATCCACTCCCTCTTTCTGGGATAATCCTCTCGCCACCAACCTCGCCTTGTACTTCTCTATGCTGCCATCTGTTGCATGTTTGATCATGTAGAGCCATATAGAAGTCACCACTGACTTACCCTCCAATCTAGGCACAATGTCCCAAACATCATTCTTCATGGTGGAGGTGTACTCCTCCACCATGGCATCCCTCCAAACTTGTTGGTCGGCTACCTCCTGAAAACTGGAGGGCTCGAAATCTATGATGTTGCTCATTAACCCCATGTAGTTCGAAAACTCCTTGAGAGGCTTGCTCTCCCTGAATGAGCTCCTAGGAGCCTCAACTTGCTCCTAAGCATCCCTCAATGTCTGAGTGAACCATTGAGGTCTCCTGACAGAACTGATAGGAGTCAGTTGCTCCTCCTCTACATCTGAAGGTTGTTGCCCCAAAGTAGAAGTCGTTGGTAACCCTAGATCAACCTTCAGAGCTTCCTACTCCTCATCCTCTATCGTTAGTAATGGCTCATGAGACTTATTGGATGCAAAGTCTTCCTCGAACTTTACATCCTTGCTTAAAATTATCTTTCTCTCCCTTGGAATATAGATCTTGTAAGCCTTTAAATTCTCACTGTAGACAACAAACAAACCCTTCCTACTAGAAAGCTCCAACTTGGTCCTCTTCTCAACTAGTATATGGAGATAAACTGGATAGCCAAAGATGCAGAAATATCTCTCCTCCATCTTCACAACCCTATGAGGACACATGTTCTAGATGTAGACTATTGCATTGCATGCTAATTCCCATAGAAACATCAGTAAATCCTGGTCGTGCGGGGGCAGTGCCCCCGTAGAGAAAATTTCGAAAAAAAATGCCTTGTAAAATGTTGTAATTTCAGAGTCATGACTTGGTCAATAATGGGTGATTTACGAGCCCATGGTATTGGGTGTCCCATAGTATTTTCCCATGGTAATCCCTCTTTAAAAGGAAGGCATTGTAATACGGCTGTGTATTGTAGCATTGTAAAGATCTCTATGATTGTGTAAGAGAGACTGTGAGAGAGTGAAGAGGAAGTTGCAGTAAATGTGTTGCAGGTTGTATCCCTTCATTTGTTGGATGGTATAATAAAAAGGGCTGGCGATTTTTGTGTAGTCGTAACCCATCTTGAGCGAACCACATTATATTGGTGTCTCTCTTGTATTATGTTTATGTTAATTATATTTGCATCTTGTTTATTGTTATTGCTCTGCGATCCTGTTTTTCTAACATGTTGAACTATGGAAGACATGTGACAATCTCCCTAAGAATAGGCAATGCCCGGTGATGCAGGTGCCCCATCCTATTGTGCCATAACTCACACAAGTTCTTTGTGTTATGAACAAGGGCTCGAACAAGTCCACCCTGTAACCTATATAAATTTCCTTCTCTAACCCCAATCGCTTGAATTGATCCTGGGCTAGACTCCTTCAGTCTAATGAGGACTTGTTGGTTCTTGAACTCTATTGCATAGCCCTTGTCTTCCATGATCGAAACTAAAAGCAAATTCTTCATGAGACCTGGAATAAATAACACATCATCAATATCTAACGAGTTGCCTGATTGGAGTTGGAAAGGAATGGTACTGACTCCAGCTACTGGATACATGGCATCATCACCAAGCTTGACCTAAACTCTAGTCAATCAACGTGAGTTAAGGGAATTTATCCCTGACTTGACTTAGTTTGAATTTCCTTCCATGGTATCTTAGGGTAGGTAGGAAACCGAATAAGCTCCTTTTGAGCAGTAGTTAGTTATCTTTGCCATTGAGTCTGGCACCTTTCATTCTTGTTTGTTTACTTTGCTTTCTGCAGTTCGATAAAACTTTTATGTTATTAGAGTAGTATTTTATTTCCAGCATTTTACTTTCAGTATTTTATTTATGAATTATTTTATATATGCGGGCTAGTGACGACTGGTCTGTGAGATTGGTATAGCGCTTTGCATTGTGCAGATTACAGGTTCATATCAGAAGATGATGCAGAGATGCTAGAGAGCGTGATCGTGGATTGATGCATTGAGTGTTGTGGACCAGAGATTTTTGAGATTCTCAAGCACTCTCTCCCTTAGAGCACTTGTCCCAACTAGAGCCAGATGTTGTCACATCCATAGTAGTCGAGGATGTCACATCCATAGTAGTCGAGGATGCCATGATTGCAAACCCATTTTGCACATATTTCTGAGCCAGTCCTTTGCTATGCTATGCACGAGATCAGCAGTTGACGAGCAATTAATTGATGATCACTCTTACATTTAGTGGACCTAGAGCATATACATTTCAGTTTCATGTCAGGACTGAGCCTCATGACCCCAAGTCAATGATTGAGTTGGCCATTCTTCTATCATTCAGAGCAGATATGATGACAGTGCCCATGGTATGTACAGTAGCAGTGTTCCAATGCCATTTAGATGCTACAGATTACAGATGCAAGTATATGACCCAGCAGGTATATGGTTTGTGCATTTGGATTGTTATTGTGCTCATTTACTTATCTTGGTAGCTTGATTTGGTGTATGGTGGTTATTTATTGGCGATATTTTATGTTGTTCTTATTGGTTGTTTAGAGTAAAGGTGATTCGGTTACTGTGAGTAAGAGGTCCTTGTGTATACTCGTTGGTCATGCCCTTCTCATAGTATGGACTTGGTCATTTCCCCATAGGGTCTTTGTTAGTAATGGCATCATTTTGTCACTCTCCCCATCCATTCATTATCTTCCACTTTTTTATTTGATCCCGACTTACACCTTAATTAGTGATATCGAGGACTTTCCCCACTTATGTCTCTATGTTGGATAAACTCCATGTTTTCCTTGCGTCTCGGCTCTGGAATGTGTGATTCTAGTCACAAGGATTGTTCTCCTTTAGTCCTCAAAACCAAGTATGCCTAACAAAAGTGTCTTTAGATACTAAAGCATCGGAACTTAAATGTCTTATCTAAATGGATGCTAAGTTTGCAAAAAACAGTGTTGCTCAATACTACCTCAAATAAATTAAATGTCTATCATAGCTAGTCAGTTGCCAAGGGACAAGCACTCATCCTTTGTATGATGTAAGGTCGTTTGCCTCTACAGGGCAACAAGGTGGTCACTCCATCGCACCTATGGACAGTGGCAGGAAATGGAGGTCATACCGAGTCATTATCTAAGGCCCACAAGGCTATTCAAGGCACCTGCTCCTGGAGGATGACTAGTGAAAGTTGATCAAAAGCTAAAGTTATATGTTAAATCTTAAAGTGTGCAAAGTTGACTATGAATTAAATGCAATAAAGGTTGCTTGTCTAGAGTCTACTGGAAACACTCTCATCACTCTACCCATATGTGAGACACCGCCATCCCCTAGTGGTTCTCTATCCAGCATATGTATAGGTGGTTTCCCCTTTATCCTTCATCTGAGAGGTCATAGTGTTGAGGTTGTTGAGTCAAGCCCCTTAGCCTAGACTTGTTTCTTCCACCTTCACCCATTTCTAGCAAAATGGCCAAGTCTGTAAATGAGTATACACTTGAGGTTCTTGTTTCGAGTGACTGGTTGCTTTGATCTAGACTTATTATTTATATTTTATATTCATGATCGCTAGTTAAATGCCACTCTATGCTTTAGTCTTGCTGCCAATATAAATAAGGGAGCAAGACACTCTCATCACTGGAAACACTCTCATCACTCATATGTGAGACACTGCCATCCCCTAGTGTTTCTCTATCCAGCATATGCATAGGCGGTTCCCCTTTATCCTTCATCCGAGAGGTCATAGTGTTGAGGTTGTTAAATCAAGCCCCTTAGCCTAGCCTTGTTTCTTCCACCTTCACCCATTTCTAGCAAAATGGCCAAGTCTGTAAATGAGTATACACTTGAGGTTCTTGTTTCGAGTGACTAGTTGCTTTGATCTAGACTTATCATTTATATTTTATATTCATGATCGCTAGTTAAATGCCACTCTATGCTTTAGTCTTGCTGCCAATATAAATAAGGGAGCATATCTTGTCCATCTGTACTTGCGGTATCAATGAATTTCAGCTTGGGTCATTATTTTGATCATTCTTGACCTAGTCAACCCAGTTTTACCAAGTCAACAGCGGGTTTCAGGATGAATTGGATCGGCAGGTGTTCGATATTGATTATTCATGGTCCTTTGGTGCCCATTAGATGGTTCCATGCTCTAGACAGTGGTTTCATATGATGGTTTGTGGTATTTTTTATTATTATCAGTAGTTACAGACCATTATTTTTATTTATCCGAGCATGGATGGACTTATAGATGCATCTCTTGATAGGCGCATGGTGTATGAGTACTCATTCCTAGTTGATTTGGACATTCTGAGTCCATTGGAACACTCAATTTTCAATTTCGGGCACATACAGTTGATGTTATGGTCAGTTCATCATCTAGCAGCAAATTGCCATGTAAAAATGGTCTGTATAGGATTCACTGAGATCATTATTTTTCTCCTAGGGTGCTACAGAGGAGATATGGGGTGCAGCCACTCCTTATTAGCATATTCGCATGTCCCTGGACTAATTGGTGGATTCAGATTGGTGCCCAAAGCACGTGGCAGTCAGTTACAGGCATTTTTATCTTTTCGAGGTGATGTTCTGGCAGTAAAATAATGAAAGAAGGGCTAGCAAAGAAATCGATTTGGCTCAATGAGGCAAGGAAATGGCATGAGTTGATCCGAGACTTGTTGGTGCTTCCTACATCCTCTGGCATGGGCTTCATCATCAGTGGGGTCCACACATCCTCCTATTCATCATTTGGGGTCGTCTTCTTATGCTATTGGGGGCACATGTCCTAATGTCTTTTGACACATTATGTTGTATCTTATGATTATAATGTATTTTGGGTTGGCTAGTGAAGATGTTCATACTTCCTAACCCCCACCATGATGTTATATGATGCCCTAGTGCCATGTCATGTCTTACGTCCCCCCTAGGGCATCATCGAGGGAGTGCATACTGCTCATTGAGAGTGATCTCATGTATATTCCATCCAATTCTTGTTGGCCGTTGATCTTGGTGTATCTTCTTTTGATCCTAGCCCTTCATACTTTTGGGGTTTAGGGTTTTGGATTGTGAGAGCCTATGTATATGATCTCTCACCATTTGTAAAAGGACTTTTGGCTCTAGAATATTGGAATAAAAACACTATTTTTGCAGATCTATCTTGAATGCTTTGATGAATGTTCTTGTACATGATTGGAATGCCTCTCTTTTGGACATCTTAGTGGATCTTGTATGATTTCAACATTGTTTTTGTGGAGGCCGAATTGATTGTCTGCGGGGGTAGGATTTGCTTAGGAGATTGATTATGAGGGTTTCTCCATCAATTCGCTTGGGCAAATTTCTTCATCTTTCAGGGAGTACCCAATTGTGAATTTTTGCATTGAGTTATTTTCTTTTAGATGTCTTGCATGGTTCCTTTTTATCTATAGAACAAATCTAACATCCAGTTGTTTGAATTTGCAGTTGGAGAGGACGCACTTCCTCCTTGGACCCACACGTTTTGGCTTGGAATCATCCAGATCTCGCTAAGAATTGTAACCAATTGTTAGGATCATCAATGTACTTAGCGGCCGCAAGAAATTTGAGGTAAGATCTACAATGTATGTTGGATTTCATGCTTCAATCCCAATTGTCATTTATTTTTCAAAGTTTAAAACCCTAGATTTTTCGATCTGACAGATCCAACGATCATTTGGGCATAAGGACTAAAACCCAAGTCCAAAATCATTGAAAAACCCTAGAGACCAAGTTTGGGCCAAATCTGACTCCATTAACCCACAGATCTAGCACTGGTCACTCCTAGGAAATTCGCCCTCCTTGGGTTTTTAGTCATTTCACCAAATCTATCAGTTGGGTGTTGCTTGTTTAACTTCAAAATCCCAGATCTATCATCAAGCAACCAACCTAGTGCCATTTCATTCCTTAAATCACTCAATTGGGTCCACATCTCATTTATTTGCCTAAACCCTAGGTGGTTCTCATTTGGGTACTTCGTATTGGCACTAGATCTATTTGCATATATTTCATTGTGGTATATTTTCTCATCAGTTGAGCAATCACTCTTTGCCTAAGCCTCCTCAACCATTCCTTAACTCTTATAAACCACATATCTCTTCTAGATCTAGATCTATCTACTTGAGATCTCACTCTTACCTCCATTTCATACCTCTTAGAGTGCCTTGAGTAGGTTCGCTAGCCTTAATAGGCTGGCTAGGGTCCCCCCCCTTGATCTTTCCTTTGCTTGACCTAAAGCGAAAAGAGCCCATTCGGTGTGACAACCCTTGAATCAAGTGGTGAACGAGGCCCTTACAAGTGTCACTAGTTTAGCTGCCCACCTCTACCGTCCTGGATAGGATATCATTTGTGGCAGCTACTACCTGTGTGATAACAGGTCTTTACACCAGCCGATAATCCAGTCAAGACGTGACTAGTGAAGAAATTTGACAAATAACCACAAACTCTCTTATTGTACTTTTGTCAAACACTTTGATTGCAATCAGATTTGTGACTTTTCTGAGCTAAAGATTCACATACTGATACAACTTAATGATGAATTTTACTGATAGCTTAAGCACAAATACAATGCAATTAGTTATGTGATCTAACTAAAGGTAAATGCACAAGAACACTAACACTGAAATTTAGGGCCAAGCCCAGGGCAAAACCTCAGAAGAGGAAAACCCAAGAAAGTGAAATTTATTCAGAGCTTTAGAAGATTTACAGCAAGGAAGTAATTCCAATGGCAATCTGAAAAAACCCACTGCAAAACTATGACAAAAATACAGGCAATTTCAAGTTCCCACTGCTGTACGGCACACTGTACTTTCTGTTGTACATTCTGTAGTTGTACAGCCTCTAAAACAAACTTAAAAACTATTCAAACTGTTACAGATTGCATTGGTAAATGTACCGAACAATTTTAGAAATTATTTACCTCGAAAATTGTGCAATAAACAGTCTGAAAACTGAGTTTTATGATGTTGCACGTCACTGTACGAAACTGACAGTACGGCCCTACTGTACTGTACTTTCTGTTGCCTTGGTTTGTTTGTTGTAGCTTGCTGCCTCAATTTTTGTGCCCTAGCAATCTGCCTTTTCTCTTGTTGCCTGCCAACTTATCTCCTTCTGAACTCTTACAGAATTTCTCTCTCTTAATCACTATCAATGAACTCATTCATCGATTTGATGCACTTTTCTTCTACTTTCCAAGTGATTAAATAGTCACTTAATACCCTCATCAATTCTAACTACTTTCAATAACCCTAACTTCCTCAATGAATGGCTAGGATTAGAGATAATCTAAGGGTCATCATTAATTGCACATTTAATTTCTTTTAATAAATAATAAATGCACACTTACATAAGGGACCCACATTACTTAAGCGAAACTCACTTTTTAAATATAAAAGTCACTTTATTACATTTAAAAAGTAACACTAGGAAAGACAACTTTGTCCCCCCCATGTGACATCAAAATCATGGGGAAGGACTGTCTGAGTTACAGACTGCATTGGTAAATGTACCTCGAAAACTATGCAATAAACAGTCTGAAAACTTAGTTTTATGTTGTTGTACGTCACTATACGAAACTGACAGTATGGACCTGTTGTACTGTACTTTATGTTGCCTTGGTTTGTGTGTTGTAGCTTGTTGCCTCGATTTTTGTGCCCTAGCAATCTGCCTTATCTCTTGCTTCCTGCTAACTTATCTCCTCCTGAACTCTTACAGAATTTCTCTCTCTCTCTTAATCACTGTCAATGAACTCATTCATTGATTTGATGCACTTTTCTTCTACTTTCCAAGTGATTAAATAGTCACTTAATACCCTCATCAACCCTAACTACCTTCAATAACCCTAACTTTCTCAATGAATGGCTAGGATTAGGGATAATCTAAGGGTCATCATTAATTGCACATTTAATTTCTTTTAATAAATAATAAATGAACACTTACATAAGGGACCCACATTACTTAAGCGAAACTCACTTTTTAAATATAAAAGTCACTTTATTACATTTAAAAAGTAACACTAGGAAAGACAACTTTGTCCCCCCCATGTGACATCAAAATCATGGGGAAGGACCGTCTGAGTTACAAAAAACTAACAACTAGAAGATGAATTCGACCCTCATACGCTGGTAGAACAACTTCTCCTATTCACTCAAGTCACAATGATTCCAAACAAAAAAAATGGATGGAGCGTAAATGAAGATACCTTGAACCTTGACGCCAAGCTCAAGTGATAGCTAGGTCTAGAATGAAATGCTCCCCATCTCCTTCTACAGAGTTTCTTCAAAAGCAATATTTGATACATTCTTCAATACATAGTATTTCTATGCAGTCGAGGTAGTTTGAGGCTCTTCGCAATTCTCAACTGGTCTCGAAGGTCGTGCCTGCAGCTTCAACGCATCAAAACTCCATGCAGAATGGAGGTCACACTTGAATAGAGTGGGTCTCGGAGGTCGCCTTGTTTCATATGTCACTAAGAGGGAAAGGCTGCATGATTGATCAAACCCTACTTAGTGAAGTGCAAGAATATACTAGGTTTTACAGGGGAAGGGAGCAAATAAGGTATCCACTTCCTTTCTAGCTTTGAAGGTGCAGCATACACACAAAAAAACAATATTACACCCTTCAAATTAAGAATGAATGCAAAAATCAATACCCGTATGTACACATATACAAAGGAAAAAAGGATAGAGATTAACATAAACCCTTCTCCTTCCAATGTGGTATCAATACCCTTCCATGGCCTCCAACCCAAAACATAGAAATTTCAATGTAAAAGAGCTAAAAATATTTACAACCTTTGAATGCTCCAAACAAGATTAAATGTCACACATCAACAAGAGAGTACCTCAAATACATGTCACAAAAGCTCCAAGAACGATATATCGATTTGGCTCCAAGAAGACAAAACTCCAAAAAGTACAACCATGTTTTACAATGAAGGGGCCTCCTTATATAACCTCATGAAGCAAGAGAGGCACCCGGCCAAGTGTTGAAATCATGCACCCCTTTTCTCATTAGAAATAATCATATATGCCCAGATTTGTATTAGGCACTGATCTCACTTCTCAACCACCAAAAATAATAAATTAACTTTCATTCTTTTACTGTCCACAAATCTGGAAATTATAAATGTAAAAACTTGATTCCAGATTTACTATCCTAAGCCTCCTCTTTCATTACTTGCAACCATTATTCAGTTGGCTTAAGATCTCTTAGGGATTCCCCCTTGAGTTAGTGTGGGCCTAACCTAACGTGTAGAAGAGGCTTGATGAGGTGACAATAGCCTCCCTATTAGTTACCCTTGAGACTTCACCTTGTGAATTAGAACTTTGGCATGGTGGGTGAGGATTTAAGCTATAACATTTTGGCATCATTGTCGAGGATAAAGTGCACTGCTCGGAATTTATAGTGCACTGGGAGTGTATGTTTTTGAAGGTCCATTGCTCATATGGTCACTCTATGAAGGGACAAGCCCTTGTCCCTTGCAGATTTTCTAAGACATTGTTGGGTGCAGAGGTATGTACATATCCAACAATCTTGAAGGCACCTAGAAATCTCACCTTGGTGACTCCACAATTTGACATGAAGCATATTTCTGATTTGGTTTCAGCACTATATTTTGCATTTCGTGTTGAAGATTGATGAAGTAGAGGAACAAGGAATCATCCCAAGATATTTGGAACAAAGGCTCGAGCCCGGTATACTTTTCATGCATTCTGGAATCTCGTCATGAGTGTCATTATCAAGTATGGAAAGAGCATGTTCCAAGGTTGTATGGAGATCCTCATCTTGCTTCACAACTTGTAACATCTTTCATTGAGTTTCTTGCACATTTTAATATTTTCCATAAAGATGTTATGATGAAGGCTTTTGCATCTACTTTCAAAACAAGGCATGTGGTTGAATGCCTTTCTAGTCATAGATCAAAGAGTATATTTTCATTGTCAGTTTTCATCTATGTGTTTCAAGAGGATGAAAGTGATGATTATGAAAACTATGGGGTACATGATGCACAAATCTTTGTTGATATCTATTATAACATGAATGAACAATTTGAGGCTTTCAAGCATGCAAAGGTACAAAGCCTTTCAAGTTCCTTGGATGATCAAATATCTGATAAAGGTTTTGCAATGTGGTCATTGGAAATATATATTAAATATGTATATGATTTGCATGTTTTTGACCCAATGTTTCTTTCACCCCATGAGCCACTTGCATTTCATAAAGATGAGATTGTTGAAGATCTTGCACATGAAGAGCAAGATGATGAGGAAAACACTCAAGCATCCAAACATTCATTTGAAAAGCAAGCATATGAGCCTTGAGGAAGGAAAGGCTTTGGTAAACATGCTATTTGTTAAGGTTGATGAAAAGTTTTTGATGATTTTGAGATAAATATAGTAGAAAAACCCTTTAAATTTGAAGAAATGTTAGATGTAATTGTTCCCATATATGATGAGAAAGATGTCAGCCAAAAGGATAATAACATTTCATATTTCTGGTTTCTTGGGAAGCCACATAGGCTAGAATTGTTTGCAGAAAATTTGAGTAGCATTTTCTAGCCATGTAACAATGGATCTTGTAGATTTTTTGGAGCATATGGGGCAGCTCTTTGGTTATAACTTTGCAGATTTATTTCAACCATGTGTGCCTTTATCTCTCTGCTTTCTCATGCATAAATTTTTGGCTAAAACATACATGGTGAGGGCTGAATTTTGTTTGGGGCTTGGTTTGCAGTTTGACATGCATTGCAGTACTTTCAGCCATCTATTTTTTCAAATGTTTGTGTAATGGCATATGATTTTTCAATTGGAGGTTCTATTTTAGTTGCTGGAAATTGTATGGAACAGTAGTATATTGAATTCGGAACCTATGACAGTCATTTCCAACCATTAAATTGTGCACAGAAGTTAATTTTTAGATCTGAAAATCCATCCTATGCTTCATCCTCGTGCTTATTTGAAGACATATTACTGTTGGGGCAGCCTACACCTTTACTTTTTGAAGGTGATAATGATGTTTGCGGCACAAATTAGCCTTTGGAGAGTCACTTAAAAGAATTTTTTCAGTTTGATGAAGAACTGCCATGTCAGATTCCAGAGTCTTATTTCAGCCCTCTTCAACATTGTATTGAATTAGCATGTGTTGGAACATGCTATACTATTTCAGAATGTTATTTTGGCTGCCATATATGTAATTTAATTCCATTTTGCAGCGATATTATAATTTTGATTCCAGCATGTATTGGCCTAGTGGTAAATGTATCCTTGTGTTGGTTCATCACCAAACACAAGGTAAGAGTGCATGGCCTTGAGGAGATGTTAGGGTGGTTGCATTTCTTATTTGATTTCACCTAGCATATGTGTTTTCCTATAGTAGAGTAGGGTAGGATGATTAAGCTCAACACATGTGAGCATTAGTTTGTTTTTGGCATTTTTTAAAGCCAAGTTTTTTGAGCTCTAAATAAATATGTGATGTTTGAGGATGTGAATTGAGCCACCCCACCACATGGTCTTGTTTCCTCTTACTTCTTTATGAGCCTTCTTCATAGGCCAACCAAAGATTTTGTTCTTATGTGCTCCCGAGAAGAGTACATGTCCCCAGTTGGAGCCTATTTTTACACCTCATATTGTATGAGGTTCCGCGTTGGGTTTTCAACTGGAACCTTTGAGCATCTTGATGGACTTAGGGGATCTACATCTTCATGTAGTTTCTTCTCTTCTTCAGGATGGATATTTGATGAAGATTTTGGTGGAGGACCTTTAATTCTTTTGGTGGATGGTCAGGTTGATGGTTGTTCTATGATGGGATGCTTGTTTCATGCAATTGCTTCATTTTCTTGACATTTGGACGCCTCCTACCAATGATTGGCATCACTAGGAAGGGGGTGTCTACATGGTCTCATTTGGTTGAATGCATAGTGGGGACATACTTGATGCTAGATGGAGTTAACACTTCTCATGTCCCCCTTTTCTTGGTGTTTATGTGTTGTGGTAGTGCACTTTTCCTAGATGGGATTTCCTTAGGTGATATGACTTGATGTTGTTAACATTTGCTAGGCATTGCCTAGGTGGAATGTGTGATTAATGACGTTGGTAACTTTATTGATGTTTATTTCCTAAGTCAAAATTAAAAAGGAGGTACTACATACGTCGTTGATGATCAAGCATTTCTCTAAGGTTTGATAGAGTATTAATCACATATTAATCCATTGGTGATGTGGCCTAGGTTTAAACATAGGAAGAGCTTATAATTTGTCATTATGTTGGGGTTTGACTAGAAAGAACAACTTATATACATGGTACAACACTTGATGGAGTGCTGACCCCCTCCTTCATTGGCACACATGTTCATGGTGATTTAATCAAGGAGTGACTAATTGGAGGTTGGGCTATGGTTTTAGCCTTTAAGCACACATGTTGAGGTTAGTTTGACAATTTGATGGTTGATTTAATCCTTTGGAAGGCTAATTTCTTGAGTGTCCTCCATCATTGTCTTGCTTTCACACATGGGATAGGTTATTTGAAGCAATGTTGCAAATATCATGTTGGGGAATATATCATCGAGGCTCTAGAAAGAAACTTATCGGAAATATCGGGAATTATTGGAAAATATCGACAAAAATAAACTTATACCTAAAGAATTATGAAAATAGCGGACAAATTGGCAACATGAAAAACTCGAGAGAAATCGAAGATATTTGTAACACTGATTTGAAGGATATGCATGCCTATTCTATGGATCACTCTTCTATGGCACCAATCCCAAGGCATGTAGAAGGAACATTGTATATGAGAGGCATAGCTACCCTGGCACACAACCCTAGGGTGCACCTCCTTGTGTCCATGGTTTGGAGAAAAACATGTAGTTTGGAAGCTAAAATCCATGATATCATCTGAATGCACATTCGTCTAGGACAAGTTGGTTATCTTGCACATGACTCTAACCTCCATTGGCACAATCTCCTAGGATGCATGTCACTTGGTAATATTTTCTTCTTTTTTTTGGAGGTGGTTGAGATGGCACATTGTTCTAGGGCACATCTCCTAGGTGGTCTCTTCTTCGTGGTCAAACCCACACTTGGTGTCATTCTCTCTCTTGCACGTGTGAGGAGGTTGGCACACCTCCCTCGGGTGCACTCATGTGAAAAGGAATATTTTATTTAATTAGTTTCATTTTCAAGAAAAAGTCTTGGTTGATGAAGCTCTTTTCTTGTGGAGTGCTCTAGTTAGTCGGCATGATGCACAATTATCTAAGAGTTTGTTGGAGCGCTCTTCTTCTTTCACACATATGGAAGGATTGCACATGCTTTTACTTGGTCCTCTTTCTTTTCATGGAGTTTCTTCATATGTGCATATAATAACAGGGTGGTTTACAACCACCCTATTATTATATTCTTTGTTGACTTAATTGATGGAGGTGGTTACTTGGAAAAATATTATTTTACTATACCTCTTTCAAGCTTCTTGGAGGGTGCACATATGAAGAATTACTTTAATATTTCATTAAGCTTTGACATGGTAAAAATAAAAGGACTTCTTTTAAGTGGTGCAGCCTCTCCTTTTGGAGAATATCTCTCACACTGCTTCATATTTTTGGGTGAAGTGACCTCTCTTGGAGAGAAGAGATTCCACTTCATAGATTTGAATCGTAAACCATGAAGGAAAAACCTACTCCAACATTTTATTATTGTTGGACTTGCCATGGAGTTCAGAAAATAATATATTTTATTGTAAGAAAGATCCAACTCCCTCTATATATAGGAGTTTTCTCTCCATTTGTTGCTTCGTGAGATTTGGGAATTTTTCTCCTTAATAATACCGAAGGTCATTCTGGAGCTTGTAGCCTATCTGTTTTGGATTCAAAATGCTGAAGATTGCTGGAAATAATTGCAATGAATGTTTATCGATGGCTGAAATATAGGAAAATTTATTCCTAATTAAGAACATTTTGTTTTGATTTAGAAGAGCCAATATGTGGTTTATTTCCCTTAGATTCCTTTGTGTTTTATTGCTGGAAATTGCCTAGATGTATCTCTCTTCGTAACCTGACTTGGTTACAGATTGGTATATCTATCAATGAACACACCTCCATGCATGGAATATCTCCTTGATGCATGGAATAACTTTTCACAAGGAATTTTTTTGCATTAAAGGACAGCAAAAAGAAGCTGCTGTAGGTTGTTAATTCCAGCCACATGCACCCCATTTCTCATTAGAAATAATCATATAGTTGCTACCCGCAAGAGTCCATATGCCCAGATTTGTATTAGGCACTAATCTCACTTCTTAACAACCAAAAATCACAAATTTAACTTTCATTTTCTGTTGTTTGTTACCAACTATTTTGTACTATAGTTGGACTTCTTGTGAGTGGCTAGTTTCATGAACATGTCAAGTGTTCATCATCAGTGTTCAGGAGTTCAGAAGACCTTTTCATTGCCAATTTTGGCCCCTTTTGTAATAATTGCATGTCCAGACCCCCTTGGGGGAATTGTAATAAGTTGGTCTAAGCATGGTCATTTTGTAAAAGGCTTGGCCTACCTTAGGTTTAGCTATCAAGAGGATACTCTAGAGTGTTTTTTCCTTAGGAATTATGTGTTGTGCTTCAATGGCATATAATTTCTGAGTTTTTCACTCACACCTCCAAAGTTGGGGTATTTACCATGGTGGTCGAACCTAGGGAGGTTATTAAAGTCTAAGTGTCTATGTATTTTTACATGCTAGCCATCAGTAATAAATCGTATGGACATGCACTAGGTCCCCAAGGAGTTTGAATCAATTCCGATAAAAATAATGTTTTCCGTAAAATTAGACCATTTTTAATGGTTTAATTGGAAAAATTCAAAGTGTAATAAAAGCATGGTCTGGAGGCGAAATTTGGCATGGGGATGCTCATTTTCACGCTTAGAGACCTAGGACCCACTTTTCCTAGGTTTCGGACGATTAAATTGTCGATTGTGGCATTTTTTCTTAAAGACGCGACAAAACGGCATTTAAATGCTAAGTGTGCTACAAATTGCACAAAAGACAAAAGTTGCAAAATCCAAAAAATGATTAAAAAAGGTATGGGAAAAGGTGGCTAATTAGTCTCATATGATATGCAACCTCTCTAAAGAAATAAGAGCATGGTTTAAAAAGTCAAATATTAAAGTGAATAGTGAAATCAATTTAAGAGGGTGCGTAAACCTCACATGGGCATCATTTCTCATGTGGTGGCTCGTAAACATTTTGAAGGAGTTTCCAAAGTGAAGAGGGACGCCCCTCTCTTGAGGTGGCAGCCACCTCATCACCTCACACCAACCAAGGCTTAGTCAAGCCTCACTTCAACGCATTGATCTCTCCCTTAATTAAGGGATGCGCATCCCTTCTCAACCATCTCATGCACCCCCCTCCTTCTCTTGTTTTGATTATAAAAGAAAGGCTCTTGCTCCCTCATCAGGATGGATGCAAGGAACCTCCGTTGTAATTGTTGTGTAATGCTTTTGACTTTGTGCATAGATTTTGAATAAATTTGGTGGCTTTGGAGGTCCATATGGTGCAATTGTCTTGATTGGGAATGCTTGATCCACATATGGGGTGATATCTTTCTGTGTTTTACTTCTTTTTGCAATCTCATTGATCTATCCTAGCTTAGAAGATTATTGTTGATCCATAGGGTAAGCATTTGTAGTTTCAATTTGTTTATCTATGTTTTATATTTGAAGTCAAAGAGTAGCCAAAAGTAGTTAGTTATACTTAGGCTCTCCAAAATTTATATTATTAAAATATACTGGATTTGATCATGGGTTGTTTTTAGTTGTGAAGCATTGCAAATTATCAGAAAAGCGAAGAAGGATTTTAAGCTCAACTGCATTTTCTTCCTCTTCGTGACTATTTCATGAATCTAATATTCTTTTGTCCTACAGGAACCTCCTTCTCCTCAAGAGATTCGAGATTTGGCAGCCAATCCTTCCATCCTTCAAATCTTTAAAACAATCTCTCTCTCTCCTTTATCTTGGTTACTATTATGCTTAGCAAACGATAGATCCATCAAAGTTCATCATTTGCTCTCTTATGTTATGCGTATTTATTAGATCTAAAAGCTTCAAATTTACATTTAAAGATTAGATCAAAGTATTATCTTTCTTAGTATTTGAAACAAATTAAATTTTTCCTATCATTTGCAAATGTTAAACTGTGAAATTATGTGCTTTTAGCTAACCAATACTAACATCCTAACAAATTTTCTGTTTGCTGATATTTTTCTTTTTGTCATAAGAAAGTGAAGGAACGAAGCCCTTTTGGGAGCTTGAACCACAAAAATCTATCTTTTTCAAGATCCTATTTTTTCCTTTTGCTTGTTTCAAGTTAATAAGTCTCTTGAATCTCGTTTTGCAGATCAAGAGCACTCTCTATCGGAGAGTTATTTAAGTTTGTAATAATTTCTAAATAAAGAGCAAGTGGGATTACGGCTCCCACGCCCTTCTTCCCCCATTTGGGGGAAGCATGTATCTTTCTACGTTTAATTTGCTTTATACTTGTATTCCTAGAGTAGTATTATGCTAGGTTAGCTTTCAAATTTTGCAAAACAGTTTAAATTTATCTTTACTTAGAAGTTCAATTTTGTAAGTTTTGAAGTTGCCTTTTTGCATATTTATCTTTTCTTTAGATTTATTTGCATGCTAAACAAACTACTAATCCCCTTGCTTTCCCTAGTACGGTCTTTGACCTTAAAGAGATTCTTGGGTAGTAATTAGATAATTTGCAACTTTTGTTTATTTTAGTACTTTATATTTTTTTTCTACTAGCCAAATTATTGCTCATCAAAATCTCTTGAATCTCGCCATTTGCGGATCAAGAGTGCTCTCTGTCGAAGAGTCCAAATTGGAAATTAACATTTTGTAAACACCGTGTATGCTTTACCCATCGCAGGTTGGTCTAAGATTTGGGATATCAAAAACGGTTGTTTGCACTTCATAATTTTTCACATTTAATTAATCCACTCATTCTAATAAAAGCAATTCTCCTTTAAACCAACAAAAATCCGGGGTTGCCTCGTTAGTGATCGAAAGTGGGGAAATTTTGACTAAGGAAGCGGGAACAACTAGGAGGTGACCTCAGAGCACAGTTAGTACACCTTTGTTGGTGTAGTGTTGAACACCACTCTCGAGACTCCATTCCAAACCACATGTCCTTGTACAAAGCCACTTAGATCACATTCCAGACATATTTCTTGTACCAAGAGGTATATCGGGGATCCCCTCATCCCACAATTAATCAACTCATCCCATAAAATACATAATAAAATAAACCAAGAACATTCGCACAATAGTCCTTTCAGCACTTTAAAACGGACAGTGACTCCATTAGCACTGGTCTTTCATCAACAACAATATCTTGCAAGTCTTTAATTTTTATCAATCTTATACATTGTTGTTGTTTTATTATATCATGTTGTGGATGTGTATTGATTAATTTGGCGAACAACTTGGTTTAATTTTTCATCAATTCAAAAACTCCTAAAAAACAACATCCATTCCAACATTAACTAAAAGCCTCAGAAACCTTTTCTTTTAATAGGGTCTACCCCCCTTGGCTTCGTTAGGAGTTTTCCTAAATGGAAGAGTCAGGATCAAGTGACAGCACCTAACTCTTTGCTTGCCCCCAAGGCCACACTGAGTAGCTTCGAAAGATTTATGTTGCGCTTCCCCCCAGGTGTGCATCTCGGCGGCAACACTGTCCACAAATCTAGAAATTATAAATGTAAAAACTAAATTCTAGATTTGCTCTCCTAAGCCTCCTCTTTCATTCCTTGGAACCATTATCCAGTTGGCTTAGGATCTCTTAGGGACTCCCCATTTGAGTTAGTGTGGGACTAACCTAAAGTGTAGAAAAGGGTTGGTGAGGTGACAATGGCCTCCCTCTTAGTTACCCTTGAGTCATCACCTTGTGAATTACGACTGACACAGTGGGTAAGGGTTTATGCTGTAACATAACAATTTAGGACAAATACAAGGAGGGAAATGAAAAAGGAAATAGATAGATAACGGGAAGCAAATTGTTGTGTTTTAGGATAATCTACTAATCTCTAATGGCACCACATCATCTTATCGGGTATAAAATTGTTGTGTTTTTGGATAATCTACTAATCTCTAATGGCACCACATCATCTTATCGGGTATATGGTAATCACTAATCAACTATAGACAAATATATGATGTTTAATAGTACATATTATAAATAGAAAGGGCATAGTCCTCCATTGGTCTTGCAATAACAAAATAATTGAGAAATGATTTACAGTGTACATATATCAACACGATGACTGGAGCTTGTGGAGAGCTTCAACCTTTGGTTGGGCCTATGTATTAGTTATCTGGTATTAACCAATAGTATCAACTAATATAGAGAAATTTAAAATTTTAAAGCTTGAGATATAGAGACAAATCAAGCTTCAAGCCAATTCGTTGAAATAGAAAGGACAAAATACGCCCTAGATTACTTGAGATAGAAAAATATACTTCTAAATTTAAGAAAAGAAAACAAACCTGCAAATCTAATAAAATAATATGTAGTGTCCCTTTTTAAGAATTTGCACAAATTAGGAAAAATTGCCAAGTTTGACCAATTCGACCCTTAGACTAGTATTGTCGCTATTGCTTCCAAATGACTCCAAATGCTTCCAAATTGGGTCTGAAGGTATTTGAAAGGTATTAAGACATACAACTGAGGTTGATGGATGCTTAACAACCCTTAAAACACTTCTGCAACATTCATTTACAATCTGGACAAAGTAGGGAATAATTCTAGTCAAATCGAGCTTCAAAACCCTGAAGGGTAGTGGACAAAGATAGCTCTCCAAATGTTGTTAAACACTTCCAAATTTCTAAACAGAGGTATGGTACTGATAAATGGCCTTAATGAGCTCCCCAATGTATCATTAATTAGTTCCTATGGCCTTCTGCAACTCACTTAAATTAGATGTTTATGTGCAATACTTCACATAGGGGGAAAAGCTAGTAATTTTCACCACATGTTATGAAATTCAGATTTTAGGTGCCAAGGACTTGTGCACTGTTAATGAAACTTCTTCAGAACATTAATGACACTCCATACATCAACAAAATCACAGAGAATGACTGATACAATTCGAAATAATGTCTCTTCAAGCTCCAACAACAAGATCTAGGGAAAATGGCATCATTTATGCATTGTTTGGTATTTTTACACAACTTCACTTGGTATTTCGACCTGAGAGTCTTATGAGCAGTACATACAGAGTATATATCAGAATACAAAGAAATGGAGATTCATGGACTCTCACAAAGAGATCAGCATCTCACCAAGGGCGCATTTCCTCCAGGGGCCCAAATATGCAATAAAATGTGAAAGAGATGGAAGAATGAGTTGTAGCTTAATGAACCACGAGCTTCCCTGTAGCTTCAACCTGTAACTAAACACTCCATTGTAACTCCAAATGAAAGGTCTGAATGGCCTCTCCAACTTCCAATTAGGATGGGAATCTTTCACCCTCGAAATTGGTGCTAAGGGAAGTAGACTAGCTCTCTACTAGCTCTTCTCTCCAAATGCAAAATGCAAAATGTAAAATGATCAAAAGCTACCATCCTTCTTTGTTATTGTCTTTTATAAACTTCTAAGGTCCTCCATGGGTCGAATTCCTTCCAAGAGCTTCATGCCAACTCAAGTTGGGAAGAGATTCCAATGTGTGCCACTTGTCCCTCCAATTCTAGCCTCCTCCTCCACCAAATTCGAATTGGTGTCTCTTTGGCTTCCCTAACTCCCTTGAGCGCCCTCTTGGAGACTATTTTTAGCCCTGACATGTCATATATGTCAGATGTCAACCATCAGGTCTGATTTTGTCATAAGTGTCATAGGCATCTCCATCATTGGTGTCATAGAAGCTAGGGAATCTACCCCAAGTGTCCCACTAGCTCCAAAATGCCTCTTCCTCTCCCATTGGAGTTACTCTTCCTCTACAATTCGACCTCATTGAGTCATGCCAAGTAATATGACCTTCCAACTATCCCAATAATAGTGGACTCCACCTTGGATTCGAATGGGTGAGAGTGGAATGCCATGTGGCATGGGGAATCTAGCTTTTTGGGGGTCCCACACCACCAATGTGTCTCCGTGACCAAGTGCCATCTTATTTTCTAACCATAATATTTATTTTGCCCCTATTAATATATTTATGCCCAAACCAACGTCCATTTGGGTTTATTAGTCTCCTTATTCCCATTTTAATGTCTCCACCCCAACCTAGGAAACTAGTAGGTTGGTGGAATTTTCCCTACTTGAGATTTATTTGAATGGGGACATTACAGAATATATTCAATGGAAAAAACTAAGAAAAGAAATCAAACAAATTGTCTACATTGACCTTACCTAAATATGTGGCCAAAGATTTTAAAGTTTGTATAATTCCAAACAATGGCACCATAACCAAATTGAAATATTGAAGATGCCAAAGATTATTTGAAAAAAGTAATAATGAATACATGAATTATAGAAACTTGCCCAAATTGGGAAACCCCACAAGCTTTTGGTATTCTGCAAATATTAGAAAAGCCAAATGAAGAATCGCAACTCAAAAGTCAAGGAGCTTATAGAACAATGCATGAATAAACTGGAATGAAAGATATATAAACATATAAAAGCATTTCGAGAACTATAACAATAAAAAAAGAGTAAATATTGTATCACCAATTCAAACAAATAATGTGACAATTTCATAAAATGAGAAATAGCACTCTGAAGTCAGAGAGTAATTTAAAAATGAATTTCTTTAAAAAACACCCTACATTCAAGCAGAGATACCAGATATTGATTAAGTCAGAAAATAATAGCTTTAGAAATGAGGCAAGAATATAGAAACTGACCAGTGCCAAAACTCTCTTCTCCACAAACAGAACACATTCCAGCATCCATTAAATTTCCAAAAAATTTCCAGCCAGTGGGCACCTAATTTAGATGACAAAATACAAGCATTGATATGAATCACAAAACAATTCTGTAACTAAGAAAAAATATATATATACATAAATCATGATGTGATCATACCTCAAAAAACCTAAGATTAAGATTTTTTGCAACTACATCAAGTGCAGCTGATGTTGGCATGCTCCTGCAAAACTCATCAACAACAATACAATACATTGAGTCCAAAAGCAGATGAGAAAGGCCAACAAAAGGAGAGTGTTTCACTGCATACAAACCTTTTGTTTCTACATGGAAACTATATGTAAAACAGAGAATCATGTGCATTATGGTTCCAATGATAAAGTGAAACTACACCAAATCCAACAGCAGATGAGAAAAACAAGCAAGAAGTGAGAATACTTCATCACATTTTGTTAAGTTTAGTTCCAAAATGATGAAGTGCATTGCTCAAAACATCGGCTAACCACTGTTATGTTAATGTAGCCACTAGTAATGGCCATGCCTCCCAAAATCCTGTGTTATTAAAAGAAGTCTAAAGCTACAATGATCTAGTATCTAAATTCATCTAATCTTCAGCGGCTCAGCCTTTATTTGATACCACCAGCATACGTGACAATGAAGAAGAGGGAAGTGATCCTCCTGAGGGGATCAGGTCAATCTATGTCATAAAAATCTCAATCTTGTTATAAAACCTCCTGAGGGGATCCTCAATCTATGTCATAAAACCTCCCGCATGACAAGAGCTAGGCATCTTTGGTCTGAATAGTAAAAGAAGATGGAGATGGAACCTCTCAATCCCAGTATAGATAGTGACAATGCCCACTAATCTCATAGTAGACTAGAAACATGAAAAAGAGGTGCTCCTTTGGCTCATTCTCCTATAATTGGTGGAGCTAATAAGTCATCACAAGGTGAGGGATATGGTGATCTATCTTGACCCAAAGCCTATAGGAGCCCACTCTAAACTGACCAAGGGAGATATTGAGAGTGTGCATCCAATATTTGTGTGTCTACTCAAGTTTGATAATAAGATCATCACTCAACTACATGAAGTGCTCGAAATAGAATGCCATCATAAGGCTAAGGGGGTGATCTAGATTCCAAAGCAGCATAGATGCACCACATATAGATATCCTCCTAAATCACCCAATTCAAGTCTTGATTGAAGGGTGGGAAATATCCTAGAATGTCCAAGGAAAACCTAAAGGGGGAAACCAATTGGTAGAAATGGGCACTGGTGGAAGCAACTAGGAAGCCTTCAAAAACTAGTGTTATCGTAACCAGCTAATATAGATCGAAACCAGCCCGTCCAAACCAATTCACCCTAGACCAAATCCAAACCGACCCTCATTGACAGATTCCTCAACCCATTTTTCCAATCGGATCCAATCCAATCTTAGTCTAAACCCCAATCGGTTTTGGTTCCAATTCTAATAACATTATTGAAAACCAACAACTCCATCCAGGGGGGTTGTGGAGGAAATATCCTCCGTGGAGTGTAGAGTTAGGTAGGGGTACCTATCCCCACTAGATGGAGAGACTCGAAGGAGACATGCCTAAATTTGGCCTCGAGGCACAAAGGATGAGCATTGAACTCTGTTTGGATGATGGACTGGGAACTATCTACTTGCAACGAATGACAACCAAGGGTCTAGACACTCTATGTCTTGGCCCACGCAGCCCGAAGCAAGTTACGTCCCTAGACCTCAAAGCCATAAAGGACAATGGATCCGATGACTGTGTTTAAGCAATGCATCCTGGATTAGATACCCTAGAACTAAAGCTAGAAGCATTGTCCTTTGAGTCGGACAAGGGAACCATATCCCTTGTTAAGTCAAGGATGGAAAGCATGTCTCACACTAAACTAAGGCTTTGAGAACTAAACCCCAACGTATGTGTAAGTCGCGGTAACCTCAATATCCTCCTCTAGAAGCAAAAGTGGTAGTTGAAGAGAGCATATTAAGATATATTAAAGGTCATAACATTAGTTTTACTAAGTTGACCATCAATTGTCAATGGTCACAAAAGCTAGATCTATCTCTACAACCCCTCAAATGAGGAGGTCAAGAGGATCACATTGTCGAAAAATAATAGCAAGGAAATTTAGGCATGATGTAGAAGAATATTGGACCCTCGATTCTTCCCGTGAGAAGGACAACCTTCGGGAGCATCCACTAGAGGCTTTGAAACCTCCCCTCTCTAGACCTTGAGGAAGAGTACCTTGGCCAAAGGGGGTAACCATTAGTTTTAATGAGAAGCACTATCCATTGTCACCTTAGCAACGCCTATGTTTTCTACATATTTGACGTTAAGTACACATACTCTATATTTCAATAAGCTCAAAGGAAAAGAAAATAGATGAAGTTTTAAAAGAAAGAGAGAAGATGAAAGTTGAATCATGAGCATAACCACACAAAGCTCCCATGCATTACACATCTTTCTCCAAGACTGCAAGACACATGTAACGTCCCCTCCCATCATACCAGAGCGATGGAGAGAACGTGAGGCTAAAACCGGGCATCTAGCCCCATGATTATTAACAAAATTCACATAATATAAAAAGAGACATTTGCAGATGTATATATATATATATGCAAGAAACACAGCGGAAGTAATTCTATTACACATCTAGCATACATTATAGATATTCATGATAGTCATCAAATAAATACATTACAGAGTTAACACAAGAGAGAGTACTTATCTTAAAACAAAGTAGTCCCGAGCAACTGGTTATGCAACTGCAACATTCCACCCAACCATAGGCCGGTTGTGCTCATCAATCTCTCAACACAACTGCCACCCCCGAGCTGGGCATGATTTCTACAAGGAAAAGGGAACAGCAGACTCACACATAGCCAAATATACACCAAAATCAGCCAAGCCAATCCACAGTTGGGTTTATCAAGCTGCTAAGGCAATGGAAAAGGAAGAATTGCTAAGCTAGTGAGCTCAATCACAGAGATATGGATACCCTCTACAAGATCTATCTAGCTTGGTCCCCACAATACCTACACACCCGACACCAGGAAGTATTCCCTTCACTACTACACAGTCCCTCAGGACATAGCTCCCATTCTAGTGTTCTTCAAGGTGTGCATAGAAGAGTAGCCAGCCCTTTGATCTTCTTGAGAGGTTACCTTCCTCACTAGGTTTATCAAGCCAATTCTGGTCCACTTCCACTTCTAATTTCTTGCTCACAAGTTCAAACCAAAACAGGGATGCACATAACAGCAAAATCACAAATGATGGGCATGAAGAGGAACGTTTTGACAGTGGGATGCCCAAAATGGGTTTCTCTTAGTTTCAGAAAAAACGTGGGAAACCAAAAACAAAATGGCAAATGGGGAATCAACCGTGGGAGAGCAAAATCGTTTTCAGAAAACGTTTATGGCATTCAAGAGACAGAAACGGCCTCCATAAACCCCCAAATCGTGACTCCCTTCCTCCACGCCACTATGCAATAAAAAAACGAGTTCCCAACTATGGAAAATGTAGGAAAATGATGAAAAACGTGAAGGAGAAAGCCCCAGCTAGCTCAGACTGCGTGAGAGAGCAAAGACCATGGGTGAAGGATGGCTTTGGGCACCATTTCGTGGGTGTTTTCTTGCCCCAGAAGCAAAAATACGTTTTCCCAGATAAATGGCTTGCCCATACACGAAATTGGCTGCCATACCTCTCCAATCCCAAGGCATTAACTACCTCAACCAACTATTGGAAGAATGAAATGATTGGGTGCATAAGTCAAAATGGGTAGTTGGGGTTTATGGGTCTTCTCAATGAAATTTGGCTTAACACTTTTGGCTCAAGGGTTTGAATATTTTCCATCCCTATTCCTTGTGAAAATCGTGCCCCCGTCTCTTGTTGCATTGCATAGCTAGTTGTGGGTATTTCATTAAAATGCATATCTACATGATGTCTTAATTTCTATTGTGCGTGGCTAGCACAAGAACCATATGCATCAATTTTTAATTACCGATACATAAAACGATAAATCGATGGCGGGGCCTTGGCCTTGAGCTCCTCACCATGATTTAATAACGATATTTACATCATTTATGCCATAGGGTCAAAATGGGGACATTACAATTTACAACACATATCATACTCAAATTAAAGATGTAGAAGATTTTGGAAAAAGGATCATAAACTCTTGAGAGGGTGGTAGTCACATTCATCTATAAATTTTATAATGAAAAATGAACTGGGGCATTCTATAAACTCCTAAAAGGGTGAAAGTCTCAATCCTTTATTGACAATAAAACCATTAGTTCAAACACGCATGGACCAAATAATCATTATTGAATATGATATGGCAAAGTAATATCGTTTTATTAACAATCAAGATAGTAGACCCACCCCTTGAGAGCTACAAACTTCAATGCCTCAAACATATTCATGCACATGGCATAGTTGAATTATATCAATTAGATTGATAATCAAGAGAATAGACTTGAGCCCTAAAAACCATGAATCTCAACAATTATTTAATACATAGTTACACAAACCATTGGTGCGATCAAAATCAACAGAAGAATCTGGTGCGAGTGCAACACTTGTCCCAATATTAGGAATCAGGGATTTCAACCCTAACCCTAATTTTTTTTTAAATATATAATTAAATTTTTTATTTTATATTGAAAATTAAAAAACAAACAAATGAAATCTCAAATGATTCAAAACATCATGGATTCTATTGCTTGGCAAGGCTAGTAATGTAGGTGCCCACGGGGTGTAGAATAGATGGTGAATGGGTGTACTGTTAAGGCACTCCTTGCATAAGGTCACTGGTTCAAAACTCCATGGGTACAAACCTAAGTTGCAGGAAACTCAGGTCCAGCACCCGTTTCACCCTCGGAAACTCGCTAAAACTCGGAAACCCATATGGTACTTGATGGAAACTCATTTCCGTTCATATGAAACACGTTTCCTAAATGGGAAATGCGTCCGTAAGGACGGAAACACGTTTCCTCTCTTGTATGGTGCGTTTCCTGCCAAATATTAGCCTTTCACTTAAAAAACCAGCTCGTAAAGTTTCTTTCCGCTCACGGATTTCAGTAATTAAGGGTTAATACATTAAATTTTAAAATAAAATTTAATTCTAGATGCTTCTAATTAGGTTGAAGAAAGTTATAAAGAAAACATCACTTCATTCTCTCCTCACACAAGCGACTTCAGCACTCAAGTCCCAGAATATTGCAATAGGCCTTGTGCAGATTGGGATGTCGAGTCAAAATTTGCTGACTTGGACAGCTCTCTTGCTGCACTAAGTTGAGGGACCTAGAAGTGGAATTGGAAATACTTCTTCCACTCTACATTCTGCTGTTGAGCGTGCTTCTTGTTCTATTTTTTAAGAAGACTATGGAGATGAGGATGACTATTAGTATGAGCTCATGTTTTACTTTTATTCTATGTTAGTATGCTCATTGTTCACAATTTGATACATTGTACTTGTAGCCTCATACATAAAAGCTAATTTTGGTTATAAAGTATTTAGCCTCATTTATAAAGGTTGTTTTTGGATATTACTACTTGCATGAATGAAATTATATAGACTTGGGTTCATGAGAAAAATGTGATGTTACATGTATGATTTAAATTTTGTTTGCATCATTTAACATTTATCACTTAGCAATGTTGTTTGCAGCTAAATGCAATTAATAATTTATGGTTTATGTTTTATAATAATTTTGTCCTTGTTCATATATATATATATATATATATATATATATATATATATATATATATATCGCGTTTCCCCGTTTCCAAAATTTGGGGGGGTCACGTTTCCAACGTTTCCTCGTTTCCCCGTTTCATCCCCGTTTCGTGCAACTTAGGTACGAACCTTACAAAAAAAACGCTAGTAATGTAGGTGCAGATCAACCTATGGATTTGTCACATGTAAATTGTCCAACTTGTTCCAAAGTCCACACTCAAACTTATTTCGATGGAATTATGCTTGCAAGCTATAGAGATTGTCATTTGTACTTTTTTCTATTTAAAACTTGTTTCAACAAGATGAGGTCGTCAAGCTGCAGTGATCTCAACTAAACCATACATGTAACCATGTCATCCATTAGGAAGGGGTTCATGACAAGTACAAAAATGAGCACATAATGAAAATGTGTGGTCCCATTACCCTTTTATGCAAACACTTTAATAACCTTTCTTGGTGTTTTCTGCAAGTATTTATTGTTGATTTTTTAGCCGCATCAAGAGCCATTCTCTGGGAGAATGGAGGCACCTAGTCAATTACCAAGAACTTGAGCCATTCTCTAGGAGAATGGAGGCACTTGGTCAGTTACCAGGAATTTGATTCAGTCAAGGACTGAAGCTCAGCCTAGGGTTGAGAGCCATTCTCTGGGAGAATGGAGGCACCTTATCAGTTACCAAGAAGTTGATCATCTTGACTCAGTCTGGGACTGAGGATCAACACAATGCAATCTGGGACTAAGGCACTTGGTCAATTACCAAGTAGTTGACATTGGTCAACTTGATGCAGCCTGGGGCTGAGGCACCTGGTCAGTTACCAGGTCATCACTATAATCCCTAGACCGGGTCTAGGCAAGTGATGTACTCCACTCCTTGGTCATTGGGGCTATGGCACCTCCTCAAGGCACTGGCCACCCCTTGTTGGAATACCTAGCCTGGGACCTTGGTGTGAATGGGGAGATCAAGACAACCAAAGAATATCTCCCTTATTTATGACAATGTACTTGAATTGACACATGTGGACCATGGATACCAAGAGGAGGGGCTAAGGATTTGTCTAAGGGTGATTTACCAAAAGAGGGTGGGTCAAAAGCCCACAATGAACCCCAATTAAGATGTTAAAGTGCCACAAGCCCACAATGTCCCCTCAACTAATGTACCAAAGTGTTAAAAGCCCACATTAAAATTAAAAGACCCCAACCAATGAATTTTATATTATTATTTTGACTCCTTGACTTATGGAAGATACCCTATGGTGAGATATAAAAGAAGAACCCTCTCAAGTGAAAGTCATCATCACAATTCATTCCTCATTTTCTGTCCAAGGAATTTGTTGGGGCATTTTGCAGCTACTGTTCATCATCTTCTTCATCTCAATTTTCTTCTCCAAGGACTGGATCTTCTACAAGACTGTTTTTCTTCTTCCTTTCATGCCGTCGTCTCCTTCAGGACAGTTTCTCTTCTACTCTTGTGGCTGTCGAGTTCTACTTTATCTTCCAGGAGATTGCCGTAAGTTGTCTTCTCTTCAAGAAAGGGGGCTGAGGGTCCTATATTACCTTCCAGAAAGGGGTCGAGATCAACTACTGCTCCAAAGAAGGCTGTCGAAGTCTACTCCTATCCTAATCAGGGCTGCAGTGGTTAGTTAAAGCCCCATACAGGGCTATCGAATTGTATTGAATCCCTAACATGGTTGTTGAGGAAAGAACAAGCACCAAATCAGGGCTATCGTGGAAGATTGAAGGTTGTCATGGGTTTATTCTCATCCAGTAGGGTTGTCGAGGTCAGTACATGCCCTAAAGAGGACTGTTAGGGCTATCGTGGACAATATTTAGGGATTCCAAGTGCTACAAGAGGACAACCGAGAGTTTCTTGAGTCTATTATGTGTCTCTTGGAGGCTGTCGTGGGATACAACGGGCCTACAAGGACTTAGATCTGAAACAAGAGGTATCGCAGGCTATTACATGCTTCTCTACGGGGCTGTTACAGGCTGCTACAGGACTGAAGTTGTTACACCAAAATCTCGCCATCATGAGTCATGTGTCAACCTCGTGCCTCAATCCCTGAAGTTTCCTTGGCTGAAAACATCCAGAGCAAGTTGTTGTGTTTATGCTTCCACAATGTCTACTTGCACTAGCGCATCCTGCTTTCCAGCAAGAGGCGCCAGACCATGCCTGGCGCATCCTGCTTTCCAGCAAGAGGCGCCGGACCATGCCTGGCGCATGATGCTCTTTGGTAAAGTGGGCCAGTGGCTCTTGTTGCCCTTATGCAACCTGCGTTGATCCCTTCCTGGCGCCAGTTGTCTTAGTGCAAGGTGCGACAGAGGTGGTTAATGTGGATAAAGAGGAGCTTCGAGCGACTTCTCGAAGCTTGGTGACATGAAGGTCTATCTCTGATTTATAGGAGAGTTGGTATTCGATCCCCTAACCTAATGGGAAGATCCCTTAGACCTCTCCCCTTAATCTTCAACCTACTGTATCCATTTAGCCTTATAAATATCAAACCTCTCTCCATTGTAAAGGGAGGAAGGACTACAGCACTCTCATGCTGGTGGAATTTCTCTAGGTGATCCCTACTCGTCCTTTGGGAGGCAAACATCATCCTTTGGAGGCTTGGCTTGGATTGTTGGAAGGAAGGTTACAACGTTGAGGCTTAGGTTGTAATGTTCTCTCTCTATGTACTCTCTATTATTATAGTTAATACAAACTCTTTCCATAAACATTGTTGTGTTGATAGTGTTTAGAACTTGCTTCCTTAACTGTTAGTTTAGATCAATTCATATTGAGATATGCTTTTACTGTTTGCTTGTTTCCACTTGTTCAACAGGGTTTTGCAGCTTGAGATCTGAAGGCTCTGGAGTGTTGGATCAACAAAGAGGAAGAGGATTTGCAAACTTCAAGTAAGTGATATACTGGTTAACTTGCATCTCTATTGATCTAGGAAAGTAGGCTATATTCTGTACTTATATGTTCTAGATCTGCTTGGACTAGGGAGATCTAGCTTGAGTCCGCTTGAGTAGATTGTCCGTAAAAAGAAGTCATCAAGCTTAGGGCTGACATCATCTTCAGCAAACTTTAGTGATCACAGTGGGTCAAATTATGTTTCTATTGGTATGCAATAAGCCCTAGAGGCTTATTTGTAAAAGTCTGATCTCTAAATTTGCTCATGTAAATTTCAGTCATCTCATATTAAGGAAGATATTCTTTGTTGGGGTTTTATTCCTGAAAAGGTTTCCCCAAGGTAAACTCTTTGTGTCCTTGTTCTTTTGGATGATTGTTTTGGTTACTGTTGTCTTATAATCTGAGAATCAAATGCTAGAAGTCTGCTAAAGTTTTGAAAAAGATTGTTACTGCTATCAAATCAAATCTACATTTAAAATTTAACATTTATATGGTCTTTATTTGGGGTAAGTGATATAATTATGATCATGAGTTTTAATTGTATGTGAAAGTGCTATGAACATAAAATAAAATAATTAATAATTAGGTTAACTAAAGTTAGGTTATGAAATGAGGCGTCTCCTCAACATCAAATGCCCGAGCCATATTTAAGGCAGGGCCATCATTGTAACATATCATCTTTTATTCTATCATCCATCAATATTATTATCTTTTATCTCAAATATGGAAGGCGGATTCGCTTCTTAACCTAGTGAACGGATACGTTCACTGCATTTGGTACCAGAGCGGAACGCTCCTCCATCTTAGCTCGGATTCGGCTCCTCCTACTATTGAGCTCGGTTTCGTCTCACCTATCTTCATTCTCACTATCCATCTTTTATCCTATCATCTAATATATTATCATTTTATCACTCAATATAAGAGTCGGATTGGACTATTAACTTAGTGAACGGATACGTTCACTGCAGAAAGACAAATGATTACTCTTATGTGTCCTGGAAGTTCTTTTCATAGTTATGATCTTTATCAACTCCTTTGGGAATCAATTATGAGATCTCTTTTAATAAACTAGGAAGATTTTTTCAAAATGCCTTATGTAATTTAAGAGGACTATGTGATTTAGTAAAATTTAAAACTCAGGCTGCAAACCCTTACTACCAAGAAAAATGCATGAATCCTAAGGAATCGGATTTCGATTGTTGATTTCTCAATTCTTTTTTATTTTGATTCGGGTAGGGGGCTAGGGAGGTTGAATCCAGTAACTATGCCTTTATACAATGCATGACCACAAAGAACAACATAGAAGTGCACACTAGACAATGATGCCAACTTCCCTCGAGCATTCAATGATCTTCGCAGCTTGGAAATGTGGAAGAAGGGATGAAGTACAGAGAGAAAAATGATGAAAATTTTGAAGAAGATAAACTCATAGCCAAAGTGGTGCATCCTCAGTTATAGTGCTCTATGGGTAAGGCACGCTTTGCACCAAGGCTCTGTCTCTCTCATTGATCTGCAGCAAAAAAATATTTCTCTAAATGACTATTGATCCTTTTTCCTTCTTGATTTTGCCTTCTTGTAGGGTACTAAACTACAGCAAATAGATATTTCTTTAAATGACTACTGGTCATTTTTTCTACTTGACATTCCCTTCTTATAGGACCTACTCAAGCATATGAGTGGGCTAGCCACTTATTATATCATTTGTGTGATCCCTAACCATTTTGATTCCCTTTAATTCAAACCTAATTCTCATCATGCATCCTCTCTTCTCATGATGATCCAATTGGAGGGCTTTGTGGGTCTCTGTTCATGCGATCCCCATTAGCTTGATTCTCTTGTAATTTCATGTGCTCCCCCTTCTTATGATGGCCCAACTAGAGGACATTTCTTCTATAATGCTTAAACTCTTAGTTTAATGTATCCCTATAATGACACCTTCAAATTGTATGATGCCAAGTGTGTCAAACTAACTATGAGCCTCCTTTTCATTTTCAGCCATAACCTTCCTTTTTGGGCCCACTAGATGCGGGTATCAAATTATGGTTTATAGGAGGTTTTGAACTAGTTATCAAAGTGTTGGAAAATGTGTAATGGGAGGGAGTGCACAATTCGTCGATATGAAGATGATTAGATATTCTATAAATTCCTATTTGTATTAGTCGCTCCCATCAAATGTAATGCACAAAGGTGACATGCGTCCCCCTATGTCAAACAAAGGGCCCAGTTGGAACCTTGACTACCTTTCAAGGTACACATCGCTCTTTAATATTTTGTCTTCTCCAGAGGTGGGTTCCTTATACTTCATGTCACCTTATAAATTGTGTCATGCCACCCTCTATCATGAACCTATCAAGACAAGTGGTTTACACAATCAATCTAGGGTGAGCGAATGATTTGCACATCACTAAAGACTATCCACCTTGTGTCAGAGTGGAATGCATAGTTGCATTGTGTCTTCCCTATCAGGTGATGGGGACCACCAATGGTGACCTACACGCTTTTCTCCTACTGCCACTTGTTTCATCCTTTGATTGCTATTTGTCAATGTTTTAAAAGTTGTAATGTGTTTATTAATTCAACTAATAGTTGGCATTCAATAGCTCTAAGTGCGTGAATGTTAAGAACCCTCAGAGAGTGAATCGAGTGAATTTATTAATAACTGCCAATAAATCAATTCCAGATGCTCTTCCATCTTGGAGAGATGGCTGAGAGGATCAAAGCATCGGATTGTTAATCCGTAGTACAAATCATCTGTATCGAGGGTTTGAATCCCTCTCTCTCCATTCAATCAATATTGATCCTAAAAACAAATAGCTCTAAATCTTTCTATGATTCCCAAAATTGAAAAAGAAAAATATCATGTGAACCCATGGAGCTCATTTTCATTTCAAGGCTTTCCCAAATATTTACTTGTTCTAGTTTCTCCGTATGTATATACCATGTAAGCGTGAATATAGCAAATTTGCACCAAGTGCAATACATATCTGAAACAAAATACATAAATGGTGAGGATCTAAATGGCCCTTAGTGTTCAAAATATAGCATGCTACAAGCTACTACATGTCAATCATCAAATCAACAAACTCATCACCAATATTGGGAATGGGATCCTCATCATGAAATACAAGATCATCCTCTAGCTCAGACTTGATAGACTCCTCAGGGACATCTACAGTACTAGTAGTAGTGTGGCTAGTGGTTGCCATACTTGATGCTACTAGTGGATCATCATCCAAACCCATCCACCCCAAGTCATCAACATCAAACTCTATCAGGAGAGCCTCCTCGACCGATTCCAAGTAAGGATTAATATTATCCAAGACAATGGGATTTGTATCCAGTCTTTTGTTCAGCAACTAGTTACGCCTTAGCTAGAGACTATATTGTACAAAGACAAGATCATTTAATTGGTATTGTCCCAAGTGGTTTCTCTTCTTTGTGTGAATCCACTTGACGACAAACCAGTTACGCTCACACCCAAAGCACTGCAAGTTTGACTCAAGAACTTAATTGTAAACTTTGGTAACTAACAACAATGGCTACAGCACGAATCCCACTAGTTTGTTGTGATAAATCATGTCAATCAAAGAAAATTTAATCAATACAACTGATTAGTTTGTTAAAACAAATCAGTTAAGCAATTGAACTTGAACTTAAAAATATTTGGAAATGCTTACCTAGTAGGTCCACGACTCTTGCAATCGAGGACCATGCGCTCTAACCACTTGTACAATCCATTTTTAACCTCCCAAGTTTGGTCTTCTCCAAATTCAACTCTATAATGATACCTTGGGTTCAAGAAATACCCAATTGAATGTATCTAGTGTGATGGAGTTGACTGTTCCATCTTTTATTATTGATATCCCAGATAGACCCATACTTTGCTACACTATCCTTGTATGTTGCCTTTATCTGCTCCTTTCCCTAATCCATGGCCTCAAATGCAATGCATGGCCAATTTTTCACCAACCCCCAACTGCAACACCTTAAGAAGGGGCTTTGCAAGTTTCACAACCTCTACTACTTTTTTCTAAAAGTTCTCAAAAACTTTATTTTTGATGTATTTCCCATCATTTTTGCAGCACCACTAAGATGCATTCTATTCACACTAAAAACTTTTTTATGTTTTGTGTTTGGGAAAGGAAAAATTGCAATGTGAGAAAGTTCATTGCAATGGCAAGCCCCTAACAAGCTCCCTACCCCCTATGTTTTTCCTCATTAGGCTCAATACACATGAGAAGTTGTAAATGTATTTTGTAATGCTCTTGGTATAACTACTAGAACATATAGTGTTCCTGACCCAATCCTCTTTGCTTATATCCTCAAGCATGAGGTCTATACAATGTGAGGCACATGGGGCCCAGAATATGGTTTTGTATTTACTCTCTAACATCTTACCAACAAGAATATAGTTAGAGGCATTATCTAAGATGATTTGAACAACAATGGACACCCCCACCTCCACAACAATCTCATCCAAAAGTTGAAATAACAAGTTTGCATTTTTCAACCTATCAAATGTATCCATTGATCTTAGAAACATGGTTCTTGTGGGCAAGAGACAAGGAAATTTACTATGGTATGATTCTTTCCATCACTCAATCCATCTAACATGATGGTGCATCCCATTTTGGACCATGACTCTTAACTCTTCAAGGAGTCATTTATGACCCAACTTCCTTCTACAAATGAGATCCCCTCAAGTCATTGCATAGTAATAGCCTTTGAAACCCTTGCCAATAGCAACAATGAAATCCAACATAGGTTGGTAATATGGTGAGGAAGAAGCAATAAAGGGGGTATCTACATCATAACACCATCTAACCATGTATGCAAAAGTAGATTCCTTGTATTGCTTCTTCCATTGGCTATTTAAGGTGCATTAAGAGGCGTTGGTAGGGGTCGAGGAGGGTGAAAAAAACCTTGTATGTTCTTCCTCTTTTTAGGAACTAATTCTAGAATACTAGGCAGGTTTTCATGAATGGGTGGAACTTATCAAAAGGATTCCCTAACAATAGCCTTTGAAACCCTTGCCAATAGCAACAATGAAATCCAACATAGGTTGGTAATATGGTGAGGAAGAAGCAATAAAGGGGATATCTACATCATAACACCATCTAGCCATGTATGCAAAAGTAGATTCCTTGTATTGCTTCTTCCATTGGCTATTTAAGGTGCATTACGAGGCGTTGGTAGGGGTCGAGGAGGGTGAAAAAAACCTTGTATGTTCTTCCTCTTTTTAGGAACTAATTCTAGAATACTAGGCAGGTTTTCATGAATGGGTGGAACTTATCAAAAGGATTCCCTAACAATAACAAATGGGTTAGAACAAGAGCCTTCAATACTTAGGGTTGGCTTTGGATCCAATCTCTCTCCTCCATATTTCATCCTCTATCTCTTTCTGCCTAGCCTTGTCTTCTTTATACTTGTCAAGAAGGATTTGCATTTCCACTCTAATGGGCCCAATGTCAGGAGCTTCACATGAGGCAACTTGACCTCTTTAATCAGACAACTGTTCTTTCAGCCTATGAATGCCCCCCACTTTTGTGTGCTTCTCACAATATTTGCAATATATCTCCTTATCAAAAACATTAGCATGGATCCATGTAGGATCTATAGTCCTAGGGGCCATGGTAAGTGCAAACAAATCTGCAATTACAAAAATGCAACCCCTATATGAATGTTTTTGCATCCAAATAGATATATTTTCATATGCAATTTTATGAGAGAAAAAAATAGCAAATTTAACATATATTTGAATGGGCACAAGAATTTGTTCAAGAACTCTGGATTTGGAAGCCAAATCCACAATGAACAACCCACAAAGAATGCCAAACAAGCTCCAAGCTCACTCTAAATCACAACTCTTCAATGTAGCTCCACAAAGTCAAGATGTTCACAAATGCTCAATGATAGAGGTATGAGGCAAATAGGTGGAGGTCCTTATATACCATTGTTTTAGAGTATGGGTAGATGGATGTCTAACCAGTGCTATATCGAACTAGCCAATTCCGGTTCCAATTTGATTAGTTTTTAAAACTTTGTTATTTGTCTCATCGACGAGATGAGAAGGGCCCACTCACTACTCCATACATTGCATCACTATTTCAAGATGGGATGATCCACATGTCGTTGATTTGAATGGCTTGCGCATCCCAAATGAGAACTCACTTGCAAACCAGCAGAATGCACAATTATGCCACATATCCCCTCCATTTCACCTATGCTTCACCCTAAGACATTTGGTTATGCCTTAATAAAATAAATCCTCAAGATCCATGATTTAGAGTATGGAAGATATTAAAAACCCCCTTTCAATGTATTTTCTCCCACTTATCTCACGAATTTATTTAGGACGAAGGGTCACCTTTAACCAGATGGTGTACCTCATGGTTATTATATAAGAAGCTAAAAAGGGGGTAACTCCCAACTACGATAGAAAACAACTAGCACCCTCATGTATCTACTCCCCAAGAAAGGACTACAACTCATCAATGTAGATCCAAAAGAGAGTCAGTGAGACAAGGAAACTCTTCTTGACCCCAATGGTACTCCTAATGAAGTTCGAGAGACTGAGAATAGAGTGAACTCGACTAAGTATCGACTCATATGATTGCCACCAAAAAGGTCTCTGAAATACAAATGCCACGGAGCCTCTAGAACAAGGCCTCTCTGGAAACAAAATCAAACACTTTTCAAAAGTCCACAAACCAACATAAGATATTCGAATAGCAATGAAGGGCCTCCTCAATAATGGTTCAAGGAATGAAGACGTGATCTGGTACTCTTGACAAAATATTGTCTGTCCTCTAACCTTGAGGTGCCTCCTCTCTAGTGCATTTTGTAGTCTCCCAAAACTGGCATGCATGTGTTGAAGCCCAAAATGTGAACACACCAGCTCGATGACAACTCTTGAGAGAGAAGCCAATGTCACCACACTCCTCTCTCCTCACTTCAAGTTGGCTCTTCTCCAACTCAAGGGGGGTATCCCTAAGGTAGGATCGCTAAGGTAGGTGCAACGGAGGGCAAGGTGAACTGAAGAGGCTGCCTTAGAGAAACAATTGTAACAAAAAGTATTTCGATTGAGTGATGGGAAAGAAGGGAGGATCAATCCTCGGGGAATGACCAGTGCCAGCACCAGAAGGGAGAATGGAGTCAAAAAGAGGACTCAGGGGGCCTTGCGCTTCACACAAGTGAGATCGATCTAGTACGTTCAATAATCAAAGACGAAGAGAATATAAGTATAACCAACTACAATCTATTACTCCTATGATCTTTTGAAAACATAACATCAACAAACAACTTGACAACCGCAAATGCTTGCCCAATGGACTAGATTATAGCCTTCTATGCTAGATTTAGTCTACAACTTGCAATGAAACACGCAGCCATGAGAGAGATGCCCAATCTGTCCTAAAAACCCAGCATGATATATTTTCTATTAAGTTCGAGGGAAAGAACACTCCCAAAAATTTTCCATGGTTACAATGAAGGAGGTTGGCTCCTTTTATAAGCCAAAAGGCTCCTTTAGAACTAAAAAGGAAATAAAATAATAAAATATGAAAAAAGTAAGTGAGATCCACTTTTTCCTCCACTAAAGTCTAAGTAATCTGAAGTGAACTCTCCCTTCACTACGTGCGATCTAGAGGACCCTCGGTTCATTAAAGTAAAAACCCGGCTGCTCGGTCACTCTATGCTGCCACATCACCAAGGCTACCCGTCAAAAGGTCGAAACGTGGATGGTCAACTGCATTAGAAAATGGAGCACCGCTCCAAATCACAAATCAAGGCAATTTACAACTGCTAGCCTGTGTCAATGTATTGGCGGTTTAATCGACCGATTTCTGAAACTCGGAGTCTAAGAACTAAATTGCAACCGACTTTCTAATACGCCTGTCAAATGCTCGATGTAACCACCTCCTGTTCCGGCTCAGACCTAAAAGGTTACTGATGATTGATTCTCGATTTATCAATGCCCGGTAGCTGCTTTTCTCTAGAACCAATCGTGGAATGCTAGCTGTCCCCAGAAAACATGGAACCAAACTCCACGACTCGGCTGATGAACTCGTTGAAACCCGAGCTCCAACATTGATACTAACTGTGGATTGATTTTAGAGTGGGTGAGCTGTAGCGTAAAAACCCATCGATTAAGAGAAAAGAACAATCCAGACTATTTCTGCACTTTAAAGTTCCACGCCGATTTTACTCACAGGCGGACTTGGAATGCCAAATATGACCCCAAAGATTCCTCAAATTACGTCCTAGCAGTCGACAGTAGATCGGGCTTCTTAAAAAAAATCAGTATGCTCTGCAATCGGTTGCCAAAGGAACTCAACTCCATGGCTCGGTTTATTAAATGGAACCCCACTTTGGGTTTGTCGCTCCAATCCTCACACAAAGGTGGAGAGCTCATCAAAAGTGGAACAATTTAAAGTGGGCGGCTCTATCAAAAACACAGCTTATGTCTTCTTCTTTGATTCTGAGACAAAATTTTCATTTGAGTCTGTTTAGGAGCTTTATCATCAATTTTCACTTACAGGCTGCAATTTCTAGCCACTGGGAGCCTCCAGCCAGTGAGAATTTTCCAATTTTTTTGTTCCTTAAAGGTGATGAAGAAATCGAAGACTCAACTGGAGATTCCCGTGCACCCTGTAAAGCGGGTAAAGTCTTTGGATAGCATGACATCTTTGAGGAGCTTGATGTGGTAGAGGCAAATGAAGGCCGAGCAATAAAACTCTTTTTCGAAGGCTCAGTACCATTAGAAACCTTCTTCATTACATCGTACCCTGTAGACTGTTCCATACGATGTTCTTTAATAACATTAACTTTTATTTTACCTTCTGTCTCATCAAGCATTGTGTCTTCATCTAGAGAGAGTTTTCTCACTTTATGCTTTTTGCCATCTCCCTTGCTCCCACAAGGTTCAGTTCTCTTTTAAAAGCTGCTATACCCGATCTGATTTTGCATCCTGCACCATCGACAGCATCGCAAACAGAAAATGCATTGTACCTACTCTGTATGCTTGTAAAAATCACCTTACTTTTAAAAGTGCCTGCTACATCGTAGGATACCTGCCCATTGCCTTTTGCTGGGACAATCAGCTTTCCGGTAAAAGCATTCCTTGTCTGAACAAATACAAATAACAAGTCACTGTCCTCATTTACAGCCCTCATGTTCTGCTGAAGTTTTGGGATTGAAATGAAAGTTCCCGACTTTGGTGCATATCATTGTCTTGACCCAAATCTGCAAAGACATCTTCATTGGAGTTGAAACAGTATTTTTTCCTTGCAAGTTCACCAGGTCCAAAGATGGGCCATAATTCAATTCCAGAATTGCACGATAATTTTGCTTTCATCTCCCAGAGTTTCCAGTGCTTCCGATGAATGTTGAACTTTAACTTTCTGTGCTTTTTCCACTAAGACAATTCCCTCAGCTGGCATTCTATCTCTAACAGCTGCATAATCAAAGTGCCATCACTGCTGCAAATGGTGCTCTGGCCTGCAAAAAATTTCTGCTGGCTGAAACTTGGAGGATTTGGTTTGTAACAACTTCTAAAAAGGAGCTCCAGCCCAACCCCTTGAAAACTTACCTGTGGACACCCCTGTCAAATGGGGGGGTAACACATTTGATAACCACATATGAAGTATTTGGCATAGCGCTTAGTGAAAGTGTGTTCAACAATGATGGTTATGCAAATGTTTGGGTCTAAAGGATTCCCTAATTTAAAAATGTAGTGGATGATATGGCAGTATCAAGAAGAAGGGAACCCTGGAAAAACAACATGATTAAACAAATCAACAATGTGGAAATTGAGAGAGCAAATACCATGTTTGAGTAACTCGGACTAAAAGGCTTCTTTGTGAACGGCCTTGCTAGTTCTCATCAATCTAACATTTTCCTTGTGCATCCACGGGAGAACATAGGGAAAGAAGAGGGAAGAGAAGCAATGTGAACAGGGAGTTGGAGAAGGATGTTGTAGAGAAGCAATGTGAACAGGGAGTTGGACAAAGATGTTGTAGAGAGAGGTGATCTGTGAGAACAAGGACTAGTGATATAGCTTGGGTGGAAGGGTAGCATGGTTGGGAAAAAGGGTGCACCGCAAGGTCTTTGGTGAATGGTGAAGGGCTTCTAGAAGCTCATGCGTTCTTGTGGCAAGGAAATAATATTTCTTGCAATGAAGGAGACACCTATAATTTCTCTAGATGTGGGTATGGAGGGGGATTCATGTGAAAGAGTGAGAAGGATTTTGCATTCATCATCATACCAGTGGTTCCTAGCCATCACCACATGGTTGAATCACCAATGAAAGCACCAAATCATTGATTCCCTTTCCTTGCCATTCTTTCGACTTGAGAAACAGAGACCAAAACAATCTGCCAATCATACTTCTCCCCAAACAAGTTGCTCCTCTTTCCCTCATGAAACTAAAGGATATAGAATCCAAGATAAAAAATAATAAAAAGGGCCTCTAGATCCACTTATAGCCTGAAATTGCATCATATATACCAATCTTCATTACCTTAAAGTCTTGGTGGTATTGTACAAAGTATACCATAGTGGAAACTAGAATATTTGGGTCTATAATTGCTTCAATAATAGCAACTCGGTAATATGCTATTTCCACTCCATAATATATGAAGTAACTTGCACAAGTATCTGTGCTTTCTTCAAAAGAATTTCAGAGACAAACTTGTGAGTGCACCCTGTACGTAATAGGATTCTGGGCTCCAATCTCATTCACCTTCCCTCAAATAAAAATTACACAAAACAGTTTAAACAATTGTTTTACACACCTTATCTAGTTTTATATATCCTGTGCCCAGCCATCTTTTTATGGAAAATTCAAAATTTTCTAAGAATCTGATAAATCCGTACCAATCCACATATCCATGTGTATCATTATACATATCCTACTAATTTAGAATTGTGATTGATGATTGGACATCAGTTCTAGGAGGGAAGCTCTGTGGAATGACTTGTTTAATGATAAGACGCAGCTGCCAAAGTGGCTGAAACAGTTTAAAAACTCAAGAGATATAAAGGCCAACAACTGATTCTACACCAGCATAGATCCATCTTAAACCCGGATCTATTAAGCACCAAGAGGGATCCAATTTCTTCAGGTGTAATTTTTTCTTAATGTGTAAAAAATTTAAGATTAAAAAAAAATTACACATCACTCACAGTGCTTAATAGAGATCCACATTTAAGATAAATCTATGTTGGTTTTTATTTTTTCATTTTATGAGCTGACATTAATTTTTTAATTAATTTTTTTTTATTTCCGATGAGTTATGAGCCAACATGATTTTTTTAATTTATTTTTATTTTTGAGAACATTACGTAACGTGACAACATCTCCCCCATACTGGACTGAGAGCACCTCGTTTCTCTCGGTGCAATAATATGGCTATGTGCAGGTTTAGCAGTCTATTGCTGTATTAACCCAGGTAGAGAGGAATCTCGTTGACAACAGGACAAAAATTCTGCTCAACACCAACAGATGGGGGAGCTACCTGCAATTATTTAGAACGGGCTTGGTTCGATTGTTATAGGCTCAAAATTCCAATGGCAGGTGTTAATTCTCAAGTGTTTCCCAGACTACTGGATGAGGGGAATCTACAAGCAGTCCATAGTAGCTACAATTTTAAGTAAACTTGAAATCATTCATCTGGCTTTGTCTGTATACAGGTACTATAGCTAGGCACTATTCTGTTTGTGTTTTGGCTTGTTTCATTTCTATCCTATGGGAACATAAATAGAATTTGAGAATGTTAAAAGTAGCCAATGGTTCAAAAATATATCTAAATCAAAAGCATATACTAGAAATATTGTGAAATTGAATCCATTCCAAATTTCATTATTCAAAGATGTATCAATATCTCCATATGAACTTCATTTTATACCATTCTACCTTTCATTATTCAAAAAAGTATCAATATCTCCATTTCGACTTCATTTCATACCATTCTATCTTTCATTATTCAAAAACGTATCTTTATCTCGATATGAACATACATTTTATAAACCATCTAGTGTGTTTCATCGTTTCTGTACCTTGCAACACCTTTCAATCCAGAGCTGAAGTATGGAATGGCTTCAACTGCATTTGCTGCAATGATGGCAACGGAATCTGATGGAGTCACAAAAAACCTGAAGACATAGTATAAACACATTTGAGTGCCTTCTATGATGTTTATCATGGCCAAGATTAGCTTAAACTGAAATCAAGCAGCAGAGATCAATTCAAAAATTAATTGCCACCTCTTGCCAAGAATCATATTACGATCTGCATCACCATCAGCAGCAGCACCAAATTCTGGCACTTCTGAACCAGGAGCTTCTTTACCCAATCCCATCCGTGCAACCAACTCCTTGGCATATGTTAAATTTGGGTCTGGATGACCTCCTCCAAAATCAGCCTGCTCACTTAACAAGCCTGAATGTAAATGGCACTCATAAAATAAACAAGGAATGTGCATCTAAGCTGTCAACAAAATACAAGTGTCCCAATGTATGTTAAAAGAAAAAGTATATACTGTAGGATACGTTTACAAGTATGTAGATTTTCCAGTATCATGACAATGAAAGTGCACAATTCCAGAGACTGATCATAATCCACCATTTATATTTAGAAGCAGATCACCTTTGGAGTGCAATTTATTAATGAGCTCTCACTGGCAGACAGCTCCTCCACAAAAATCTTTTTGGCATATATCCCAGCCACTCCATGAAGTGCATCATAGCTGAAGCAAAGAGAACAGGCAAAACAAATATTAGCTAGAGCTTCCGAAGATGAAATTTAATTATGCTCTCCAGAGTTCCATTGATGTAAATTCTTGAATAAACGAAGTCCAAATATTGCTCCAGAGGATACCTACGTTGTGACTTCAAATCATACCAAATTATAAGAGATTTATATATTTTTTGCCCTAAACAATATATTTACCAGAACGTGAATTTGGGGCATGTAAGTAGCTTTTGGATAGCTTCGAAATCGAATATAGTCCTGGAATACAATTCAAAGGAAATCAGTAAGTTCAATAAACTATTCAATTCACTGATAAACAACATATTTGGTTCAGCATTCCATCAGTTGGCGATTTCCCTCCCACCCATTTTTTCTTATTTCATTTTCATTATATTTGCAGGTATCTTCTTGCATATTTATATGAAGTACTAAATCCAGAACATAGGCATATCGGTTGTACTAGTACATTTAGTTTGACTTCGGAAAGAGCCATCAGGTACAATAAAGGACCACCAACATGTATAAAAAAACAAATCCTTCCTAAAGCTACAAATCAGTTCCTCTCAATTATTGTATATTACTATATTGAACTAGGCTATTTGACACGGAAAAGGACAATAAAATTATAAATTAGTGAGAATTTTCCCACACCCTCTAATATAACATTCTCCACACTATTTATAAATCCAACTAAGCTACCTTGAACTTGCTATACCTAGAATTTAGTCGGAGCTACTCAATGTTGTTTAGCATGTACATGTAACAACACAATTGAAAATCTCAAATCAGCCAAAGAAAGTTGATCTTCCTTTAGTTCAACAATGTAAACTATTAAGATAGTCTATGCCAACTATTAGTCTATCTCACTAAATAAGACAATCTATGAGGTCTGCTACTTTTGGGGAATTTAAATTGACTGGTATGGCAAGTTTCCTAGTATTAAATTTTTCCAGTCACCATTTCCCTCACATTTTAGGTCAATCCAACCTTCTAAAGGACTTGGAATATTCAGTATCTGATATCGAAAAAAATGATAATAGTAGCGTTTGGTTCTGCAAATATTTAATAATGTCTTGAAAGTAGTTGAAAGTTTGAAACTTTTCTAGCAAGAGGGCAATCTTGGTTTACGCATCATCTTTTAGACATGTAGCATGAAAAAAATACTGCAACCATAAGGGCTGGAAGACCTTCATAAATTAAGCTCTGTTTGGGATTCAACTTTTTTAACAAATTGGATGTGTCGTGGTTGAACTTATAGACTAAACCTGTATTGATAAGACTAACAGACCTGACTACAGTTAAATGATGTGAACCTATGGAATGGTTGTTGCCAATGTATAAAAGGTCAAATTAACATAGTAATCTGCTATCTTTAGTAATAACTATTTTTATATATCTTCTCAGATATCCCTTCCACCAAGGTGTTCCATCATTGTTTTCCATTAGTGTTCCTTCAATGGCCAGCATTGCAAGACTCACACTCTTGGATGACTCGATTGCAGTCCCAGATCATTGATTCTGGAAAATATCACCCAACTTGGCAAAAAGGGAGGGAACATTAAAAATGCATAAATTTTCTTTTTTCAATTAAACTACAATATAAACTTAAACATCGGACGATCACATTGCCATACAAATATCAAAAGAAGATACATGTGTAAGATGTATAAAATGTCCAATCACTATGTTGCCAAGGTATGTGGGTTCAGCTGCCAGCAACAATGACAGGTGCAGGCGCTTAGACAACACTTTTCGAAACAAGGGATGGTGGTTTGTCAAGGGTATATGTAGAACATATTGTATATATGAAAAAGCTTATATTAACTAAGAAAAGACATAACTGGAATTTTTGTAAATCGACAATGAATCATAAATCAACGTTACCAGAATCGCATAGGGACCATCACTAACCAGTTTAGATCCATCTTAAACCTGGATCTACCAAGCACCGAGAGGGATCCAATTTCTTGAGGTGCAAATTTCTTTTACTTTAAATAATTTACACATCAAGAAAAATTTACACCCGAAGAAATTGGATCCCTCTCAGTGCTTGATAGATCTGGATTTAAGATGGATCTATGTTGGTTTTAATTTTTTTTATTTTATGTGCCGACAAGAATTTTTAAATACTTTTTATTTTTGGTAACTTCACATAACGTTACAACATCTCCCCCATACTAGGCTGTAGAGCACCTCGCTACTCTCGGTGCAAAAAGGACATAACCGAAATTTTTGTGAATCGACAATGAATCATAATATCAACATTACCTGAATCGTGTAGGGACCATAACTAAAAAGGACATAACTGGATTTTTTGTGAATCGACAATGAATCATAATATCCAACGCTACCGGGGTCACTGAAGTTACCTCAGAACTGAGGAATTGTCGATACGGATCGATACTTGCCATGTTTTGAATCAGATCCATTTCCACTTGTGGGATCCATTACCTACCTTGGTAGGTGCAGATCGAATGGTAGGAATTGCCAAGTGTTTAGGGTAGAAGCATCTTGATGGATGGATTCCCTAAGGTCGACAATCATTTCCCTCAACTCAAAACGATTCACACGTACAGTCAAAAAACCAGGAGAAAAAAGCACATTAACCTCCATGTCTTGAGTACAGGTGAGAGTGAGAGGAGGGGGGCACAGAGAATTTAACCTTAGACCTAAACCCTACCATCTACATATTGCATTTCACTTACAATTGACAGAGTTAGCGAAGCAAAATCTGCAGAGCAAAGAGGAGCACAACCTGCATTGGAACATCGTTTCCATTTCCCAGTGAGAGGCAAATCAATTCCATTTCCCAATGAGACAACCACATCAACACCACTGGAAGGTGAATAACTCCAATCACCACTAAAATCATATTGATGTGCATGTTCTTTAATAACTGGACTATAGGATTGCATGCCTGATTTTAGCCTTTTATGTTTTAGAGACAGATGGTTGATAGGTTGTAAAATGAAAATGAAAGAACACTAACAGTCCCAGACATACTTAAAGGAAAATGTTTTGAGCCTTGATATGTCCCGAAGCATGGAAGTCTTGTCTTCTTTCACCTTAACCTGTTGTAACTTGTATCTGTTTGCAAGCATTATTGTGCAATAAATTAATAATTGTATTTATCAGGCAAACAGATTACATTACTACTGCCAGTTGGACTTCCTGAACTTCCAAATTTAGAGGTATTTAGATTTTAAATTGTTGCCAATATTTTTCCTTAGATGCAAAGTGAACAAGTTTTAATATAGTGATGGGCTGGCTACTTTAATCTGGGTTGTAGAAGAGAATCTCCCCAACAGAAGCTGCCAGCAATACACCACCTGCAGCACGTTTTTGCTTTGTCCAATATCCTTAGATTCATCAGTTCAATGTCGGCATGGAATTCATGGTGGGAGGAGTGGTGGGAGGAGTGGTGGAAGGAGAGCAAACAGTGACCATCACGAAGATGAACATCAAAAATACATGTTGATTCTCCCCTATGGAAGTATGTGACAAACACTAGCAAGAAGGAGAAGAACTTGGTTGGGAGCTGCTTGGGAAGAAGGAGAACTCAAGTGGGAGATGCTTGTGGAATTGCAACAAGTGCAAAACAATTTTACAGGCTCATACACAAGGGTTAAGGCCCATTTTATTTGGCTTGGAGGTGATAGATTTGGACATTGCCAAGATTGAAGAGATCATCCAAAAGGAGGTGGATGGATATCAATTGGAGCAGGATGCTGCAGATTTAGCCAAGGCAGAAGGAAGGGCAGCAAACAAGCAATCTCAGAAAGGGGAAATGCTGTCCCCTTAATCGTTGGAGAAGCCCACAAGAGACTAAACTCAATAAGTTTAGGTCTTAAGCTTCCTTTCAAATGAAGCTCTCTCTATTGTGGTGGAATGTGCGAGGGATAACAATTCCCAGCTGCAAGCAAATTGTCCGGCGAGTTTTGCAACAATTTTATCTGGATGTGGTTTTCCTACAGGAAGTTAAGTCAACAGGCTTCGAGCTTTGGAATTGGATGAATTTTTGTTGGAATGGCCATTTTTGGACTTGAAAGCATTGTCAAGGGAGTGGAGGGGTGGTGGTTGCCCTCTCCTCCTATTTGCAATATTTTGTGGTAGCTTCTGGCTCGGATCTGGAGGATTGATTTTGGATCATTAATTAGGTTGTGTGCAGTCCAATGCTCCTAATCCCAGGGCAGAGCATGGTAGACTTTGGGATCGGATGGCTTCCTCTCTCCCAACTATGGAGAGGAATGTTGGCAAGGATTTTAACTTGGTGGAATGGGATGGTGACAAATGTGGAGGCACAAGTATTATGATCAGTGGTTCAAAGAAACAAGCTTGGTGTCGGTGTAAAGACTCATTCCAAATCTTTGACCCCAATTGGAAGCAAAAGGGGCTTGACTATGGCAATTGGTTCACTTGGACCAACTATACACAGGGGCATGATTGTGTGCAGGCTACATTGGACCAATCCTATGGACCCTAGGAGGATATATTCTTTTCAAGTAGATTTTTCCCCCATGTATGCCTTGATGGATGTGATAGGTCTGGATCAAATTGCAATTCGGACTGTGACCTCTTTGGGTCATGCAGTTGATTGTCTCCTTCTCCATTGTTTAAGTTGAATGTATCCTATTTGGAGTCAGCAAATTTCTGCACCCTAGTTCAAAGAGTTTGGACCCTCACCCCTAGGCCAACAAGAACTCGGGGATGGATTCTTTAGTGGGAGGTTGTGGTTTGTCACACTGTTAAGTTTAAGCGAGGTTGGGGGTGTATGATTGCCTACAAGAGGAGAAAGGAGTTGTGAGTGGCCCAGATTAGGCTTGAGGAGGTTCACATCTTTGTGGAGGAGGATCTTCATATTGTTACTCTTCAAGAGGAGGCTACAAAGTTGGAGATGGAAGTTCACCAACGTAATATTGCCAAGGGTGCTAAGGTCCACTTCTGTCTTCAATGGATTCAAGTGGGGGATGAGGGGTCCAAATTTTATTTTGACTTCCTCGAGAGAAAGGTGGCTACCATCAAGGTGCTTAATCTTCGTAAGGAAGATGGTTCTCTTGTACAGGACCCCTCTTCAGTTGAAGGTATGTTTAGTTCTCTTTTCCATAATATTTTTACTCATTCTCTAACAAATCGATGGTGGTTGGTCGAGATCCTTGTTGCAAGGTTGTTCCCATTGACAATTGAGATAGGTTGGATAGAGACTTTCTATGGGAGAATTTGTATGCGGCTTTGGCTTCCATGCAAAATGGAAAGTCGTTGAGTATGGATGGCCTTCCTTGTGACTTTTAAAAGCCCATGTCAGACACCATTGGTGATGATTTCTATTGTTTGGCCTCAAAAGTCTTCACCTCAGGTAGACTCTCGGAGTTCCTTAATTAGGGGTTGATCAAGCTTATTCTGAAGAATGTTTCATGGGATTTTACTGGGGGATAGCAACCTATTACTTTGCTTGCAATTGCTTATAAAATCATGGCCAAGGCATTGGCCTTGAGGATCCATTCAATTGCACGGTATGTGATGTGTCAAAAGGAAATTGGTTTGTTTAGGGAAGATTTATCCTTGACACTGTGGTTTCAGCCTAAGAGGCTATGGAGTAGGCCCGAGGGACTAGCTAGTAATCCCTTGTCCTAAAAATTGACTTTGCCAAAGCTTATGATCAAGTGGACTGGTCTTTCATTTCGAAGATGTTGACTTGTCTAGGTCTTGGCCCACATTGTATGGCCACGCTAGATATCCTCTTCACCAATGCTTTAACTTTTCTCTCAATCAATAATAATGTACCCATGGATTATGTTGCATGAGCCCATCCATCAGGGGTGCCCCCTGGCTCCTTATCTATATGTGTTGACAGTTAATGTTTTAAGTTACTTGTTGGAGTCTACTCAAACTATAAGCATGTTCAAGGCATTTGGCTCCCAAATTGTTCAAAGATAGTTAATAAGTACTTTGTTGATGATTCTCTGCTCTCTAAGTGTTGAGAGGGGATCAATTGATGAAGCCCTTGCTTACTTGGATACATTTTCCTTAATGTTACAATTCATATTGTATGAGGCTTCACAATGTGGGAGTTTTCAGCTAGTACCTTTGGAGCATTGGATGGACTTGGGGGCATATACATATTCACAAAGCCTCCTCTCTTCTTGGCATTGGATATTTGATGAAGATCTTTGGTGGAGGATATTCACTTCTCTATGATGGATGGTCATGGTTGATGGACACCTTGTGGTTTGGTGCTACCTTCATGCCTTTGTTGGATAGATCACTCTCTTAACATATGGATGTTTGTTACTTCATGTGTCATATTTTCCTTGGTGCATTCTAGTGACTATATGCGATGTTGTTATATTATTGGTGTCACTGGGAGGGGATGTTCTACATGGTCCCCTTTTGGTTGAATGTGTGATGGGAACACACTTGATGGAGTTAAGACCTTTCTTATGTCTCCTTTTCCTTTGGTGTTGATGTGGAGTGGTGGTACACTTTGCTTTATAGGATTCCCCTAGGTGATATAACTTAACATTGCAATGTTGTTAAACATCACCTTGGGAGTTGTGTATGTTAGTACCCTTGTTTTGATGTGTATTTCCTAAGTTTGAGTTAGAGAAGAGTGGTACTACATTGTTTTCATGATGATCTAGCCTTGCCTAAGGTTAAATGATATATTTTGATGCAATAACCTCTTGATGGTGGTGTGCCATAGGCTCAAGTCTAGGACCTTATGCGTTATTATTGCATTGATATCACGGTGGGGTTTGGCTAGAAAGAACAACTTTATTTACATGGTACAACAACTAATGGAGCACATCCCTTCTTTGGCACACATGTTGAGGTAGATCCCATATTTTATTATTATTTTGCTTGAATGGAGGGGCCCTCCCCTTGGTCTTGGAGTTGGGTTGCACGTGTATTTATGGCATGGTGGATACTATTTTTGAAGGGTTGTTACACATTGAAAGTTGTGCTAGTAGTTATGAGGAGCACCCTCTTCTTGTTCACATATGTGAGGAGGTTGGCAAACTTCCCTAGGGCACACTCATGTGGAGTTGGTTGAGCATTGAATATTTTACTATTGTTGACTCCTTTGCACAAGTTTTGAGGAGATATAACTATCTTGGAGCTTATTTATTGATTTATTGAGGTGGTTGCACATTAGAGAAAGACCCCATGAGGACACTTGCTGTATAGGAAGGTTTGACCAAGCCTTTCCTATGGAGCACTCCATCTAGTTGGCATCCTGCACACTAATCCATGGAGTCGGGTGGAACGCCTTACATTGGGATTCACATGTGAGTGGTTACACTTACTCATGCACCTTGTAGACCATAATACTATTTTGAGATGGTGTTTATGGAGAGTTCTCCTAGGGAAGAATATTTTATTATTTCTTCACTCATGCATCTTGGAGAGCTCACTAATTGTGGACATTTTGGCATGTTGACTTGTCAACTATGCCTATTTTAGTGATCCACCCCCTTCATGGAGCCTTATCTTGCATATTGCTCGATATTTTTAGATGGGGTGACCTCCTTTGGAGATATTAGAAGCCATGTGATCCATTTGATATGGTCAACTTGATCAAACCACTCCATAACTTATTATTTCTTTGACTTGCCATGGAGTTAGTTAGCAAATAATATATTCTATTATAAGAGAGATTTAGCTCACTCTATACAAAGGAGCTCTCCCATTTCATGTGGTAATTGGGTGATTGAGGATTTGGAGTAGAAGTGAGAAGTGATAGTGTAGGAGATAGAGCTTGGATATGATGGATGTAGAGTTGTCTCGTATATCAACCCTTGAAGATTAATGAAGCAATGAGGTATTGATCCACTCTGTTGTATGGTCATGCTATGCTCTTCAATTGTTGTTTATATGTTGTAGACTCTTCTTGTTATCATACTTATGTGAAGGCTTAATAATGAACCCAATATTCACTTAGGAATAAGCAATATGAGGAAGTTCTCACTCTTGTTTAATTGTTGTTTTATTTTTGCACTTGTTTTTTATTCTTCTATCAATCAAGTTGCAGATTTGAAAGTAGACTTCAAACATAAAAGAACACTTTCACATTTGTATTGATGCGTGGCACCCTAGCCCTCCAGGACTTGATTCTATAGCTCATTTTCAGCAAACATTTAGGGGTAAAAGTGCATCAAACTAGTTCCTTTTTACCTTAAGTACACACCTTTATGATGATTGTATCAATTAGTTCTTTCATCCATTAGATGGTTGAATAGGTAGAGGGTTTTATTAATCTAAAATAGAGCAATGGGTGATAAAACATGTCATGCTGCAAAAAAATTCTCATACCAAATTAGAAAATGATACTTTTTTTCCAATCAGTACTAAACTTCCTTGATATACATGGTCCTATTTTCCTTTTCTTGAATATAATTAACTGATAAAAAGAAATAATCAGTTCCCCAGTAATATGCTGCAAGCATGGAACATGCAACACTCCTCATGCATAACGTATCTTATCATCCATTGATCTATTTTAGCTTAAAAGAACCTTTGACACCTTTTTCTGATCAGTACTAAACTTCCTTGATATACATGGTCCTTTTTTTCTTTTCTTGAATATAATAATTTATTAAAAAAATAATTCGTTCCTCACTAATATACTGCAAGCCTGGAACATGCAACAGTTCTCGTCTTACCTCTTGCTCTTCATCTAACTTGTTCTCTAGAGTAAATGAAGCTTGAACTATACCAAGAAGCTTGAACTATACCAAGCACAGATTCTATCTGAAATTGACAACAACTTTCAAAAAGATTGTTGTGAAAATCCACCTTTGCCTTTCAGGATATTCTAATGGATATGTTGCCAACTTCCCTTCTTACAGCTCACTATATAGACTGATTTTACCAATGAATTGCCTTTCTGTTATATAGTTAGTCACTAAGCCATCCAAAATCCATCAAGCTGAAACTAGGAACGTGAATTCAACGACCAAGGAACCCACAATCTTAATGTTCACAGTGCACACAGACAATAACAGAAAACAAAACAATTAGTCATTGTTGAGACAATTTACAGCAGATGCCTTTCCTAGTTTCAAAGTAAGCATTCCTGCTGACTACTCATTTTTCCCATCATTCTGAGTACAAGGGAAATATTGGGTGGTACCAAAATAAATTATTTTAATCCCATCACCAACAACTACAGTTAAATAAAAATGTAGAACAAGTCCAGGAAATGATCAAAAAAAAGTACTAGAAACTGATTAGCATGTGATGCACCAATCAATGGAAAGAAACAACTATGACAGAGGCTTACTTCATCAGTTTAACATAATCTTCAGTAGCATCAAAGACATCCACATCGAAAGGTCCCTCAGGGCCACCAAAAGTTGTTATGGCTATGGTTGATATGTCTACCTGCATCATAGCTTCTTAGTGTTAAACCATGGGGAATGTTATGCAATATTTCACCATAAGCACATGAACATCACTTTAGGAATGACTGGAACATTTGATTTCATCCATGAATATCCTTGAAAACAGTGACTGCAGAAACATAAGGTTTTACGTCTGGGAGATCTTCTGCAGTAAAATACTCCTTTATTGTCTTAGTATTCTCATATATCTTGTCAGTAATCCCTTCAGGAGCTGGACCCCCATTTTCCATGTTGTACTTTATTCCAAAGTCCTGCATCATAAGCCAATAAAAAGTGCCTCAGTGAGAAAAGTATGCCAAAACAAAAGTTCATTACTTTCTGTGGCAGACAATTTGCAGTGAATATGGTCCTGACAAACATAGAAACTAATTTCTGTCAAAAATTGCGTATCCTCATACTGGGGCATGGAACATCTGTGTGGTGTTGAAGACCTACTTTACCCAGGAGTAGGAAACTAAAGTGCTAGGTAGATCATACCTCAAGAGTTCTAACTCCAGCAAAAGGGTAGCACTCTAGTGCCTATGACAATCACATGATGTTTATATTCAACGAAAACAAAAATAACACCCTAATAACTTCAGTTCTTGGGGCATCCTAATCCGTAAAAGCAAAATAATATATTCCCACATGCCAATGTGACCAGTCATTCCCCTTTTGGCTTTGGTCTTGCAGCAAGTTGAAGCATTTGCAGTAATGATGACCCAGGTTCAAAACCTGAGGATGCTCCTCGTGATAATGCGGTTGACAAAAGGCAAGGTGCAAGTCCAAGGTGACTGACAATAAATACCCCTTGCTCACAGATTTGCAGCCAAAGAGGTCTTCTGGTTGTAATATCTTGTAAGACATTATAAACCCTCTTGTGGTCAAAAGGGGTCTAACCAAGAAAAGCACAAAACAAAAACAAAAAATGAAGAATGAGTGAAACAGATGGTTTCCACTTGTCCTGCTATAGCAGGATGTTCACTAGTATGCCCTAATGCTACACAAGCACATGTTATAAAGTGTAGTGTTCGTACATAAACAAGGTTGTAATAAACTGATTATGATGCAGTAAGACATGAGTCATTCCTCGTGGGAAAAACAGAACATTTCCCCATCTACATTTATATGTATACACCAGATGCTCATGAGCATATGGTGCAATGGGAAAGCAAGAGGACTTTTCTCCTACCCATCTGGTTTCAAATCTCGCTCAGTTTTGTTCCAATAGAGCAGTGGGGGGGTTTGTAAGCCCATTTGGGAACACTTGCAATAATGTTGCTGGAAATTTTACTAGTTCCATGCCGGCAAGTGCCCAGTTCAAAACCCCCTAGGGTGAGGTGCACTAGTGAAGATAAGGGATGCCATCAACTAATGTGGGGAAGCATCCCTTGGATTTCCCCATGAGATTTTCCTAGGAATATATGTATAAACTTTAAAGTGATTATAATGAAATAAGACACGAGCTGTACCTTACCAAGAAATAGGGAACATCTCGCCCCTTCTTTACATACATGTATATACACCAAATATGAATGACACGAATGGAAAAATCAATCAATGATTCTTCCCAGATGTTTTCCCACATGTGAATATTTCTAACAATTACCTCCTTTGGACCTCCTGCATTATGGCTAGCCGTCAATATAAAAGCTCCTGATGCCTTTTCTCCCTGCATTTGTAAGTTGTATTGTACGTAAAAAGTAGTCAGAATACACTGTAGCGATAAACAAATAATTAAAATATAGTTTATCAGAAAAGAAAAACCGTATATTGAATATGAGCATGGTTGCTATTTCAGGAGCATTATACCAAATTCAACAAAGGAAGAACTGAATTGGATGTTAGCATAAGAACTTGAAGAATTTTAGTTTAAATTTTAAGTAACAGACAATCATACCAGTTTACTTCAGAAGATATTTTCGCTAAATTATAGCATAAATATCATTATTGAATTATGGAGAATTAGCAATGCTTTCTATGTTTCTTTCATTGGAAAAATGAATAGAACCGTTTTCTGGGAGATTAAAAATAGAAGTCTTACATCTGCTCCAATTCTATCACGTATAACTGCTGAAACCGCAGGTGTTGAAAGCAGTCCATTTTGGCCTACCCAAACACGCCTCACTCCATTTCCAGCTGCCATTTTTATTATTATCTGCTAGTTCCGGCAATGTCAAGAACAGAATTATGAATTCAAATATAGTTCAACTGGCATCCAACCATCTAATAAATACATCAAGAAAAGATAAAAAACACCTGAATAGCCTCCTCTGAAAAGTAGCGGCCATCACCAGAGACAACAATTGTGGAACCTGCAAGATATAGTAAACTTTGAAGCTCTAAAGCATTAACTTTAAATTTTAAAAATCAAGAATGAAAACAGCAATAATTACTCAATACAAAGTATATCCATTCTCTACTATTTTATAAATGAAGGCCACACGGCCAAAACAAATGTAAGTATATTATTAATATTCCTATTCAATATTTGTTTTTTCCAAAACAAAAGTACAATAATAAGAAGAAAAGAAGATAGAAACGAGGCCTATTGAGCTATATGATCTATGAAGAGAAGGCCCACATCAACATCATCATCGAGAATTAGTTCTTGAAGGAACTGCTCACTCTCAAGCTCTATGTCATTTTATAATTCAAACATCAAGAATCAAAACAGCAATACTTACTCGATCCTCACATAATAATTTAACATAAATTACTCAAATCTCATAATAATTTGACATAAATTACTCAAATTTCATAATAATTTAACATATACGAGTCAAAACAAAAGTATATCCATCCATTCTATACTATATTATTAGCCAAGGGCCAAAACAAAAGTGGTAATTATACTTGTTCAATGTTTATCGTTTCCAAATTAGAAGTATAATGACGAGAAGTAAAGAAGAAAGAAGCAATCCGCAAAACAGAGAGGTATTGAGGTGGTGAGATAAGAAATAAAAAGCAGGTAATTAGTAATTAACTATTAATGTCCAGCAGTTATTAACGTATTTTTCATGTAAGTTCAAATCTGAATAGCAAATGGGGAAGATACAGATTACATCATAACCTAACAAATTCAAGACACTTGTATACTCTCCATATCAAATAATAAATGAACAGGCTTGCCTTTTATCTTCTCCGCTGACAGTGCTTTGAAAGTAGCTTGAACAAAATTGTGCAAGTAATTCTGTTGCTTGAAGACTGTGACCTGAAAATAAGAACCAAAAAATTATAGCCTGAGCTAAAAACTTCTGGCAATAGCACTGTAGATATAAGAAGGCAGACAATACAAAGAACTCAAGAAGCAATAGCGTGTGATGGATAGCCAACATATATGAAATGGCATATAAAAAATTGAAATCTAAATGTGGCGTGCTGGAACAAAAATGCCCAAAGTGCCATAAGAAGCAGCATGTGCATGAGACACTGGTTCCATGGGAGCTCAAGAATATCTAATTCTGAGGAAACACGAAGTAAGTACAGTTACGAAAAGATATGAAAACACCAAACAGATATTCTAACCTACTAAAGTATGGGCAGAGCATTTCTCTCACAGTTGACTGAAGTGGCTACATTACAGTATGAAAAAAAGGAGAAAAAAACTACATTTCTATGCTTCTCCACTGCTTCATTTACAAAAGTTTCATTTAATATTCCCTTTTTTTATCAGTGAAAACTTCAATGAATTTGACACATTTCTACTAAATAAGCAAATATTTGAATTATTCTCTATGAGACAATATATATAAGAATATGGCACAAAATGGATGCTTAAACAAACAATGCACAGAAAACAGTTAAAATGAAAATCCAGTCTGTAAAAATAAGCACATTAGTCAAGCCACCAATATTTATCAGGCAAATAATTTTTTAGCAAATATTAACAAAATCAAGGGTGCCAATCCTTTCCCCTAACTTTTTGACAAAAACTGTTGTGAATGATGAGAAGAACATTATGACCTTTCAGTTTTTCTTCCATGGTTTTTCAACTTTCACTTGTACAGTAAATAATGTGATCGCGAGGAAAAAGTTCTCCTGTCCCAGATTATATTGCGTTATTAATAGATTATATACTAACCAACTCGAACATCTCTGTATCATCTACAAATCCAGGAAGAAACTAATACTATGGAAAACAATCAAAAAATTTCAGTCAGCGAGCAAACTCTAGACCATCCAGGACATCATCTCTCCTAAAGGAATCCAGATTGATCCAGCCAAAACAGAGGCCATCCTCAAGTGGACAACACCAAAGTCATATCTCCATGGATCCTTAAGCATAACAGGACAGTATCCAAATTACTCACGGCTTGCCTCTCCATGTTGTCATGTAAAAAGTATGCCTTAAATTAGCCTGATGAGGGCAAAAATAGTTCTAACTTCTAACGACTAGAAGTTGCGATTACAACAGCTACATTACTCACATCACCAATTTTTTCCTATCTTGATTGAAATAATACTTCAAGCATTACTGTTAGGGTCATCCTCATGCAGGATGGAAAACCCTTGGCATATAACCAGCATACATCCATCTTAACCATGGATCTATTAAGCAATGAGAAAAATCAAAAGGAAATTTAAGAGAAAACATATTGGTACTTAAAAGTTGGGGTTAAGATGGACTTATATTGGTCTATATTATTATTATTATGGTAGGGTGCAGGTCGGGTGTTTTGTAGTTTATTCTTATTATGGGGGCTTTTGATTATTATTTCCACTACCTAACAAAATCTTTTGCAGGAACAATAGAAATGGATCCATAATTTCCAAGACTTGGATACTAAAACGGGTGGTTTGTAGTTTATTCTTATTATGGGGACTTTTTATTATTATTTCCACTACATAAAAAAATCTTTTGCAGGAACAATAGAAATGAATCCATAATTTCCAAGCGTTGGATGCTAAAAACATTTGTACCCAAAGCAAGGACAATCAAACAGAAAAACTCTCAAAAATATGAAGATCCAAGTTGCTTGACCATCTCAACACTTTTACCTTTGGGTTGCTAATCTGTCACAATGTCCAATCCCATCTCTCAACAACTCCTCACTCACGAGTCACTACAACAAACAATACCCTTACCCACATTGGAAGCTACAAGGGAGCACCTTATTCTACAAGGGCCATATTTTTCTCCCAATTTTTAGCCTTGAACATAAGAGAAAGCAGGAACACCACCAAGCTCCTTGTATAGCCACTTGGAACTTGCCAAAAACATATGAAGGATGGTCCTTCTATTAGATAAATGTAAGAGGTGATATCAAGGAATTTTTTTAGAATTGTGATAGACTACCAAAATAATATTAAAATCATTTATCCCCCAAAGAAAGGAAAATTAAACTACATAACTCTCAAAATTATGAAGATCCAAGTTGCTCAACCATCTCAATCAGCGTTATCAGACCTGGGCTTGAGGTAGAACTAGCTTGGAAACTCCTACTCAGGCACTGCATCACATCTGGAGTGCCAATTGGCAAAGACTCCTGGAAGGGTCTCAAGTTCAACCTTATGACTTTGGTGGTCACCCCAATCTAGGTGAAGATATTTAGTGAGGGTAAATTTTGGATAGAAATTTAAATTAAAAAATGGTATTTCATGTTAACAGGGGGTAGTTAGAGTGGTAATACTCAACAATGTATTAAATGGAGGCATTAATATTTATGTCACTTCATATGTCAGATATGTGAGCCATATAATGTTAGATACTGGAGTTAGTAGCAAGGTAATTAGACCACCTAACTAACCAAGGGTGCTATAAATATCACCTCTAGTGATTTATGAAGTGTAAGAGATGTATTGGTGCAGCATCATTAATAAAATATACCATTTACTTTCTCTCTCCACTATTGTGTGTGAATCAGTATACCCTAAATTCTTGCAGTTACTTGCCTCCTCCATGTACTTCCTTTTTCATGCTCAAAATGTTGTTCTACTTATTCTTCTTCTCTTACAATTGCAATGGACCCATGTACCTAAAAAATGTGTGGTTTCATGGGTTCTTTTAATGCACCCTTAGGGGCACCACTATGGCGATTTTTTGTAAAATGCTAATGTAGATATTATCATATTAATATAAATTCAGAAGCTGTTTTAACAAATAAAAATTGTTCTTGCAAAACGAACACCAAGAAAAAAGCATACCTGTATAATAAATAAGTTGCATCATATTACTCCCTTTTCTAGCAAAATATATCTACAAATTAGAAATGTGTCCATTGAGGCCTAAACCTGCATAGATCCATCTTTACCCAGAATTTTTTTTTTTGACTGAAACGGGTAGTTATTTATATTAAAAAAGAGAGAGGAGAATCCTCATCAAACAGAAGTACATAGTAGCATATTGAGGCATCTTATCTGACTGTCCAAAAAGAGCCTATACTGTGCATGCAGAGCTGCAAACTTCCTATACTGTAAACTAGCCTCTAATTCTATCATCCTAGGCTTATATTGCCTTACAAACTGTCTTAACAAAATTACAAAAAAGCATTTCATAATGCCAAACTAGAACTGAAACCATGAAACCTGTTCTTCCAGCTTGATTTGTGGAGGAGCAGCTGATAATGCTTCAGTCTCCTTCAACTTCTGCTTTAGCTCGTCTATTTCTGCTTCAAGAGTATTCATTTTGACCTTGAGATCCTCAATTTTATCCTATCGTTGCTCCACTTTGTCTGCTAACAAGTCCAATTGCAGTTGGACATGCCTTTTCTCCTCCAATCTTTGTTGCTCTTCCTCTTCATGTCATTCCTCCCATTGCCTTTCCCTGCTGCTGCCATCACGCTCCAGCAAATTAACCCTCCTGCTCAGCCTGTGCATGCCTCTGTTCTGCTTCCTGACCACATTCCGCACAACATAGCTCCTCCTGCTCCTACGCGTCTCTGTCCATAGTCTTCTCACCACAGCCTGCACTCCTATTGAATTCTCAGGTGACCGTCACAGACCAGCACATGAAATCGGCTTGAGTTGGAATTAGACTGAGAGCTAGCATGGCAATATATAATTCTGGCTTGCCCGCACGGGTGTGGCTCATTGGCGATTCGCTTGATATGAAGTCACATGTTGTAAACAGAGGTCACGAGTTCAAATCACACCCGGGCTTACCCGTGTCCCATGCTTGCAGGCAGTTGTGGGGCACCTAGGGGTATAGTGGTAGCGGGATTGGATCCCTGGACCCCATGTCACGTGAGTACCAGCCCAATCTCCAATTGTCGATTCCCCTAGTTAAAAAAAAAAATATATATATATATATATATATATATATATATATATAATTATGGCTTCCCCGGATGCGGGCGTCACCATGATACAAGAGGCCACGTGCAGGACACGAGGAGTGCACGTGGGGGAGGAACCTCGACCCAAGCGCCCGTAACGTGGCATGCACACCCCATGCAATAAACCACCTGCCTGCCCTCACACTTGTGGTTTTATGGCCCCTCCCGAACCTTCACTCGCAAGTCTCTTCACCGGCTAGCTGGCTGCAACTCTAGTACATCCCGACCTCACCTCGGCCCTCTGCGCATTCAAGACGGCCCTCACCTTGGCTCCCTGCACCATCATTTCGGCTCTCTGCAATTTAATATGGCTCGTGCGAACCTGGATCAATGCTCCTTAAATGGGCCAGTGGGCACCCATGACTACATTATGTTCGCTTCTCCTCAACGTTGGTTATGTTTTGTGCACCCTCGTGCTCAGCTGTGTATCTGGTTGTGGACTCTCACTGCGCTCTCCGCCATGACCAAGTCAGGCGGCCTTTCTCGACGAGGTAGTGGGAGCCGAAGCAAAACCCAATGCTCTCCTGCCACTGGCGATGGCTACGACATTGGCATCTCCTTCGCCAACCTTAATTTGATTGATGAGTGGGAAGGGCAGCTTGTAGCGGATCACCTAGCCTCAAGCAACAATGGAGGCAACATCAACTATTACTGGATCATCAAAAACATGCTCGGCAAGCTAATGGATGATATGATGGGTAACTGGGGCTCTGCCAGGAATCAGATGTCGGCCACCAGGGCCAAACTCATTGAGTTGGACGAATGCTTGGCCAACCTAGACGCCACTTTCTCTCGGAGCCAACATGCTCTCGTGGGTAGGAGCCCGGTCATGGCAGAGTCAGGTGGTAGGTGTGATGGCGGTGGTGTCTCCGGCATCCCGAATGTCAGTGGTATGCCCTCGGAAGGGCCTACAGCTGGTGCTACTCCTGATCCTTTCCTGGCCATTCCTGCTCCTGCTTCATCGATGGCTCCTCCTGCATAGTTCCCGGACCCTTCCACAATTGGCTCTCCACCTTGCAAGAAGATCTGCAGCCATGCCGAACATGACCTTCTCGCTGCTCGCAAAACTGAACCGCTCCCTGTGAAGCTGCCGGAGGAGGACTTTCCGGGGAGTTGCCCCATTCTAGAGGAATTTCCTCCCGAATAATTGTCTCTATGTCTACTCGGGAGTTCGATGAAAAGACTGGGTCTCTCTGCTCCGTTCAGGTTTTTTGTTATATTTGTTTAATGTGCATTTTGTATGATCTAGTCCTCTACGATACTCATCTCACTTAGACTGTCTTTTGGTCATGGCCTTGCCGTAGGAGGCAATTTTTTTGTATAACCCACAAGTCGTTCTGTAATACTCTTGCTAGTTCTGTTTTTTCTGTTACGTCGGGATAGCTCCATTATCCCAGGATGCTTCAAGGGTTTCCTCGCTATGTAATTTTATCTTTTACTCTTAATTAATATACTGTACAGACTTATAAATATATATATATATATATAAATATATATATATATATATATATATAATTTTGGCTTGCCTTCCTTCCCATAATTACCAATTATGGTCGTCCTCGCCCTCGATATAATAGCACCCGCCATCATGTACCTATGTACAACTCCCCAGAAGGAATGACGCTACCCATTAACAGAATGCATGCGGGAACTAATGTCGAAAAGACTGTAGGATCGCATATCAGTTGTCCCACTTTCAGAGATCATTGTTCCATACTCACCCAAGGCCTTCGATTTGACAAAATGAATGCGAAGAGCAAGGAATGAAATAATCAACGGGACCGGCTTCATACAGACTGTGGCGGCTGTCCTGATCCCCACATGTCTCCTTCCCAAATTTAATATGCCAACAGATGGGAGCAAACGAGTTAATCCTTTAGAACCATATGGGATGGAGTCGGGTAGGTTGCCAACCTCCTGACCCATCCAGCCTTTATAATGTTTATGGAATGTCTTCAATGTGAGTCTCACCATTTTGGAATTGGAGACTTCTTCCAATTCTTGAAGTTGCAAGATTGGCCAATGTGTCGACTTGAGCACTCTGTCTACGGAGAAGATGAAAGAAGAGTCCATCAAGGAGATTGCCTCCGAATTTCTCCATATTCGCATCTGGATTCTCGCTAATCCTGTGTTACGAAGGGGAGAGCGAAATTTGGCAGTACGGATTGCAGCAGTAGAATCCCCAAGAATAATAACTTCAATTATCCTCTTCCTCTGAATTATTTTTATTCCCATCCATAATGCTAGCATCTCCGCCCGATTGTTAGTTTCCACTACAAGACTCGAAGAGTAAGTTTCAACAATGCTCCCTCCAGGGTCGAAGAGCACCCCACCCGCACCTGTCGCCCTGATCTTTACCCCGAATATTTTAAGCACCAAGAGGGATCAAAAATAAATTGAGGCACAACTCTATCGTGCTTAAAAGATTGGGATTAATATGGATCTATGCTGGCTTATTGTATTATTATTTTCATTTTATTTTATTATTGTGGTCGGGGTTTTTTTTCACTTTTTCAAATCTTAATTTTTTTCAATTTAGTTTAATAGCATTACGTTACATTAGACATCTCATCCATACTAGGTTGTATATGCACCAATGCTACTCTTCGTACAATGATAATAAAAAAATCTATGAGTTGTTGCCCATCAATAAGACAATTAAACAAATGTCAAAATACCTAGCACTTAAACAGAATTTGTCGCATAACAATAACTATGCTTAAACTATTGTTTGAGGCCTCATCAATAGAATGTTTGTCCCTTTTGGAAGAGCACTACCCTTGGATGATAAGAAAGGTACATTTACTTTATTGACAAAGTTTAACAAACCACAACCCAAGGTTAATGCAGTGTTGCACCATTGCAATAAGATCTCATCGCATGACCTCGTTTGACAACTTTGGAGAGATACCATATTAGTTGTTGAAGATAATACGGTCCTTTTGTTACTCACAACCATGGAACAATCAATGATTTTACATTCATTTCATTATCGCACTGCTACAATCAACCTTTTTATCTCGTGTTAACCTAATGTTGGGCAAAGTCTACGGAGCTTCACAGATGATTCAAACTTCATTGATGTAAAACCCCCAATGAAAAGAAATTAATGATTAATGTGTCAGTCACACATGACTAGAGACCTAATGTTGACTTGATTTGCCCTCTATTATCTTACGATTAACTAAAAAATTATTGAAAACTTGAATGTTGATCTGATTGGAACTGCCTAAGCACTAGTGCTACATGGCGGCTAGTAGTTTGATAAACCCCAAAAGTAAATATTATTTGTTCTCAGGACTTTTGCAGGATGTTGCTAAGAACAAACTACAAATGGTGAGTGTGTTGCCAGTAGATAAGTACTTATCATTCTCATTTGGGTGTAGCTCAAGTGCTTATGAGGAAAAGTTGTTACCCTCCCAACCCGAGTTCAAATCCCACTTTGTGACATGTATGCTTTCAATGAGCCAATTGTTGATGACATATATATAATCCATAGTAGCAAGATTCGAGTACAAAATTCAAATACGGATAGGAATTTGATTCGATACAGAAAATATACGTAAAGAAAAATTCTAGTACGACCTAAATACGAAAGTAGACATCTCATAAATACAAAAATATGCATTATTTAAATTTTAAGAAATAAAAAAATGTACTTGCTCGTTCAAAATTTTAACGTAACATTTGTTCTTCATTATAACCGACTTGAAATATATCTCAAATTTGAAACATAACAAATAATATAACATGAAAATAGAGTTCAGTAAGTAAGTATGGGCTCATGGACTCATTGTATGTGTTTTTTTAATGTTGATTAAGTAATGTGCGTGACTGCATGGAATAATAGTCACAAATTTGTTTGAAATTATTCCTGAGTTTTTGTGTGTCAAGATTTTATATATAGGCTTAAGATTCATGAATGTGGTCATTGTCATGTGATAGTGATGTTAAAAATAGCATGAGACATAATGCTATTATAATTCCACTTTTATATTAATTTAATAACTAGTTGAATTGTTAAATTTTAATAATAACATTTTATAAATATATTTAAGCATTTAGTCAAATTTACCCATATCCATATTATCTCTAATATTCGCCGAATTTCAAATTCCACACAAATTTATGTACATGAACTCCCAATACGGTCGAATCTTGCTACTATGATATAATCTATTCATGAATTGTTGACCTGGTTGTCCCTTGAAGAATCTAGAATTTACTCTAGGTTCCATCCTCATAAAGAGAGGAATTGCATGGGAGGTTTCCCCCAAGATATATTACTTGGGAAAAGAAAAAAAGATAACTAACTAGCTATCATAAGCAAAAATCTAAAATTTGTTATCAAAAATAATTATTCTTTTGTAGAAAAGATACGATAATTTTATTATTGTCCAACAAGTTACCACAAATTGTCTTTAACAAAGAAAGAGAAAGTAGAAGACCTAGCCATCATTGGGAGGACAAGAAAGGGAAGCAAGAAAGGATACAAGAAGGGTAAGAAGAAAGAATCAAGGCAAGGTAAGAAAGATAGAGTAATGCAAAATGTTTTAGGTGTCATTGAACGGGACATTATGCCAACCAATGCATGGAGAAGAAGAAAGGGAAGTCCAAGTAGAAAAAACAAGGTGTAGGGAGTGCAAGTTCTGTAGTAGGAGTGGATGAGTTATGGTCCCAACTTGAGCCACCTTCTTCATGGTATCTTGTTTATCTTCCAACATGTGTTAAGTGTTGCATGGCATATGGACAATGTGCATTGAGACATATGACTTATGACAAGAAACTCTTCAGCAAGCCTCAACAACAAGAGAAAGCAATGAGAGAGGAGTTGGATGATGATGCTACTTGTTACCGTTCAAACTAGCAGTCCCGAATTTGTAGCACAATGTGATGTGTATGCTAGTGAATGGTGAGCATGGAAGAGAACTAAGCCCAAATGTCACCTTAGCTCAGTCTCTCAACTACTTTGGGTAACTCATGAACCCAGGGGAGAGCCCTCTTGAGATACCTACGAACACCAACAAACAGATACCTATCTACAATCTTTATAGTAGAGATCAGTGCCTTATATGGATTCAATGAATTAAGAAGACTACTTGATCTACCGAGGAGTTAATTCAAACAGCTACTTATCCAAGATAACAAATATCAATGATTCTCCAACACAATTTCACGTTTACCAATGAATTTCACACAACCCAAAGGACACCTCATAAAAGTGTGCCCTTAGGGGGAGACAAACAAGCGAGGCAAGGCGAGGCCCTAGGAGGCCTCAAAAGAAAAATGTTGCCTAGGGTTTAGGAGATATAGGGTTTTCACGTTTCCCAAGGCAATGGCTTCAATTAATACACCCTTCAAGATTTGTGGACAATTCAACTAGGGCAAAATTGAGGGGTGGACCAAATTTAGCAAATTCCAAATTTAGCCACTTTTAGGGTTTTTATACATAAAATGGTGATGCCCTTCAAGATCTGTGGATAAATCCACTAGGGCAAATTTGTAGGGAGAACCAGAATTACAAACTCACGACTATTTTTGGAGTTATGAATTTTTTAATTTTTAGGGTTTTGGGAATTTTTCAGATTTTTAGGGTTTTTATGCATAAAATTGCAACAAAAAATATAGTACAATAAATGCTAAAAAATAGAGTAAAAATGACAAGAAAGGGGATATGATTTTTGTCTCAATCCCTAGGGCATTGAGATATATATGGTTAGTGTCCCTCTCTTGAAATGTCCCTCTAACACTTGCAAGCTAGGGCATCACCTAGCAACCTCTAGGGTTCGGTAGGTGATCCTAACTAAGACAAATGGAGAATTCCAAGGCCCCAAAAGCAATAGGAATCCCTTATGCAAAACGTTTCCTTCATTCAAAGTTGATAGAATATTGGTAAAAAAGTCCTAATTCAAAGAAAATGCAGCATAAAACTACCATTCAATCCACATAGTAACATTATTCACCAATATTCAACAAGAAATGAGCAAAGAAGACACATTTACGTCACACTTGTGCATGTGTTATTCCAACAAGTCTAGCATCAACCATGGCATGTGCAAGAATGAAGCCCTAGATCATTCATCTATCCACCGTCAAGCAAAAGAGATCATCCCAAGAGAAGTCTGCATCACCAAAGAGACTCAAAGAGTAGGAGAAAGAGAAAATAATACATATTAGAACCCTTATTTTATGATTTTACAATGAGAAGAGGATGTTTATTTATACTATTTCATCCTCAATATTTTAATTTTGGGCCTGCAAGTCTAATAATAAAATAATAATATTTTTAGGGTAAATTCTACATAACTTAGGAATTTTACCCCAAAATAGATAAAAATAGCAAAAATAAGCTAAAATAAGCTGAGAAAAGGCTTCACTTGATGAAGTAGTAAGCCAAGGGGGGCAACCCATCTAACCCCAAAATGATGCTTGTCCCTCAATGCCCCCTCTTCCAAGGCTTGTAGGCTCATCTGCTGGAAGGATGACGTCATAGACTAGAGACACTAGAGCAGGGGTTTCTAGATGTTGAAAATAGGTCCAAGTGGGTGCAAGAGGTGCGATAATAGGGGATAACAGCCCTTTACAAGACGCAATCACCTTTGCATAATAAAAACCAAGATGGTCATGTGCCCTAGTGTGTCACTCCCAAAAGCCCCGAAGCACCAACCCATGGGCTAAAAGCCCTGCATGGTGGGGACATCCTCACACTGAAGGGGCAGTCATCAAAGCCACAAATCCAAGTACTTCTAAAAGTGAAACCAAGGGGGCTGGCCATGACGAATACAAGGGGGTAAACAGCCCCCAATCCAAATATCCATACAATAAAACCCACTTTGGCCTGTAGAATAAAAAATATGACCCCTTGCTCTAGGTTTAGCCTCGTTGGAATGCTGCTACAACTCTGGTGCATAACACTACTTATCCTATGAAATGGGTGGACTTCATTTCTTTTTGGATGCCATCAGGTAATGTTCTTGAGTTAAATGATGTTTTGTTTGTTCCCAATTTAAAGAAAAAACTTCCTTCACTTTCTTGTATGACAGATCTAGATTGCGTGGTTACATTATGGAGTGCTTCCTCTCTTAAAGAACTTAGTGCAGGGGTTGTCAAAGTTCAAGATAGAGAATGGAGTATGAAGGGGATGTGCACTTGGAAAGCATGCCAAGGCTACTTTTCCAAGCAACCAATAAAGATCGAAAGGGAGGGGTCTTGATCTTATCCATTCAGATGTGTGTGGACCTATGTCTTCCTTATCATTGATAGGTAGTTTGTATTATGTCACTCCACTGATGATTCCTCACACAAGACCTAGATTTTTTTTTTAAGACTAAGGATATAGTGTTCAGCAAGTTTACAAAGTTCAATGCCTTGATTGAAAATAAGGCGGGGAAGAAAATCAAAGTGCTTCATTCAGATAATGGAGGTAACTGCAAGTATAACTCTATGAAGTATATTTATTTTTGCAATGAAGCATGGATCAAGGAGTTTATAGTACCTTACAACCCACAACAAAATGGGATTCCGTAGAGGAAGAACAAGTGTATTGTTGCGAGTCGCGACTATCAAGTCTTTGATTCATAACATGGACTTTCTCGTGTGTCTTTTGGGTGAAGGATTATAATACAATTGTGTATATTTTGTATAGGAATCCTTACACATTTTTATGTATTTGGTTGTCCAATTTATATCCATGTTCTTGAGGAGAAGAGGACTAAGATGGAACCCTCAAGTATCAAGGGTATTTTGTTGTATATAGTGAGGCTTCTAAAGTTTAGAGTATCTACATTCCAACGCAGTGGAAAACTATGGTGACATAAGATGTGAAGTTTGATAAGGATGCACAATCAATTAGATCACAAGTATCTCCTTCAGTGATTGAAGGGTATGAGGAATCTGTTGTTCGAAAGGCTGATTCAAAGGATAGATATGCCCTCACCCTCTACTCCAACATGCAGGAAGGTAAGATGGCTTATTCAAAAATCGCAAGATGCACAAGAGCATGAAGAAACAACCAAAATATTTTGTGAGGGCAAATATAACTCCTGCGTGATATGCTAACCATATTAAATTGGCTACTTCCATCTGTGATCCTGCTATTTGTTTTAAGGAGGTGACTGTTATGCCTTGATGGGGGAGAGTGATGTTTGGTGACAGTGCCATTTCAAGGACCCGTGATTGACTCCAAGACTACAGCAGATTCAGATTTGCAGATGGCAGGTTTGGTTGAGATGTAGGTGGAGAAGACTGGTGTTTGTGAAAACACTTTCCTCATAAGAGAGAGTGTTTTAGCTTTTCGGGTTACTCTGAGAGTATTTACACCATGCTTGAGGATACTTCATGTGATGTGGGATGCATGGTGTGTTGACTGCCCTTGGTTGTACCATGGTGGATATACACATTGGAGAGAGCTTAGTCATGGATTACTATGCCTTGACTTAACCCATGTGGCTTGGTGATTTTCTTAATGAAGCATGCACATGGAAGTCAGTGCTTACATTGGGAGTACGACCAATTTGACAGAGGAGCATTGGGCATCTAGAAGGATGGCATTGAGCTCTAGGTGGCATGGGGACACTTGGTTGCTTGCATGGAGGCTTGTGCTTGACATGAAGACACTTGGGTTAAGGAGTGATCATGTAGGTGTCTTATGGCTTCCCTAGCTAGGGTTTGGAGAGCCTAGCGTGTACCAACTTGTATTAAGTTGTTGGTATGTACTTTTACTTCATCTTATCTATATATATGAAGGTGTTCCTGCTCTCCAGACTTAATGTGCTTGCAGATCTGATTTTCAGCCTTATGTTATCATGATGATTGAGTAGTTTCTATTGCTCGTTATACATGCTGATTTGACATAACACTGAGCAGATTTTGTTGAGGGATTTAATTCACACACATCAAAGCTGAAGGGGCAGAATTACAGCTGTAATAAATCTGTTTTAATAAGTATTTTCCGATCCGCTATATGCTTGGGAAGTGTGCCCTAAGGGCTGAAACATTGTTACGTTGAAATACACTTATTCGGTATTTATTTTCTTGGGATTTATTTTCTTGGGCTGTCTTGTGAATTGGGTTGAAAAGAAGTGAAGTATATGCTGTTGTAATTTATATTCCATATTCAACCCAATGCTGAAAGTTCACTGGAAATAGATCCACGGAACCTCAAGGTTGAGGTGAAATTTCTGAATTTGCATTAGTTGTCGTATAGGAAAACTTCAACATGGATCGATATGTGTATTTGCAAAAGTAGTGAATGCTAAAGTTGTAGAATTAAATTCCAATCAGAACCAGGGTTTGAATTTAATGAAGGGTGGCCCAAGTTTTTTCATACATAAATAAACAGTGCATGAGGACCTCCCAAACTACAGTTAAAATGTGGGTGCCTAGTAAGCATAGAGTTACATTTTGAGCTCTGAGCTTTACCAGCTCAAAATAAAAATTCACAAGATGACATATACTATTAATGAGCTTTTACTTAAACATACGAAAGTTTAGTTTGTGACTAAAAATACTATAGCGAGGCTACTTAATCCACAAACAAACAAATCCTAGAAACCATTTGCAGAAGGTATCCAACAATAGATAAAAAGATCTCCAAAATCCTTACCAGATTTACTTTTTGTCACATATGTCCATTATGATGCAGCAAGCCTGAAATTGACTAAACACATCATGCACTACAGTATATAATTTATATGGCATTTACTGCTATGCAGCTTACTCATCATCTCAGTTTATTCGCTTATGAACAGCCAGAAAGTCCTATTGGTGAAATGGAAGCATCTAATGCCTTGTTCTTTTATCACTGGTGAAAAGCCCTTGGGACTGTGAAACTTTGTAGCATTACAAGAAACCACATTAGTGGAGTCCCTACTTCCGATTTAATGCAGCCCTGTATTGACTGGGGCACGCCTGCCAGGTTTCAAACCTAGGTCATTGTGGTGACAAGCACCTCCCCTCACCACTAGTCCGACAGACTAAACATCCCATGCATTCATCTCAGGCATCGTTATTGAGACGTTTTGTTTTAATTTTCTCCTCCTCTAAAAGCAATGCTAACAAGATTCACTAATGAAAAGTAATTTAACTGAAAATAACTCACATACTGCACTGCACAAGTATAGCTATCTGTTTTAGCATTTGCTCATCTCTAAATTTTCACAAGGATGTTAACATTGTGAATGGAAATTGCTATGGTGAACAGTTTTATCTCTGATATCAATGCTAGTAACTGACTCTATTACATGGGGATGCAACCCTGGGGTCTAGGTCACATCCCCCACATTCTCCTATTGAAGGGAATGTTGGAATGGTCTAAAGTTCACCTACTGACTTGGGGCAATAGTGGAGGCACCAAACTATACAGGCTCAACTTATTTATGATTAGAAAGGGATGAGTCTTGATATTGCCTTGGAGATGAACCAGCAAGCTAGGTGGGTTCTGTAAGTAATCCATCCACCCAACAAAAAAAAGGTTATACATTTGGATGGGAATGGGTGCCTCTTGATCAATAAATTATTGATAGACTTGCTGCAAAGCGAAGCAGCTGCGGGAGGAGCAATTCCATGTGTTCAATCAAAAGGCACCCTAATCAATCAACAATTCCATGTTGAATGATAAGGAAAAGGGGAAACATACTTCATTTTCTGATGAGCCAACCTAGGAAGAATGTCGAACATTCAAACCCATATGGTAATCCACACTGAATCTAAGACCCAACAAAGCAAGTTTTGTTATATAAGGTGAAGGGTCAGGTAATCATATTAACATGAAGCTAATTCTCAACAAGCAATATGCTGGCCCAACTTGGTTACAATTGTCAAGTTCAAAGTCTTGTCTTTAGCAACATGCATGACCAATAACCATATAACCAAGTGTTTATGCTGCGAAGGAAATTGTTCCACTCAATGTTCTATGTTTCCAATTCCTTCCATAGTTCTCTCTATTTGACTTTTCCTCTTGTGTCTTTCTATTTTCCTATGGGCTGCCTGCTAGGAAAATGACGGCACTCATGGTTATTTTTTCATCTTAAGGAATAAGTCTCAAAAGTGTTCATAATTTATCTAATGTTGGTAGATTCTATGATAATGCACAGTCTATAACATTGATAAACTCAATTGAAAAAAATTGAAGTCCACAAAAATGAAAAAATTTAAAATAATTGACAATAATAAAAGAAAATCTAAGAAGGGACCATAATAATTATAAAGCTATAATGAATAAACCAACATAGATCCATCTTAACCCTAATATTTTAAGCATAGAGTCATATCTCTATTTCCTTTGATCTCTCTCAGTGTTTATTAGAACCGGGGTTAAGATGAATTTATGCTGGTTAATATACAACCCCCAGCCAAAGAAATAAGTATGTCATTAACTACCCATGACTCTAACCTGATGTTGATTTATCTGCCCCCTATTAGAGTAGGGTTAATTAATCTTCATTTACAAGTTCTTTTTTAACCATGGGAACAGCAACCTCCCAAGGGTATATCCAACAGCCCACAAGCCAGATATACAAGAACTAATCTTCATTTACAAGTTACTCAAAGAGTGATAAAAACATGAATGCCAATCTGACTAGAAATGCTTAAGCACTATTGTTACATGGCGGCTTGCAGTTAGATGAACACCAACAAAAGTTAATATTATTTGTTATGGTGCTTTAAATATATGCTGCTGAGAACAAACAGCTAAAAATAACTACAGTGTGGATAAACTAGAAATCATAAGCGGACATCAAACATCTGCTAAACTTATGAGTATGCTTGTATGCAGAAGGAAACCATTTGGGGCAGATACACCCAATATGACTAATGATATAGTCTTTTGTTGTAGAAGATTCTAACATCTATACCTAATATTTGGATCAATATGTGTATTTGCAAATGTAGTGATATTGGAGTTGTATAATTAAATCTTTTCTGTAATAGATGATCAGAAATTTGTCAATTGGGTCTAGCCCAAGTGGTTATGAGAAAGATGTTATGCGAGATGCATGAATTAACTGTTGAACTCTTTATGAGCTAATAGTTGATAAACCAGTAGTTAAAATAAGGAGAAGTGCCCTGTCAGTCTCCCTGGAAATTGCATTCTGCATTGAAAACAAAATGATCAAAAACAAGTCGAATTATAATAAAGGTGGGCCAAGTACTATTATTGAGCCTTTGTTTAAGTCGCTAGAGTTTAGCTTGTGACCAAAACGGCTAAACCAAAGTTACTTGATCCGCAAAGGAACCTAGAAACCATGTGCCTATTGTATCCAACAATTGACAAGAGCATCTCCAGAATCTTCATCGATTTTTTTTTTTGAAATATGCTTCTCAAATTTCTATTGAATTTTATCTTTCGCGAATCGATCTTGCTGAATCTCATAATTTTTCCGCGAATCGATCTTGCTGAATCTCATAAAAAAAAATTCTTCCTTCTAGATCTCAGCCAAATTAGCTTTCCATCAATTATATTCATTTAGATTCAGCAAACCTGATTTTTTACCGAACACATCATGCACTGAAAGTTATAGCTGTGCATTTGCTAATACCCGGCTTACTAATCATCTTATTTTCTCAGCTCATGCATCGCCACAGTGCTTCAAGTGAAATGTAGACATCTAATGCATCGCGGTTTGTATTTACTGTTTTAATTTTCTCAGCCTCGGAAGCGATATTAACAGAATTAACTATTGAAATTTATTCGTGTATACCGCAATAATCCACACATTTATTTTAACTTTTACTCATCTCATGAATTTTCATTGGGATTCTATTGACCATTCTCCACTGCTTTAAAAATAAACCTACCGCATAAAAATGATTCATCAAGATTCAGAGCAAATAATACAAGCTGTAGGAATCGAGCCTGAGCTTAGCGAAGAATTTACCTTCTTCCTGAGGCCAGATGTTCCTGGTTTTTGTCCATCGTAAGGAGAGGTTTCCTTCCTAGTGACGCTAAACATCACCATTTTTCTAGATTCGCCTGCAAAAAAACGCATTTGAATCTACATCACATCAGACATTCAATGACAAATGCTTTCCAAATTCAAAGCAAAAAAATAGATCGGCGTGAGTAACAGCATGCAGCTCTGGATCGCGATGCAATCTGTGTAAAAATGGAGGTATTGAAATCAGATCTGAAGCTCACCTGGTCGGTAATTGTACGAAGTATGCCCGATGAGTATACAGTTCGCAAGGGTTTGGTGATGGGATTCTGAAGGAGAACTGATGACTATAAAATGAAGCGTTCAGAATGTATAGAAGTTCCCCCAATCAAGATAGCGGACGTGGACAATCTGTGTGGTGTCGTGTCACTGTTTTTGGTATGCGATGGGCGTTTTTTTCACGCTGATTTAATTATGGGAAATCGTGACAGGGTGATGGCAGTGCCTCGTAAAACTGTAGAAAGAGGGCAAAGGCAATGACCTGGAAAGCTTTGTCAGGTTCGAATCCCAGCGGGCCCGGTCTTTATTTCAGAATCCCGAAGTGACAGGTCACCCTCTCTAGCGAATAAAACAGGTGCACTCGTAAAACACGGCAGTTAAAAATGTAAAACAAAAAAATTCCAGAACCCCTTAGTCCGTAGACTTTTTAGTGGTCACACGATTAGAAATCGGAACATACGTGCCTTAATTGTCTTAGTGGTAGACCTTAACTTCTTTTGTTATTTTTGCTGTTTTCGAAGCATATAATAAGAATGTTTGGTTTGAACATGGACTATTGTCCTTAGAAAGGAGATTGAGGTGTATATTTCAAAATTAATGAGAATGTTGTTGAGCACGAAAAGTTCGAATGGTAATTTGAAGTTAAGTTTTGTATTATAGTGGCAGCGAGTCAAGTTGAATTTGGATAGGTAATCCTAACTCATTATCAATTTGCTTAGCTGTTTTTTTTTTCGCGGGGGGGGGCAAAAAGGTTCATAATACATAAGATGTTATAGTTTGTGGTGAATTGAGAGAGTGTAGCTACTGACTCAAAAACTTGAAGGGATCAAAATGGTGCTGATCAAGATTACATAAAACCTGCCTTGAGTATGAAGTCCAGGGTGTTGCTATTAAACTGCACTGTTTGTAAAAGTCTATAAGACTGTAAGCTATTAAACTACTAAACAAATTAAAAAAGAAAAGTTGAAAGACATGGGGATCTACCAAAGCTTTCTTAGTTGGGTGCATTTGCTTCGGGAGCATGAGCGTCAGGGGAAGTCTCTTCCAAGATGGGACAAGGAGGGTACTCCTCCTCGGCCGAGTCTTTCACCGGCAGCTTGACGGGCAGAGGTGTGGTCTTTTTGAAGACAGTGAACCCCTGATCGCTGCGGACAGGCTTGGACAAGCCAGTAGTGGTGGGACTTGGGAAGGTTAATGGCGCCTTAACCTTGAATAGGCTCACTTGAACTGGCATGCTAGGGCCCACCGCAGTGGATCTGTTGGTGTTGTTGTGTTGAGGACGACCATTGGGTGCGTAAGACTGCCAATTGAAGGTGCCTTCTAGACTTCCCAGAATAGCTTCCATGTTGGGCAGGGAGGCCTTCAAGGTCTCGGTGGCATTTTTGGAAGTAGCCCAGTTGGCTAGCATGTCCTCCATAAGCAGCCCAAGCATGTTGTTAACGAACCAATAAGGATCAATTTGCTTACCAGGGCATCCAGAGGAGAGGCGGTCCACCATTAGCATGGCTTCCCAATTGTCGATTAGTAGACGGACGGGGATTGTGACCTCCTCCCCATACCCTTTTTCCATGTCATCGACATCTTTGAGGGTGTCATTTTTCTTCCCTCTTCCCTTGGAACCTTTCAATCGGCCCATATCAGAAGAGCAGACAAGAAGCGTCAGCTTTTGGATGCCTGCGTGAAGCAGAAGCCAGCTCGCGAGGGGAGTAAGCAATTGGATGTTTGCAAACAAAAGGAACCTGAGTGCGGAAGGAGCCCAGTTCGCAGGTCTGTCGAGGATGGAGAACATTGGAATGACACACCGGGGCCATAGGTGCATGATAATCAATGAGGCAGGATGACGGTTGCCTGCATTCCTTAAATTCGCACAAAGGAACCACCTGGAGGTGGTACGCAAAAGTCGAGGCCAACCAAATCGAGGGGACATCTCCAGTGGGGGTGTTTAATGAGCTAGGCCTTGAGGTGGTCGTCTCCTCAAGCCGCCCTCGTCATTAGTTCCATGGAGCCTGTCCAAGTGTCCAAGAGTCGCGTGACTAGGTTCACAGGTGTCCAAACCTGTGCCATCACCCGCATCCGGGGATCAATTTGCTTAGCTTAAACGTGCTTGTTTTTAATAATATTTTTGGGCATGATTTTGACTGAATTTGGTAAAAAAAATTGAGATCTCAAATAACCCTATTTAAATTTGCTTAATTTGGGTGTCATGGGAGTATTCAAGGGCGTTGAATCTATTTATGCATTCAAAATAGTGAGTTAAACGGAGTTGCATAAAACTTTGACGATTTGGCTTGGACGGAGGCTTTTCACCGGAATCTGGCTTTTCTTATTTTACAAAATTTGAATTTAACATTGTTTTAATGGCAATTTTGATGGTAGACACAGATTTAACACCATCAAAAACCCATGGGGCACCCAAAATTTCAGAGTTTAATAGTTGTAACCAGGATTTTTAAAAATTTATACCGGATTTTTTTCAAAATTGTACCGGAAAAATCATTTTTTTCCTTTCGAAATCGTAGAACTTTTAGACTACACGGATTTAAACAACATGGAATTCGGATTTTTAAAAAACTTTCAACAGATTCCGATCACAAACTCACCGCGATAAACTCCTTCATTACTAATTTCTCTAAGTCTTTAAAAAATTGATTTAGATTGTATGCTTTTAGTTGTATTTGTATAGTTACAATATATCATCACTTTAAAAATGTGTTTTAAGGGTTTTTTTGGGGTATAATATTGAATCAATTCAAAACGATTTCTATGTGAATTGATTAGAATCATAGAGTTTCAATTTGTCAAATTCTTGTAAACATTGTTGAGAAGGAGCATTTAAGTAAATGCATAGCTAAGATGTATATCCAAGGCAAGGCTAAATATCGCCCATATTGATTTGAAGTTGCACAAGTTATAACATTGGATGTAACATTAAGACTATTAAAAAATGTACAGTGGGTGGCACCATGTGTTGTTACATAAGGAGTTGTAAGTTGAATTCCATGTGGCACATTAACGTTAAGATAGGTTGCATAAGTAAGGCGAAGTCACCTATCTATGTACATTATACATTTGGCTCAACTTTAAAATCTTTGTCGACATTGATTCAAAGTCCCATTGACGTAATAATGTTTGTTGACATGGACAGTTTGAGTGCATATTGAAGTTAACATAGGCCGAGCAAGCAAGTCAATAGTGGTTAAGTCTCCCATGCTTTAGTGTTTAAGGAGGAACAAAATTAGTGTGAGGGTTCAAGTATAACTATGTCAAGCAAAACCCCAACTGGGTTTGCCACCTTCGTAAAAGTTAGCTTTGTTGCAATTTCCTTGACATTAATATATCGTGGGGTTTGTATTCCCTACAAAAAAAATTTCTAGTCATCAAACTATTTTATCTCTCGTTGATAAGATTGGTGTTTTTTTTTTAAAATAAAATAAACTATATATTACTTGCTTAAAACAGAGTACAAAGCTTGTCCTTCATATCCATCAGGGTCTTGGGCATTCTCGGCCTATTATAGCCAAACAGGAGTCCATTCAACATGATATCACAAAACAAAGTTCAGATATTCCCGGCTTAAAGACCACCAAACAGGAATTTGACATAATAGACGAAGTTCAAATCCTAGCTTATCCAAAAAAGACTTAACAGATTGACTTCATAACCTCAAAACAGGGCACAGAATAAACTAGATGGAGCCACAGCATAAACCTAATCAATTGTGACAACAGGATGATCCCTACCCGAGATCTCTTGCGCAGGCTTGAAACCTCCCAGAAAGTTTTGAACGCTGTCAACTGCACCGTCCATAGTCGAATGAGTCCTGGAGCCCCCACCTGCACTGCTTCCTGGTTCTCCATCACCTTTTCCTTGGATGATAAAAGTGAGGCCAGTTTTCTTGGCAATGGCGTCAATCTTCGCATGCATCACGCAGTTGTCCAAGTTGTGGGTCTTCCAAGATCGGACTAGTTCAGTGTCCCCTAAATTCTTATTGAAGGAATCCATGAGAACGTTAGCCATAATGTTTTTTGTGACCCAATATGTCATCAGGGTTTGCTCATAGAGAGAAGCCCGACCAACCGTGGAACCTGGGTCAGCAACCCAATCTTCAATTTCCTTTCGAAGATCCTCGGAAGGAATACTTTGGACCTCATTCCAGAGAATCTTCTCCATTCCTTCAATTTCCTCCCGAACCGTCTGAGGAATACGACCTCGGAAAAAAGATGCAGATGCCCGAAGACAGGCCTTAGAAGAAGCACGGGTAACATGGTCCATCTTGGTACTGCCTTGCACAGATGATTCCCCAGCGGTTTGACACTCAGCTCCCCCCGAGGCCCTCGGATTTTTAGATTTATTGCGGCATGAAGGAGCCATGAGAGAAAACCCCCGAAATTCAGGCGGTCTAGCCCAAGAGAACCACCCCTGCACCAACACAATAATGTGTTCGAAATAATCAATACACCGGAGAGCAACCTGCACAGGAAAAATAACGATGAGGGAGCCTGGGCGACTCAGCATAAAAAAGGCCTGGAGTGAAATCATGGGGAAAATTGCGCAATGAATGACCATAAACGAGGGGTACGGTGAAATCTGCAACGGAATAAAGAGCCCGCAAGCCAGAATGATGAGAGTACCAAAAATTGTACCAGGTAATCTACCTCCACCTTTATCGACTAAACTACCACGCTTAAGCATGAAGCTAGCCATAACTTTTGACAAGACAGACGGTACGACAAGCGTCATTCGTGGTTGGATCGGTCTCGAGCACGTGGCTCCCTGATTACTGCTCCCATCCTTCTTCTGTCAGTTGTTGATGTAGCAGCCACCTGTGCCAAGTGATAACAAGACCCCGCCATGTCAGTGTCGGCAAGGTGACAACACGATCTAGTCCAGTCATCCTCTAGGAAAACATCCATAGAGCCACACGCCAACGAGATGCCTGAATCAACCCCGTGATTCGCCAGGGAGTCTACCACTTTGTTGGCATCTTGTTTGACATGGGAGAATGAAATGGCATTTTGATTGGTCAATAAAACCTTTAGACACTCCAGACGGGCAAGAAGACGCCAGCTGGTTGAAACTTTCTCAGGGGATTGTCCTTGGATAAGTTTCTTGGCCATGAGAATTAGGACCTGAGAATCACCTTCCAAAGTAATGGGGAACCAGGCCTCTGAGACGATCAGCTTCAGACCCTGAATGAGGCCATCGAGTTCTGCCACGTTGTTTGAGTTGTGACCAATGTAGCCAAAGAAAACCTTCAAAATGACACCATCGCTATTTCTGCAAACCCTTCCAAAGCCTGCAGGGCCCGGATTCCCCCGAGAGGCTCCATCAAAATTAACCTTGAAACCAGGAAAAGTAGGAGGAGACCAAAACGAAGGGATATCAGGGCGGCATACCACCACCTTTGATCCGAATTTTATGAGCAGAACGAAATGAATACAGATTATTATCAGATGCTTAACACAAAATAACAAAGATACAGTAAAATTGGTTTTCTATTCAATAAGGAAATAAGCTAGAACTGTAAAATGCAGCGGAAAACAAGCTTGCTGGAATGGTGGCAGCTTATCTCTGAGAAGAGATGTGACGGCTGCGCTCATTTCGCAAGAAGATGGTTACAATGAGGCTCTCAAGGCCTTTTACAATAAACAGGAATGTCAAAAACCTTAGACATCCAAAAACCTAACCCTAGGAGATGAAGCGCCAAAAGTCATGTGGGCCCCATTTGGGTAAGTTAGTACATCAACTTCCCGGGGTCGTAACTTTTGCATACGATCTCCGTTTGGGGCACTCGGTAGCCCGTTGGAAAGGTCTATCCAAGATTTACAACTTTCAACGGGGGCCAAATGCATGCTAAAGGCAACCATTTGGCCCCCCAAATCGCCAAAAAAGGTTGTTTAGGGCCTCAAAATGGCCCCGGAAGTTCAGGACCCGAAAAACTGCTAAAAATAGTACAATACCAAAATTGCCATAAAACTGTTTTGAGCCAGTTGGAAAGGTGGGTGGCCACCAATATCCACCTGGACCAACCTTCCTTCGGAGGCCATCAATGTCCGATCGATTAAGACCCCAGCCAACAACAATGTGCAACTCCCCCGCAGAAAGGTCTTTATCTTTATCAGTCCATTGATGGTATCTAATCATCTCAGTTATATTTATGACCAGTCTCATCCAGACGACCTCCTCACCATGATGCTTATCCTGGAATATGCAATCATTCCTCTCTTTCCAAATGGTCCATCTCGCCATACCCGGGAAAAGTTGCCAAAGGGTACCAATAATAGGGTTTGGGAAGGCTTTGAGATCCCAAGACCTGAGGGCCTGCTCAGGTTGACCTCTTATTCTGTTGCTACATCTAAAAATAGAGGCTCCTCTGTCCCAGATCGATGACGAATAGGGACAGGAATCAAGAAGGTAACCAATAGTTTCTTCATTGTTGAGACAAAGCTGGCATCAAGAAGGTCCTAGAATCCCTCGCTTCCTCAGATTCTCACTGGTCAGGATCCTCCTCCAAGTCACCAACCAGCAGAACACCGAGACTTTGGGCCAAAAATTCATGCCCCATATTCTTCCCCATATTTTCTCCGCTTCCTGCTCAGAATGAATGTGAATATCGTATGCCTCTTTAATACTGAAAGTACCTTTATGAGAATAACCCCACCTGAGTCTATCTGCATCCATGTTCCTCCGTATGAATCTCTCCTTAAGCACGAGGTCAAAGGAGGATATGGTCTCCGCAGATGAGGCATCATCCCATCGGGCAGCATTAAGCCAAGAACGAAAATCCTCCTGCTCATGGGGGTCGCAATAATGCCAAACCTTAGTCATTCCTGTAATAATTCCTTGATCCCTTATAGGTTGCCATCTAAGATCATCCCCCAGCCTTGGGAGCTGGTTCCAAGAGTCGTCCCAAAAGTTGGCATCAACACCATTATGTATTTCCCAAAAGGAATGATCTTGGACAAGTTTCCTACCTGAGGAGACTTTAAGCCATATATGAGAACCCTGTTGATCTTCATTAAATCTAATTAATTGGCACCTATCTCTATCCCTGGCATACTTGATGTGCCACAGCTTTTCCCAAGGTTCATTGTTATGAGTACACCACCTCCACTAAATTTTAGCCCCATATATCTCGCTTAGTATCGTTGGATCTCGAAGACCAAGGCCTCCCCTGAGCTTGGGTTGACAGATGTTATCCCAACCAACCAATGCAACTTTAGATTTAGCTTCCCTGCCTCCCCACAAAAAGGATCTCTGAATACCACGAATTTCCTTCAGGACAGCCTTGGGGGCCGAGAGCATAGAAAACAAATACACCAGCATAGATTGGAGGATGGATTTAACCAAAACTGAGAGGCTAGGAAGGTTCAACGGCCTGAGAGTCCAACTGGTGAGTTTTCTTTTCATTCTATCTAGAAAGTCTTGCCAAGAAAAATGGCGAATCGTGCCCTTCGCTAAGGGAACCCAAAGGTATTTGGTGGGGAACGTACCTCGGTTAAAACCCAAAATTCTCAAAATGTTATGCTGAGTTGGGCTCGAAGTGTTGAGGAAAAAAACCTGGGATTTACCCGGGTTGACATCAAGGCTAGAATCCTTCGCAAATTGCACTAAGCATTTTTTGAAAGCCCTAGCCTCTTGGACTGAAGGGTTCCCCATGAGCATTGTGTCGTCCACAAACTGCTGGTGAGTTTGTTTTTCCATTCCCACATGGAGCTGAAGTCCGCAGATACTACCACTAGCAGCCTGGGCTTAAAATTTTACTAAGACCTTCAACCATTAGGATAAAGAGAAAGGGAGATAAGGGATCCCCTTGCCTGATACCCCAGGAATCCTGAAGGAGTCTCGTCGGTGAACCATTGAGGAGAATGGAGAAGAAAGGGGTAGAGACCAAATTCATGATCGAAGAAACCCACTCCCTACAGAAACCAAAAGCCTCCGGAATGCACCGCATCTATTACCAGTTGATCTTGTCATAAGCCTTCGCTATGTCGAGTTTGACAAGCATACCAGGTTTCTTGGTGACCTTGAGAGAGTGCATGGTTTCTTGAACTAGGATAATACCATCCACAATTTGTCTTCCTTCAACAAAGCCAGATTGCTCCAGACTAATCAACATGGGGAGAAGGGGTTTGAGTCGATTGGCAATGACCTTGGTGATGATTTTATAGATCACGTTGCATAACGCAATGGGTCTGAACTTGCCCAGGGAATCAACCCCCTCCTCTTTTGGGATAAGAGAGAAGAAGGTGGCATTGAAAGCTTTCAGCACCCCCCCACTGCGTCTAGATTCCTCCACAATTTGATGAACTTCAGACTTGATCAAATACCAGAAAAAATGGAAGAAATTTGAAGTGAAGCCATCCAGCCCTGGCGCCTTCCCTAAGGCCATCTGGTTCATACCATCCTCCACCTCCTGCAAAGATATTGACTTTCCCAACATTTCATTATGTTCTTGAGTGACCAGCCGCGGGATTAGGCACAAGATCTTGGAGATATCCCGGCTCCGGTCCACCTTGTCTTCTTTGAGGATTGTCTCAAAGTGGTGAACCAGTTCTTCGGCAATGTCTTCTCTGGTATCCACCATTTCCCCATTGGATTTACGGATCTTGAGAATTTTTCGACCTGTGCCTGTTTTGGATGACCGTATTGTGGAAGAATTTTGTGTTTCGCCTTCCTGGATCCATTGGATGCAAGACTTTTGCTTCCAATAAGTTTCCTCCTGCTTTTCCCTATCTTCCAATCGTTCCACTAGGCCTTGTTCTTGCTCTCTTAATTCCTCATCCCACCCGACATCCATGCCCTTCCTTTGAATGAGCTCCAACTCTTCAATCAACTTCTTTTTGTCTTGAAAGATGTTGCCAAAATCCTCCTTGTTCCAGGTACAAATTTTGGATTTCAGGGCCTTCAGTTTTTGTTGAAATTGGTACATTCTAGATCCTGCTGGGGGGACCAATTCCTACCACCACTGTCCCACCAGATCCTTGAAGTCCTTATGGTCTAGCTAAAATTGCTCAAACCAAAAAGGACGGAAAAGATTGTTACCTGTCATGTCCCATTCCAAACAAACATGCTAGTGGTCAGAACCTACCTCCAGGAGAACACTTGTGTCGACCTCACTGCCCCCCCCGAACAATGTCCTCCGTGGCAAGGAATTTATCAATCCTCGAAGCCACCAGATGAGTTCCTCCTCTCTTATTATTCCACGTAAACCAACCAATGCCTGTTTTAACGTCAATCAATGGACCACTACTTAGGATATCTCATAATTTTTCCTGAAACCTATCCAGGCACCTGCGGCCACCTTTTTTCTCCTCCAAGGAAGAGATAAGATTGAAATCCCCACCCATAATCCAAGAGCCCTCATGAGCCTGCTCTAGGACCCCATAAAGGAAGAGGAGGAAAGAGTCTTTGAAAGGAGCCGCACTTGGACCATAGATATTGACCAGTGTACCTGAGTCTGCTGAGTTGATCATCTTAAAATCACACATTAAAGAGAACCTGTTGGCTCTCCAATTAATCAATGAGAAGGTGCGGGGTCGCCATAGAACCGCTAAACCCCCAACCATGCCTGAAGCATCAACCGCCATCATCTCACATCCTTTTCATATTCTTTGACCTATCCTTTCTAAAGTGTCATAAGAACACTTGGTTTCCTGTAAGAATAGAACATCAAGATTCTCCTATTTCACTTTCCTTGCTAGAGCTTTGATCTTTCGGGGGTGATTACAGCTCCTAACGTTCCAGGATACTATCTTCATTGGGGAACTTGATTAACAGCAGTGAAGGCATCCTTAATAGAAGGGTACTGCCCAGACTCAATAAGCCTCACTCCGATTTCTGCTATCCTCTGCTTGTTAGACTTCCTGCCACATTTCAAATCCCCAATGGGTGACTTACGTTTATTCCCCGATTGGGCATCATCCCGAATGCCCAGCTTCTGGCTAGCTTTTGTCCCGATGATTGCTTCCTCAAGGAGTTCCAATTGTCTGCATGAGACATAGCCTTCCCCCTTCTTTTTTCCACACTCTCTTTTCAGCTCATCCAGGTCCAGTTCTCCCAGATCTACCTCCTCCTCGCCATCCTCCTCCATGGTCGTTGTGAGATCTTCCTGATTCTCTTCCGGGTTCAGCATATCCATAGCTGCAACTGCCTTTGACTCCTTATTTTCCTTACCCTCCATTCTGATTTCGCCTGCATCGTCAACCTCTTCAAGGATCTAAAAAGGGTTTTTGCTAGAGGGCCCATTGTCTGCCTTTTCTTTCCCTTTCCTTTGATTTTCACCTAATCGGGTTTTCTTGCTATTGCGAATCTGGGTGAAGCCCTCTTTATCTTTTTTGTTTTCTTGATCAGATTGGGAAGGGGGTTTCGTCTGGTTGACCTTATGGCAATTCCTCCCAAAATGACCATATTCATGGCATATTCTACACCTGAAAGGAAGCTGCTCATAGTCTAAAGGTTGGATCCATTCTTCATCTTCCTAATTCAAGTTGATGGCTTCTGGGAGATCCTTCGAGAGATCCATGTAGACACAGATCCTAGCACATGCCGTGTATCTCTGATGTTTGGTACGTTCATCTACTTTTATAAACTCTCCTAGGGAATTGCCAATATCCTTCAGAATTTCCAAGTCCTAGGCTTCACAAGGGAGAGAAAAGAGCCGGATCCACACCGGAGCCACCTTCATATCCTCAGTCTCTGGATTGAAACGCTCTTTCTAGGGTCTGAGATATAAACCCGCAGAAAAGAAGAAATAGGGTCCCCCTTCGAGCACTCTGTCCCTGTCTTCCACATTAAAAAAGATAATGGAGAAGAAACATGTTGCCCCCAGATGAAGATCATATTCCCCTTTAGGGTTCCATGTGCTTTTGATCCATCTAACTAGGTCTTTTTCCTTAGGTCAGAGCCCAATGAATTTACCGATCAGTGCCTTTTCCTTCCATAATTCCACTTTCTCCCTGACTTTTTCTGCCCGGATCTGAATGGCAGGGATAGCTTGGTTTTCGGGAGACACCCCCCTGGACCCAGCTGATTATGAGAACCTTTCTCTTGCACTCCGAAGACCCCTGAACCTGTATCACGGACGTCCCCAGCGAATGTTATACCCGTAGACGGGAGTGTCTAGGGCATCAAGCCTCGCTCCCTCAAAGAGGGCAGCCTCGACAAAAACCACTGCGGAAACCTACCGCCGATCGCGGCCCTGCGCAACCCTAATCGCCGTCAATCTTTACCAACTTCTCGTTGATAACATTGGTGTTGATGTATAATGTAATGTGTTAATATATTCAGTTTGCACCAAGTATTTGCTTCTTGAGAATTTATCAACACATTGAGTAGACTCACATTCTCCTTTAATTTATAGAGCCAATTTGATAAATAAAAACCTTCTAGGCAATTGTCATCTAACCTATGAGCCTTGCCCAAGCTGATTGAAAGTCAAATTGTTCGCTTGAAGATAGATCACTACCTCCAAACATAACGTCCAAATATAATCAACCTGGATATCCACAAGTGTAAGAATGAAGATGACAAAGATGGACCTTAAGAAGTGTGTTTGGTGATTGAACCGATTTTTGTTAGCCAAGTACTCGTGTATAGTTTGGGGTTGGGGGGGGTTCATTTGCAATGAGAGCATGACCATTCAAGCAGGGTGCCTAAAAACAACACATTAAGTTGATATTGAGATTCCAAACCTGAAATCCAAATTATGATTAGTTTGAAGATTGACAAAATCTAAACAATAGTCACCCTAGATATTGACAACTATGAGAGTGAAATCAACATGTATGAACTTCATGATGTATGTCTAATAGTTTAACCACTTTTTATTCATTGTCTACCGATATTTATGTTAATATTATTCATACAATGAATTGAAATCCATATATATAAAACTCTCTTTAGCACATACAAATGGACTTCTAACATTCATTTCATTTTATTTTTCTTACTCCTAATTCTAATTCTAATTCTAATTCTAATTCTAGAGAATGATATACAAATGAACTTCTAACATTCATTCCATTTTTTTCTCTATCGCTAATTCTCGAGAATGATATAAGTGTCACTGGAAAGTGCTCTAAACCAAGTTATATATAAATATACCAAAATTATAGTTAAATGTTTAATATATATTAATTTAAAAAAAAACATTTAAAAACTTGAATTTAAAAAAAAAATATATGTGAAAATGTCGAACATGTATTATGTTATTTATTATTCACAAAATACAAAGATTATATCTCGATCATATTATAGTGAAGGTATACGTTGCCACACAAACGCGAATTCGCATCTCACCAAGATTATACCATTGTAAAGGAATATTAAAGTTGAGAGGTGATAAATCAAAATAAGGTATACGTTGCCATCTCACCAAGATTATACCATTGTAAAGGAATATTAAAGTTGAGAGGTGAATCAAAATAAGGTATACGTTGCCACACAAACGCGAATTCGCATCTCATCGAGAATATGCGAATTATTGAAAAATATATCAGCAAATTTGTACATTCAATGGTTTGCTTTAAAATTATATCACGGCGTATAGAATGGACAATTGATGTTAAAGTTAAAAGTTAAGCATGTTATAGATCATGTTGATGTTGCTAAGAAGTGGAAGCGCTTTCAATAATGATTCGATCAATGCCTTCTTTCAAGTTGGTACTCTTTGTAACAAGATTGTATGATATTGTTTGGAGGGTGTATTAAATAGATTTTTTTTTATATAATGGATTTATAATTTGGGACGGGAGTGATAACTTCATATCTTTGAAGTAGTTGTGCAATGTGACCTCTCGTTGCAATAAACTATATGTTGGGTTATTTGTTTTTATAAGAGAACAAGTTGTGACTAAAGGAAAGGGCATAATGGTGGGAGCCAGCAGATAACAAGATATGAACAATGTCACCCAAATTAAGGACCATTAACAACAATAGAGAGTATTGATAGCAGTATGAAACATGAACTAGGAGATTAGGTAGAGAGCGAGCATGACTTCAAGAGATTGATGAGCAAAGCGATGACATACCAAAGATACATGGCAGAAGCTAGAATAAAGATCGATTGGTTGATCGATGAAAGATTGGAAGTAAGTTAATGACCAAGGGATTTTGAATGAACCCTCTCACCCACAAGAGCATATGTATAAATGTAAAGGCTTTGGCCTATTAAGGGGTTGGGTAGTAGTGGGATAAGGGGATAGAATGGAGTGATCATTGTTTATGGATCAATGTATCTTGTTTGGATATACTTTTTGGCTATTACCTAGTGATTGGAAGTTTGTTATGAAATCATGTATTGGATAGTGATGAAAATGAATGGAATGGGGCTCCCCTTTCAAATTTCCATTTTTTGTTATTTAGTATGGTGATGATGTCTTTATCTTTTATTACTTATGTGTTCCATATGATGACGATTCTTTAATTGCATAACTTGTTGTGGTTTCAATCTTAGATGCGATACAATTTGAGCAATAATTGTTCATGGGGAATACTTCCATTAGATGTTGCATGTTGATGTTAATATGCATGCAGTAGTTTTCCATGCTTGATATCAATGTTTGAATGGAGATTTGGTTGCAATGGTCATACTAATTAAAGCCCTACACTATATTCTATGTCTCAACATTGTGCTTCATGTGAGATTGTTGTTGTTAAGGGGATTGAAAATGTCGTCTCCTAAACTACAACAAACACCCTTTGTCAAACACAAATGTAGACCTAGGTCTTAAATTGAGACAACCGATGGTTTAATTGCAAGGACCCTATCATGAAGAGTGTGACATTTTGACGGTATGATTGTTGGTTGACTTAAAACTATGTTGAAGATTGATAGTTTATACAAATCAACCTATTTTTGAGTTAATATGCTAAGGGTGTCATACTACTTTCCTACATGATGACCACCATACCCATGAAATCTTCTAGGTAGAATATCCAATGGTGTTACATGAATGGATAAGTAGATTGAGAGATGATTCACAACCAACCTAGAAAAGGAAGAGAGAGATCTAGTGGAATGTTAAAAAATTAATTGCATTGCGGAGATTAGATCATGAAGTCCAAAGAGCTATTTGATTATTGGGTTAAAAGGTTTACATAAGGATATATTATTAACAGTCAAATTTGCTCACCTGCCATGTTTGTCAGCTTCATCATCCGCACACATCATCACGCCACTTCATTCCATCCACATGACCTTGAGGAAGCAACAAAAATGAAAAAAATGAAAATCAAACCTTAAAAGGACCACCCTAAATTTAGGTTGCATCTATTTCCTCGAAAGAAGCCACCCAAGTCGCACCCTTTTCTTCGATAGTAACAACCTAAGTCACATAATTTTCCTAGATAAATGTGATCTCACCCCAAACTTGATTTTCGACTATTTCTACTTTGTTCATAACAAAAAAAGGAGAGATTGGCACGAACCCTTACATGGCCCAGATTAGGTAACGAATCTAGGACTCAAAAACCTAAATCTAGATCCTTATCCTAGCAATTAACGTGCCTACAAAAATCTCTCAAAGTCTTCCATTCAAACACAATTCTCCATCTTTTCACTCAAGCCATCATTTTGCCAATATTCTCTTTGAAATAGGAGCTAGAATATTCTTACTTCTATCTCACCCACTGGACATCCTTACCATGATACATGGCTAGGATATTGCGAGATCACAAGGAGACCAACGGACCCTCCCTCAGACAGCTATAGGGGCCTCTTCCTCTTCACTACATTGAAGTGATTCTTTCTTATTGTACCCTATTGTCACGTCCCCATCTTGACCCTATTGCATTAAAATGTAAATGATGTAATATTGTTATAAAATCATGGTGAGGAGCTCAAGGCAAAGGCCCCGCCATCGATTTATTGATGCATATGGTTTGCGTGCTAGCCAGGCACATTGGAATTTCAAACATCATGTAAATATGCATTTTTAATAAAATACCCACAACTAGCTATGCAATGCAACAAGAGATGGGGGCATGATTTTACAAGGAATTGGGAGGGAAAACATTCAAACCCTTGGAGCCAATCAAGTCAAGCCAAGTGTCAATGAGAGAACCCATCAAACCCTCAACTACACATGCTGACTTTTGTACCCAATCATTGATTTCTCCCAAGAGTTGGTTGAGGTAATTAATGCCTTGGGGAATGAGAGGTATGGCTGTCCAAATTCGGGTATGGGAAAGCCACCTTGCATTGAAAATCGTGTTTGGATTCCTTGGCAATAAAAGAGCCATGAATTGCTCCCCAAGCCATCATCCATCAACCAATTTCTCTCCCTCACGAGTTGGGAGCTACCTGGGCGTTTTCCAGCCACGTTTTACTTGTTTTTCTTGTTTCTCAGCTGGGAGAAGGGCGTTTTTGTGTTATATACCAGTGGGGAAGAAGGGGAATGGAATTGGGGGTTCCATAGAGATCGTTTGGCTGTTGAATGCTTAGTTAGTTGGAGAGAAATCGTTTTCCTCCCTGTGATTGTTTTTCCCCATCCCATAATCCGTTTTTGGCTGGAAACAAATTGGGGAAGACCCATGGCCATCCTGTTTGTAATTCCCATTGTTAAAAATGTGCATCCATGCCCAATGATTGTGCTTGCTTTGTGAGAAAAGAGTATGTTGGGGTATGGTTTATAGGTCTCCATTGCTTTGGCTTGATCTTGAATGCAAGTATCCAGGGATGAAGAGGGTTCAGATTTAGCCTGATAAACCCAGCTGTGGACTGGCTTGGCTTAAATGTAATTGGTTATTTGGCCATGTAAGAACTTGAATGTCCCCTTTTCCTTGTAAGAATCATGTGCAACTCGGGGGTGGCAGTTGTGTTGAGAGACTGATGAACACAACTGGCCTATGGTTGGGTGGAACGTTGCAGCGACATAGCTAGTTGCTTGGGACAATTGCACAATGAAGATAAGTATCCTCTATGTGTATTTACTTCTGCAATATTTAATTTGACGATTATTTTGATATGCTGGATGAACGTGAATTGTGTGTGGATAATGTTTTAATTCCGCTGTGCATAATTGCTTGATTTGCATCTGCACATTTTTGTTTGATTTGTATGAATCTAATGAATGGGCTGAGTTTATGTAAAAGCCCCAGAGATTGGCATCATGTTCCCTCCCTCGAATTGGGTCCAAGGGTGGGTACGTGACACCTATCTTTTTTAATATAAAATAAAGGCATTCTTTGATCATGTATAATGGCTTTGCATGTGTCATTTTGATTAAAGAGTGCGTCCATATTGTTAGTATAGATCTGCTTCATTTTGTTTAATTTATTGTTGTGTTTTTATTGTTTTTCATTCTTCTTTGAATCTCTATTGAGGTTGCATAACCCCTGAGTTGGTTCCCTTGGCAGGGGTGCGTACCAAATTACACAAAACATATATCATTGAATTTGCAGTGAGTTCAAGCACTCTTTTTCACAAGCAAAGGAACAATTCAAGAAGGGAGCTTGCGGGAGGTTGGTGAAAGAAATCACAACTTGGGTGAAGATGATTTTGGTCGAAGAAGACTATATTCCTTTGAACTCACCAATCATGGTAGTGTAAGCAGTTGCGCTCAAATGTGCACCATGGAGGAGGCATAAGATTGGGAGAGAGTATAGTGGGCTTTAAAGTAGGGTGCACTATTTGAAAAATGATGATTGAATAGGATAAGTGAGATTCACTAGGAAGTTGAAATGGTAAGTAGGGAGATTGAATAAAAGGGAAGAACATAAGCGCGACTAAAGAAGTTAGAGAAGTTGTGGAAAAGAGGTGAGAAAATACACTAGTGGTTGAGAGAATATGGATTAGTACCAAAAGGAAGCTCACAGAGAATGGAAGAAAGAAGCATCCACGGAAATGGAAGCACTACAAGAAGAACACCTTGTAATGGAGGTTTTTGCAGAACTTCCCAAAAACATTTTCGCTTCTCCATTTATAGTGAAGATTGGCAGTGAAGGAGGACACCTGAAGGTTTTCACAATGATACACTTAAAATAAATAAAAATGCATCGATGCTCATTTACACAATACACATTGGTGCATATAAATTAAAACGCACTGGTGCGTATAAATTAAAATGCATTAAACTCATATATGCTTCTAAAATCTCAAATTATCGATTTTAATATAAAAAAATTAAAATTCATTCTAGTGCTCTAGACCAAATAGGGAACATCGGTGCGCATGTCAAATATGCACCAATCGAGATAAAACAGACCTTTAAATTAACAATTTTAATTTAAAAAGGAAAAAACAACTACATTAGTGTGACATAAAATACAATGCATCGGTGCTAAAAAATACAATCACTGCTAACCCTTATTATTAGAATATATATAGTTGTATTTTTAAAAAAATGCATATCTACACATCGGTGCTCCTTGAGAAAATGGCGCACTGGTGCAGTATTCCACGATGCACCGTAATGAGTTAGAAAAGTTTCTCATTCAATGAAAAAATAGTAATGTATTGGCACACTAAACTCTCTAGTGTGTACAAACAACACAACCACATTGATGTGTATCTATTAATCAGGATAAAAAACCACTATTATTAAAAGCCTTAAATATCGAATTTATTTAAATCAATCAAATGAATTTTGGTGCTCAACTTCATACACACCCTGATGTGTTTCCTTGTCATGGGGCGCACCATGGAAGGGTAAAATATTTTTTTTACCAAACCAAAAATTCATTTTTACATTTCCTCTGTGCGTCCAACCACTCACCCAAGCACCGATGTTCATAGACTCTATACGAGTGCCCATTGGTCATGTTCAATTGTTTTTCGGGTAAATTCTGTTCGATTTGACATTTTGGAAAAAACTCATTTTTCCTCTACGGGGAAACTATGCCTCCTCGGCCAACAAGAGACCAAGTAAATTCTTTATTGCCTCCTTATTTTTTATTTTACCGGATCAAAATTCAAAATTCACCTTTAGTTTGCTAGATTTTTTTTAAAAAATTCTACGTAGTGCACTCTATTGTTTTAGCTCACACTAGAACTTCACTGATGGTGTGCTTTGTTTGCATGTAGAATGCACCATGGGTGGTGCATATACAATGACACATTGTGAATAGTGTGCAATCAAAAGAAGCATTGTGTTGTTTATTTTTTATTTTTTAAATAGCACGCCAATGTGTGATAAACACATTAGCACCAGAGTGCTAATGTGATGACCACGGTAGCAAATTGGTGCGCCATATAAATTACAACACAATATAGAATGTGCGCACATAGTAGACATACTAGATCATTTACAAAAATTTAAAAATAGAACTTCGATGCATGATCCACACATTAGCACAAGAATTCTAATGTCACAATCACATTAGCATGTCGATGCTCCTTCGAAACGACAACACATAGTTTGTGGTGCGCCCATCGAAAAGCATCCCTTGTTTAAAAAATTTAAAACTTTCACTCTAGTGGGTTGATCCACATACTAGCATTGGAGTGTTAATGTGGCGATCACATTGGCACTCCAGTGCTCCACGGAAAAAAAGACACACCATTAACAGTGCCCTCATAAATGATGCACTACGTCATTTAAAAATATTTAGCGAATATCAATATGGTGTGTGATCCACACTTTAGCACCGGAGTGCCAATTCGATGATCACGATAGTGTGCCGACGCATCATGTAAAATGCGATGCACCATCCATGGTTCTCATGGAATACACGCACAGGATCGTTAAAAAAAATTAAAAATAGCACTCTGGTGCATGATCCACACATTACCACTAGAGTGTTAATGTGTCGATCACATTAGCATATCGGTGCTCCAATGAAATTACAACGCACCGTTTGCGGTGTGAATATATAGAACTCGTCGTTTTGTTTTAAACAAATTAAAAATTTGCACTCGAGTGCGTTGATCAACATATTAGCACCAAAGTGATAATGTGGTGATCACATTTGCACTTTGGTGCTCCACGAAAAATAAGATGCACTATTAATGGTGCCCACATAAACAACACACCACATCGTTTAATTTTTTTTTAATAGCACTCCGGTGTGTGATCTACAAATTAGCACCTAAGTGCTAATGTGACGACCATATATGCACAATGGTGTGTGACAAAAAATATGATGCACCGTGCATAGTGTACACAAAAACGGAGCACCACGTTGCTTAAAATTAAAAAAAAAGATGCAGTTCAGTGCGTGCTCCACACATTAGCACCGAAATGCGAATGTGACTATCACAATAGCATGTTGGCGTGCCAACTAAACCTATATGCATTGTTTTATGGCACACACCAAAACGATGCACCACATTGTTTAAGAAATTAAAAAAAAATCCACTTCGGACGTGATCCATACATTAGCATTAGAGTGCTAATGTGACAATCACATTTGCACGTTGGTGCTCCAACGAAACTAGAACACAACGTCTACAATGCACACGTAGAAGATGCATCGTGCTATATATATATATATATATATATATTTATTTTAAATATCACTTTGGTGCGTTATCCATGCATTAGCACTAGAGTGCTAGTGTGACGAGCACATTAGCACTCCAATGCTCCACCTAAATCAGGTCGCACCGTGCACGATGCACATTAAAAATACACACCAAATTGTTTAAAAATTTAAAAATAGCACTTTGATGTGTTGTTATATGCGCCCTGGTGTTCCTTATAAAAGACATCACCATTGCTATATCGATACATTTTTACTAATATTGAGCATCGATCCCGATGTGCATAGCTTATTAAAGGTGCGTTGTTTAATTAATCAATTTGTTTTTGCACTCATAAATTAAGCGAAGTTTTAAATAAATACAAAATGTTTATATGTGTGTGTGTTTTATAATTTGAATTAGTTTTATTAGTATATATGTTCTTAAAAAGAAATATACGTGAATCAGAGGCGACAACAACGAGTGCAGTAGCAGAAACAATAGTAGTAGGTCGACACGTACAACTTTGTATGCAAGTGGTAGGCTATAGAGAGGGAGAGGGAGATGATCCATTGCCATATTACAACTCATACTTGTTCCCTTTTGAGGAAATTCAACCTCCTCGATTTTTATGAGGAGGCTACATCCCTCAGGAGGAACTTTGCGTTTCTACAACAATTTATCTGTTGATGGGAGCATGACAAACATGCATTCAGGGTTGCTCCCAATATTTGGTATCAGCCCATAGAGGAGGATGTATATTTTATCACTGGGTTGTCGAGGAGGGGGGCGATTTGGCCCCACTTCCCTGATCTACCACCCAGCATTGCAGGAGGGACCCAACTAACATATGTGTAGAGATATGTCAATCAAGATATTCTTCGGGCCATGGGGTTTTAGGTTGTTTGTTCATGTTATATATAAATTACAAGTGTTTCCATAGCAATGGTCAATTAGACCCATGGGACTTGCAATAGCAAAAACTTACAATAACAAAAATGAATCATATAAAAAGTATTATTTCTAAATCCGTTTTCCTATATATGTCCTAGAAATTACCGAATTAGTTTTTTTGCTATATTTACTTTCATGTAAATTAAAAAAGAAAACCTATCATGTTTTTAGTTTTTAGTAAGAATATGAAAATTCTAGAGGGAAAACGAGGGGAAATCTGAAACATGCCAGTAGGGATGTCCAAAAAATCATACAAGGAGATGGTAAAAGAAATCAGCATAATTGCATCACAGGGTGAGCCATCCTAGCAACGCGCATAAGATGTATGTAATCATTGATTCATTCTTTTATGTACAACGACTTTAAATATCACATGACATACTAATTTTCAGTTGTTTTGTTGCAAAAAAAAACAAAATGGAACCCATTCAACACATAAGACACAACGGAAAGGAAGATAAGGGTTGATAGCAAAGTTTGTGAGTAAGAATGGTTTCGGTCTTACTTAATATTTCATAGTTGCTGTGATCATTATATTTAAATAATTAATTTACATGTATCCATGGATGTCTTCTAATACGTGCTAACATACAAGGAAGGCCCATTCGTAGATAAGTATGGGTTGTGAGTATGTGCTGAAGTATCTAGGGTTGATTGAACAATTTGTTGGTACCTATGTTGTTTAACTTACCTCATTTTATAGTTAATGGAACTGCAAGAAACCTTTATATTAATTATATCTATGCTTTATCATGGTGTATTAAACATGCATGAAACAAAGTATGGAGTGGATCCAATGGAATACATTTTGAAAGAAGACATGAGAAATGGCTTCAAAATAACGTGTATGGTTTATGAAGCAGTCATTTCTTTGGTACATTTTTTTATTTATAAATTTGTGCATATTCTACTATATAAATGTAGTTATACTTATTAAGCTTTATTTATATGTTTGTAGATGGAACATGAGAAGCAGAAACATCAAACTTAAGCCGATCAACAAAATATTAGGTTAAATAACCCATGTATAATATTGCCTACAAGTGATGAAGAAATGAGGCATGCATGCAGCTCGAGTGATGAAAACAGTTCAAGTGATGAAGGGCAATCAATATAATTGAATGTTACTGCAATTTGTATGTATTGGAATATTAGTCTAGACAAAAATCAGGGATTTTGTTTAATGTACTCGACATATTGTCCTACATGAGGACATGTTACCGCAATAAGTGTAACAATTACATTTTGACATTTTGTTAAATGTATTGGGCATACTATCTCGATTGGATGTTGATGGGTTACCAATAAGTGTAACAATTACATATTTATTGCATTTTGATTATTGTGGACCTTTACGTTGTCCCATTTTGTATGATGATTTTATATGAGTTTCTTATTTTATTGCTTTATCTAATGTTGCAAAATGTTGTAGTGTTGATTTATTAATATATGGATGATTTACATTGTGACAAAAAACAAAGATCTAATCCATTGCATAATACATAAATGCAATTATTATATATTAAAATACAACAATTGAAATATAGAAAACAATATTTAAAAAAATAAATTGATTTTGAGATGACTAATTAATATTTGAAAAATGATTATTTGATTTTAAAAAATAGTTAATTAAAATATATACAAATTAGTGCATTTTATTGTTTTGAACTCACATAATGGTGCGCGAAAAAATATACGCCGATGTGTTTTGTAGACAACGTGCACTATTGCTTATTGCAAACATGACCACACCGGTGCGACACATTTCAAAATTACACTGGCACTATAAACGACAAATTGTACAATTATATTTACCGAACCAATGCTTTATATTTAAGAAATGCACCGATGCAATGTATAATATACACACAATCATTTCATGCAAAAAATTTAAAATTTAATGTCCCTCCAGTGCCCATGGTAATATAGGCATCGGGGCGTAATACGTACTCGCACCGGTGCTTTCTATGTAATACATGCACTGAGGTGTTAGTTTTCTATATAAGCATTGACTTCTCTCCATCAATTTTAAAAATAAATTTCACCCTCTTGGTGCATGTATATATATCCTCACTGGTGCATTTAATTGTTGAAATAAGAAGAAAGCACTGATGCTACACATCTCAAAATTTGCACTAGCACTATAAATGACAAATTGTGTGATTATATTTACTGTATTGCTGATTTATATTAAAGGAAAGCACTGGGGTAGTATATCATATACACATCGTTATTTTATCCAAAAAAATTAAAATTAGCATCCCTATGATGCCCATGTTAATATAAGCACGGAGGCATAATACGTCATCGCACTGGTGCTTTTTATGTAATATAGGCACTAATGCATATGTAGTTTATATATGCATAGATAATTCACCATCATTTTTTTAATATATTTTTCCCTCTTTGTGCATGGGTCTATATCCACAACAGTGCATTTGTTTTCGAATTACTAAGAAAGAACTGGTGCATTGTGTGTGAATAATAGCGACACCAGTGTGTTTGTTGGGTAGTGCACCGATGTGTATTTTGAAAAAAAGCATGAAAAAAAAATCTACTAGAACCTTTGCATGCACAAAATATTTATGTTACACAAGACATCCGATAAAACCGCCACTAATACCTCTACTACGAATGGCAGAGATTATAGCAAAGGTTTTTTTTTAACTTTTTCCCAATCTTGTAACATTAAGCCTCTGTAAATACCTTCGCTACAAGGTGATTCCCTTGTAGTGAAGACAAGATAGAAGAAGCACAACCAGAGGGTGAATGTGTTCAAACCAATGGGTCAGAGGCATTGAAGCATGAAGCCACATCCATATAATATTTTTACTAGTTGATAGAAGGGAGTATAGTCATCGAGTTGCAGAATGGTGGACAAAGCGATGATGTTTTTGCACTATTAAAAGGAGGAGATTTAGGAGCAGTGAACTTAGTATAGCCTAAAGGTAGTGGAGTTGGTATGGAATGGTGACCACAAGATGCATCTCAAGGAAACTGAGGTAATTATTAATCTTTTTTCTATTTTCAATTTAACAGCACATCTTGACACTAGTTCAAAGAATACAAATGGTGGACAGCTGATTGCAAGTGGGAATGCAAATAATGGTGGATGTATAGTAGTTAGTTTTGGTTTTAGTTCAAGTAGACAAACAAGTCTAGTTAGTTAACTAGGTGCATGATATTTCATTTTGGTGAATGATCAGAGAGATAGTATGGATATAGTGACAAACACCACTTCGATGTGCCTTCCTGAGTTCTCAGGGAAGGGAAACAATGATGCAAAGGAACATTAGATATTATTTGAATTAATTTGAAGAGTGAAGAGAGGCATGACTCTGAAGGGTAAATTGGTGGAGTTACAAGCCATACTATGGGGTAGAGATTTTCAATGGTACATGAAATCTATACAAACCAACCCCTAAGGTGTAGAAAAGATCCTTGATGAGGTAAATAAGGGATATGTAGCTGAGTTTTTGTTTGACGGACAATCCACTCGAGCGGACGCGAGCCGGATCTCCCTAGCTCAATGTGAGTCTAGAACAAATAGTACAGACTATAAACCACTTTCCTAGATCTAGTTAAGGATTGGGTCACTAGATGTCTTACCTTAAACTTGAAGTCCTTCCTCCTGGATGTTGCTCCACGCCTCGCGGTCGTCAGATCTCAGCTGCAAGACCTGTCAAGACACATGGGACAAGACAAACAAGTAAAAAAACATCTATACAGTAACAGATCTAAGTAAACAATTAAGCAGGTAAACTACACAATATCATCAACACAACAATATTGGTGGAAAGCGTTTATATTACTATAAATATAGGGAAAGTACATAGAAAACAATGACTACAACCAGAGCTTAACGTAGTAGCCCTTCTCCATCCAAGCCAATTGCCATATCCTCCCAAGGAAGTGTGAGTCTCTCAATGGATGAGTTAGAGATCTCTCCAAGATGATTTCACCAGCATGTAGACATTATAAACTTCCTCCCTTTGGAGAGGGGTAGAGCTTCACTTATATAGGACTAAGTGGATAGGGTATGGATAGGATAGGTTGAAATATCGTAGGAGAGAGATAGGGGATCCTTCCAAGAGGTTAGGAACTGAGTGCCAGCTCTCCCAAGAGGTCAGGGATAAGGATCCATGTCAGCAGGCTTCGAGAATGGGCTTGAAGGACCTATTTTTTCCATTAACTGACATTGTCGCACCCTGCAGTAGAGAAAACTGTGACGTTGCAGGTTGCATGAGTGCAGCCTGCGATGACCTCTCAAAACCTAGCATAAATGCAATGAGGTCCCTTCCAGGTAAATGACTTATCCAATGAAACTTCAGGGATGTATACACTGAATCTCAGGATGGTAGGATTTTAAGTGTAACAGAATGCCCCCCAAAGCATGAAGCTGTTGAAAATTGGATAGAAGGAATGGCAATGGCTTGTCGGACGAAGGACACTGCTGTGGTACTACTGACTCATGGCTACTAGACACAAGCGTAGATCCATGATGAGATGATAACACATCCACAACCAACACAAATGTGGATCCATGTGACATGACTCAATACAAACTCCATCGCAACCTGGGTAAAACATGACTCCCCAGGGTCTTCAAGCTGAACCCGCAATGATACGAATCTATCCATGTGATTACAAATGTCTTGATGTCAAACATGGTAGAAACCACTTGATTACGAGTCATTGATGTATACCGTTAACAAGTGCGAGGGAAACCACCATTGATGTCAATGATTCCCAGGGTATCACAATACATATCATCAAGTGTGAATACATGAGTTGAAGTCAAATGTGAGATGAAATCTTTCAATCAGGAGTCAATGATGTAAACTCACGTTGAAATCAAGGTAACCTGCCATTGAGGCATGAAGGGCCAAGGTACTTGGTTGGTTTCTAAATTCAATCCTTGGATGATGAGTTGAAGTCGACAAGGATGAATCCATCAAAGGAGGGCCATGATGAATCCCCCATCATCGACATGAAACACGACAAAGGATGTGTAGAGCAGATCGAATGGTACAATGATATACAAGACTGACTCAGAGTAGACCGACATGATGGAAGGCATACTGACTGTAGATAATGAGTAGTGATAGTATTCTTGAACATGGGCATGGCATGCCTTGGCAGTATTGACTTGACGAGTTATGGTACCAACCCCTAATGCAACTGATGATGGAAGCGTTCTTTGAATGACTCAAAGGAGTAACAAGACTCAGGAAATAGGTGAAAATCGAGGACAAATAGATGATCCAAGTGCAGTATGCAAATGCAAATGAGTGCCATGTTCAAGAAATGACTAGGTATCGCCACTGATAAAGGGTGTAACATAAAAGCTTTCCTTTTCCCCAATCATGAACGATGAGTGCCTCATGTGTTTTTTATGAGCTTGATGAGGGTAACCAGATGCTCAGTATAGCTCATCTCATAGATGAGTCCAATCCTAAATATTTTTCGAACCTAGGATAGGAGGGGTTTGTCCCATGGCGGGCCCTTCAATGTGAAAATTTAATGAGTCCATAGAAGGTAAATTCGGTCGTCAGTTCATGTTTAGAGAGTATGAAAAGAACTAAAGAAGACTCCAACGGTCCTTTTTTGTAAAGTTAGCCTCATCACCCGAAAAAGGGTAAACAATGCGGGAGAGGACTCTTCCAGTCACGATTGGTTGGAGTATACCTTTTTTGTAAGTAATGCCCCCTGGTCCGAAAAATGGGTAAACTATCACCAGGAAGACGACCATTCAAATTCTTTAACAAGAGTGAATGCGACAATTTCACTTGGCAATATTTTCGTATTTCGAGAGCCTGAAAAGAGCTTAAAGATAGACTCTGGGGGGGTTCCTTTTCCGTAGGAGTTTAACGAGCCCAGAAAAGTGATAAATCGTAACTCGATAAATTATTCTCATAGTTTCAAGAGCACGAGAAAGAAAAAAGAGTAGGCTCATCATCATTAAATAATTACAATCTAATGAATGGAAAATAACGACAAAAACACATAAGGGGTGTTAATACCTGAGATGATCGTTCCAATGTGAACACGGCATGAAAAAACACTTAATGGCCCCTGCACACTCGAAAACTAGGTCAAATAGCCAACCAAGCGTTCAAATGCGATAAAATCGACCCAAATTATAGCAAATGACCTAGAAGCATCAAATATCTGAAAACAGAATATTCCTTTTTGCCTATAAATAGAAAAATGGGTCAAATAGACTCACCATTGTTCATTTGCCAAATTGGGAGGAGAAGTGCCATTTGGAGCCAAAACTTCACTTGTTGATTCCGGGAGCTACGAGCAACCATTTCACCCACCGTCCGGAGCAGGTAACTCTAAACTTCATCCAGCATAATTGTAGTGGTTTACATTTTTTTTATTTTGGTTCATTTTTTTGGGTTTTAGCTTGGTTTGTGAATGGGTCGTCGCAGCTTTCCATTTCGGGAACTGTGACGAGACTGAGTCGTCGCAAAGCTCATAAAGTTGGACTGCGACGACGTCACACTGTTAGCAATAACGGGGTGCGACGGCGGAAACGTCCAACCCCAAACACAAACCCCGCCCAAAAAAAGGACTTTCAGTGGTTGAAGTGAGTATTAACAATGTTTAAACTCTCCTTTTGGCAGGTTAGAAGCAACCAAAATGGTCTTGGAGTGGCGTGAACGGGAGCATGAGGTGGACGACATGAAAATTGTAAATGATCCACTATGTGTGACGACGCTGAGGAACTATGGTCTCCTCAAGTTCTTCGAGATCCAGGGCATGAGGGCCCAAATCCCCCTACTGACGCATATGCTTAGATGTTGTGATGCGGCTCAGCAATATTTTGTGATCGGTGAGCACGTGCTTACCATAGATGTCGAGGACATCTACTTCTTGATTGGATTGTCCCCGAGGGGGGACAATGTGCTTCTTACTGGATCACGGGGAAGTGATCAGACTATGGAGGACATGATCCTACAGCACTGTAATCCTCTCACTCATGCTTCTAGTGGGAAGATTCCCATAAAAGATGTGCGAGAGCGTCCATTGCGGGCCATTCTCTTTACCATTACGAGGGTAGCAGGGATTCAAGCTCCTCACTTGGCTACTCGATCTTAGATTCTATATGCGGAGGACTGTATGTCTCCGAAGATCTTCAACTGGTGCGAGGGACTCCTCGTGAACATTCGAGCTCAGCTGACCAAGTGTCGACGGGAAGAGCTCAAACAGTTCGGGTACAGATCGATAGTGATCTCGTTTCTCTTGGAGCGGGTTCCCCTCTTGCGCCCACAGGTACTGTTGGATGACAGGGATCCTAGGGATCCTCACATGGCTAGATGGACAGAGGTGATGGCCCGACATGGTGGGGGCCCCATCATCGGATATGGTCCCGAGTTCTTCAGTTGGCTAGAGGGCTAGTTGCTTATGATAGAGGGCTTCCCGTACAGTGGTACGGACTTCAGAGATGACTCGGACTTGCCGCTGCCCGAGGGAGCAGCATGGGGGAACATAGGTAAGAACAATAAACCTTGTACTTTTAGTTTTGTGCATTTATAGTTTTTTTGTTATAGTGTTGATGAGTTAACAACACGTGTTTGCAGATGTGGGTCTCGTACGACTAGTAGGAGTCTCTCTTCTTGTGAGGAGAGAGAGAGGAGAGGGAGCAGTCATGGGTCCAGCTGTACATGCTGCCATCACAGAGATGGCTGGAGTCAGAATTTTTGTACTTACTGAAAGCTACGAGGCTTCAGATTTTGTACCAGCACTACTTTTTATGATGATATATATATATATACAGACATTCCGGCGGTTTATACACTATGTGTTTGAAAATGGATGAATGGTGTGATCTTGTTTATGTGTTTGCTTATATAAAATGAGTTATTTACATGTTATGTCTACTTTTAACAATTCATGAATATGCTTCTGTGTGTGCAATGTACCAATCTAAGATGAAGTTGGCCATAGAATCAACAACTATGTTCGCGTCTCGTGGAATTTGCAGGTACTGAATGGACTCGAAGGACCTTTCCAGAAGATGGACTTGTCGATAGAGATGGAGTAAGGTATGATTGCGGATGGCGTAGACTCGGTTAAGATGAGAGACCACTAGTTGAGAATCCAGGTGGATGACAACGTGGTCCATACCCAAAGAAATGGCATCAGTTAGGGTTCCAATCACTGCTTGATATTCTGCAGCATTGTTGGTTGCGAAACCTAGACACATTCCCCCTGAGCTGATGAGCTTGCCAGTAGGTGAATAGAGTACCCAGGCTGCTGAAGCAAGGTTACGGGTATGCCAGTTGGCGCCATTCGCGAATCCATAGCACGTTGCCATCTGCACACGCAGACAGAACATGGTATAAGAAACGAAACAAGACATAAACAGACAAGAAATCAAAGCGTCACATCACACAAAACACACACACGCGCCATGTACAGTATAAAAAAAAGTACCTATGCATGAAAAACTCAGGCATAGTACCTCTTTAGGTAGAGCCCGTTGCGGGGCTCACCCAAAGATATCCCGTCATAGTCTTCAAGCTCATAAGCTCCCTTCTCTAAGACATGTTTCACTATGTAAGGTCCATGCCACATGGACTCAAATTTTCCTACCCCCAGCTTATCATGTTTTTGGTCATATGTGAGGACCAAATCTCCTTCGTTGTAGGTGTGAGGTTCTACCGACTTGTCGTACTGCGCTTTGATGCGTTTCTTATGAGCCTCGTTTGCAAGAGCGGCATCTCGACGAGTTTCGTCGAGCTTATCTAGGTAGATGAAACGTTCTTCCTCGGCAGTAGTGTTTGGGAGAAGTTCGATGGCGAGCTTGAGGGATGGAATCTCACACTCGATAGGAAGGACCGCCTCCAATCCATACACTAGTTGGAAGGGAGTAAATCCAGTGGCGGTTTTAATGGAGGTTCGATAAGCCCAAAGTGCGGAGAAGAGCATGTTATGCCAATTGGCTTTGTGCGTACCCACCATACGTTGGACCATAGTTTTCAAGACCTTGTTATTGGCCTCGACCTGTCCGTTTGACTGTGGGTAGTACGATGTTGAGTTTTCATGGAAAAAACCCAATCTATCGCTCAGCTCGTCGATCATATGGTTCATAAAGTGAGAACCATGGTCAGTAACTATCGCTTGAGGAACTCCAAACCTCGCTATTACAAGGTTAAACATGAAGAGTACGACGGTCTTGCCGTCGTTCGTGTATGTAAGCATTGCCTCGGCCCACTTTGTAAAGTAGTCCACAGCTACAATGATGTAACTATGCCCCTCGACCGACGTAGGCTTACAATGCATGAAATCGATGCCTCATTTAGAGAAGGGGCCAATGACAATAACCGGGTGTAACGGGGCGGGATGGGTGCGCTTTTTCGTATGAAAATGTTGACATGGAGGACATTTTTTTACGGCCTCGATACAATCTTTGAAGATAGATGGCCAATAATATCCTGCACGCAGAATCTTCTGGGCTGTAGCCATCCCAGAGAGGTGATCGCCACACGCCCTAGCGTGACAGTCATTTAGAACGCGTTCAGCCTCATCATGAGTCAGACAACATCGAAGGATAGAATCAATACCACAACGGTACAAAGTATCACTGATAATCAGATAATACTTCGCATGGTGGCGTATTTGATGACGGTCGTCGCGAGACAATTGAGGGATGAAACATTGGGTTTGAAGATACAATGTGATATCTCCATACCATGGATTAGACGTACTGATAAGAAACAATGACTCATCCAGAAAAGAATCATTGGGCTCAGACTCTACATCAGTACGGGGAAGGTCGCAAATGAGCTCAGCAAACACCAAAGAATTTTTCGGAAAGAAGATCGAATTCTTGCAGTATCACGATCCAGCGTGAATACTTGCCCCCAAGTACTTGACGAGTCAGAACGTGGTACATGGGGTTCGAATCAGCAATGATGGTGGTGGTGCGAAGCAAAATGTAATGACGAAACTTCTGCACGGCGATGACTGCCGTAAGAGCGAGCTTCTCAACATGTGAATAGCGAGTTTCAGTGTCAATAAGACCTTTACCGACATAGTATATCACATGTTCTTGGGATTTCTGATCTTCCTGCACCAAAACCATGGCGATAGTGGTGTCGAAAGTGGCGAGATATAGAATGTAATCTCGATACTAATTCGGTGGTTGGAGCATAGGGGCATGCGTGATGGCATGTTTCAAGCTATCAAAAGATTGTTGAGCTTGATCATCCCAAATGAATGGGACGTCTTTTTTCATCAATCTCATATAACCCTGCGTCTTTTGGGAAAAATTACAAACAAAATGCCTTAAATAAGTCGTATGTCCTTGCAGACTCTGAAGTTCCGTAATATTAGTTGGAGGTGGAAGAGCGACGATGGATTCCACCTTCAACGGATCAATGCGGATCCCATCTTTCAAGACGATAAACCCTAAGAGGCGTCTAGACTCGACACAAAAAATACACTTATGAGGATTCAGATGGATGTTGTACTGCCTGCATCTGAGGAAAACGGTCGTCAGATGATCTAAGTGGAACTCACGTTGCTTCGAGTGGGCAGGGAGGTCATCTAAGTAAGGTTCCACAAAGTCCTTCACATCATGGAAGGCGTACGACATGGCCTACTGGAATGTGGCACCAACATTTTTAAGACCGAAAGGAAGTTTGCGATATGCAAATGTTCCCCAAGGGCATAAATGCAGTCTTGTGTTGGTCCGCGGGGTGGATCTCAATTTGGTTGTATCCAGAAAAGCCATCCATGAATGAAAAAATGACACTTCCAGCACAATTGTTGATAATCTAGTCGATGAAGGGAGTCGGGTAGTTGTCCTTGGGACAAGCTTTGTTGAGATCCCGATAATCGACATAGACACGGATGGTCCCCTACTTTTTATTAAAATGGACGACGTTTGAGACCCACTCTGTCAATGGGACAGGGTAAATGAAACCGACCTTCAAGAGTTTCTCAATCTCTGCCTTGATTGCCACAGTCTTCCGAGGGTGTACTGGTCACAACTTTTGGCGGATGGGTTTGACATCGAGATAGGTTTTAACTTCATGTAAAACAATAGAGGGGTCTATCCCAGGCATCTCCTCGTAGGTCCAAGCGAACACGTCTCAAAATTGCTTGAATAAGACTGTGGCGGTGATGACTTCTTCAGGGGAACACTTCTGGCCTAAATTAATGTGTTCGACTACACCAGGAGTAACCGAAATGTCTATCGAGGTGGTGGGTTCGACATTGGCTAAGTTTCCTTCGGAGTCCGTTTGACACGTAAGTATCGAGGACTGAGACCCAGAGTAGATATCCGGTGTCAAGATGGTGTGAATGTTGTTCTCCATAGTATCAAACAAGGGAAAAGAAGACGAATGATGATGGAGGTCTTCCCATAGAGGATCATCTGCGCTCATGATTTACATAATGGACTCGTCAGAATGAAAAGTCCATAGCAGAGGATCGGATGATGTCCGTTGTAGAGAACAGGATGTGGAGGCCATAGCTAAGTGGTCCTCTGGCTCTGATTGGATAGCTTCGTACATGAGTTTAGCGGGTGATGGAGGCATGTTGTCTCGAATCAGGTGTGTGGTGGCTTCATCAGGTACAAGCCATGAATTAATGGAGTTGGGGATATGTGAAATATGAGAGGAGATCATGTTCACCGTGGCAACATGATTTGGGGGATCTGAAGTAGGAAAGACGCCCATAAGGGATAAATCCTTAAGGAGTTCGACCCCCACGCTCTCATACTGATGCGAATATTGTCCAATCGAAGGAACGTTATCGCCCAGGTGAGTAGCGGTGTCAGGTGTGCAGAAATCCAGTTGGTCGACTGTGACAATTCGACCTTAATGGGGGAATTGTACTATGCGGAAGACAGATGATGCGACTGCAGTAATGGTGTAAAACCAATTACGACCAAGCAAAATGCTATAATCTAACGAGGAAACGACCACTTTCACGTTAAGGGTTGTGGTCTTGACCCCCAGCTTGACTGGTAAAGCTTGTAACATCCCATGTCGTTGAAAGCCACGTCCGTCTAAGGCTCTCAAAGTGGTAGGAGAACGGTTCAACTCGGGAGATCCAATGGCCCTCCAACATAAGATCGACATGACTGAAGTAGAGGCACCCTCGTCCAAAACGGTACGATGGATTGTCTTCCCAGCAATGTTTGTGGCAACTTGAAATTCCAACTGATGGGAGAGCCTCGGTTTGAAGTATTCCAACCGGAATATGATAGTATTCGATGAATTCGGGTCAACTGCACCGATGGCCGCGAGGAGAGTCTTGCGTTGATTAGGACAGTTTTGCAAAACTTCAAGTGTCGACATAACACAAGGAGCTTGTGCTAGGTCCTCTACAATGTTGTAGCTTTGAGCAGCCCAAGCATTAGGATTGAAAACCGATTTTCTAATCGTGCTCTTGGGCGGACACAATACTGACTCGAGAGAAGGCTTCTCTATGGTGAGAGGAGTAGTCGGTATAGTGACGTCAGGCATTGAAGTGGAAGCTTTTTTAGCATTAATTCCAATAGGTTCCTTTGCCAGAATAGAGTTATATGAACGAGAACGGGTGTTCAAGTTGATGGTCTCGCTACGCATCATGAGAACATGTGCGGTGGTGGATGCTTCTCCTTGGGAAGAAGAAGTGTGAGCGATCGACTGCTGATTTTGAGCAGGGAAGGGATCGTTGAGAACTGCGGGTGTGGGTTTTCCCTTAAGAAACTTTTGAACTTCATCTCTATAGGGGCACTCTTTAGAAAAGTGATCATCACCACACAGTAGGTAAGGATACTTCAAATTCCTTTTCTGTTTGGTATCATCAGGGGTGCTCTTTTGGTCCTGCTGGGTGGAAGATTTCTTAGGTTTCCCTTTGTTCTTTTTCTTACCACCAGACTTTTGAGGTGAAGCTGATGAAACATAATTCACTTCTTCTGTGATAGTAGGAGTGGATGATTTGGTGGTGCCATGACCAGCCTGTGTTGGTGATGGGGAAGAACCTTGTGGGTTCGATGGACCAACAGTTTGAGAGGAAGGCTGGGTGTGAAGGGATCCAATGATGCCATCGGCTTAGGGTCCCTTGGGTGGTTTCGTGGGGTCGTAAGTGTTGCGGGGTGCATCGGGAAGAATATCAAACAACGTGCTAGATTGAGCATAGACTAAGTCTAGCAAATGGGCACTAGCGATGGCTTGGTCCTTAGTGACAACGCCTCCCATGGCAACATCTCATGCTATGGTAGGAATGAGAGACTTCGTAAACCAGTCTGCCAAGAGTTGATTTGTAATAGGAGCCTTAATGAGACGTCGCCTCCTCCGCCACTCATGTATATGATTGGAGATATGAGTAGCGGTATTTTGATGGAGCGAGGTTAAAAGCTCTGTACCAGTTTCATACCGTATAGGCAGCTGGAAATGAGTCAAAAAGTTCATAGCAAGAGAACCAAAATTAGGAAAAGAATGAGGTAGTAGTTCAATATACCACTTGGCAGCTGAACCAGTGAGTACCTTTGAAAAAATCTAAGACGGATCGAGTCGTCCATCAGGGAGTTGGATGAGCACCATAAGTGGTATGTCATCACATGATTTTTAGGATCCTCACCCGACTTACCATCAAATTTTGGGATATCTGACGGAAGTTTCACCAGAATGGGTGGCCAATTAGTTCCGTGGTAAATGGGGTCGTTGGTTAAGCGAGACAGGTCAAGTAGATCCAAAGTAGCCAAAAAGGGCAGCTGCGGATTAGGATGTGAGTACTGATAGTACAGATAAGGCATGTAAGGACCTGTGGGACCTTGTATCGACTGACCATAGGGTGTTCCAGGAGGAAACTGACCATAGGGGTACAGGCCACCCGGACCAAATGTAGGTCCACCGCCATAGTAAGGTGGTCCATTACCATAATAAGGTGGCCCATTACCATAAGGTGGGGGCCCGCCTCCACCACCGAGAGGGGGTGGGCCACTTCCAAATGGTGGGGGTCCGCCACCACAGCTAGGATAGGATGGGCCACCACCGCCTCCACCTGGGAGGAGGTGGTGGTCCGCTACCACCACTAGAATAGGACGGTCCTCCACCACCTCCACTGGGAGGGGGTGGTGGGACACTGCCGCCGTTGGAAGGGTAAGAACCTCCTCTGCCACCTCCACCATAGTAGGGTGGTGGTCCACCACCACCACCACCAGGATGAGAAGGTCCTCCACCGCCACCACCAGGAGGGGGTGGTGCTCCTCTGCCACCACCGGGATGAGATGGTCCTCCCCCACCACCACTGCCAGGGGGGGTGGTCCTCCACCACCTCCACCAGGGGGGTGGGCCATGATGACTGAAATGAGGTGGTCCTCCGCCAGAAGGTAGAGTTCCGCCTCCTCCAGAGTTATGTGGGGGCCTGCCGCCTCCAATGGGAGGTGGGGGTGGACCAAACAGGGGTGGAGGGACTTGAGGGGCTGTAAGTGGGGGTCCATGTTGTAAAACATTTTGCTGTCCCCATAGAGTGTAAGGATTTCCAGGGTAGGGTACCCCGTAGAGTGCGTTTCCGGGATTGAGTTGACCCGGCACAGGGCTAAGATGACCTGGATACGCTTGACTCGATGGAGGTTGAATTACGTTGGACGGTCCCCCAACATGGGATAGTCCCGAAGTGGAAGGTCCAGGAGGTAAGGAATTTCCAGTGGAAGGCCCGATGGGAACTCCTGCGGTAGTATTATGGGTAAGAGATGGGGGTTGCTCCCTAGCAACAACTTGCTGACCACTAAGTAAAGGTTGACCCAACGCTGGTTGTTGATTATTCACCATAGGATTACCACTACTTGTAAAGAAGGTAGGGGGTAAAGAGTATCCTCCCCTCGAAGTTTGGGGTGGGGGAGGAGCAGGTGACGTAACCGCAGTAGTCACAGGTGTGTTAGACTGTTGTGGTTCAATAGGTTGGGTTGTGAGAGGTAGTGAACTAGTCTCCTGTCTAGGGGACGTATGTGCAGGAATGGATGGTTGACCAGCTTCAGCAGTGATCATGTGTTGCATGGATGATTCCGGTGACTCAAAAGATAAAGAGCGACCTGGGATTGGTCGGTAAGGGGGTAACGACGAGTCCTCAACCCTTCGTTGGAGACTTGATCTCTGGAGCCTCTCAGCCATAGAACGAAAGTGAGCCAGTTGGTCACAATAATAAGCTAAGGGGTCATCCGGAGTAGTCCCACGGGGTGGGGGTGCAACAACAAAATGGGCCACTGGGTGGCCTATAGAAGATGTCCAGTAAGTTGCTGAATGACCAGCTGCTGCAGTGGGGTCATCCTGGGGTTGATTTATCCATTCCAACGATCCAGGATCTCTCGGTGCAATGGGAGGTAAGTCTTGTGAAGTGGGGATTTGTGCTTCTTCACCCTGCAGGGGATGAGAGGCTGGTGAATCTGGAGGAGTATGAGGAAACAAAAGTCCTCCAACATTCAAAGTGGGGTTTTCCACTTCATGTGACCCGACCCTGGCTTGGGGATCCATTCTTACCCTCGAAATTACCTCCTGGTTAAGGGGATATTCGGGTGGCAAGTTCTGAATCCCGTGAGACCTTCTCCAAGGAAAGTCATTCAGAGTGATTGAAACAAAAAGTTTCTCTAAGGCAAGTTAAACGAAAGAAAAACAAACCAGACAAACCCTACACAAACTAAGGCCGCAAGCGAACTTATATTATAAGAGTGGATTCACGGTCTGGAACCTCACAGGATGGTCAAGGCTTCACAAATCGCTATATACTGCAGGGTCCAACAGTAAAACGAGAGGATTGGGACCGTACCCTTTCCTGAATACCTGATTACTTGGACGGTATGTGCGTAGTAATCTCCTCGAGTGTTGTTCTCGGTGTATTGCTCCGCCAAGACGGCCAAAAGGTTAACTCAGTTGGTTTCAGGAATCCTAAGGGTGTATCCCGATATACGCAAGGTACGTGGGAGCTCAAATTTGTAGTGGTGTTGTCTAATGCACAACCGTTCAGCAAGAGACCTTCCGATATACTACCGAGTACGTAAAACACCTTTCAATATATGCCAAGTACTAAAGGGACTTGGTGGGTACGTGAAAGAGCTCGATATACCGATAAGTACGTGGAAGACTACAATACCCCCGGGATACAGTGCTGGCAAATAATGATAGCTGCCACGCTTAACGACGCCGGAACATGTCTCTAACTTGCACACAAGTTACTAAAAATTTTACCCTAGTTCTACCGTTAATTTTATCTGGACGATTAGGTGAATGCATGAGGTGAGTACATAATCGTAAACATAATGCAGACCCTGACTACATGCAAAAAATACGCTTTTCTTTTGATGAACTCTATGTATGGGAAGGATAAATTTTCTTTTTCTTTCCAACAATTTTACCAAAACAATGCAACGCAAGACAATCCCAAATCTACCAAAAAATGACTATGAAGTATTCTTTTCCTTTTCGAGTGAAACATAAAAGACACAACACTACTAAACCAAATCAAAGTATGTTTTTCTTTTTCTTTTATCTTTTCAAAACAAAAATGATGCTAAGTGATGAAAAGAGAGAGCTTCTAAGTAAAGTATGCAAGCTTTTCACTTTCACTATGATGGTATAAAAGTACAAAAACCAAAAGATACAATGCAATTTCGCAAGCATGGAACTACTTTTGCAAAACTTGATATCTATTCGAATTTTTCAAGAAAATGAGCAACTCATAATTCATGAAAAACACAAATAATGCAATTTTCTTTCAACTTTTCCAAAAGATCTATGAATGAGGCATTCCAATTCTTCAAATGAGCTTGAAAAATGATGGAAATAAAGTACTTTTAATCTTTCAATGGATGTATCAAAATAATAATTTGATAACAACTATGCTCTTAAACATAAATACTGAAATGAAAAGATTACTCGCAACACTCCAATAACTCAGAAAATCTCAAGAAAAGATGAGTACTCAATGGACTGAAAGTACATACAAACACTCAAAATCAATCAGTAACAAGCAGCACTAAAGCAAGCAAAGCTCACAAAATGTATGCAAATGAGGTTTGGAAACCGATCCAATACACTTGACCAGATTTGGCTAGGAGAGGAGGGAATGCAAGGGTGAGTGGATGCAGGTGGGGGAGACAAGAGTGTCCACCACTACCAAATCTCATACTTGTCCAAGATGGAACCCGAAACAACTCCAAATAAAACCAAACAACTCAACACATAAACCAAAATGGGATCTCTGACTGGATCTTACAGTACAGAGGGAGTCTGCACACAAACCAAACTCAAAACATAAATGGAGAAGGGGTGCCTGTATGGCAAATTTGGCAGATCGGCGCACTCTGTGCTTGTACACAGTGCGACGTCGCAGTTCAACAATGCGAGGAGTGCGACGATGTCGTAGTATACCAATGGAAGGGTTGCGACGACAAGCTAACATGCAAAGAACAGAGATAAAAAATGACACAGTGTCACTCTGGGTACACTGACCAGGTGCGACAGGAGAGATCCAAGTTCAGAAATGAGCCAAATATCCAAGTAATGAGCAATGAAATGGTTTGAAAATGAGAAGTACAAACTCAGAGGAAGGTAATCGGACTCTTCAAAGTGAAGAACTAATGGTGAAACCAGCTAAAGAAGGAAATGACAAATAGAATGGCTTGGCAAGAAATCAACTGAAAATGACATTCAAATTGACAACTACAAAATAATGTTTTTCCCCAGTATGGTCACCATATTTGTTTGACGGACAATCCACTCGAGCGGATGCGAGCCGGATCTCCCTAGCCCAATGTGACTCTAGAACAAACAGTACAGACTATAAACCACTTTCCTAGATCTAGTTAAGTATCGGGTCACTAGATGTCTTACCTTAAACTTGAAGTACTTCCTCCTGGATGTTGCTCCACGCCTCGCAGTCGTCAGATATCAGCTGCAAGACCTGTCAAGACACATGGGACAAGACAAACAAGTAAAAAAGCATCTATACAGTAACAAATATAAGTAAATAGTTAAGCAGGTAAACTACACAATATCATCAACACAACAATATTGGTGGAAAGCGTTTATATTACTGTAAATATAGGGAAAGTACATAGAAAAGAATGACTACAACCAGAGCTTAACGTAGTAGTCCTTCTCCATCCAATCCAATTGCCATATCCTCCCAAGGAAGTGTGAGTCTCTCAATGGATGAGTTAGAGATCTCTCCAAGATGATTTCACCAGCATGTAGACATTATAAACTTCCTCCCTTTGGAGAGGGGTAGAGCTTCACTTATATAGGACTAAGTGGATAGGGCATGGATAGGATAGGTTGAGATATGGTAGGAGAGAGATAGGGGATCCTTCCAAGAGGTTAGGAACTGAGTTCTAGCTCTCCCAAGATGTCAGGGATAAGGATCCATGTCAGCAGGCTTCGAGAATGGGCTCGAAGGACCTATTTTTGTCCATTAACTGACATCGTCGCACCCTGCAGTAGAGCAAGATGCAACGTCGCAAGTTGCATAAGTGTAGCCTGTGACGACCTATCAAAACCTAGCATAAATGCAATGATGTCCATTCCAGGTAAATGAATTAGCCAATGAAACTTCAAGGATGTATACATCGAATCTCAGGATGGTAGGATTTTAGGTGTAACAGTTTTAGATGTTGAACTCGGAAAAACAAGTTGTGTCGAGCTAAAATATATTAAGAAAATCGTTAACGAGAGTGTGTGGGAGTATGATCAATGCTTCTGTGACTTGATCATCGAGATATTTTACCATATCCATGAGGCTCAACATAAGGAGTGGTTTATTCAAGATCATTTTCCTTTGAATCAATTACCATTGATGCAACATAAGTGGATCACATAATAGGAGGCCTTTCCCAAGACATGCATATTGAGTCAATGAATGGATATTCAAGAACAATCAAAACAAGTGTTGTAGTTATGCCTTTGAAAACCACAATGCTCTATCTTTCACAATTATAGTCACAACTATCAACCTTGTCGGAGAAAATGTAGGACACGAATCGAGCCAAGATAGAAAGGATATAGGTTTATTGCATGGTATACAAGATAGAGGGCCACATGGAAAATGCTTGTCCCTTGCTAAGAGTCAAGGTTGTGGATCCTAACTCAACTTCACCACCTACTAGATTTCCAGGCAATGTCCAAAATGAATATTATGAAATTTGCAGAACCTACAACTACCCCCAGTAGCTCTGACCAATGCTACAGAAGTACACTTTCACCTTGACTACCATTCTTTGTTATTTTGTAGGGAAAATTCTCATGCTAAAGGGAAATAACATTCCTTACATATGCTTGTGGAACAATTCTAGAGGAGTTTCTTCAAAGTGAAGAAGACAAGTCCTAATCCTATTGGAGTGGGTTGAGAACAATATGACAAGGACTATACAAATTGGGTACCAAGGAGGAAGGATTAGCAGTTGCACTGCCCCAATAAGATGTTACAATTATGATGTGATAGGAAATATCTCTTAGGATTGTATGTGACCAAGAAGAATGATATTGGGCTACTTCTACCTTGACTAATGTTGACACCATATTTGAAATACCCAAAGAAACCCTAAAAGTTTGTCCAAAATACCCAAAAGAAGTAAATTTACTAAGGATGTGTTAAATGAAGGGTTATAATAAAAAAAACCAACAAAGCAAAAACCCACAAGCGCAATAGTCCGAAGGAAATTATTGAAAAGGTTAAATTTTGGCGAAGTTCCAATGATGGAGATGACGAAGGAAAAGATCAACGGCTATTGTGGATCCCCACACCGCCAAAAAGCTCGTTTGCAAACAATGGTGAGTGTTTGCGGACATAATACCACTGGAATACGTGTTGCATTGTTATTGCTCCGCATCGATGTGATAGTGGTTTCACAAACCACTAAAGCACCATGCGGAACTGCCAAAGGGTAATACGGGGAAAATGTGGGCCATAGCACGTGGTAGATGTAGAAGTGCACAGGGAATGCGCCATATGTTGACGTTAATCGGATGGACGATATGCATTGGGAGAAAATCTAGGGATGAGATTCATCCGCATCATGGCAAGTGCGCACTCGATAAAGGAAAGGGTGGTTGCGGTAAATAAACCACTTTAACAGGTGTCAGAAGATGGTTGATCCGCACACAGTTGAAACCAGAAAGGAAAACCATTATTGGGATCGCGGATACCGCCATGGGGAATAAAGAGGCACAAGATCTAACGGCTCAAATCACAAAAGCATGCGATCAATGGTTGGAAATAAGGTACATTCAAAAAGCTGCAAGAAAGTTAAGAAAAAGAGCCTATATAAAATAACAAGGTTTTCAAAAAACAACATTTTGTCTATGTGTCATTGTTCTTGGGAGCTTTGAAGATCGATGGAGATTGGCAATTGCGACAGAAGGATAAAGGACGTGTCTGCACAGGTAGGGTCTGGTGACTTGGCTCACATATTTTAAAGGAAATTTGTTTTTAGAAACAATTTAAATGGAAACTGTGCATGATATAGACGTTTTTAAAGCCAAAGAAGCCCTAGAAGACAGAGATGGGGACATTTACGATACCCTAATCAGGTTACCGGTCGCTGAGATCAAGCTTAAATTGTCTAGGTTATTGGAAGAAGGTATAGACATACACAGAGACCACCAGTCATCCTTGTTAGCCTTCTACCCGGACCAAATCCCGTCTTTTCCAGAATTAGAGTCGTGGTGTGTTTATAATTATTCCAGAGAAGAAAGGACTGTTTTAGACGGTCGAAAAACCAGAGTCGTCTGTAAAATAGAGCCTTCCGTCATAATCAAAGCCCTAGAAATAAATTTTTCCCAAACCCTTGAGTTTGAAAGTTTTTCCGAAACCTCTGCTATTGAGTTTTATCGTCAAACCCTTCAAGATAGTAGAGAAAAGTTACTGTATACGTGTCTTAAACCAGAAACAAACATTTCAGATATCCCTTACCCTATAGATGTCACTTTATTTGATGAAAATACCCAGCTGGTTCCGACATTGTTAGCTTTAATCCTAGGGTTTGACACAGACATGTATGTAACTGAGTTTCAGTTAAGCCTTTTGTATAAAATGAGTACAGTTCCACCAGGGATTGATGAAAATCAAATTCCTCGACTTAACTTTGAAGAATTCCTGGCTGAAAAGATCCATTATCAGATGGTCAATTTCCCTACTCTCAGACATTTCAGATTTCAGTCATTTTTTATGAAAATGATCATGATGGCCAGTCATGAAGAATTACAATTCCCTGAGATAATTTTCACAAAGTTATTGGAAAATAATATGTTTAATTACATAAATTATATGCTCTCAGAAATTTACAGAATGATTTTTGGAGAAAGATTGCCTAGAGTATTACCAGAGATGCAAGCATGTATGCAATTAAGTGCAGAATACGCTGTAGAAGATTGGTTTTGTCAAAGGACAGTACGGTGATCAGGTTATATGGTTTCAAACATAAACCCTATGTTTTACCGGCGTTTCTTACCTTAAGGGTTTTCGCCTTGGAGTTCCTTAGGCAGAAACTAATTGTTGAAGATAATAATTTCTTGCTTTTCAAACAAGCAACAGATATCAAGTATCCGTTCACACTTGGCCCATTCACAGTGAAGAACAAAAATGCTACTATTTATATAGAAAAATTATTGAAAGATATGGAATTTGAGACAGACGTGGCTATCGAATATGATCCGTTAAACATAATATCAAAACGGAGAATGGATCATCGCATCAAAGCGTTGAATCATCAGGTGATTGAGGGAATGTCCGATAGAGCAAATTGGTTTGATTATACGGAAGAAATCATTCCAGATTCTCAAGATAAAGAAATGATATTGACAGGTACGACAACAGAGGCAGAAAGCACGATGAATACTGCAATGGTGGGGTTTAAAAGGCCCATACAAGACATAGTCAACATTGAAAGTGAAGAAGCAGAAAAAGGGAAAAAGTTAAAAATGGATGAGAAAAAAGAGCTAATGGCAGTTTCAGAAGAGGAAGAAAAAACCGAAGTCAGAATACCAGAGGTCATCGTAAATTAGTACAGTATTCAAGAAGCCCCGGTAGAAGAAGATGTAAATAAACCACACAATCTAATAGATTTTTTTAATGAGCACAATCAACATAAATAGGAATCCTCTCGGCAAACCAGTCAGTTATTTCCAAAGGTTAGGAATATATCCAACACAGAAGTCAATTTATTTACTAGAAGAAATGTTAAAGAAAACTCTCTAAAATTTTCAGTTGTTACCAAAGATAAGATCTCAGAGATGAAAGTTGATCTGACAAAAATCAATGCCCGAGATAAAATCTTATTACATAGACAAACTGGAGAAGTTATATACTCAAATTATTTGGGAGGGATCTTAAAGGTGGACAAGTTGAAAATTTTGGTAGACAAATTAAATAACCAGTTGAGACAAGAAAAAACAGAAAATAAGTCTCGACAACATCAAATAAAAAGATTGCAAACAAATTTGATAAACAAAGAGGGAGATGTAGCAACAAATTTACTCAAAGAAAAGGATGACACAATTCAAACGTTAAGGCAGAAGCTGAAAATCCCAGACACTCTGCTTATCCAAGGAGCCGAACTGACCATACTAGAAAAAGAAAAAGAAGAGCTGTCAAATGAAGTAAAAGATACTACTGCAAAAATGTTGAAGCTCGCCGAAGAGAAAGTTCATTGGGAAAAAGAGAAGATTTGTTCGGAAGAGCAATTGGAAGAAATAAAGAAAAAGTTAGCAGAATTAGGTCAGCAACAGGCACATGCAGGTACAGGTGAAGATAAAGATGGATTGGACAGTCTCTTGCAAGCCATGTCCCAGATAAGTATGAAAGATGTCGAGATTGAAGAATTGAAAATTGGAACACAGAAGCTAAAAGAAGAGAATGAGACAAAAGATAAGGAAATTAAAACCTTGCAAGCAAAGAATCAAGAATTGTCTGATAATAATAAAGGTTTGGCAGCTCATGTAACAGGACAAGCTGCAATGCAGGGTTGCAAGCATATGGTATGGGATCAAATTATAAAGGAAGTTGAAAAATTGAGACCTTATCTTGATTATATGAAAATCAAAGAAAAAGTGGCCAAAGATGCTTTTGAAAGTTGCAGAGCAGTCAGAGAGAATCTGAACAGAAAGCCAAAGGAAATAGCACAAAGGGCAATAACTTTCCTAAATAGTTTAACTGAAGCAGATTTGACAGCAATGAATAGAATGAATAGAATTTCAGTCATTACATGGGCTAGAAGAATTTTGGGGAAGTATTCACATGTTGAAAATATTGAAGTTAAAGCTAGAGATATACGAGAGGAAGTAATAAGGTTTAAGAAGCAATTTGAAAAATTAATAAACAAAGGATTCCTTGCTTTTTGGGATGAAACGCATGAATTGATTCCTCCAAATGAATATAAGAGGTTATTGTTTGACATAAGAATGGATCACAAAAAATTTCAACATTTGGATCATATGCTTACTGGAAAGATTTTAATGGAGAAAATTGCGGAGGACTTTGAAAATTTAAATATGTTGATCTCAATCTATGAGAATCTTCCTCTTGTTTCTTATGCAGGTCACCTTGAAATGTGAGTCTTGGTGAAGGAAATGACCAGTTATGATCTACCCACGGCCGACCAATGGAACTATGTGTATAAATATGGAAAGACAAGATATTCTGTTCATTCATGAAGATGCATTCAGAACTCTTGCCAAGTGGCAAAAATGATGTTTTTATTTTAAAAATTTGTAATATTGTTTAAAGACAGTTATCTTTTGAGTTAAGACATTTTCAGTTACTAGTTAAAAGAAGCAGTTATATTAAGCTTCTTTCGAATTTTGTATAAAAGACAATGATAATCATTTTTGAAGGGGTTGGAAACTCTTTGAGAGACAATAAGTTTTGAAGTCAAATTTTGATAGAATAATAAAAGGCCGTACAGTGGAAATACCTATCTTTTGAGACCAGAGATTCATGTGTTGATCATTTTTACAGTCTGTCTTTTCCCTTATCTCTATATGTGCATGTCTACTTCCTTTGTTATATCTTCCATTATGTTCTTCTTCTATGCTTAAATGAACGTTTGAAATAAATTGGGATTCATACTGGTTATGCCTCGTTTTATCGCATTTAAGTATCCATTTATTTCTCTAAAGTTGACAATGGATTCATCCTAGTTTGATGCCTGTTGTTGATGGACCGTCTTTGTTTCTTTCTATACCACCTGCAAAATCAAATTGACTGTAATATGGTTGCTATCTTGCCTCTGTGGAAATCTATTTGGTATAAATCTCTTGCTGGCATGTTAAATATTTGAAAGTTGACTCCATGCCCAATGTTTCTTGTTTCCTTTTCAACCAAGTAAATCATTTTTGAGAAATTTGAGCGTGTTTCTATATATTTTTAGCCTTTATGTATATCTTGTGAGAGAGCCCTCTCTGGTGGAAAAAATGGCTAAGTTTTCTACCTAAAGTTTGGTTTGAAATAAGTTACCTTAGGTGTTATTCTTTTACAACCGGGATAAAATCTAAGTGCTAACAACTACCATTCTTTGTTATTTTGTAGGACAAATTGTCATGATAAAGAGAACTAGCATTCCTTACATATGCTTGTGGAACAATTCAAGAGGATTTTATTCAAAGTGAAGGAGACAAGTCCTAAACCTATTAAAGGAGGGGGTTGGAACAATATGACAAGGACTACACAGATCAGGTACCAAGGAGGAAGGAGTAGCGGTTTCGCTGCCCCAATAAGATGTTACAATTATGATGAGATAGGAAATATCTCTTAGGATTGTATGTGACTAGGAAGAATGAGATGTGGCCACTACAAGGCCATAGGTCATGTGTCATAGTGTTTCCCATATATAATAGCAAAATGGGAGAAAAGGCTAAGATAGTGGAATGCAAAATTGGTGAAATTTGAATCCCAAAACATCACAAGGACAAGGGGCCCTAGGATCAATGTGGTAGCCAAGGGAGGATCTTGCACATGCATTGATAACAAACACCAGGAACATTCCCAAATAAATATTTTAGCTCCCATGGATCCAACTTTTGATGTAATCACATATAAGGTTTACTTCAAAGAAGCCTTGGATGTGCTATAGAAAGCAGTCGTTGTAGCAGGGAATGACACAAGTAGAAACTTAATTTTCCAATATCATCATGATCACTCGTGGATAGGAAAAAGGATACAAGGACCCATGGGAAAAGTCATCCTAGGAAAGGTAATTCACAACTTCTTTTATTCTCCCATTAAAGTTTTGGATGATGAAACTTTTATAAGAAGGTTGTAGTATACCTTAAGTATACTTATTGAGGGGGAGGAAGAACCCTCTTCGCTCCCCTACTCGAGAGACAATTTTGTTGGGTTGATAAAAAGAAGAAGTCGAGGAAAAATTGAGAATTCAAGATGGAACATAGATCCATGGGTATGAGGTTTGGAATGTCATATTGGACCTAGGGTCTAACATGAACATCCTTCTAGAGAATTTGTGGGAGTCGATGGGTTGTTGGCACCTTTTCCCTCGAAGTCTTCCAATTCATAGGATCCTTTGTTCAAGAATAGCCTCACTATGTAAGGACCAAGCCACATCAATTTGAATTTACCATATCCAATTTTGTCATGGTCCTAGTCATAGACTAGCACCACATCTCCTTCAAAGAAGACACAAGGACAGATAAATTTTTCATATTGAGTTTGGCATGCTTTTTTTGTGCTTCATTAGCAATAATATCATCCCTTTTGTATTCATCTAATTATTGCAAGTAAACTAGGATTTCTTCTAACTACGTAGTGTCTGGTATAAGCTCAATGGCTAGTTTCAATGATCGGATCTCACACTCGATAGGTAGCACAACCTCGACTCTGTGTACAAGACAAAATGGGGTGAACCTTGTAGCATTCTTAACCAAAGTCTGATATGCCCAGAGCATAGGATACAACATGATATGCCAGTTGTTTTTACTTCTGCTCATCGTCTTTTGCAACATGGTTTTCAAGGACTTGGTGATTGCCTCTACTTAGCCATTTTCTTGTGGGTAATATGGTGATGATAAATCCTACTTGAAACCAAGCTTTTCAGTTAGTTCCACCATCATTATTTTCTGGAAGTGATTGCTATTATATGTGACAATATTCCTAGGTATATCGAATCTAGCTACGATTTGGTTAAAGATGAAGTGTGTTGCAGTTTCACCATCACAAGTGAATGTAGGCATGGATTTGAATCACTTAGTGAAGTAGTCCACAACCATAATAATTTACTTATGACCCTTTATCTATGTTGGATTGCACATTGTATAATCTATCCCCCATTTTGTAAAGGGACCGATGGTAAGCACATGATAGAGTGGAGTAGGGTGTGCACGCATTTTCCTGGTAAAGTTTTGACAAGATTGATACTTCTTGACTGCTTCAAAATAGTCTTTGAAGGTTGAAGCCCAGAAATAACCCACACGCAATATTTTTTGGGCTATAGAAAGACCTGATAAATGACCACCAAATGCTCCACCATGGAAATTATTCAGTACTTTATTTGCATCCTCATGAGTTAGACATCACTTGAGAATAGTATTGATTCCTCAACGATATAAGGTATCACCAATGATAACATAATGCTTGTTTGGTGACGTATTTGTAATCTATCTTCACAAAAAAGATTGAGGTGGGACCCTCTAGGTTTGTAGGTAGTCTAAAATGTTCACATACCATGGGTCATCTGAGCTAATGAGGAAGATATGCCCATTAGGAAATGATTCATTTTCTATTGTTTCCTCACCATATTGGGGGAGCTCTGACATCAACTCGACAAATGCCAAGGATTTTTTAAATTTTGTTGACGCAAACCCTAGATCGAATTCCTAAAGAATCACTATCCATTTATTGTACTTTCCCCCAACAATTCCTCGAGACAAGATGTGTTGGAAGAAATTGACATTTGCAATCATAATTGTTCATATAAGGATAATATAGTTTTGAAGTCTTTGTTGTTATGGAGAAAAAATTCCTATGGATTGGGGTAGAACCACAACAAGCAGAGTGACACCAAAAATCAACTCAATTCTCAAATATGTTATATTAATATGAAATGACAACAACAAGAAGAGGAAACTCTTACCTTAATTGGATGTTCGAAGAAGACCATCGTTGAGGTTGCAATCCAATGCTCCTTACCTACAAATTGTCCTCAACAACCAAGATATAAGAGCATATAGAACATATATAAATTGTTAGCATATAATCTAGTATAGTCCATTAACATATTAAACAAATATACCCAATGAGAATAACATAAAAATTCGTAACATGAATTGGACAAGAAAAGAGTATTTCTATTAAGGTAATGAACAAAAGTACATAGTGACAACCTTCTGTTGGCAACTCGTCGGAACCGAGAAACTAAGTTCCTCCACCTAGGCCTCCACCACTTCAATTCTCCGTGTAATGGAAATTTCACAAGTTCAGGGAGTAATTGGGTTCCTCCTCCACAAGATAAGGAAGAGATTGAGAGATGAACATAAAAGAGTTCAAACTAGCAAGGACAAAGGGATGCAAACTCAAGGCAATGGTAATGGGGCAAAATTCATCCAGAGTTTACTTGCTCTCTAATTTCTCCTCCCTCAAATGCTCCACAATGGCTCAGTATATAACCCTGAAAGGAGGTGGAGGGTCGAATCAGAGCATTTTCCAGCATATGGAAGGCCAAGGATCAAAATGGTCGTTACTTGGGAAGGAAAACCCGAAATATTTTTACTTTTGAGCATGCAACCTAATGTACGCAGGCTGTAATGGAGTAGATTGCATATACGCTTGTTGTAGCGATGGTCACATGCGTACATCCACAAAAATGTGATTTTAAGGGGTTTTATTAAGCACGAGGGGTAATATGAGTCTGCAGAGGAACGTGGTAGTCCATCAAGGCATCTTGCATAGAGTGTGGAAAATCATGCTATAACATTTGCACAGTATGAACGAATTATAGCACCATTTTTTCAACATGGGAGTACCTCAACTATGTTCCTGCCAAGTTCTTACTTAGGTAATAAATGATATGCTCCTAGTGAAAATCGTCTTCTTGGACTAGGACCATTATAATGGTTGATTTTGACACCACCATATACAAAAGGAAATCTTTGTTGTAGTCTGGGGGACTCAGGAGTAGGGAAGACATTAAATCCTTTTTTAATGCATCAAATGATATTTGAGCATTATCATCCCAAATGAATGGGACCCCTTTCCTAAGTAGGTGCATGAAAAGGATTTCATGATCTCAGCATAATCAACATAATAAAATGGCTTTTCCTTGGAGGATTTGTATTTGATGCAAATTACATAGGGGAGGAAACTAGACTATCACCTCTACCTTAAATGGATCTACCAAAATTCCATCATTTGAAATGGTGAAACCAAGAAATCAACCCAAAACTACACAAAAGGTACACTTGTGAAGATTCAAGCGAATCCATAATAATTACACCTATGAAAGACAACCCTCAGGTGTTTGGGGTGACCCACCCTCTTTCAATATTTAGTCGTTAATTCATCTAAATATGCCTCGACAATATTCTTAATATCGTGAAAAGCATACGACATGGCACATTGGAATGTATCCCCGACATGGCTTTAGGACAAATGGAATATTCCTATAAGCAAAGATCTTCTAATCTTCCGAATGGATTTGAATCTGATTATACCCTAAAAGTCCATCCATGAATAAAAATATTTCATTACTAGTACACTCATCAATAATCTGGTCGATGAATGGAGTAGGATAGTTATCCTTAGGGTGTGATAATTTCAGGTCTTAGAAGTATGTACACACTCTAATATTCCCATGTTTTTTATGTATGGGTACTAGATTGGACACCCATTCATTCAAAGGGACATGATATATGAAATTAGCATGGAGAATCTTATCCACTTCTGCCTTAATGGCATCAACATTTCTTGGGTTTATCAGTCATAGCTTCTACCAAACTGGTTTAACATTTGGATATGTCTTTATCTCATGTTCAACAATGATTGGGTTGATTCCTGGCATCTTTTTAAGACAAGGAAAAAATATCATTATATTCTTTGAACATCGTAGTGTAAATCTCAATTTCTTCTAGTGAGAAGTCTATGCCGATAAAGACATTCCAAACAAATCTAAGATTCTTGTAAATATTGATGGGAATGGTTTTTAAAATATTGGCCATATTCCCCTCTGCATATAATTGAGATGTGGCAAGAGGGATCCCATCCCAATCGATGGACCATGCTCTGATAGTACCATTTTCATCAATCCTCACATCATTCTTCTCAGGTAGAATAAACACACGTTTGTGCATGTATTTCCAAGGTATTTTCCCCAAAGACATCGCCTCAATGATAGCTTCATCAGAAGGCATGACCATATCCAAGGGGTCGTGACAAGGTAAGGAGTTGATTTCCCAAATGGGCGTAGAGTGCTAATCATTTTTCTCTACTAGGGCAAAGTGATGAGCTTGATCTTCATTTTTAGATATAACAAGTAGGTAAGCTACTTCAACTACAGACAAAGTCAGTGATGCCCTTCTACACTTGGTTCCTTGAGTAGTTTCTAACACTATCCACGGATCTTCAAAATAAGAAGTCCTAAAATGAAAAAATGTCACTGTGTGGTTAATGGAAACCAAAGAGATTGTGTGTTTAGGGGAAAAATTGTCATTCAAGTTGGGCGGGGAAACATTAAAATTTCCCATCAGTGTAGGGTACATCCCCACTCCAACATTTTCACAATCGCTCATAGAATGACCTACTAGGGGAATATTTGTCCCATTGTTCTAAGTGGACTCATTTATGTAGAATGACAGTTGATCGTTGATGACAATATTTCCTTCATGGGAAAATTTGATCACTCAGAAAATCAAAGAGACAACAACCATCATGGCATAAGTCCAACTTCTTCCTAGCAGTAGGTTATAATCTAGTGGAGTGTCGACAACTTATACATCCACATTCATTGTTTTTTCCCCTAGCTCTATTGGAAGAGCAAGGGTAATTCTGTGAGGTTGGAACAAATATCCATTGAAATTTTTTACCATGGTTGCAGAGGGAACATTATTAGTGAGCCAATATCTCTCCAACATGATAAGGAAATAATAGATGTGGATTCCCCCTATTCCACAACAGTCCAAAAGATGTTCGATCTTTTGGTCGATACTCGGATCTGAAATGTGGCATGGTGAGGTAAATGGGGCTTCCAGTTTTTCAAATAAAATGCCATTAATTTACTATCCAAAGGATCTAAAGCTCATATTGTTGAAAGCAGAGTCTTCTGTTGTGTAGGGAAACTCCGGAGGACTTCCAACGTGGACATTGCATAGGGAGATTGAGCTAGATATTCAAATATCTTATAGTTATGGGAAGCATGTGCATTAGGATTGTATGTTCCCTTCTTTAAAATTCCTTTCGGAATCCTAGGCATTGTGTCATTCACTGGATTCTCTATGTACAAAGGATTAATTGTTTATGTTTCAGGAAGTTCTGTCCCATTGGATCCAGACGTAGATGTGTCATAATTGCGAGCTAGATATTCAACTATCTTATAGTTATGGGAAGCATGTGCATTAGGATTGTATGTTCCCTTCTTTAAAATTCCTTTTGGAATCCTAGGCATTGTGTCATTCACTGGATTCTCTATGTACAAAGGATTAATTGTTTCTGTTTCAGGAAGTTCTGTCCCATTGGATCCAGACGTAGATGTGTCATAATTGCGAGGTTTAGTCTGGATATTGATCTCTCTTTCACACATGAAAACATTAGTTTTTGTTGTATTTCCCCCTTGCAAGTAGGCACCCTGATTTCCCCCTTCCCAAAAGGCACCCTGATTTCCCCCTTGTGGAGGTATAGGGTTGGGATTAGAATTAGCAACCATTTGTTGTTGTTGTGGAGGGAACGAATTAGTTAGCATAGCAGGTTGCTTGGCAGTTTCTTGTTGTGCCAACTATCATTGAGCAACCTCCAATTTGGGACACAAGTAAGTTAGGTGGTCGTTGGTGCATATCTTGCATGGTAACTTCACCTTCCTTTTCACCTTTTACCCCCATAGGAATTGTCGTTATTATTGTTTTTATTTGCTTTCATTGTTATTCCCTTTGTTCCCATTCTTTTTATTCTTGTTTTTCTTCCACCGAGGATTTTGGTCTCCTTTAGAATTGGCCATCTATATTGACAAAAACTTGAAGGGTTGGTTGGGATTCATATTTTTAGCATTATTTTGAGTATATATAGGTGCATTCAAAGACAATTGTCGAGCTTGGTTAACGCCCTGACTAGTTGCAACATTTTCTACTAAGTCAAACACACCATCGAGGTGTAGCCCACGTGTAGGTTTGGTCAAATCAGCATCTACACTAGAAGCAATGGGAAGTATCTCATAAAACATTCTAGACTGTGAATACACCACGTCCAGTTGTTGGGCCTTCATTATGGCCTATTCCTATGTGGTTATCCCGGAGAGAGCTACATTCTTTGGTATAAATGGCTGTAGTGACTTAATAAACTAATCCGCCAAGAACTCATCAAGAATTTGAGATTTTATCAAGTGATGTATCCTCCACCACTCATGAATGTGGTTGGATGCATGATTAGACTTGTCTTGTATGAACGATGTCAGAAGCTCAGTGCTACTCTCATAGCATACTGATAGTTGAAAATGGTTAAGGAAATTCATAGCAATAACATTGAAATTTTGGAAGGAATATCATGGAAATTCAATATACCGCTTTACAGCTACCCTTGTCAATGTCCTTTGAAAAAGATGAACCCTGCAATTATCATCCATCAATGAATTTGAGGAACACCAAAGGTGGAAAGTCATTACATGTGTAGCTGGGTCTTCCTTAGCTTTTCCTACGAATTTAGGTATGTTTGAGGGAATTTTTGTGGGTACCGAGGGCCAACTACGGTCATGTAACATCGAGTCATTGATAAGTTTAGTCAACTAAAACAAATTCAACGTATCCAAGAATGGAAACTCGGTATGGTCCATGGAGTTCCCACTCCCGGGACCATTCGATGCCCATTGATTTGTGTTGATGAAGGATATAGGGACTACGAGGTATCGTGAAAGGTTTATGGCGTCGTCCAAGGTTCTGATTATAACCATATTAAATCTATACAAATGGTGTGGTTGTTCCCTCAGGTCTGCCCCCCATTCCAGTGAAAGGTTGGCTACTCTGAGGTGCACTAATGGTTGCATCATTTCCCATGCTCATCCTTCCTATCCCAGATGAAGGAACACTTCCTTGTGGTTCTTTGTATCCTAAGGAAAATTTGGCACTGGCGCCCCCCATTCCAGGGAAACGTACTACCTCGTGATACATTGAATCCTAAGGTAGCACCAGTGTTCATACCTCCCAATCCTTAGAAAGGCATGCTGCTCTGAGGCATGCTAGAACCAGGGATAGGTCCAATTACTGTAGAAGGGGTAGGCATAGAAATATGTCCACCACTAGTGTTATCACTCAAAAAAACTTCCTTTGGTTGTGGGAGAAAAATTCCTAAGGAAACCTCAAACCAGGATTTAGGATTTAAATCTATCTCTTTCAATCCAAATGGGGCTCCCTTTATGAGTTTACTATCCAAAGGTCACTATAACAACAACTCGTTTACTTCAAACAATGGCTCGATTTTTAGAAAACCGAATTTAATAATGTGGTTGAAACTGGGATTTTTTTAAAAACCATTGGGCATGGAGTCAAACATGTAGACAATTTAGATTATTAGAGACTGGTGGTAGGATAAATCTCTTGCAGAAGCAAGATAGGTAAAAATTCTTTAGACAAATGGCATTTTTAGTATGGTAGAATTTTAAATAAACATTTCATTAACACGGAGCACCAAACCAAGAGGAATTATGTATCAAGTTTGGAAGAAAAACATTGACATCATTCGAATGTATAAATCTGATCATATAATATGAATTCTAACTCATATAACTCATTCAAATGTGAGGAAAGATGGCGAAATGGAAAAAACAAGAAACACTTTCAAATAAGAGAAATTTGCAGACTAAAGAAACTAATAACACATGAATCTCTGCTGAGAAAAACCTGTACTTCTGCTCTCATTAAAATTTTCAACAAAAATACATTACAAATTTTTATTTTTCTCGGGTCCAACCCCAATTACATTGCAAAACTTAGAATTTATACAAAATTGCTCTGCAAGCAAACCCTAACTAATCACATTCTAAAAATAGATTCTTGATAATTAACATCTATTTTTTTGGAAACATGTTTCATCTTTATCTTCAAATTTTTGCATTAGCAGCATTTACCTTGGACTTGGAATAGCACGTGCCCTTCAAAGTTGAATTCTTAATGTTGCACAACTTCGAGTAGCCTTGAATTAAGGATGGAGTTTGTACTTCATCTTTCCATACTTTTCTACGGTACTCCATTATTCTTGAGAAGGAATTCATAGTCTACCATCTCCTTGACTAAAACTTCCAATTCCACATGTGTTGTATAAGACATAGAAGGTAAATTAACTTTAATCATCTGGAATTGATTAACTATCTCAAGATATTCAGCCAATTTATCAACAATAGTTTTTCCACTTAGCCCCTTGGTCATATATTGAAATTTTGCATGGTCCATTCGACCTTTTACCATTAGGTTATGATAATTTGCTGGAGTAATAAGATTACTATTTACATCCCAAAAAGAAGGAATACCTCTTTTAAATAGCTTAGTAAATAAGTCTTTGAAACTTTTAATTTGTTGCATCATTTGATTTGCTTTTCCTTGTACATTCCCAATATGATGGTGCTTCCCAATAATATTTCTTTCCCATATAATTATAGCAATTCTGTCCTTAATTCCCATTGTCTTCATTTCCACTTGAGTCAGTGTATTCATAAAATTTACAACGTTCTGAGTTGTTTCTAAGGGTCTTTTATCCATGGTTTCATTCATCACTTTGCATCTCTGTAAAGCTGAAAAGACTATAGATTCTTTGTCATTCATATAGTCCAAATAAGGCCTAAATTTGGTGGTTTCTCCTGATAAACTATCCCAAATAAGGTGTTTTTCTCCCTGTCATGTCCCCAATTAAATTATTTTCAGATAAATAATTAAGTTGGTATACCCAATTCCTAAGGGTTATGTGGAAGAATTAAAATATTGATATTTAACCCCAGGGTGTATAGTTTCTCATGAAAATTCAATATTCTAAATTGATGGTGGAAAAATAGGCCAATAAATTATGGAATAAATGTTAAATGCTCCAAATGAAGTGGCATTAGGTCCTAGTTGGACTTGGGGGTGCATAAGTGGACATGTGGGGTCCACATGAGAGAATATTCCTCCTTTAAACATGGAGCCATCCCAAAATTCGAGTTGGACGGGAAGAGGTAACATTCATGAAGGAAGAGGAAGAGTCATAGGGATAAAAATAGGCAATGACAGATTCTACGACAACTATGACAAGCATTATGACAATTATGACAGATTCTATGACACCTATGATACTTGTGACAGATTCTATGATGTCTATGACAATGTAAGAGCTAAAAATAGACCAAGAGGGCGCATGAGAGGAGTTAAAAATCTCCAAAGAATCCAAAAGATTCCCGAATTCGAATTCATGGAGGAGTTGGAGACAAAAGACGAGCCAAGTGTCATGTGGGGCCAATGAAGGGTCATAACTCCCACTAATTCGAATTTCATGAGTAATTAGGAGATAATTTGAGTTCTAAGGAGTTAAATGAGTCAACTAAAGTTATTAAAAGGAGGCCAAGTCGAAATAGATCAGCTTTTGGTCATTTTCTATATGCATCTTTGCAATTTGGGAGAGCTTCAAGCTTGTCCTTGCACGGTGGATGTTCACCCTCCATGCCTTCGAGCCAATTTCGAGGGTGCAAGATTCCCATACAAGTTGGTTGATGGAGAGGCCATTCATACATTTCAACAGAGCTTCATGGATATTTTTTGGTGCAGGTTCAACTCCCATCTAAGTTCGAGTTCATATTCATTATTTCTTCTCTTCTCTCATTCTACTATCTTTCTCTCAATGTTCATATAAAGTGAGATAGCGCACTCTTTGTTGCATATATATAATGTAATAATCTTGTTTCAACATTATGAACTTGTTAATGGATGCATAAATCTTTAATGGATAGATCATGAGAGCCACAGATCGAAAAACTAAGCACTTCATGTACTATTTCTCCAAGTAGCATTGATATTCGAGCTAGTTTCTTCACTATATTCTCATGGTGATTGTAGCATGTTGTGTATAAGTTTGATATAAGAATTTTATGTAGGTGTTTCCTATTATATAATATGCATATGGAAGTTAAATGTATGTCCAAAATATTTTATTCAGACCCCTCAATTCATACTATAGTTTGCAACATTAATGCATGCTCCCTTGTTCACTATTTTCACATAAATTGTATTCCTTAGAAGTTGTTGTCCTTTGGGAGACTTATTCGACCCTAAAACCTGATATAGTGCTGCACACGTGTTTTAATTGATGTACTATAACAGAAAAAATTCTCATATTGAATATTAGGGAAGGTCGTACAATGTTTGGAAGGGAAAATAGTGGCAGACCTAGGGGGATTTTCACCAATCCAATTGACTAGTTTTGTCCCAAGTCTTCCCTCCTTGAAAATTTAAGACCATGAATGTTTATAACAGAGGTTTGGGTTATAAAGGGTGTATTAGAGTGTCCTATATCCTCCTAAGTCCCTCCACACAAAATTTGAAACCATTTGGCATCATTTGGGACAGTTTGGGGTTTCACTAGTCCAAGGTTCGAAAATTGGCCAAGTTGTGTAAAATTTCAAATTAGCGATATTACAGTGGTATAATAGCATGGTCCTTGGAATAGTGGTATATGTGGGAACAAAAATTGCTGAAATTTTATTGTAGAATTCAAGGAAATTTCCTTCCCAGAACCACTCTCTCCTAAATCAACAATCTCTTGTAAAGAATCAATTTTTCTTCTCTTGCTTGAAATTTCTTCATCTACATCCATATCTGTTATTTATGAAGTTTCCCTTTTATTTGGAAAATATATCTTCATAGGAGTTTGAATTACTTAAATTACCTGAAGCTTAGAGCTAGTTTGCTCCACCCTTTCCCTTTCCATATCTTCTTGATGTTCTTCTAAGATCATTAAATTGGCCAATTTATCTAACCCTTCAACTACCTGATGTTCAAAAGCTATGCTGCCATTATCTTGATTTTTATGGGATATTATATGATGTGGATCATAGCTAATCTTCTCAGCAACTTGGAACTCCATCTCTTGTAATATTTTTTTCTACAATTGGGAGGGTTTTTCTACTCTTTATAACAAATGGACCAACTTCAAAAGAAAATTTAAGCATTGAAGTCTTTTTGGAATCCACAAAATTCTCATCATTAGAATGTAACCTCTGTCTAATAAACTCTAAATCAAAAACCATAGAAGTTAAGAAAGATGGCAGTTTGTAAAACTCTTAGTACTGCATGATCCGTGTAGAGAAACCAATCACCTGTTCCATAATTTTGAGCAAACTGCATCATTGATTTCATGTCATCTATAACTCTAGGTAACTCGAAATCCAAAAAAATCATGTAGACCTCTGACATAACACCATTTATGAAATTGAACATGGTGATTTGCTTGGGAAGATCTGCAGTGGTATTCAAATCCAAAAACTTCAACTCAACTTCATTTGAAAATAGAACCATGTTAAATAAATGTGTTTGGTACCTAAAGTACCTCAAAGTGTGGAAGTTCACTAATTGGGTATGGATTGCCTCAACTATGAACTCATCAAATTTAAGACAAAAACTTGGATTAGACCCTGACTCATAGGCCTTTAGAAGACACCCTAACATGATCTCAGACACAGACTTATCACTAATAAGACCTAAAACCTGACTTAACAATGATAAAAATGATTGAACTTATTCTTGGAAGACATCAACATCTAAAGGAAACACCAGACCATCAATTAATATTTCAGGTTTAAGGATTTTGGACAAAAAATCACTTTTGACCTCGGAGAAGCAATCTCTGTAAACCCTGGCCAGACTTTCCTCGACAAAGGACTCAGGGTTTTGAAGAACGTACTTGGGTAAAATCAAATATTCTATGACTTTCCGAGGACTCATTTTGCATAAAATTTTCGATGCATTTGTTTTGATTATGACCCTTTCTAACTTGGAATAATTTATTGAACACCAAATTATGAACTCTCGAAAGTGTGGGGTTTGTTCCAAATAAATATAACTAAGACTTGACCCTAAAATATTTAAAAACCCTAACCCTTTTGAATCTAAGTGTATTATATTCTCTTTGGAGTGAGAAACAGTTCCCACAGACAGGATTGTATCATGAGCATTTTCTTCCCTATTAACAATGACTTTTTCTTTTTCATCTAGGTGTTTGCACAAAGTTAAAGATCTCTCATTTTGCTCCATTTAGAAAAGATAAAATAGAATTCCAGTCTCTGATGGTTACCTGTAAATGGAACACTCTTAAGCTGACTTGGTGTTGGTGGGATTGATTCTCGTAACTACTTGATATTTTAGTGTGTTGGCGGACTGTTAGCAAGGTTCGTTTGAATTTTAAATGATAAAACATTTCCAAACGTCAAATCCATTTTTAAACAACCTTAAAGTGGACGATCTTGCTCCATTGATGGAAACACATTTATAAAATGTCTTGTCACTAATGTTCATTGCATGGGACCCACCTTCGTCAACACCTTTGAAAACCCTCGACGGTCATAGCCCTTGATCGCATGACATGGCTCTTATTCCAAATTTAAACCAAAATTTTACCATTGCTCCTGATCTAGCTCCTTTCTTTTAATCTAAGGTCATGTCACTTGTTATATAATTCAATCAATCCACTCACAAGTTTGCATTTTTACTGACCACCAACTCTTTAAGAGTGGAAATTTACATGTGACAACAACTAGATGGGAAGGCATGGATAGGAATTGAGGGACCACTACCAAAAGCAATAATATTTTTTGTCACAGGATGAATGTTAGCAGGTACATGATAACAACCCAGAAATGGAATCCCAAAAGAAAAGGCCCATTGGTGCCTTATGGCAAAGATGTTGAGTTTCCAGACCCACTAAATGGAGGAACATTTGAAATAATTGCTCCTATAGTGGAAACCATATCGATGCCACTATAGATGGCACATTCAGATTCACTCCTCCTAAAGGATTAGAATTGACTGGGAGTGTAGTGTCCTCAGTAACAACTACTTCTCTTGTGTTTTCAATATTCTCCCACCAATACAATGGATTGTTAGTTCTAGGGTTGTATGTATCTTACTCATGGTTGTGTACAAAACCAGGCTTTGGGGTGGATTTAACTTCGTTGTTGGGTCTGAGAGATCTTTTATTTCAACAGGACCTATGTCTTATTCTGTGGGAGGGGTGGGTTTCTTGGGGAATTATTGAAATGACCTTCCAAATCAATAAGGTACCCCTCCTCATATAATCTCTTAGACTCACTTGGTCTTGAATGTGTTTCTTCTTCAGCAGTATCGATTTCAGGTTCTTGGTTTTCTTCTTCTTCCCCCTGTTGGGGTGGATCGTCATGATCCAAACTTCCCCTCTAATTTGGAAACTCCCTCTATTCAGGAGAGTGTTTTTGAATCCTTATGGACCTATGGAAAGGTTGATCAACCACTATGGATTAATGAAGATGGAAAGGAATATCTTTTACAACTTGAAAACAAATAAATTTGCACTCACTAGAAAAGTTCCTGGAAGATTCAAAACAAGCAAACTAACTCTTCCAAATATAAGCACTGGTTATTTGATACCAAATTCCAATCAGTGAGGAGCTGCAATAAGTTCCTTCTGGAGGTTATCCTAGGATGATTAGGTCCCAAGTCCAACCAACGAAGGTTCAAACGAGAAAGTTACACTAACCTTCACTCAACAATCACCGGGAGTGCAAGTACTCGCCTTTGGAAAATACCCTCCCAAATAGATGAGACAAATATTCTACTTATGTCTCAGGCACCACAAGGTATTACCCTTGTAGTCACCTATGTGGAACCTAGGAAAGAAAACTATGGATACCACTTCATGCTAGGTAGACAGGCGGAACGATCATCGGAAATGGATTCTGTGAATGGGAAGGGAATGTAGGACTAAGTCCTAGAACCAAATTTTTTAGTGAGTAGTGGTGTCACCCCAAGGACTTGCCACACCTGAATTACTCTCAAACTTCCATAACCCCACTATTCCAAGTGAATCTGACCACTTTAACTAGATTAACCTACCGCTTGACGCATGTGTTGGAGGCGCTTTCTCGACAAGTACTTTGCATTACTAATGGATTTTTGCACTCTTTACTTGTTCCTAGTTTCACTTTTATGTGGCCGTGAAGAATTTAACTCTCCAATCCTATCACCATGGCCCTAGAACTTAGGCTATTAGTGAGTTTCTAAAAAGAAAACTTGCCTGGATTTTTTATGCCGCTCCTCTTTCAAAAATCAAAACTTTTCAAGAACGACTCAAAGATGAAGAAACATATACTTTCAATGCCAAAAAAGATATTCAAATTACTTGCAAACATTCGCACTATTTCAGCAGAAGATAAGGCACTTTAAAGTTCAAGCAATCACTCTTTCATGCAATTCAAATGCAACTATGATCCAATTTTTTATTTTCAATGAGAAAATGCAAATTAAAAAACAACACCTATTTAGTGCAGGAAAAAAAGAATGTTGATATGTGTATTACCTTTTGAAGCACAACTCCTAACACTTGTATTTTCAACCAAGATGGCAAAAGAGGTTTGAGAAGAAGCAAACACAGAGCTCTCTTAGACTCAAACAAAGCACAACTAGGTTTACTAAGAAGGCAAGGTTGTAGAGTTAATTTCCTCTATTACAATGGTAACAAGAGACACAAAAAATTATATTGCACTCTTGAATTTCACCACTAAAGCTACAACAATAAAAAACAAAAGGAAAAGGAGAAAAAACACCACTTAGGAACCTTTGAATCTTCACCTTCTCATCCTTGATGAAGTATACATACTTCAAAATTTTTAGAAACTTTTCTCATAATCCTCCATAGTCATACTTCCAAACTTAAGCTCAAAGAATTCCTCCATCTCCTTGTCATGGTATTTCTTAGAGAGGTATTCTTTCTGAAAGTACTTCATAAACTTCCTCCATGAAATTTTGTCTTCATTGATCTCCTTCATCTTAACTAGTTGATCCCACTAGATAGATGCTTTACCTTGAAGACGGTATATAGCTACCCTTGCCTCCATATTAGGTGTATATTAATGCAACTGGAAGAAACTCATAAGTCCTAGAAACCATGCTTCGGCATATTCTCCCTACTTTACTTCTCCAACGAAATTTGGGGGCTTAATTCTTCTCAACTCTCCTACTAGTTCATTCTAGGTAGACCTCCTCTTCTTGTGTCTCACTAGAGATCTTTCAAGGATGTTATATGTATCACTTTATGAGTACCCCTTCTTCTTCTCTATTTGATGAGGTCTTCTTGAAGATGATCTGGACCTCACATAACCTCTTATATGACTCTTGTCAGTTCATATTTGGATAGTCTTCAATGACTTCAGATCATTCATGATCTGTTCCTGAATATGAATTATCCTTTCATTATCCTCCCTACACTTCCTCACTGAATCCTCCAAACTTAATGGTTCACTACTCCTCTTAGGTATACTTGACCTTCTTCCTTCACCAAAATCCTCTTCATGACTATACGGTCTTTTCCCTTCTTCAAAATCCACCTCCAATCTCTGACTTCCTACTGCTGTACTTGTACTTGATGAATCTCTAGTCCTCACAGGTTTGATTAAAATTTCAGTTTACTGGTCACACTGCTTGCTCAATCATTCATTGGGAACTACAATGTGTTCATTATCAACCATTTGTTAGGAAATACACATTGGCATAAGTTCATCATTATTCAAACTACTCTTTCTTCTTAGTTATAAAAGTAATAAGCCATCTCTTCTTAAAATCAATCCACCTAACTGGACAAGGGGAGCCAGAAATCCTTCCAGGATTTCTCCTTACTAGTTGGACATCAAGTCCATAGTCGTCCCACGATAATAGTTTAATTAACTAACTAACATGTGAAATAATATTAAGGTGCATGCATCCAAGTTATCTAATGCAAAGGCATGTTTACAAAGTGACTTTTAACTTCGCAGAAGGCCCAACAACCCCATTGTTGAAACCTTCAGGTCTGATACCACTTGTAATGTCTTCGACCCCCAACTAAGGCCAAAGGTGCTAATATTAAAACTAATATAAGTTTAAGCACAACATATTTAGACAAATTAAGGTTAGGACAACTAGCCATTCACCCAAATAATTAAAACTTTTAACTCTAGAGTTAGAATTATAACTAAAGTTGCGACATTTAATTGATTACTTAATTACGACCCTTAATTTAGATGATCACGACACTTAATTAACTCTATTAATAATCATTTCCAAAGTGAGCTAATTGTCATAATCGCAACGAGTACCTGAGTAAGGCATGATAATAATCATCTTCCGTGTGAATAAGAACCTACAATCAATTCATGTACTATTGATTTGTAATATTGTTGAAAGCATAGTTTATAAACAACCAAATATTGTTGTCATTCGTTATTTACAAATTAAATAAATTTTCAGTGTTGTTATGTGTGTGTTGTTGGTAAGGCTAAACAGTAAGGAAAATCACACATCAAAACACATCTTAGGCTGTAATATATAGTCACACTGAAACCATAGCAACATAGAAAACACCGGCTACAACCACATTCCTCAAAATCAGCTCCCGATGGTTGTCCCCTGCAACCATCTCTTACTAATACAAATCAGATCATATGGTTTCCACCCTCCAGCCATCGATCACCTCTACAATTAGTATACATCATTCAAACTCAGATCTACAACTAATAACATAATTGTACACATAAACATTTACAATCAAATAACATGTGGGCTCATCTTGGCACCAGAAAACTATCGGACCAAAACGGACGTATCTTAGTCATCTGAAAAGTTTTTTCAGTGAAACGAAAAGCAATATTTAGTGGAAATGTTATTTCAGACACAATGGAATAGGTCTCGCGACACATAAATGAGTATATATGGGCGAACCAGAGCATATGTTTTCGCCCCTCTCAATACCGTAGAGCCATACTTACAATTTCCGAATAAGAGAAAGAATAATAGAAAGAAGGGAAGGAGCATAGCAACTCAGATCCATAGTATATGGAATTCATCCTTTCTGCATATAGATCCTAACATACAATCCATGAACATTCAGATAACCAATTAAACCACCATTGCACATATACAAAATAAAATATTGTAATGAAAATAAAAACATAAGAGAAATACTCATCTCAAAACATGGGCAACTGGCTTCAGCAGGACAACTTTCCTCCCAACCATAGACACTCAATTCTAACTCACTTGAGCAGGTCACCGCCAAGTTGATACCACAGATCCACACGTAGAGGCACACTCATTCTGGAAACTCTCGGAACTACCTCTTCTAAGAACCACAATGCTTCCCACTAATACTTTCTTTTATGTCTCTACTGCCTATGGGGTCACCATCCCATTTCCTGATTTCCCGTGTGAGAACCTGGACTAGTAGAGTGATATGACAGAAGCAAAGGGTTGACAATCCACCAAAATAGCTCTCTGGAATGGACAATAGACTACTCCTCTCAAAGATCCTGCAACAAACACTTAGTCTCAATATAACCCCAACACAGTCTCAATACTGTCAACACCCACAACACAGTGAAATATCACAAGGAAAACAATCCAAAGCTCAGGATTAGCTTCATCTAGGAGACGGCATATGAATTTATAGCACGAGGCCAAATATAACCCAAGGGAATCAACTCGAATTAGAGAGAGGTAAGGTTAAACTTCATCATGGATATTTAACTTGAATTAGTGGAGTGGTGGCTTAGTTAGGAGATCCCCTTTTCTGGATTAACATCATGAGGAGGAGTTACCAAAACCCCAAGGAGTGGAGGCCAATAATATCTCTAGGAGGGAACACTAGTCATGTGATGTGAGAGAGTGGGTCCAATATGATCATAAATGACTTGTAAGCACAAAAATAAGTAGCATCTCCATGAATAGAGGAGTGGGGCGCACTTATTGAGGTGGAGGCTAAATTCTAGCTTTATTAGAAGCTAAAATCTAGCTTACAACTCTTAGAATCTAGGGAGAGGGATCATAAATGACAAAAAAACACATAAATGGGAGGGAATCTCTCCTAAGGAGGGCGCACTAGGCAAGAGGGGCCCACTAAGGTATGCATAAGGTGCAATAGTGACTCCATAGTCCATAAAAATTAGAAATATGGTCTGTTGTACAATGTTTGGGTGACCAACACTACTAATGTCAGCAAGGTGCAAAATGAACTAGGATGGACAACTCCCATCCAACAAGTTCTAAGGTGCTAAGGATGTCCCCCATTCCCCCTCACACTATGAGATCCATGGTCTCCCATACTCTTTTAGTTTCCTTTGTTGAGCCATTTGTTTATTTAATAAATAGTAACAACATTACAGATAATAGCAATGCCAATAACAACATTAACATTAATAATAATGCCAAAGTCCGTAATCACATTATCAAACAATGATCATAAGTCCATAGTTACATCAACAAATAGAAAATAAGTCCATAGTCAAATAAAAGACCATAAGTACGGGGCTTAACAACCGAGGTATTACACATCTCTTTTAGATTCGAGAGTTGATTTTGGTATTTTCATTGCAACAACGTCGACTATTAAGGTCACGGTTTCAAACAAGTTGTAATTTTAGCCCTAGAAAGAAAAAAGGGGGTGCCATGGTGATTCTGGGTAATTCTAGAAGCATAATTTTAGGGTTTTCATTGCAGCGACGCCACTCGATAAGGCCAAGGGTTCAAACAAGATGTAGTTTTAACCCCAAATAAAAAGAGGGTGATTATGGGAGAACCATTTTTAAATTCAAGGGTCAATTTATAGTTTTGATTGCAATGGAATTGACCGTGGTCGACTGGGTTTTTATAAAAGTTGTAATTTTAGCCTCGAAAATAAGAAAGTGCTACTAGTAGCATCACTTTTCGATTCGAGAATAACAAATTCCACTAAATGTAGCATATAAAAAAAGAGAACTCTTGGGAATTCTTGTCGAGTTGTATAATATGTTAATTGCAAATTATTTTTCAAAGAAATAACAATTAATCATTCAACGCTTCTTTTTGGGGGAGGGAAAGATGCCAAATCTATATTGATGCAATGAAACAATATACAATAGTTACCTTTTCATTGATCGGCACTTTTCGAGACCTTTGACTAAGTTCATTTGTTCTTGATTCCTTTACAATCCCACTTCCAACCAAGTAGGCTTCCAAATGTGCCTGAGATAGAGGTCACAAAGGATGAGTGACTCCAACACTTTTGGAATGGATGCTCAATGATAGAGATCAATGAGGGATGAGGGAATGGATGAATCAAACTTGCATTGAAATTTCTCCAGCGTGACAATATGGATGGATGTCTCCCTTTGGTGGTCCATCTCATCTCGTTTTATGAGTGGTGGAGATAACTATGGATAGTTACCATTAGTTATGAAGGTTACAATCGATGCCAAAACTATCTAAAACTACCATAACTTTCCATAATTTTGATTTTTATATTTGTTTGCCAACTTTTTGAGGCCCACACACCTTGTTCAAGAGCAACACACATGGCACATTCCTTGGTAGTTCAAGGGGTGAATGTGGTCTCATTTGAGGTTGCAATTTTTTCAATTTGAGGGAGAATGAACTAGAGTTTCATCTTGGGGATGTGGGCTATCATATGGAGTCAAATTGTGGGTCTTTCCAGCTTTAGAAGTTCGGTGGACGATTAGGGATACTTAGGTGTCTTCTTTTTGGATATTGTCGGCATGAATAGGGAAGTGCCAATTTGAACTATAATAGTGGCCTTGACAACATATATGCAAGTTTATTTTTCACGCCTTTCTTGTATTTGATACATAGGTGGAATTGTTGGAAAATTCACATCCACTTATAATGCTTTGCTTGCTACTTTTTTTTACTCTACAAGCAATACAATGGTTGGTGGTCAATATGGAGTATGATTTTCTTCCCCAAAAGATAGTATTTCCTTTTCTTGATTGTGTTTACTAAGGCAAAGAGATCCTGATGATAGGTATGGTAGTTCAACACTACTCCATGGAAGAACGATGAATGGTAACAAACTAGTTTTTCTCCTTGCATAAGCACTACTCCGATGGCATACCCACTTGCATCAATGTCAATCTCAAAAGATTGTTACAAATTTGGCATAATTCATGACTTATTTTTCACCTTAGTTCTTCAAAAGTGCTATGTAGTTTGCTTGCCCCAATGAAAACTATTTTCTTTTGTTGTTCTAGAATACAATGGTGCGATTGTTGTTGAAATGAACTTTTGCATATATTGAGTTTCTCCCATAAAAATTAGTACCTCTATCACATGGGTAGGTATCAACCATTCACTAATGGATTTGATCTTCACCAGATCAACCTTTAGTGCTCCACCAATCACATGTCCAAGGAACATTGAGAACTCTTTACATGTCTCACACTTCTTGAAATTGGTAATTTTGGTGTTCCTTCTTAAGTGTGTCCAATGCATGTTTCAAATGTGATATGTTCCCTTGCCAAGTAGAAGTGAAGAACAACATGTCATCCAGAGATACAATTACAAAATAATCTATATATGGATGTAGCAAATCACTCATCAAGTGCATACAAGTTGTAGGTGCATTACATAATCGAAAATCCATAACTAACCATTCACGCAAACCTTGTGTTTTCTCAAATGGTGTCTTCCAAGTGTATTCTTCTTTGATTCTCACTTGGTGATACCCTAATTTGAGGTCCACCTTGTGAGGAACTTAACTTGTTTTCGTTGATCGAACAAGGCATCAACCGGGGGCAAATAATATCTATTTTTTATGGTTACCTTGTTTAAAGATTTGTAGTCAATGCACATCCTCCAACTTCCATCCTTTGGGCACTATGATGATGGGTGAACCACAAGGTGAAGTATTGGGATTGATGATTCCCTACACCAACAATTGTTGCAATTTTTTCTTCATTTCATTTTACTCTAAAATAGATTGTCTATACAATCTAATATCAGGCAATGGATATTCTAGCAACAATAAATCTTAAGTTCAATTTCCCCTTCAGGTCACAAGCCTTTAGGTTCTTGAAACACTCCCTTGAAAGATTAATAATTGTTCTAGATGTTCCTTATGATTGCTATCACATCCCTCCAAGGATGCAATACTCTCATCTTACCTTCTCTGTGTTGCTTCTCTTCTCTAAAAAACAACAATACAATTTTCTTGTTCATATTGATCAATGTCCTAGTATGGTGTGCACTTATCAATGAGAGTTTTGATTTTCTCTTATGTGCACTGAAAACATTAGTGTTCCCATCATGCACAAGTTTGTATTGGTTAGCCTTTCTTTTAAAGAAAGCATCCCTAACACAGAGATAAAAACACCAAAATTGCTCAGACATCCACCATAATGGCATTTACTTCTACCTCATCAATGATGTTTGCATTTGTTCGACTAACACTGAATATTTCCAAGAGGTCAAACAACTTGAGAAACCACTCACACAAACATATCACAAATCAACACATCGATGTTTTATATGGTTAAAACCCTTGAAGAGGGAAACAATCCACAACCCCAACCAAATAGATACTTGAGGCACTATATCATACAAAAAAAATTATTTTACATATGAGTTTCTCACAAGCAATCATCAAGAAAATCACCCTCCATGCTCTTTAAATAGAGATCATGGACCAATCGGGTGTTAAGCCATGGATCAATGGCCTGTTAAACCATATATTAATAGCCATTAAGATTGAGGTGAAGATGAATTGTCAAATCATTCTATGTCTAGAACATATCATGACCGTTGGATTAATAAGTACAAATGCATACTAAAGAAACACACTTTACTTAAAGACACATTATACCAAGTTGATCTTAACTTACTCCTAAGTGTCTAAATATCCTAACATCCCCCTTAAGAACAACTTGGGATAGGATTGAGGGATTTACAAAATTGACACAATAGGAGAATGAAGGAAGCATTAGAGCCTATCCCCCTCAATGACAAAATCCTAAATTCCTGACATAGATCGAAGTTTAGAAAATTTCACTTCTGTAAGAGACTTTGTGAAGATGTCTACAACTTGATCATCTGTAATATGATCCTCAATAAGCTTTTTAATGAAGTGCATCTATAAATCAATATGTTTGTTGCATTGATGTTGAACTGGATCATTGGTGAGCTTGATGGCATTTTGATTGTCACACCAAAGGGTAGTCAGATATTGTTGCTCGAATCCAAACTCTGAAAGGATCTGTCAAAGCGCAAGGCTTCCTAACTTGCATTATGGCTCGATACTCTGCGTCTACTGAAGAAAGAGAAAGAGTCCATTGTTTCTTACAATCCCAAGTGATAGGTCCAGAACCAAGACTAAAAACATAATATGCAATAGACTTATGTATGAATCAGTGAAACCAACCAACAAAGGAGTCCACCTTGAATTGTGAAGAATCACAAACTGAATTGTACCCCAGATATACCGAAGTATCATTTTTGTTGCTTTCCAATGGCTTTCATGGAGAGTTTGCATATACCAAGCAACAAGACCAAAAACAAAGGAAATATTAGGATGGGTATGAGTCAAGTATAAGAGGCTACCAACTAACTAATGATACAAGGTGGTATCTACTTCGAATGAAGTACAAGTGGCAGTAAGCTTGACTCCTAATTGGAAGGGAGATGGGTTTGGTTTACAATCATCCATGTGAAAGCAATAAAGAAGATCACATGCATACTTAGACTAAGAAATAAAAATTCCTTCTTTAGTTTGCAAGACTTGGAGGCCAAGCAAATAATGCAAATTTTCTAAGTTCGTCATTTCAAATTTCTTCTTAAAGTTGGATTTCACATGGGTTAAAATATTATGGTCGCTAGAAGTAAGAATAAGGTCATCAATATAAAGAACAAGGACAATGAGATGGTTTCCTACTTTCTTGGTATAGACATTGGTGTCATAATGGAATCTAGAAAATCCAGTGTCAAGGAGAAAGATATCCATTTCTAGATACCAAGCCCGAGGAGCTTGCTTAAGGCCATAGAGATATTTATTAAGGTGACATACAAGGCTAGAGTCATTTTGAGCATATCCTAACAACACTAAATATCCTAATAGCACTAATATCAAACATGAACTTGAACTATTTTGTGACTCTCAATTCCATATCTTGTCTCACCCGTCCCAATCAGTATGGATGAGGATGGTCATGCAACTTCAATTTGAACTTCTCAACCAACTCGGATGAAATCAAATTTCATTATGATTCTACGTCAAACTATCAACTGCTTTTGTTTGCTTCAATTAAAACTTGGGGTGAAAGATCCAGACTTCCAGTCATCTCCCTTTCCTCATTTGGACTTATACTACTCAAGGTTGCTTATCTTTGAACTTAAGTATAGGTCACCTTACCTTCAATGGTTGAATTGTTGTCCACCCTTTGATATCCATTTACAACTAACAAAGTTGTCTTCTAATATCACTATTTAGACCATATAGGTCTCAACTCAAGATATAATTTCCAGTTACTTTCCTCCTCTATGTGGCTATTTGTGTTACAATGCTTATAATGCTTGTTAGAGTTTTGTTTTTCTATTGCAAATGCAACTATGTTCTTTCCTTTATCTTTCCCCTTCTTCTTTCCACATTTAGGGTTGTAATGTCCATTTTTTATTTTTATGAAAATAGTGAAAATTTCAATTCTTTTTCCCTAGTTCGACCTTTGACTAGTTATGATGCCTTGGTCTCCATATTGCTCTAATTGCTTCCAAATCTTCTAATCATGTGTATGGATGAGTTTAGAACATAAAGATGAGGTTCAGGGATGGTTTTGGGCCTTTAAAATACTTATGCAAATCCTCTTTTACTTCTGGTCAATGTAGGGAACTTGACTAGCAATTTGGGGTTCAAATTCCCCTAGGGTAAGGGCTGAAGATGGCTCTCCAAATGGTACTGAACCCTCTTGAATTTATGAAAAAAGGCATGGGACATCAAGGGTACATCAATAGGGTCTCATATACATCTCTATTCAATTAATTTTGTCTACTACAACACTCAAAATCAGAAGCAAAATACTAGTTTTGACCTTGGGGGAAATGATAGGCAAACTTCTCCAAATGCTATGAAACTGAACCAAATGACTCCACAAGATTAGGTTTGAACATGAAACTTGTAACAAAAAATATTAACATTCCATATATCATTATTCCACCAGTGTTTCACTTATTCATTCGAAATTATCATCACGACATTGGCAAACATCAACATAGTGGGGAAAATGCACCATTTTCTCATCAATGATCAGATTTATACATTTCCACTTGGAATCTCGACCTGAAACTTTCTAAAGGTGAATAACAGAGAATTTAATTCATATTACAAAATAAATGGGGCTAGAAGCTTCCCCAAAGAGTACAATAGCTCACCAAGTGCGCCTTCCCTCAAGGATCATGAATATGCCAAGCAAACTGAAAATGGTTGGAGGAATGAGATGAACCAAGAGTGACCACGAGCTGCCCTGTATCTTACACCTACAACAAAAAATCAATTAAATCTCTCATTAAAGGTCTGAATAACCTTTCCCACTACCAACTAGGATGGGAATCTTTCACCCTCGAAATTGGCTAAGGCAAGTAGAGAAGCACTCCACTAGCTCTCTTCACAAATGAAAATTCTCAAAATGATCAAAATCCCTTCTCTTGGTTGATCCCTATATTTTATAAACATCCTTATCCTTATAAGGTTCCAATTCCATCCAAAGACTCCAAGCCAATTCGCATTTGGGAGTGGTTCATGATTTTCCATGTTTCCTCCACTTCCTAGTCTTCTACCTTCCACCAATTCGAGTAGGAATCCTTTGAGCTTCTCTAACTACCATGAGCGCTCTCTTGGCTGCTATTTTTACGCCTGACATGTCATACTGTCATATGTCAGCAATCAAGTCTGCAATTTGTCATAGGTGTCATAGAATCTTCATCATTGTTGTCATATAGGTTAGGGAATCTAGTCCAAGTGTTCAATAACTCCTCATTTGACTCTTCCTCTTCTATGGGAGTTAAATTTACATCCCAATTCGACCTATGATGCATATTGCCAAGTGTATAAGCCTTCCAACTCCTCCCAAGAACCTTAGGCTTCCCATGGATTCGAATTTACAAGAGGAGGATGCCATGTGGCACAAAATTTCTAGCTTGTGTGGGCCCCACAACCTTCATGTGTCTTCATGAACCATTGCCACTTTGATTTTCCCTTGTATTTATTTATTTATCTCCTTTATTGAATATTTATTCCCTTCTAATGTCCAAACACCATTTATTAGCTCCCTTATTGCAAATCCTCATGTCTCCATCCAACCTAGGGAACTAGTAGGATTGATGGAATTTCCTTGTTATGAATTCATTTGAATGGGGACATTACAGTCCTCCCCACCCAAGATTTCTTGTCCTCAACCAATTTCAGATTTGGAAGCTGCAAAATTTGTTCCTCCTCCCATGTGGCATGTTCACTTGGGAGATCCTTCCATTGTACCAAGTTTGATAGTTCTGCTCCTTAATCTTCTTTCCCTAGTCTTCAAAAATTTTCCTGGAACAAGTGTGAGTTGATCTTCATCATCCAAAGGAGGAAGTTTTTCTGAAATGACAATTTGTTGACCAATGGCTTTTTTGAGACATGAAACATGAAATACATTATGGATTTTACTTCCTTCCAGAATTTCTAACTCATATGCTACCTCTCCAACCTTCCGAACTACCTTGTATGGGCCACAGTATCTTGGTTTTAGTTTTTCTGCTCCCTTCTTTTTAAAGGATGTTTGTTTATATGGTTGCAACCTCAAATATACCAAATTATTGATCTGAAAGGTCATTTCTTCCCTATGTTGAATTGCATATTGTTTTTGCTGATTTTGGGCTACCTGCAAGTTGTCTTTCAAGAGCTTCAAAATTTCTTGGCTCTCTTCCACCCAATATTTAGCTTTTGGGGCTCTGCTATCACCAAAGATAAACTCAACAAAATTAAGTGCATCATAACCATATAATTCTTTGAAAGGAGACATTCCTATTGACATATGAAAGGTGGTGTTGTAACAAAAATTCACCCAAGTGTAGCCATTTTTCCCATGCTTTTTGCTGCTCTCCCACATAGCTCCTTAGGTACCCTTCCAACCATTGATTCACCCTCTCTGTTTGGCCATCAGTTTGTGGATGATAGCTTGTGCTTGGAGACAATTGACTGCCCACCAATATGAAAAGTTCTTTCCAAAAAGCACCCATGAATCTACTATCTCTATCACTTACAATGCTCTTGGGGAGCCCATGCAATTTGAAGATTTCTTTAAAGAAAATGTCAGCCACTTGTGCAGCACTAAAAGATGATGTAACAACAAAGAAATGAGCAAATTTGGTCAACCTATCCACTACCACATATATGCAATCCTTTCCCAAATATTTGGGCAAACCTGTGATGAAGTCCATTGAAATACTCTCCCATTTTTTTTTTCCGGAATAGGCAATGGTTGCCATAAACCAGTTGGGCATGTAATTTTAGATTTGTTTTTCTGACATACCTTACATTCATTCACATATTTCAGAACATCTTCCTTCATCCCCTTCCAAAAAAACATTTTCCTTAATTGCCTATAAGTTTTGAAGATCCCCGGATGGCCAGCTAGTGGGGAATCATGTGCTTCTTGCAAAATCTTGTGCTTGAGTTTTGAATTTTGAACTAAATAAATTCTTCCCTTAGCCCATTCGAAATCTTGTAGTTATCATCCCCTTTGACCCCATCTAATACATCATAAGCAAATCTATCTTTTGCATATTCAACCATTAGCATGTTTTTCCAATCTTTTGCAATGTCCATGAGAGAGAAGGAAGGTCTTCTAGATAATGCATCAACTACAATTTTATTCTTCCCTTTCACATATTCAATATCAAAATCAAAAGCCTGGATCTTTCTTATCCACTTTTTTTGCCTCTCATTAAGATCTTTTTGGGTGAGGAAGTGCCTTAGACTGTTGTGATCAGTTTTCACCACAAACTTGTTTCCCACCAAGTATTGTCTAAACTTGGCCAATGCATGCATGATGGCCAACATTTCTTTGTCATAGATGGAGTAAAGCTTTTCATGTGGCTGCAACTTTTTGCTCTCAAAGGCTATAGGGTGTTGGCCTTGCTTTAGGACAGCCCCTATCCCTTCACCTGAAGCATCACATTCCAAAACAAAAGGTTTAGTAAAATTAGGTAATGCAAGTATTGGACAACTACTCATTACCTCTTTCATTTTTTGGAAGACCTTTTCAGCGTCCTCATCCCACTTGAAAGCATCTTTCTTTGTCAAATCAGTGAGTGGAGAAGTCAATTTGGAGAACCCTTTCACAAACTTCCTATAATAGGTGCATATTCCAATGAATCCTCTTAATTCTGTGATGTTTTTTTGTGATGGCCATTCAAGGATGGCCCTTATCTTTTCCATGTGCACTTTCACTCCTACTTGTCCAATAATGTACCCAAGATACAAGAGTTCCTTCATCCCAAATTCACATTTAGACAACTTAGCAAACAAGGACTGTTCATGCAAAATTTTCAACACAAGCTCTAAATGATGCAAATGTTCTTCCCAAGTTTTGTTGTAAATGAGAATGTCATCAAAGAAGACCAAAACAAATTTTCTGAGTTGCTTGCAAAAAATCTTATTCATGCATGCTTGGAATGTGGTTGGACCATTAGTTAATCCAAAAGGAATAACAAGAAACTCAAAGTGGCCATAGTGGCATCTAAAAGCAGTTTTTTGTACATCTTCTTCCTTCATTCGAATTTGATGGTAACCTGATCTAAGGTCAATTTTAGAGAAATATTTTGCCCCAAATAGCTCATCCATGAGCTCATAAATTCTAGGAATAGGATACATATGCTTGATGGTCTTCTTGTTCAAAGCTCTAAAGTCTATGCACATCCTCAAGGTTCCATCTTTTTTCTTCACCAACACTACTGAAGATGCATAAGGGCTAGAGCTTGGTCTAATGAGTCCCAGCTCTAGGAGTTCTTGGATGGCCTTTTCAATTTCATCTCTAAATTTCTTTGGATGTCTATAGGGTGGTATTTGGATGGGTGAAGTACTCTCCTCCAAAACAATGTTGTGCTCAACCCCCTTATCAGGTGGTCTACCATGTGGAAGATCTCTAAAAACTTTTTCATATTTTTGTAGGAGTTTCTCTATCTCCTTTGGGTGTTCAAGAACCTTTATGTTTGGCTTGGGAGAGGTGATGTGACATTCAACATCCCACTGAATATCTCCGTGCCTCAATATAGACCTCATACTATGTGAAGACACCACTTGATTCGGATAGGTGTGTTTCCCTCTCACAACCCTTAGTATTCCTTTCGAATCTTGGAATTTCATTTCAAGAATTTGATAGTTCACTGTATGCTCCCCTATAGAGTACAGCCATTGAATTCTTAAAACCACATTAGTATCAACAACATAAACCACATAAAAGCTATCAGAAAAAGTATAGTTACCTATGGTGATTTGCAGCTTTGGAACCCATGTTTTGCACTCCATAGTGTTGTGACCTGGAATGACAACTGTAAAGCCATCGAATGGTTCAGTAGATATATTCCTTCTCTCCACCATGTCTGCATAAATGAAGTTATGTGTGGCTCCTCCATCTACCAAAACTGAGGTCCTTTGTCCTAGTACCACACCCTTGCATCGAATAGTGTGATAACGAGGCACTGCTGAAAGTACTGCCATTCTTACTTTGTCAGGTGAGGGCTGATTTTCTTCTTGTTTCCTTTCTTCTGTTGTATCATATCCCTCTTCTTGATCTGAAATATGTCCTTCTTCCTCCATACCCCCTTCATACTCATCATTATCAGAAAATACCTCAATGTATTGAGCTTTTCCCTTAGTAAATTTATGCCTTGGTGCCATGGTTGAACGCATGTGTAGCACAATTTTTTTCTTCTAAGTTATTCCCTGTTTAGTCCCTTTTTTTTATTCTTTTCAAATGCATCATTTTGCCAAGGATTATTTTCAAATGTATCTCTTTTCCAAGGCTTCTTTTCAAATTTGAAGTTAGGCTTGGGAGGAAACCTTGTTCTCGGAAGCACATTTTGGAGATCTCTAGTCAAGCTCATAGCATCCTTTAATGTAGTTGGTTTGTGGGCTTTAAATAAACCTTTTAAGGGTTCAGCCAAACCTTTAGTGAACAACAATAGTAACCTTCCCATGGATACATCAGCCACCTTGACTGATAGTTTTTGAAACCCCGACATATAATCAATAGGGGTTCCCACTTGCTTCAATTGGGCTAGTTCTTTGAAAGGTAATTTTGGGTCCTTTTGCTTAAATTTCTCTAATATCCTGTCAACAAATTCTCCATAGGTAGTAACATGATCATGTCCCAAAGTTTTTAGACCATGGAACCACCATTCATTGGCATCTCCTTTTAGATGCAAAATTGTCATTTTTAAGGCATCATCTTCCACCATTGGATTCAGCTGAAAATACACATCTAGTTTTTGCACCCAAGTGTTAGCAGAACTTTGAGAGGAACCATCAAAAGTAGGAAGTGACATTTTACCAATAGCACAATTTAATTCTTTGTTTTGGAATAGAGCCCTATTATCCTCTCTCTTCTTGAGTTTGTTTGAGACAATAAAGTATTGGTCAAATGGTAGAGTCCTTTTACAATCCTCACTCAACTTTTCACATTCTTTTACCACTTCATCCATATCAAATTGGGTGTTAGGATCTTCTTTGGGCACAAGAAATTTAGGTGTAGTAGGCCTTGGTGTGCTCTGGAATTCATTAGGTCTATTATGGGGTCCTGTGCTTGAAAAAATATAATCACCCGTTGTCTTCTTTTCTTCTGAATGTGAACTATTGTTGCCTCCCATTACTACTTTGTTTCCAAATTGGCTAGCCATCAATTCGAATCCTTTCATAAGCTGTTGGGTAATTTTTTTGGTCATGTCTTCAAAGAGGGGTTTTATGAGTTTAATATATTTCTCACCATCATCTGAAGTTCCCTTAGTCATAGTTTCAACAAGATACTCTTCTTCTTCTTCAACAACAACACCTTCAAGTTCAGGTTCTAAGGGTGTATTGTTGCTGCAACATTTCCCCCAAAATTTTGTAAATATTGGGGCCCCTCCTTTTATTTTTGAGAAAGTTTTGCTTTGGAGTTAAGTCCCATTAAAAAGGCCTTTTCATACTTAGTTTTTTATAAGAGAGCAAGTTCTTTAAGTTTGTTTTTTCTTAAGTAAAACTCACCTTCCCCAGCCGAAACAGCAGCACAACTAGAGGAGTTAAGCCGCAACGGTCGGTTTCCTTTGTTAAGTTTCATAGCCTTTTTTCCGTTTCGGCACAACTCATTGAGTCGTGCCGCAACACGCGGTTGTTTTTGTTAAGTTGTAAAGTAGGTAGCTTCATCCTTCGTCGTAAACTCTTTTTCTCCCAGTTGTTAAACGTATGTTGTTCTATTAAGACCCTCCCGTCAGCTTGGCCCTCGCCACAGCCACCTTCATCCCTTGTGAGTTTTGTCTCAGTACTTGCCTAGCTGCCCTCCAAATTTTTTAAGCCCCATTGAGCTTTGCTTCCTTTCCCAGCAAGCTGTCCGCGAAGTTTAGCCAGCCCAACTAAAACAGTGGGCAGTGCTCGGTCACAACCACCCGAACTCGTTTTCTAACTTGTGTTTTGTTATATTCGGCCTTATGCTTCTAACAAAAGAATCAAGCACAGTGGCGTCGTAGTCTCACTCTCTCCAGTTGACTTGCAGGAGAAAACTGGCTTTGTCTTGTTGTTTTAACAGAAAATTAATATTTGTTTACCATCTGCATTTTAAACTGCTGCTTGAAATTTTTTTTAAACGCAGTATCATTTTAAGGGATTTTAACAATGTTGTTTCAACCGGGCTATGCTTGTATAATGAAAGATTTTGGCTCAAAACTTGATTATGTATTCTAGTTTGATTAGGTATTTTACTCATGCATGGTTTTGGCCCGGTTTAAACATGATGCCGAAAGGAGCCAAGAAGAAGTCTAAGATGTTTGAGCCCAAATCAGGTGGCGAAGCTATTCTGGAAGCAGGGGTCGAAACATTGTATGAATATACCAAGCCAATTATGAGCATTGCCCCTGAATTCAAGTGGGGGGGAATTGCACCACATGACAAGAGATCAGGATATTCCCGAAGCAGTCCTGGAGGAAATGTATTTGTACCAGAACATCAGAGATTCCGGCATCACAAAAGTAGCCACACGACCAGATCTTTTCCCTTGCTCGGAAGTCATCGGATGGATCCTGGCGCATGTTAACACCCAATCAAGGGTTTTGTCCGACAGCATGGGAGATGCTTTTTCCTCATTCCACCCAGCCCATATTTCGGCAGCCTACAAGTTGCCCCGTCCTCAAACGTTGTTGAACGACACTTGGCTCGAAAGCCTCAATATGGATAACTTGGAATTTTACAGGAAGTTGTTGATCACAGGTAAGCAGCTGAGGCTAAAGGAGAGTGATGAATATGAAGTTCAAGCGCTAAGACCTCATTTCAGAATCATTTCCCTCATGCTGAGTAGAATCTTCGTCAGAGCTGATGGAACTGTTTATAAGCTGGAGTGGATTCCTTTAATCCACCATGTAGCTTTCAAAGGTACAATTTTCAATTGGGCGGACATCCTCTCAGACAATATGTCGTCAGCCGTAGCCGCTGCCAAGGAAGGGTTGGTCCAGAAGAAATCAAAATTCTACATGTCATCATACCTTGTAGATTGCATTCTGTCAAGGCATCATTTCCCAAAGTTAGGATGCATTTGGAACAAGGCTAACTCCCCAGTTTATACCGCTTATAAGATCCTGTGAGCCCAGAACTACAAAAGCCTTACAAGGTCATATGTGAAGAGTTTATCATGCCTCTGTATGAACTAATGTTCAATAGTGAGCCAAGTTGCCTATCTGAGAATGTCATGGCAATCATGGAAAAATATGGTGATTTTTATTTTTCAGAGGAGGGCACCTACATAAGAATGTATGGAGGTTCCAAGCCACCATCTCTCATGCCCAGGTATGCTACCAATTTTGTGGTCCACAAGGAAGCAGTGAGGCGGGTTTTTATAGATGGAATCGACAGCTTCCTGAATAGATTGAAGAAGGCCTCTTTCCCACCACTGCCCTTCTATGTTGGAGCATACAAGTTCTCTAATCTAAGGTCAAATCAGCTGAAACCTTTGTTCAGGAATTAAGAGATTTTCACTTTGGGGAGATGATTTTCACGAAGAATGACAATCTTAATAAGGCTGCAGACCACTGCAGAGAACTCAATGCGCACTTTGAATATGCACACTACTATGATGAAGATGAAGAAGTCCTCAAAAGGGTCAGCAACATAACCGAACTACGAAGGCGTCTCCGCCTCAAGGGCGGAGCTAGTTCTAGCTCCACTGCTGCCCAAGTAGCCAAGGAGGCGGATTTGCAAAAGGAAAGAGAGGAAGTCGAAGCTCTGACGAAGGAAGAGCAAAGGATCAAAGAGGAGGCTGAGAGATTCCAAAGGGAACCAGCGGAAAGAGCGCAGAAAGCGCAAGCGGACAAGCTCCGAGATGAAGAAGCTCAAAGGGTCTGAGAAGAAGAATTAGAGAAGATCAGAAAAGAAGAATCCGCCAAGCTGCAAGAAGAAAGGGAGAGGAGAGAAAGAGAAGCAATTGAGAAGCAACAAAAGGCTGAAGAAGAAGAGAGGCAGCTAAAGGCTGAGGAAGAAGAAAGTCGAAGGAAGGCGGAAGAAGAAGATAAATCCAAGAAGGATGCAGAGGCAGGAAGCCCAAGCATGCAGGACATGGACATAGACTCATCCCAAGTGTCCCAGGCCATAACGGCGGAAAGCCACTTCCCCATAGGAGAGCTTCCGCTCGTTCCTTTTACCCCGTCAAAGAGTCACACTATGACCCAATGGGACAAATTTTCTTTTGATAAGAAGATAAAATCCATTATAAGAAAAACAAAGACGAGGATGAAAAAACCTTTCCAACCGGACATCGTCACCAGGCGAGAAACCACTATCATGCAGAAAACGTAGAGTGTTCCCGGTTTCATAGCATCCGTCAATGTGGTTGCTGCCCAAGTGAGTGAAGACAATGTCCACAAGCTAATGAATGATGTGGAAGTAGGTAAGAAGAAGGCGCATAGGTTGCAGCTTACTCTGGTAAAGGAACATGACTATAGAGAGTTAATGGTAAAGAAATATGATGCCCTCTTATCAGAGCGAAATGAATTATCAAGTAAGTATTGGCATCTAGAGGAAGAAAACAAAACTTTGGCGGTTTAGATGATGATATTAGGAGAGAAAAATGATCTCGAAGCCGGGACCATTCAGTTGGAGTCAGGGCAATCGGATGCTGACCAGCAGATGGAAGAGTTAAGGGCTAATGTTGAGGAGTTGGAAAAGGGGAAAGAGCTTATGGAACAACAGTTAGAGATAGCAAACAACAAAGTAGGTGATTTGACCCCCTTCCATGAGCAGTGCTATGACATACTAAAGAAGATACATGAGTCACATGAACTTATCACTGAAGAAGTTTGCAGAATGAAGGCGATGGTTGCCGGGATGAAAGAAATCAATTCTGAGGCCAATGGGCTCAGAAATAAATATGCGCGTGCAAAGGAAGACATCGGAAAGCATATTGAATGGAGAGAAGGGAAGTCAGACTTCCCCACAAAACTCCCTCTCAAATCCATGGCAGATTTTAAATCAGATGCAGGCTTTATGGAGTTCTGCAAGAATTGTGGTGTGAAGTTAAACTCTATAATCCAAGCCACCATTGAGAAATGTAGCAGTCTCTATCTTAGAATCAATACAACTCAGGAAAGGTGTCAAATGGTGGTTCCCCAAAATCTAGAGAACTTTCCGGACAGAGACCAACGCTTGGTTGAGTTGAAGAATGAGCTAAGCATAGAGATGGAATATGTGAAGAAAATAGACGTGTTAACAGCAGAAGACCTTCACCAATGCATCTGGCAACCCTCCATTCATGCTCACTTTCTTGAAGAGATCCTCCAAGCTGCAGCAGTAGAAGTAAAAGGCATTGAAGCAGAGTTAGCCAAGCATGAAATCTCCTTGAAATTCATGCTCCCTGCCCCTGCCAACACCATTGTAAGAGAAACGGGCATGTGGGTCAGCTATCTAATAGAATTGGACAAACCAACTGAGGTGGGAGCGCCAGTTGTAACAGAAGCTCCAGCCGGGAACTGATTTGGCATTACATAATTGTTTAAATAGGAGCTGGAAGCAATTTTGCCTCTTTATCTCAGTTGTGAAATTAAAGACAGCTGGATTTTTGTTTCTATTGTAAAAACATTTGGGAGTTCTGGTTTTTTTTTGTTGTGAATGGCACTAAAAGACAAAATCGGGAGATTCCCTAGGTTTAAGGTACACGTACAAGCTTTGAGAGCATTTGTAAAAGCTATAAATAGATGAATAGAGAAGAATGAAAGGACTTAGGGCAGGTGAAAGGACAGACTAAATTTTGTACGTGTATTGTTTTGCTACATATATAAAGAAAGCTCCATTTTGCCTGGAAAAGCCTGCACTGCGTTTTGCTTGGGTTTATGTTGAATGATTGTTGAACTATTTCTGCATCTTTCATGCGTATACTGTGAGATCTTTCCTAACTATCATGAATTAATTCTCTGTTATGAATGTTTTCATTTTCCATGCAAATATTCTGTGTCAGATGAGTAATGGAATGTTTTAATTCAATCAAAGCTATCTTTGATATCTTTTACCTTCTGCTAGAAATGCATCTTTATGATTAAATAGCTATCTGTGAGATCTTTGGATGTTTCTTTCAGCGTATTACTCTACTTTTAGTTTTCTCCTTGCAAGGATAGATTAATTTGCTTAAATAGTTGTAGATTAGATTTGTTTAATTGCATGCATTTAGTTTAAAGCACTCGCATATCATCTTTAAAATTAAAAGACATAAACGGTGGATTGAGCCGCAACCGGTGAGAATAAACAAATCTTTAAACCACACGGTAGCCGGGTCATTAACCGGACGGATTCCCCACACCAAACGGTGAGTGATCTAATTGGGTGTGCTTACCTGGGAGAATCCCTTGCTAATTGGTGCTACGATTTCCGAGGCATCAACAAGGTGGTGGCTTATTTGTTTGACTCCTTGTCTTCATGAATGGTTAACCACATCAGGTGCCAAGACCATGCTCTAATACCACTTGTAATGTCCCTTTTTTATTTTTATGAAAATAGTGAAAATTTCAATTTTTTTCCCTAGTTCGACCTTTGACTAGTTATGATGCCTTGGTCTCCAAATTGCTCCAATTGCTTCCAAATCTTCTGAGCAGGTGTATGGATGAGTTTAGAACATAAATATAAGGTTCAGGGATGCTTTTGGACCTTTAAAATACTTCTGCAAATCCTCTTTTAATTCTGGTCAATGTAGGGAACTTGATTAGCAATTTGGGGTTCAAATTCTCCTAGGGTGAGGGTTGAAGATGGCTCTCCAAATGGTACTGAACCCTCTCGAATTTCTGAACAGAGGCAGGGGACATCAACAGGGTCTCATATACATCTCCATTCAATTAATTTGGTCTACTACAACACTCTCAAAATTAGAAGCAAAATACTAGTTTTGACCTTGGGGGAAATGATATGCAAACTTCTCCAAATGCTATGAAATTGGACCAAATGACTCCAAAAGCTTAGGTACTGAACATGAAACTTGTAACACACATTATTAAAATTCCATATATCATTATTCCACCAGTGGTTCACTTATTCATTCGAAATTATCATCACAACATTGGCAAACATCAACATAGTGGGGAAAAGGCACCATTTTCTCATTAATGATCAGATTTATACATTTCCACTTGGAATCTCGACCTAAAACTTTATGAAGGTGAAGAACAGAGCATTTACTTCATATTACAAAAGAAATGGGGCATTAGAAGCTCCCCCAAACAGTACAATATCTCACCAAGTGCGCCTTCCCTCAATAACTCACGAGCTCACGAGCTGCCCTGTAGCTTACACCTGCAACAAAAACTCCATTAAAGCTCTCATGAAAGTTTTGAATGACCTTTCCCACTACCAACTAGGATGGGAATCTTTCACCCTCGAAATTGGCTAAGGCAAGTAGAGAAGCACTCCACTAGCTCTCTTCACAAATGCAAATTCTCAAAATGATCAAAAGCCCTTCCCTGTATTTTATAAACATCCTTAACCTTCTAAGGTTCCAATTCCATCCAAAGACTTCAAGCCAATTCGAATTTGGGAGTGGTTCATGATTTTCCATGTGTCCTCCACTTCCTAGTCTTCCACCTTCCACCAATTCGAGTAGGAATCCTTTGAGCTTCTCTAACTCCCATGAGCGCTCTCTTTTTTGTTATTTTTAGGCCTGACATGTCATAATGTCAGATGTCAACAATCAAGTCTGCAATTTGTCATAGGTGTCATAGCATCTTCATCATTGTTGTCATATATGTTAGGGAATCTAGTCCAAGTGTTCAATAACTCCCCATTTGATTCTTCCTCTTCTATGGGAGTTCATTTCCATCCCAATTTGACCTATGATGCATATTGTCAAGTGTATGAGCCTTCCAACTCCTCCCAAGAACTTTAGGCTTCCCATGGATTCAAATTTACAAGAGGAGGATGCCATGTGGCACAAAATTTCTAGCTTGTGTGGGCCCCACAACCTCCATGTGTCTTCATGAACCATTGCCACTTTGATTTTCCTTTGTATTTATTTATTTATCTCCTTTATTAAACATTTATTCCCTTCTAATGTCCAAACACCATTTATTAGCTCCCTTATTGCAAATCCTCATGTCTCCATCCAACCTAGGGAACTAGTAGGATTGATAAACTTTCCTTGTTGTGAATTCATTTGAATGGGGACATTACAAGGTTGCTCTTGCAACTCTCTCTATTTTGGTCCACTACACTATTGTTTCCTCTTAAGCCACATCAAAGGTCTTAGGTTTGAAAAACATCACGTGTCTCATAAAGTGACTCTACAGAGCTCCCAAGTACTTAATGAGCACTTCAAGATTCTTATGAGATATCTCTCCTTGGATTGCTTTCTTTCTGAACTCAATAGCAAATTCTTGTGTTGTTTGTTTTTGCCTCTCTATGGTAAAGCCAACTTATCTTGTGTTCCTCCTCATAGCGAATATGATAGAAATATAACTTAATCATGTCCTTAAACACATTCCAATCTATCACCAGTGCTTCATTACCTATTCTTCTAGGGATGGCATCACTTTCCCGCCATGTCAAAGCATGACTTTCTAACTTTGCACAAGCAAAATAGATTATTTGAGTGCCACTAACCTCACACACACTAAAATAAGCTTCTAATTGTCGCAACCATTGATTCAACTTTAAGAAATTTATCTCACATATATATAGCTTATTGTCAATATTTGCCTCTATTCTAAATAGTGCTCATGTCTTGTTGTGTTCCCCAATCTCCCTTGCTTTCTTCACTTTAGGTTTTTTTTACCTCCAATATCTTCGTCTAAGCTAGTGCTCAACTCATAAAAATATTGTCTTGTAATAATGTGGCTATTAGGGTAGTCAAAGTATGGTTGATGCTGGTGATTTCCATACCATTTGAGACACCTCCAAGGCCATTTAGGCCATTTGGTTCTCCAAAAAGGTTATCTTATGCTGAGTCTCGTTAGTCTCTTATTCATCACCCACAATTTGGTCTTGAATTTGTGTTCTTTCTTATCTAGTATCAATTTCAAGGTTGATTAGAATCAACTCTCCACCATCTTGAGTCGTTCTTAGTTATATTATCAACATTCATGGGTAACTCTCCCGTTAAGTTAGGAACTATGCATTGATTTGTAATAGGATGGCCTATGGCCATAAAATCTCACCAACATAGATCCTAAAACATGGAATAATAAATATTGTAAAATACTACCTTGCAACCATGTTGTGCATTAACAATCACTATGATTTTTTTAACAAAACTATGCCAACAAAATTTAACACTCAACAACACACATAAAATGCAAGAGATGCCTTGGAGAACCCTGTATCAAAAACTCGAACTTTGAAATGGCTATCTTGCTTTATTTTTTCTTATTGGTACTTTCATAATTACAAGGCTCTCTAGATTTTATACACAAGAAATATGATTATAGTGAGAACGTTGAACTCGTTGTATTCAAATTTCTTTCGTTACCCAAAAATCAATCTTTATTTGAGTTGCTCTTTCCAACCCCTACAAACAATGCAATTTCTAGGGTTAATACGTCCAATGGACAATCTTCTATCTCCTTCAATGTTCCAATCCAACCTTTTTCTAAACATCTCACTAGTTGAACCCTCCATCGTTGCACCCTTCGTCCTTTATGGGTGTGCCACCAGGTAAGTGGAAGGCCAACCAATTCAACAACCATCCAACATCGTACATACCCCAAGAAGTATTTTTCCCTCTTCTTCCCACTATTTTCCCAAACCTTTATAGATAAGCACTTTATTGCAAGAGACGGATGTTTTGTCCTTTATTTTGCCATGGGGTAGCCTCTCATCCATTGTGAAATCATCTGAAGCCCTTTGTCCCTGCTATGGATCATGTCATCATAGGTGGTATGTGATCCATTCCTTGTTAGGCCCTATTTCCTTTGTACATAGGATCCTAGTGGGCTTGTCCTAGTTAATGGGTTGGGATAATCCTCGTGGAGTCCTTGATACAAATGAGGCCTCAACATCAAGCCTTGGGTGAAGTTCCCCCAAGCCTTACCACTAGACTTCAGGTGGAGTCATCCCAAGTGAGGAGTGGGGTGTTCCTCATAGAAGCTACACGGCGAGTTGCAAATCCTTGTTGTCATGCCAACTAAGGTTTTACCCCAAAACAATGTTCTCAAGCTTTTCAAGTATTAACACTAGCCTGGTGTCGTTCGTGCTATGGAAGGGATTACCCCAACAATGGGGTGGGAAACCTCCAATATATCCCCAATGCAAATGGCTCACTTGTAAATGTTAGCAAACCCTACATGGGATTACTCCAACTAAAATTATGGGGCCCCAAATGGGTTCACTCCCAGTGTTATCAAGCCTAAAGTGATTACCCAATAAAGATCTAAGTTAAACCCACTAAAGCCCCAATTATAAAGGGATGTATGCTTTCAAACAATACTTAGGAATTTCCAGTTGTCATGACATCTCATCCAATCATCATCCAGTATGAGTTCAATGTCCACCTCATCATCCATGTCAACAGCACTGCCACATCAACAATATCATTTTCCCAAGTGTCCACCAAAGCATTGAATAAGGGTATTCGAGCATTGAAATTAGGTTCTTAAGAACAATTTTAACTAGAAGTAATAACTTCATCATTCTAATTCTTCAAGGAACAAATCGGATCATTCCTTCTTTAACATTTGACTTTAATTTTTAACATTACCATTCATTGTTTCAAGATGTTTTAGAGTGGTTGCAACCAAATCAACTTCTTATGAAGAAACGTAGAATTTCATTACCATTTCAAAAAATAGCAAAGTTAACAATACTTAGCACTTCAAGGCTAACAAGGTCACATCATTCCAAGATGGAAATATTTCATGTATGATGAAATATGATGGGATGGGATTGGAGTATTATCATGAGCACCAAGTACTTTATGCACCCAAAGGTCATTGGTGTTGACCAATGAACTCATTCATCATGACTTTGTTAAAATTGTACCATTAGATCACGTCAAAACCACCAATTAGGCATGTTAACTTTCTGCCTCATTTTAATGCTTGTATTAAAACTGAAGGCTGTCGACTTGGTAAACAATAGGGTTGATGGACTTGGATCCATATGTATCACCAAGCACTAGCATTGAAGTCCATGGAAGATCGAGGTAGAGGCCAAAGAAGCATTCAAAAGATCCCAATATAGGGGATGATTTTGATGATATGTAGTTACTTGTTGTAGAGGTGTTTTTCGAACTCTACATACATCATGTGTTTAGAGCCTTGATGTTTGTGTTTTTGTTTCAAATATGTATTACACTTTATGCCATTTTTCTATATTCACCCTCATACGCTATATGCATGAGCAAACTTTGCATATTTGGTGTCTAATGGTTTGAATTTACATTGATGTGTATCAATGTCTATTTTTTAATTAAAATTTGCATATTTTATGTATGTATTTGGTAGACTGGTTCTTCCACTCAGTCTTTCAGCCGGATCCAACCCTATTCCAGTCCATCCCTGTTTTATCCTCCGACCATCCACTGGTTCTGATTCCAATTGTGATGACACTGCTTCCATCAGGGTTCCTACCAAAGTTCTACCATACTAGGATTTATTACATGAACATCTGCCCTATAGGCTTAGTCTCCCCTCAATTAATCTCCCCTCAATAAACATGGAGTAATAAGATTAAATAAAAAAGAAACTCAGTATCATGCAAATATCTCCCCTTAAAGTGTTATATGTGCAACCATGTCATCAAATGACAAGAAAAACAAATAAGATCCCTCTCGAAAAGAATTAAGGTTGTATGATATGAATTTGCATTAATTTATATTCAAGTACATATGCTACAAGCTAACTTATAAAGTCGAGTACAGTATGGGATCTCCGTTGATGGGTTGAGGAAACAAAAACAAAGTCCTCCAAGTTGTATAATCTGTGTTTGACAACCTAAAGAGACTTTCCATCATAAAAATTAATCCACAAGTGATCAGGAAACAAAACAGAAGTCCAGTATTCGTTTAAGAAAACATCACTTATAATGACGATATCTTCTTCTCAGATGGGAGATTGCTTCCAGCCTCGCTTCCTTTCAACTATTCAAATTTATGATTGTAAAAGTCTCGTAGATTTACTGTCTTAATGTAATATATGATTAAATTTTACCAATTAAAGAAAAAAACATGTGAGAAATATATAAATTCACCCAAAATGTAAGACCTGAATTATAAAGGCTGAACTGCATGTGTTCAGGTCTTCTTCCATCATCCCTAAGGTCATAACTAGAGTGTTCTTTAGAGATGGCTTATCGATCACTATAATTTCCTGAACTAGAAACAGTTAGCAGTATTAAACAACCTAATCAGGTTAGTTTCTCTCTGTCAGGTCAGGCAGATCAAAACTAGGGTGTAGATCAAGATTTTTTAGAAGTCCAAAAAGCATGCTGAACAATGTTGCTCGACAGTTTTCACAAATCAAAGAAAAGCTCAAACCCACTGGTGGGTGACCCAGGAAATGGTGCAAAGATCTTGCCAAGAGAAGATGATTCTGGATGAGGTGCAAAGATATATAACCGTTACAGGTGCAAAACTAACAAATAGTATTGTAGCTCCAGCTTGAAAATTAATATGCAATAATATAAACAAAATAAGCTGATCTGCATGCACTAAACGTGAGGCAGTAAACTGATGACAGTTGAAAATAGCAAGCCAATTCATTTTCCAAGCTATCAGGCATCCTCTTCCATCATGGAAATGCCATTTCCAATTTGTTCCTGGTTATACTACAGATAAAGAACATGATCTTCAAGTGCCAACGTGGAAAAACAGAACTACTTCCAGTGTTCTGATGCACATCAATCAAAAGAATGTTCATTGTTGCATCTTGATGTACACTGGAGATGAACTACTTTATAAAGAGTGAGAGTTCCCAAAACTCAGTAGGCAGCATCTAATAAGTGACCTTCCAAAACCCACGAAATGCCAATAAAGAACAATTCATTCATGCACAATTGAGAATGGAGTTTTTACAATAAAAAATCATCCTAAACTAGTAAGCAAAATAATGCAGTTCCACTGTAGAATGGCATAGTGACAATAATAAAGGCGAATCAAACATGGATCAATAAATGTCTAAAGTGGACCTGTCACAGTCCTCTTCATTTGTTGACCTCATAAAATTAACAGTGAATTTCTCTAATGCAGCACAGAGTCGAATATTTCACTCAGTTGTAATTTATGTTCTAATTCTAATGCATCCACTTAAGCAGTCCCATGAAGCAGAGTTGAAAATGCTGTTCCAATGTTTACAAGTCTCCAATTTTCTCAGTCACCTTCACTTAATATAGGCACAATCAAAGGTTTTAGTTGTGCTAGATATATAATTGCCCACCTACAAAAATACAAAAACAGATATCAGTATTAACTGCCATCACAAGCAAACCATAAACCCAAGCAAATCATTGCCCCACACACAGCGAGGCATCCAGTTCTAATTCCAGCAGGATTTGGATTGTCACAAGGGATTATCAAAAGCAAACAAACATAACTTCCTGTTTCCAATGCAAGAAAAAAATAAACACAACCCTTTGTGATGTGAGGTAAGAATATGGAATGATAAAAGTTAGAGAAGAATACTCACATCATCCAACAGCATACTGTAGCGGTGGTCACCAACGTGAAATGTAACCTGCCATGTTTCATATATTCCATTAATGTCTACATCAGAGATTTGCAATAATAATAACTACTCAGTGGATTCAAGCATTCATGACATAAAACAAAATGCATAATCTACGTATCTTTGTTAATTGTTTACCTGAATATGTTTCATAATAACAGCAAAGAAGTTGCTTATATGTTATGCAGTTAAGTTACATAAATGATAAACCAAGCTTCTAAAGCAAGAATTCGTTTAGGGTCTATAATTGTTGGTTCAGCTGACGAAATGAGAAAGCAAAAAAGTATTCAAAGAACATAACACAAGATAATACTGCCAGATGTTTCCTGGTAGTGAAACCTATTGAAAACCATTTGGATCATGCAAGATCTGAACAGCATGCCAAGGGGTTGGTTCCACTGGTGAGGAACAAAGAGTTTCTCACCAATGGGCAAGGTTCAATTCCCGTGATGGCTGTTCGTAGAGCTATGGGGTCACCTTGAGGTAGTGGTCGAATATGTGGTTGCACCTAGGGAAATTATATTAAATGATCTCATGACCTGTGCACACATATGTGGATTAAAGCCCACCCCCATATCCTTCAATCTAAAAGCCCAAAGGGGTTGGATCCTATGGTCAGAACTTAGAAGTGAGGACTTTTTCACCATTGGCCAATGTTCAATTCCCATGAGGGCTTTTCGTGGACCCATGGGTCAACTCGAGGTAGTGGTCGAACATGTGCTTGAACCTAGAGGGATTATATTAAATGATCTTGTGACCCATCCACACATAAGCGGATCAAATCCCACTCCCACGTCCTTCAAATTATAAGCCCAAATGGGTTGGATCCATTGGTAAAGAGAAAGGAGTTTTTCGCCAATGGGCAAGGTTCAATTCCCATGATCGTTGTTCCTGAAGCCATGAGGTCACTCACTTGAGGTAGTGGTTGAACGTGTGGTTGCACCCAAAAAGATTATATTAAATGATTTCGTGACCTGTGAACACATAAGGGGATCAAAGTGCCCCAACCCCCCACCACCCTCCCCACCTGTTGGAATGTGGCGGACGTACACGAGTCATCATCGACACAATCGCTTATTTGGCATACGCGGTCTTTAGTCTTGACGGTCACAGACATACATTCTTTTCCTTACAGGAAGTCGCGTACATACGCAGGTTCCTGTCTAGTCAGTCGCGGACTTTTCTTAAGAAATACGCAGGTTCCAGACAAAGAAAGAGTGGGCATATGCTCCTTTCCCTTTAGGAAGTAGCGTATACCCTAGAGCCATACACTCCTTTCCCTTTAGGAAGTAGCATATACCCCTAAAAGCAACCAAAAACCTTGTTGTAAGTTGTTTTCTTACTGTTTTTTGCTAAGAGTTTGCTTGGTCTGCAGGTAGGTGCTTCAGGGTTCCGTCATTGGTGAGAGTTTATCTTAAATTCTTGTCATTAGCTTCTTGTCTTTTTTGCATTACTTTTGGTTTCTTAATTTTAATCATCATGTTTGTGGAGGTTGTTTCTGTTTCTGAGTTACTTGCCACTAACTTTCTTGTCTGGAAGATGACTGACATTTTCAAGAACACAAATCTCTAGCATTTTGTCATGATGACAACAAGAAACAAAACCAATGCCAAAGACTCAGATGTTTAGCAGCAATATATTTCATCTATATGTGATCAATTTTTGCATCCATAGTTTTGCTCAATATTTATATGTTCTTGCAAACTAACCTGTGTGAAATCAATTTCAAGTTTCTCTTTCATGTCTTGATTTTCCTTTGACATTGTGGACTTATCATGTTGATTTATGCTTTATGCTTGGAAGTTCTTTCGTGCAGATTAGCCCTCTTTTTGCTTCACCTTTCAAACAGCGGTATTTGTGAAGAGTTTGGAGACAGCTTGGTTCTGCAGATTCTTCCTATCTTGAGTTTCTTAGCATATTGATGTTGTCATTTCTGGTCATTCAGCATTGATTCTTGACAATAGCAGGTGTCTTCTCCTTGCACATCATTGTGGATCTGATTGCAGTTTTTTCAAGGCTTCCTACATTGTTCCACCTTACAGCTTATCCTTGACAGCATTAAAGCTCTCTTTGCCACTTTATCCGAGATGTTTGAAGTTGCCATTAAGGGGGAATGTAATGTAATGTAAAATACAATATAATGCCGCCTTCTTCCAGTTATAATGTAATGTAATGTAAGGCCATCTTCTTCCTGTAAAGTCATGATGATTGTCTACAGGCCACATTTTCTGAGGGATAGACCAGCTGAAGTTTTTGTACACACAATGAGGTCTACTACAGGGTAAATTTTAACTTGGTTGTGATGACTGTCTATTGGACACATTTCCCGTTGTATAGCCTAACTAAGGCATTTATACACACCATGAGGTGTACTGCAGAGTTCTTTCATCTTTCAACCTGGTTCAGGTGCAATTTCGTGATCAATAAGAAGCAAATGCTATCTTCATCAAATCCATGAGACAAACTTTGTGCATCTTCGAAACTTATTGGGAATTCTAGAAGTTGTCCTCGAGGGGGAATGTTAATACAATGCCATCTTCCTCTATTTGTGTTTGATCCCTCTAGTCATCATTAAGGGGGAATGTTGGAATGTGTAGTGATGCCTTCGAAATTCAGAAACTTGGGAACTTAGAAGATTTGGGAATTTGAGAATTCTACCCTTACACGGGTGATGAGACAGCATGATGGGAGTACTTTACCTACAAGATTCCAATCTGTAGAGAAGGTAAAGCTGCTTAAGGAAAAAAAAAATCTTTTATGTTGTTTTTGTCAATCAAACTTTAAATAGTTAGAGGCTGTAGCATTAAGAGGGGGTATTGGAGTATAACGCTCCAATATAATAAAAAAGTAATTAAAACATAAATGGCCTTGATAGGTATTAGTTTAATTGACAATTAGGTTATGCAACCACTTATTAGCCAAATAAAAGAAGGTTGATGTCAATGTATTTGATGAATCCATCATTAATAAAATTCGTGTTTCTTGTTTCTACTATGTGAGATTCTATTATGTGAGTTTATTTGGTATATGATACATGGTTAATTTATTAACAATAAAACCCTTCCAGCATGGCATATATACCCTTCTCATATGGCCCAGAAAGGCAAGTTCTAGCAATTCTACACATCACCATCAACATTTGGAAATAGAAACAGAAGCCTCACATTGACAGGATAGAAACCCTTACACTTCACATGCTCCAAGGAGGGAAAACTCCAAAAATCTATCCATGTTTTACAGTGAAAAGCTCCCTCTTCTTATAATATATAACTTAACGGCTACATTTGCATAAGGAAATGCACCCTAGCCACCTGTATGACCATGCAAGAGCAAGTGCCACATGTTGGGAGAGAAGTGCGCCCATGCAAGAGAAAGATGGCACAAGTGTGGAAGAGGGAAGTACACCAATGCAAATTCTACACATGGGAAGAGGTAAGTGCACCCACCTTATTTGTAGGGATCATGGACCCTACTTAATCTTAGGGAAGTGCGTAGGGATCATGCACCCTCCTTAATCTTAGGGAAGTGCACCTACCATACTTTTAGGGAGGGATTGCCACATGTGTGAGACTGAAGTGTGCCCGCCATTTTTTAATGAGGTGAAGGGGCACTCCACTCAAATTTTTTATCAAAACAAATCTTCATTTCATGCCACAAAATATGATTATGTGGTGTCCCCTTTGGGAAAAAAAATTAATTATCACTTTGACCACCATGCAAATATGAAGAATATATTCTAATAAATGTGCTTGAAGGAACTCTAAGCCATGTGCAACTGATCATGGTGAGTCCGGATCCAAAATCTAGAAGTCTTCACAATCATCTACTCCGGAAACACCTGCAACAAGTGTAACCCTCATACAATATGAGGGGGTAACAAGTACAAACCGGTCACAGAGTTCTTTGTATCACAACTCGTCAATTCCTCCTTTGCTTAAGCCTCTGTTATGAACCAAATACTTAAGATAGCATAATATAAAAGAGTACACTACCATGTACAACAATGTGAACATGGAGCACAACTCCAATATAGATAGAGATATGAGCTATATAATAACTCCTTAGGATAGGAGAACCTCCTCAAGACATCCATACATACAATTTACAAGTTCCTCTCAATAATGACTAAAATATATATTATTCTATTTCCAATATATTCTCATTGGTTTTCGAGGAAAAAAATATTCTCATTGGTTTTCCTTTTTCCAATATAATAACTCCTTAAAGGATAGGATAACCTCCTCTAAATACCCCAAGACATCCATACATACAATTTACAAGTTCCCCTCAATAATGACTAAAATATATTATTATTTTATTTCCAATATATTCTCATCGGTTTTCCTCTTTCCAACATCTTTTGAATCACCTCAATCGGACATCCCAATCAAAAGTTATGCTAAATTTAAGTTAACCTACCTTTTAAAAGCTTGGTTTGTAGGTTTTCCTTGCAAGCTGGCCTTTCTCTTGAATTATATCTACAATGTTGGCCGCCATGAGTCTAAAACTTTAGGTTGTAATAGCTTGTTATGTTTTCTTTGCAATGCCATAGGTTTTGACCAAATTCTGATGTGCTAAGGAAAAGTTATGGTAACTTTCCCAAGAATTATTGTTTTTGTCCATTTCATGAAAGCGAACTTGTACGGTCCGGCACATGTCTGATTTTTCTAGTCCGATTCTAAAAATTTTACAAAAAAACACAATGGCATGTTCTCTTTAGGATGAAACTGGTGGCACTCAATTAGAAGCTTGCAAGCTTCAAATATAATAGTTTTACCCAACATGCCTATTTGAGACTAGTTTTTTGGACTAGTAAACAAACCCTAACTTCCACATACTATAACTTTATAAACTTATAGTGAACCAAGAGCTGAAAAGTTTTACCACATGTACTTCAATAAGTTTCCCAAGGCTCCAAAAAAATCGCTTTCTAAAACATCACCCAAAGAAGTTATAGTGAAAATGGAAAGAGACTTGCTTTGAAGGAGTAAAAGCCAAGGATCTGTATGCACGGATACCAAATGTTATGACAAATCCTTAAGATAGCATAATATAGCAAATACACACTATGTACAACAATGTAAATGTGAAACACAACTCCAAAATAGGTAAGAGAGATGAGTTATACAATAACTCCTTAAAGACTAGGAGAACCTCCTCCAAATACCCCAATACATTCATACATTCAATTCACATGTTCCCTCAACAATGACTACACGACCTCTATATATACTTATTCACTCATTGCAGATGTGGGCCTTTCATTAATCTGTACACTATTACATATCCATTTACTTCATTACTGATTACATATAAATTCAACCCGTAGTTTTAAAAATCAGAATCAGAATCGGTCGAGGGTCAACTCGGACTTGGAATCGGATTCAGTAATGAATCAGTCATGGACTCGGCCGATTTGAATTTAATGACTCGGTTTACTCAAAAATACATAAAATATTTAAATTCAATATACTACATAAAATATTTAAGTACACTAATACATATCCATTTACTTCATTACTGATTACATATAAATTCAACCCGTAGTTTTAAAAATCAGAATCAGAATCGGGTCGAGGGTCAACTCGGACTTGGAATCGGATTCAGTAATGAATCAGTCATGACTCGGCCGATTTGAATTTAATGACTCGGTTTACTCAAAAATACATAAAATATTTAAATTTTAAAGAAAAACAATATTTTCAAGTTTATAATCCACGATTACAAAGCATTAGAGACAAAATATCCAAAGTATGCTCATGTGTATACCATATAAGAGTGAATATATCAAAATGGCACAAAGTGTATTGTGCAATACTAATCTAGGACACTGGGACTAGAACAAAATACATAATCTATGAGGCCTATAGGCTATATCAATGTTGCAGTACTCGGACTCGGCCAAGACTCGGTTGGCACTTGACTCGTCGACTTGGGAAAGCCCCGAGACAAACTCCACAAATAGAAAAAAAAAAACTTAAAATATGGTAAATTTTGTGGCACAACGAAGAGTTTAATGGCATCTCCAATTCATATAAGTTATAAAACTACAATCTATGCAATAATTCATAACATCATCTCATAAACTATGATAATACAGCATAGCACAATCAATTTTTGTATGCAAAAATTTAAATTTTAAATTTTAAAATAATGATCAGGAAAATGATTCCATGATCAAAGTCAGAAATGGTAACCAATTCAAAATTCAAATATATAAACCATAACATCAGTCATAACATAATTAGAAAACCAAATAGAAAATATCTCCATGTACTCGAGTCTCATGCTCGACCACGAGTACGCCTACAATAAGCCCTCAAGGAGCTAGTGCCAACATCGGTAGGACTGAATCAACTGTGAAGCAAGTGTATTTGGAGTTTCATTTGAGATGGCAGACTAGAGAGATCCTGAGTCTCTTCATCAAGCCAACTCAAATCAATATCATCCAATAGAATTGGATCTAGGTCCTTTGGTGTGTTATGATGTACCAGTACCAACTCACGATCAGATGTCTGCCCAAGGGAGAGGGGTCCTTTTTTTCTTCAGGGCCATGATGAGGGTATTATTTGCACTTTTTGAGGGTTGGTTATGGCTAGACCCTTTGATTCTTCCTTTAGGAGTACTATGGCTTAGTGGCATTGCTGACTGCCTCATTCTGGGGCTTGTAGCCCTAAGGTTGGTGTTCGAGGCTCCTAGGGGTAGATCACTAGGTCACATGACCCCCTACTTGTTTTCCACACAGGTGACAATGTTTCAGCTTTGAGGCACTTGCCTCCTCTTTGGTCACCTATGCACCCATCTTGGGCCCCTCTCTAGAAGAGTGCCCTCTCTCCTTGGTGTCTTCTCAGTGATGACGTCATCCTTGGTCACTAGGCCCACAAGCTTGTAGAGGGGGGGACGTTGAGGGTTTTTCAACATTGTTGGGGTTAGATGGGGCATGGCGTTCCCCCCTGCTCACTCCATCCTTCAGAGTGGGGGGCCATTTGTTTCAGTTTTAGCTATTTTCATCCGGTTGGTAAACTATGGGAAATACCCCAAGTTATCCATGTATTAGAATATTTTAATATTACTTTTGTTTTAATTTCAAATTGACATGTAGGCTTGGATAAATTAAAAGTCTTGTGATAAGATGGGTATAAAAATACCATCTTAATTCATTCGTAAATCACAAGACTTGAGATCAAATATGATACTTTTTATTTTTTCTCTTGTTGTTATATGGGTTTATGATGTGATGCACACCTCTTGGAGAGTCTCTTCTTTGGCTTGTGAAGTGACATGTGGATGAATGCGAGGGTTTTTTCTTTTACACATACATGTTGATGCTAGAATGGTTGGATGAAACTCATGCACAAAGGTGATCTATGTCTTTCTTTGTTCATCTTTGTTGGATGGTAAGAATATCTCTATCTCTGTTGAATGGTGCTATGCTAGCGCATTCTATTTGTTAATTAGGGCTTAATTGTCAAGATTTTGTCAATTTTGTATGGTTAGAAGACGTTTTCTTGAAAAAGTCTTCTTTGTAAAGGGCCTTGGATCTCTACTTTGCTATTTGTTAGGCTCTTCCAACGAACCCTAGGGGTTGTTGGTGGATGCCCTAATTTTGCAAGCCTAGAGGAACTCTTCTTGTAGAGACGCTAATCACCGATCCCTTATGCCCTGGGATTGAGACAAGAATCATATCCCTTCTCTTGTCAAGTACATTAAAGGATTAGGTTAAATGTTAGGTCTACAATTTTATATCAAAAAGCCTTAAAAATATAACAAAATCTGAAAAAATAAAAAAAATTTAAATTTTTTGAATTTTTGGGCATCCCTAAAATCTCAGCCCTAAAATATCGCCCAAAAATGTCGGCCCTAAAAATGTCGGCCCTAAAAATCTCACCCCTAAAATTTCGGCCCTAAAATCTCGCCCCTAAAATTTCAGCCCTAAAAATCGTGGCCTTAAAATATCACCCCTAAAATCTTGGCCATAAAAGTTCGGCCCTAAAATTCCGGCCCTAAATTCTCACGGCCCTAAATTTTCACTGCCCCAAAATTTTGGCCCTAAATTCTCACGGCCATAAAATTTCGGGCCCGAAATCTTCGGCCTGTATTTTTAACCCTAAACAGACCTGCAAAACTGCCTAAACTACTATACAAGCACCATCCTAACTCTCTCTATTACTCTGTGTTTGACTCCATTAGAGGCACTAATTTATGCTTTAAGGTGTTTGGAAGGAATTTGGCATCTACTTGGCAAGTACATTAAAGGGCTCTCCCCTTGGGACAACATTGGATCCTAAAGAAGTTAGGAGATTGGACAAAGGTGACAGTAGTCCAAGTCTCTTATGTGATTGCCTTTCACTAGCAAGCCTAGCCTGCTAGTTTGAACGGTAACATTTTTGGTGCCATTATTGGGGCCATTTCCAAGTTCGTTGAAGTGTTGAATTTAGGTCCTTGGCACAAACGACATTTGGTGAGCCTCGAGATAAGTCTTTGTTTGATATCATCACATTTTTCTTTGAAAACTAATCTTGCAAGTTTTCCTAACGACTCTGATTAAAGACACCTCCTCCAATATTCAAGTACATTCTTGTTTTGTACTTGATGAGATTTGTTTAGTCTAACTTGACAGATCTCCCCTGGCGACTCCCATTGAAGAAAATCAAAAGAAGTGCTCTACAAGAACAAGACCAAGAGGTAAGCTTTGCTTTGATAAAATTTTGTTAAAGGCTAACTTTGCAGGCGACTCCACTGAAGAAAAGATAAAGAAGTTCAAAGCAAGCAATCCCAGGCAGAAGATATGGGGATTCTTGATCCATTTGACTTCTCAAACATTCTAGGATACCCGAATAAGTTTGACAAACATCGTTGTCTGAAATCTATCCCAATGTTCCACAAGGGTGAAGATACTATTACAGCACACGTTACGAAGTTCAAAGAAGTTCTAGTGGCATGGGATATCACAGATGAGGACACCATTATGCAGTGGTTCGTAATGTCCTTCGAAATAGGAGGTAATCAAGATATGGACGCTTGGTATGATGGACTCCCTCCTAAGGGGATATCTTCATTTCTCCAACCGGTTGAGGCATTCTGCGATCAATGGGATCCCAATACTAAGGAAGAAACCCTGAAGATTATAAAGGACGATCATATGGATATTGATGAACGGGTCTCAAAAGAGCATGAAGCAGTCCTTAATGAGGAAGTTCATGACGAAGATCAAATCTTGGAAGGTTTGCTTGAAGAAGCCATTGTTCAAGACTTGGTGAGTGACATAATAGCCCTTATGACCAAAGATGAAGGGATTCCTGAAGACGAAGATGAAGTTTCTCTGGGAAATGAAAACCAAGAAGCCTTAGTTGAAGAAACTAAAGAATATACAGAAATGGTGAGTTCTCTAATATCCTCGAGTTATGGTTTCTTATGATATTTTGGCTCTCTTGGAAGATAATAACAGGTTTGTGGAAGACGGTGATTACTGGAAGTTCCTTGGTCCACCGGTGTACGATTCTTCAAGTCCTTGTAGCATCATGGTCGACCCTCTCCCGAGCACACGTTTGGGTGAAGAAGCCTACTCTGCCATCAATGAAGAATGGATCAACACTTTTGCTTTGCTTGATGATGGATTAGTGCGAGATGTGGTTCATGTTGTCGATGGCCATATGCAGAGTGTTTCCACTGTCTTCCAGCGAATGGTGTCCCCATACCAGTACTTCCAACACTATCTTGCGGGAAGTTGTGTAGAAGTAAATCAGTCCATGGTGTGCCTTAATCAGCAGCATTCTTCAAGAAGTGCTCAGCCCCTTTCTGTTTAGTATCGATAAGTTTCCAACGATGCATTTCAACAAAACCAATACAGGTATGTGGACAGGTATGCTATTTACTTCACATTGCCAGGATATTTATTGTTTGTCTTTTCGCTTGAATTGTGAAGGTGTGAATTACGTGGCTGATAATTTCAAAATTTCAAAGATTATTAGAGATACTAACATGATCATTACAAAGATGAACAATATGCTTGCGTATTCAAAGCAATGCTCAAGCAGGCGTAGGGACAGGTTGCAGCTAGCATATGAAGATTAGTGAGGTCCACCTTTGCAAATGGTCTCCCAAGTTCAAAATCAGATGACCGGTTTCATGCAAAAAAAATTCTCAATGTGAATGTATGATGAAGATGGCCCATACATAAGCCCAGTAGAAGCATGGATAAATGAAGCTTGTGAAAGCAATCCTTCTCCTTGGTAGCAATATCAAAGCTTCCAGGTTCCCACAATCATCCAGCTTTCCTTCCCTATCCTGATGAAGATTCTGGTATGTACTCGACTTATCATCAATGAGATCTTATTATGGATCGTCTCTAAAGACAAAGGAAAAAGATCAGGTATGAATTGCCTACTCAGCTGGCTACATTGGTGGTATGATTTCACTTAACCCATTCTGATTATCATGTTTAGCGTAGGTAGGTTTAGTTGCATTTGAGTTTGGCATATATTGTTACCCTTGCAATGCATTTGTCATTCTTTCATGTTTAGTTATTTGCATTTCATGCCATTATACTGAACAAGGCAGGACAGAAATGTCTGCCTCATGGTGCTTTTAATGCCCTTGGATATTTGGTATGTGTGTAAGTCTACAGGTATCCAAAAGAGTCACTGGTTCTCAAGCACTCCCAAGAAGAGCACTTGTCCCGCAATTGGTTACGCTATACTAGTACCAGCTCATCAAATGTCTACCCAAGGAGAGGGGTCATTTTTTTCTTCAAGGCCGTGATGGGGGTGTTACCAGCTAAGTTGTACTTAGTTGGACTATCAAGTGAGCGGGAAAGGTTGAACATTTTACATGTTCATTTTCAGTGATTTGATGTCCAACAAGCCTTTTTAAGGGCCCCTTTTTTTATTTTTTCCACATGTCCACGCCCTGCGGGGTTTGTAATAAAATGTACTGGCATGGTGTTTTATGTAAAGGACTTGGTTCCCTAGGACTTTTTGATCAAGTCGGGTATTCCAAGGAGTTTTTTCACTTATTAATTATGTCTTGCAAATTTTGCATAACATAATTTTTGAGTTTTTCTCTTGCTCCTCCAAAGCTGGAATGCCTGGTGAGATTAACGAGCCTTAGGGGGTTATTAAAGTCCATGGGTCAATGTATATGAACATGCTAGGCATTATTTTGAGTCGTATGGACATGTGCTAGGCCCCCCTAGGTTTTTTTTAGTTTCCGGCGAAAAAAAAAATTTCGTGTTTTTAAGCCATTTTTTAATGGTTTAATTAAAAAATTTGTAAAAGGCATAAAAGTGTGGTCTAGGGGTCATTTTTTGCCATGGGGGTACTTGTTTTCTAACTCAGAGCACCCACCAGACCCCAAAACCCACTTTCTATAGTCTTAGACCCATTTATTTTTCACTTATGCTAAAAAAAAATTAAAAAATGAAAAAGTGGAGAAAAAATAAAAATCAAAATAAAAAAATTGAGAAAAAGTAAACTCCATAATTATGGGGATTTGAAGTCAGAAATAAATCACCACTGAATAAGGAATGTTTTAAGTTGATTTGTAAGACATTTGGGGCAGCCAAATTAGTGGAGTGACTCCCCACTTAAAGGGGGGTGCATTTCCTCATGAGGGGGGCGCATTCCCCAAGTGGAGGAGCCCACGAATTGAGGAGTTGTGCAACATATTTTATGGCAACCTTGGGGCTGCGTTTTGGCAGCAAAGAATGAAGAATGGGATAGCCTCTATCTCTCCACAAGTTATGCCACCCATTTCTCCATTCTTCTCCTCAACTTGGGCGCACTCCCTCTCTTTGTTTTTCTATATAAACTTGGCTGCCCACTCCATTCTGCTCTAGTTGGAGTTGGAATTGTTTTATCTTTGCTATTGAATAAAGAAGATTTTGGAGGTCCACATGTGTGATGCTTTGTGAGTGGTTGATAGACTTCATGGCATGAGGTAATCTATAGCTTAGACAATTTTGTGCAAGCATTTTCAGCCATCTTCTAGCTTGTAAGAAAGACTAACTAAACTTGTTTGTATTAGTTACTTCTTCCATGTGTCATTTCGATTAGAGATTTAAATGTATATGTTTCATTTGTTTATGCTCATATTGTTTTAATTTCTAGCCATATGCATTTCTAGATTTGATGGGTTTTTTGTGAGTGTCTTTAGCTATAGGTTGACAGGTTGAAGAAGAAGATAGCTTGCTTGCTCTCTTTTTCATCATTTGTACATGCTTTAGTGGATCTTGCCCTCAGTGTCCCACTTCCAAACCTTCAAAGATTTCTGAGCTCACATGTCAATCTGCTTCTTTTCTCTTTCTCAGCAAATACAAAAAAAATTCTAAACTTTTCTTGGTTACTTTGGTTTGCATATCTCAAATCTTACTCTTTTTTGCAATATCATAAGTAGATCTGAAATTATACTAAGAAATCTGATCTATTTCGTTTACAAAGTCTTTATCTTTCATAAATTAGATCTCTTCATTTTTCAAGCATTTTACTTTTCTTAACTTGTCAAAAAATTGTTAAATTTTAAAAAAGTTTGAAAAGTAGTGATTAGATCTGATTTTAAAAGTTTATTTGGCTGTCATAAGAGCTTAGAATTTGCAGCTCATTGAGTTTGCAAAGACCCTAAGGAGACAAGCCTCACAGCTTGTCTCACTTAGTTCTTTTTCACATTTTTACTTAGATTTTTTTTGGGTTTTTAGTAGGTGTCCCAAATACACTCTTAAAGTGTTTTTGGGCATCTTTCACTAATATTTGCTTGTTGGTTTGCAACAATTGATGAACAGGTAGGAGGAGATGCTGGCCAAATTTTGAAGATTCAGGCCATCCGGAGCACAATAAACTTTATTTCTCAAAACCGGATACTCTTTCCTTCTGTTATTGTAAGCCACTGAGTCATTTTACAAGACTATGGCACTTCTATATTGTATTGTAAAGAATATTAAACTAGAGCAAGTGGGCTAACCAGGGCCCACACCCCATCCCCCCAGGGGGAAACTGTGTCGACTCTTTTTCATGGCGTGATTTTTTTAGTTTAGTTTTTTCTTTTCGGCAATTTAATAAAAATCAACTAGGGGGATTAAAATTAACCTCGTTGGTCTGTTCCTTTGGCGGCCCAGAGTTCACTCGGGACATAGTTTTCTAATTTTTTTACAATTTTCACTTTTTTTTACAATCCAAAACACCCCCTTGCTTTCCCGAAGTAAGGTTTCGGGACAAGGGCTTGCCCGAGTACTGACCCGAAAAAGAGACTCTTGGGGCTTTAAAAAAGTAAAATTTGTGTTCATAAAAAACTTAAAATTTCCAAGGCTTTTTCCCCGTATGCTCTGTGGTCATTGCAGCTCAGTCTGAACATGCTGATCACACTAGAAAGGGATTAAGTGACTAGTAATAGGATCTAACACACCCCAATAAACCACCTACTTGTGAAAATCCGGCACAATCGATTATTCCTCTTTGGTGGGCAAATTTCTCAAAGGATGCGGGAACCACTAGGTAGCGACCTCTTGGAAACCGTTAGACTATACCCTCATTTGGTATAATGTTGAACATCTCCCCGAGACTCCAATCCAGCCCACATGTCTGAGTGAGAAGCCACCTGGTTGAATTCCGGACATATTCCCGGTGCCTTTGGGTATATCGGGAATCCCCCAACCTTAATAAAAAGATCCATTACCACACTAATAATAAAATTAACCAAGAACAATCGCACAACATTGTCATTTCAGTTTCAAGCACTTTTCTGACTCCATTTATCAGCACTGGTCTTACTATATACATTTTATGATGATGGATGTTTATATTATAAAATGACAATGATGATGTTGAACTATAAATGATCTTATCTTTATATGGTGCATTACTCTTGTGTTCCAAAAACTCTCTAACTCCTAGATTAGTTGTTTTGTCTTTCATAGATTAAACACCTTAGTTTTATTTTAACTTTTTAGGGTCCACCCCCCTTGGCTTCGCTAGGAGTAAGCCTAGACGGAGGAGTCGAATTTTAGGTGACAACACTTGACTCTGGCTTGCCCCCAAGGCCACACCAGCGGCTTGAAGACTTTTGCCGCGTTTTCCCAGGTGTGAAACCAAGCGGCAGCAGGGGGGTATTATCTACACTTCTTGAGGGTTGGTTATGGCCAGAACCTTTGATTGTTTTTTTAGGAGTACTATGGCTTAGTGGCATTGTTGATTACCTCATTCTAGGGCTTGTAGCCCTGAAGTTGGTGTGCGAGGCTCCTAGGGCCAGGTCACTGGGTCACATGACCCCCTACTTGTTTTCCACACAAGTGACAATGTTTCAGCTCTGAGGCACTTGCCTCCTCTTCTGGTCACCCTATGCACCCATCCTGGCCCCTCTCCAGCAGAGCGCCCTCTCTCCTTGGTGCCTTCTCTCATCCTTGGTCACTAGGCCCACAAGCTTGTAAAGGGGGTACGCTGAGGGTTTTTCAACACTATTGGGGTTAGATGGGGCATGACGTTCCCCCCCTACTCACTCCATCCTTCAAAGTGGAGCCATTTGTTCAGTTTTAGCTATTTTCATCAGTTTTGGTAAACTATGGGGAAAATACCCCAAGTCACCCATGTATTAGAATATTTTAATATTACTTAGGTTTCAATTTCAAATTGACATGTAGGCTTGGATAAATTAGAAGTCTTGTGATAAGATGGGTATAAATAGGCCATCTTAATTCATTTGGAAATCACAAAACTTGGGATCAAATATGATACTTCTTCTTTTTATCTTGCTATATGGGTTTGTGATGTGATGCACACCTCTTGGAGAGTCTCTTCTTTGGATTGTGAAGTGAAATGTGGATGAATGCTAGGGTTTTTCTTTTACACATACATGTTGATGCTAGAATGGTTGGATGGAACTCATGCACAAAGGTGATCTATGGTCTTTCTTTGTTCATCTTTGTTGAATCTTGGTAAAAATATCTCTCTCTGTTGAATGTTGCTATGCTAGCGCATTCTATTTGTTGATTAGGGCTTAATTATCAAGATTTTATCAATTTTGTATGGTTAGAAGACGTTCTCTTGAAGAAGTCTTCTTTGTAAACGGCCTTGGATCTCTACTTTGCTATTTGTTAAGCTCTCCCAATGAACCCTAGGGGTTGGTGGTGGATGTCCTAATTTTGCAAGCCTAGAGGAACTCTTCTTGTAGGGACGTTGATCATTGATCCCTTATGCCCTGGGATTGAGACAAGAATCATATCCCTTTTCTTGTCACCTTTTTGTTCAAAATTTGATGCATTTTCATGGTAGGATTAGGTTAAATTTTAGGTTTGCAATTTTATATCAAAAAGCCCTAAAAATATAAAGAAAAAAAAAATTGAATTCCCTAAAATATCGGCCTTAAAGGTTTGGCCCTAAAATTTCGGCCCTAAAATTCTCGTCCCTAAAATTTCAGCCTAAAAATCTCGCCCCTAAAATCTTGGCCCTAAAATCTTAGCCCTAAAATTTCGTCCCTAAATTCTCGCGGCCCTAAAATTTTGGGCGTGAAATCTTCGACCTGTCTTTTTAACCCTAAGCAAACCTGCAAAACTACTATACAAGCACCATCCGAACTCTCTCTATTACTCTGTGTTTGACTCCATTAGAGGCACTGATCTATGCTTTAAGGTTTTTGGAAGGAATATGGCATCTACTTGGCAGGTACATTAAAGGTCTCTCCCCTTGGGACAACATTGGAACACGATGAAGTTAAGAGATTGGACAAAGGTGACAGTAGTCCAATTCTCTTATGTGATTGCCTTTCACTAGCAAGCCTAGCCTGCTAGTTTGAATGGTAACATGATGCATTGGTTTTGTGAGCATCCCAAGGTTGTAATAGATGAAAACCAACTTCTCCAACCTCTCATGCTCCAACCTGTTCCGCTTTTTGCTATGGATGTGCTCAAATACCGACCAATTGTGCTCATAACCTAAAGTGTTGCAGGGTTATTTCAAAACTCTAATGGCAAATTCTTGTAATTGTGGTGCCTTAGAGCCACAATCTATCCACAATGGGCTGTAAAAATTAAAAGCAACAAAGATTACAAGTTTTGCAATGCCAAAATTGAAAAAGAGAACTAGCAAATTTACAAGCTAAGTTCTAACAATTTAGTTTTTACAAATTGAATCTTTGTAGTTTGTACTTAGATGGCATTTTCTTGTCCTTGAGACGCTAGGTTGAGGTGAATCCAAACATGCCAGATGCTTCTTTGTACAAGTCACGTTGCATGTTGATTTTGTGCTGAATATCTTGATCAGGGAACATCTTCTCAATGCATATCATGACACCTCTCATCACCTCCTAATATCTTTTAATGAGACTCTGGATGATAGAATAAGTTCAAATTGAGATATGCTCCTGCTACATGCAATGGTGAATGTAGCTGCTTGTCCCACCTAGAATCAATAATTTCCCATATAGGGAGATTTTTTTATGAATCCCCCTTGTAGAAAGTCGTAATGGCCTCTTTGGCCCTATCCATGCCCTCATAAATGTATCCCATTGCAGATTTCTCTCCATCCATAATCCTCAAGACTTTTACAAGTGGCTCAGTGAAGTTGACAATCTCAATGACTTTCTCCCACAAACTATCTCTTAAGACTCTAAGAGAGACACCTTCATAGCCACTGCATCTGGCTTTGTGCTATCTTTCCAAAATAGCCATTGTTGGCTACAAAACATCTGTCTCAAAGCTTGGTACTCATTCAAAAGGATTTGGAGGGAAAGAAAGGTTGTGGCAAACCGTGTGATAGCAGGGCCACTGAGCTCACCCTCTTTGAATTCCCTTATAAGGCTCAACACCTAAGCATGGTTATAAATATACTTGGTTATTTGTTTGCACTCTTAAACAACAGCTTGCACCCATTCCATCTTCCTGATGTCCTCCAGCATCAAGTCTATGCAATGGGCAGCACATGGAATCCAAAAAATGGTGGGGTACTTTGCAGAAAGCAACCTTTCAACTACCACATAATTTGCAGCGTTGTCCGTGATTACCTGGACAACATTTGTTGCCCCAACTTCCTCCACAACATCAACCAACAACGAAAATATGAGATGTGCATCCTTTATATGCAAGGATGCATCAATGGATCTTAGGAACATGATTCCTTTAGCGCAAGCTATAACAAAATTAATGATTGTTCTGCCCCTTTGATCTATCCACCCATCAGACAAAACTGTGCAACCTGTAAACTTCCATGAGTTTTTAATGGTCTCCAATTGTTCATTAACACACTCGAGCTCCTCATCTAGCTCTTTTCCTCTACGTGCATTATAGGAAGGGGCATTGTATTCAGGGCCAGCAACTGCAATGGCATCTACCATGGGCTGATAAAAATAAGACTTTGCATAGTTAAATGAAAGGTTGTTATGGTGCCAAAACCTCCTCACTGCCATATCTACCTCCTTCCTCGTCTTTTCATTGAAGCTCTCCAAGGTTGGTTGAGATCCTCAAGCTGTACGAGGAAGGAAGAAAGAAAAAGTTATACTTTTGTTTGTTGCAACAGTTGATGTGGAGTTTCCCATACTTGGAGTTGGATTCGATAGTTCCATCGAAAATCTACCTATCATGGAAGTTTCAAACTTGTATCTTGCCCTCTTTTCACTGTGTTCTCTAATGGCATCCAAAGTAGCTACCATTTCGACTATGACTTCATCAGGGCATTTGTCACAAACCACCACATCTTTGCAAACAATTCTTGCTAGGTGGTATTTCAACCTATTTATGACCCCAGACATTTGGGTGGAGCAAAAATTGTAAATGACCTTGTGGTCATCATCGGGAACCACCCGAACACAATATTGCCATGCTGGATCAAGACCCCTTCTAGCCTTGGCTTTAGGTGGCATGTAATCTGGATTGCAAAAAAAAAATGTTCTACATTAATGAACAATGATTATCAATGATCATACATTTATTTCTAAATTTAGATTTTAAAATTTTTTACTTATTTAATGTTTTTTTAAAGTGTGGTCCTGTGCGCTGAGATACTCAACAACAGGGCATAAAAACAAAGTTTATTTTCATGCCTTGTGGCCGAGTATCTCAGCCACACAGGCCTGTGGGCTGAGTAGAGTGTTCTCTACTCAACCCACAAGCCCTGTTGCTAAGTATCTCATCCCATAGGCCTATGTGGCTGAGATACTCGGCTCTACTTAGCCCACAGGCCTGTGTGGCTGAGATACTTAGCCACAGGGCATAAAAGTAATACAATACAAACTTTATGCCCTGTGGCTAAGTATCTTTGCCCACAGGCCTATGTGGCTAAGATACTCAGCCACAGGGCATAAAAACAATACATACTAACAAATTTTGTATTGTTTTTATGCCTTGTGGCTGAGATACTCAACCACGGGGCATAAAAACAATAACAACAAACTAAAAAATATGACAAATAAAATCAAAAAATGAAAAAAACAAACAAAAATGGAACCTGGTCTTGAAACTTGATGACTTCGCCCTCCTTCTCAGTGTCAGACAACCCTCCTTCACAATATCAGATGGCAGTTGCAGAGTCTAGCCTCCTTCAATGGTCAAACCATGGGCGTTCTCCTGCTCTAGTTCCACGACTCCACTCAACAGCGAATAGTAGAATGAGGAATGAAGTTGTGGGACTTGTGAGAGGTGTTTATAGCCTCTTCCACATTGGTTTTCCCTCCAAAAACATATACCCCCAAGCCCCAATGATCAAGCAAATCAAAAGAAAAAAATCAAGTCCGCTTTCATTTCCGCAGGGTTTTTTTTTCCTCTGCTTTGTCGAGTCCAAGCGAGTCAGCGTGAGTCTTGGGATAGTAGGCCGAGTTTTCGGCGAGTAGGTCGAGTCAGCCGAGTTTTCAGCGAGTAGGTCGAGTCAGCCAAGTTTAGGGCGAGTATTCTCCAAGTAACTGTCTTGGGGGTTGACTCAACCTTACTCGTGAGTACTCGTGAGTCTTGGGCGAGTGGTGCTTCATTGGGCTTTATGGCCTGTAGAGTCCAAAAAACAACATGCTATGAATCATGATGCCACTACATCATGATCATACATCATACATCAATGATCATACTACATACTACATACTAAATAGTCAACTATCATACATCACTACTAGAACTAGAAGAAGAAGAACTAGAAGGACTAGCAATGGCATCATCATTTGGCTCAGGCTCGAAATCCTAAGGCTCAAGATCATCTACAACTGTAGTAGTACTACTAGATGAACACCCACGTTGCCTAGAAGCACGAGGTCAACTAGTTCCTGCGATGCCTGGAATCTCTGCATCTACACCTACATGAACTGATGGTAATAGAGGATCTACATCAAGTCCTCCATTTCAATATCCATATCCAAATCAGCATCATGATAAAACTTTGGCACTTGAGTCTCCACTACCCAATATGAGGTTGGATCAATATCATCCAACACAATAGATTTAGGCCCTAGGGTTAGGTTAGATTAGGAAAAAAACAAAAAAACGAAATTGCTGAGTGTTTTCAAGTCCATGGACCCCACATGCCGGAGAGGGAAAAATCAGCCAATTTTTTACATGGATCGACCGATCTGAGCGGTTCGGTACCAAACAGATTTGAAGGCCGATTCAGATCGGTTTGTTGTCAACTCAATGAATCAGCCGATTCCAAAACCAATTTTTCTGATTTTTAAAACTATGATTCAACCCCATATATGCCCCCTTAGGGTCATATCATATACCTTTAACCCCATATATGCCCCCCTTGGGTCATAACAGCCTCAAGTTCAGACAATGGGAATTCCTGTAGACCTGTTACTGTCACAAATTTCCATTCCAATGTTTAATGGATTTGTGTCTCAAATGTTAAAGAACTTTCTAACACAAATATGATGTGCATATCTAGAGGCTTATCACTGGAAAAGGATCTTGTTATCTGGATTGCTAGCTAATATGTGGAACTATCTCCAGCTTCGCCCCAAAACATTCGATATTTCTAGGGGTTTTCCATTTTGATTTTGGAGATGGGAACTAGTGATTTTGGAAGTTGGACCGTGGTTATGGGGGAAGGAAACTCTCTATATGAAACCATGGCATCTAATCTTCAATCTTGGGACAGAAGAATTTGTGACTATCCCAATTTGTGTTAGACTTCCAAATCTGTAATCAAAATTTTGGTATGAAGCGGTGTTCAAGAGCATAGGAAATCATCTGGGAAACCGGAAATATGATGTGCATATTTAGAGGCTTATCACTTGAAAAGGATCTTGATACATGGATTGCTAATATGTGGAATTATCTCCAGGTTGGTCCCAAAGGGCCAAAACATTCAATATTTCTAGGGGCTTTTACATTTTGATTTTCAAGCTGGAAGAAGATAAACTAGTGATTTTGAAAGTTAGACCATGGTTGTGGGGGAAGGAAACCACCTGTATAAAACCATCGCATCCAATCTTCAACCCAGTAACAGAAGAATTTGAGACTATCCCAATTTGGGTTAGGTTTCCAAATCTGCGATCAAAATTTTGGTATAAAGTGGTGTTCAAGAGCATTGGAAATCATCTGGAAAGTATCTAAGAATGCAATCTCTTGTGGGAGGTCACGTTTCTTATGCGAGAAATGGCTATTAGCAAAGGACTCCCTTAGGAGACAACTCTGGAGGTTGAAGGATGTACTTGACAGTAGATCTTACATTATGAAAATATCACCTTTTGGGGTAGAATTTTCCATTCATATATGGACATTTAGCCCTAAACTGTCCTCGTCAAGTTCCAGCAGATAACCACAGAGAAGAAGAATTTCAACAGGTGAGAAAAAGGGGAAAAAAAAAAGAGAATGGGTTCGGCAACCAAAGCTAAGAAAGTTAAGGATCTTGGAAATCCTCAAACTGATACAGAACTCGGAAGATAACTCCATTTGGACAACAACAAAGACAATGAAGGGAAGGAAACAATCTCGAAATAAAAGAGGTAGATATCCACCATGGAACTTAAAAGACAAGGGAACAGCATAATAAAGATTCAACATCCACAAGGGAATCATAAAATGTGGAGGAAGATCCAAAAGAAGGCCAGCGAGGAAACCCCAAAGAAAAGCTGTATCATAAACTGGAAAAGAAGAAGCAATGCAAATTTATCAGAATAAACTCACTCAGAAGAAGAACCAGAAGAGGATGAAAATATGACAATAAGAGACTTCCTAATGAAGGTTAGGAAACAAGGGCAGCAAAATGAAAAAGAAAATTTCCCCTGAAAAAAGGCAAAATGAGTTGAAATTTAGCATGTCCTTAAAAGCAAAGGCAGTTTTACAAGCTGTTATGGAAGCATAGCATCCCTATGTGTATAGTCAGGGCAATGTAAAATTTGTAACTTTAATTAAAAACTTCACTTTGTTTCTATTTAAAAAAGCAGTTTGTCACTCAAAGACCTCAATCATATGCAAGATAAAATTGGTTCTGAAAGATATCAACCTTACTTCACAATGCACATGGTGGGATTATAGTTACAGATCAATGTAACGTTAAGTTGTTAAATTGGAATATTTCCTTCCAAATTTAGTAAACCTCCTTTAACAATATTATCTTAAAAGTTAAACCCCCTTTGATATATCTTCAGATGATAAAAATAAGACAAAAAGAGATTGTTCCTCCAAAACTATTATAGATGTGTATGCCTTATAATAGCTTCTTGATTGCCTTTATACATCCAAGAATAAATTTAATCAATACCCTCACATAGTGTCCAAAAAATTCTCCTCTTTGATGAGTTCATTGCATAAAACATAACTAAAGGATGTTAGAACTTAGAACTATGGCACCAAACCTGACAAATGAACCTACCTTCCTCATATAAGATGGATGATCACTCATTTAAAATACAGTAATGTGCCCAATTATTGTCATGCAATTTGAATTTAAAACCACCAATAGGTAACTGGTTTAGGTGGTTGCTGAAAAATACTCCTGGCTTTAGGTTATCTCCTTGACACTGGCATACTGGAGAAACATAGATGGGCAAAACCAATCTACCAAGAGCATGTAAGACATATTCCAGTCATCGACTTGATCCCTTCTTAATTTGTGAAAGTAAAAATCGTTCTAATGTAATGAGGCAGTCAGGAGAAACTTTTACCATGAATTGTCCTACAAATATCCAATTACAGTAATAGATCAGACATGTATCTCCTTTTTGAAACACAGTTGAAACAATGGCAATATGGGTGTTTTTTAATTAATGGAGGGAAAGGACTCAATGACCTCACCCATCTGTCTGGAGACACTTGATCTTCTATTTACATTGAGCTTCAGCAAGAGACTTTAATTCTCGAAATTTGCCGAACACCTCATCCTTGATTTTAATGGTGTAGATCCAGAGGAATCAAGAATAGTCATCAATAAAAATGAGGAAGTACTTGGCTGAGGCTCCCCAAAGAGAAGTAGTTGCCATGGGGCCACAAATTTCATTGTGAATCAGTTCAAGGGGCTGGCAAGCACACATTGATTTGTCCTTCAGAAAGGACTCTGTATGTTGTTTACCCATCACATAACTCTTGCCAATACCACTAGGAAGATTGATCCGTGCAAGACCTTCAGCAAGGCGAAGATGGTTCATATGTCTCAAGGATCCACAATTGGTGTGACCTAAACGAAAAATGCCATAGCTTACAGTCATAATCTGCATTGGCCACCATTGCAATGAACTTACTGGAAGCTGGAGGTGAAGAATTCTTCCCCCACTTGTACATATGTTTAGACTCATCACAAGATCCTAAAGCAATCACTTTGAGCCCACTGTTAATATCTTTGACAACCCATCTCTCTGGCCAAAATTCCATCTTTTTTATTGGTATGTGGTGATGTGGTAGATAGAATAAATTCGGTCCAGCGGCCAGCCTCATGAACATGGATAATATCTTCATACTTAGCATTGCAAATCACAATATTGTCGCAACCATAAACTGAGAGAGTTGAGTCGTCACAGATAGTTAACTTCTCCTTTGTGTTGATCAATGTAATCAGAGAAAAGGTGCTTCTGCTTCGGGCATATGTCTCATAGCCCCATAATTTGCAATCCATTTTTGTGAAGAAGTTGAAGACAATGGAGCAAAAAGCACAACTAGATGTGCAGAGTTAGAAGAACCAGTCGTGTCTTCAAAGAGCTCATTGTTGTTAGTTGTTTGCCTAGCAATTTCTTCAATCTTTTAAAGATGAAGACAAATCTTGAAGGAATGACCCTCGTTATGGCAATAAAAGAACATTGTCCTCTTCTTCTTTAAGGATTTGGGAGTTTCCCCTGCAAACTCATACTTGCATGAGGATGTAGCAACTTTAGGATGAGCTTGATCTCTAGGGGTTAGTTCACCCAAATTTCTAGGACCTCCAAATGACTTGATGGTTGATAGGTTTACATCATCTAAAGTATACAAAGCAGGGGCCTTGACAAAAAGAGGAATGTGGGAAAAGATAGCAAATTGTTTGAATGCAGGAGAAAGATTGAACAATACTCACAAATTCTGAATCTGATTTTTCCTTGTCACTGAATGTAATAATGTCAGCTTTTGGGTTCTTGAACCTTACAATATACTCCTTGACACTAGGGAAGTGAGCCTTCTTGAGATTGGAGAGCTTAGTTTCAAGTTGATTGACTTGAGGAGTGTTCATTACTGCAAAGAAGGGTTGTCATTTGATCAGCCCAAATATGGTAGTTGGTCCCATTAAGATGGGGAAAAAGCCATTTTCCATCCATAGAGGCACAAGACACCAACTCAAACCTTAAAAATCTGCAGTATTTTGGATGAAAAGAGAGAAAGAGGAGGATGCTGCTCTAGAAAAGGTCACAGATCTGCAAAAAACTCCCCTTAAATCCACAGAAAAGACCAAAAAACTGCCCAAGGAGGGCACTGGTGAAACAAAGGGTACAGGCCCTAGGAACTTGTTTGTTCTCCCAAAAAGGAGTGTTGAAACACTAGTTTCCGACCTGAAACAACCCTAAAACAGCACTGGAAGCCCTAGTTTCAGATCTGAAACAGCCATGAAACGATGCTAGATAGAGAATGAAGAGTCCTCACTCGCTTCAATACCATGTTGATATCATAAGATGGTGGATCTATGGTGAAACCTGCAATAAACCCTAATGCAGGCAAGCAGAAAAAACAGTAGAAATGAAACAGCACTTAAATGATGAACACAAGAGATTGTTGTAATACCAAAACATATGAACAAGAGAAGTGCACTAGAGGAACATTGCCCTTAGGACTTGGATGAATGAACTACAAATGAATGTGCTTTCATACACCTCTTTTAGGGTTAAGGGCACTAACCCCGAGATGGTGACTAGGCCGAGCAAGTCAAATAGAGAAAAACACAATAGAGTGGGTTAATTACCCATATGTAGGCTCACTAAAGCCACCATATGTTTTGGGCCTAAAGAGCAGCGTTCCCCACCTTTTGCATCTCAGAGTCCAGAATTAAGTCATAGTAGCAGGCCAGTAATAGACTGGAGAAGTCACAGACATTACGAAATCCCTGTAATGACACATTGGCAGAATAGAGACTTTCTGCAGGCTCTGTATATTTATATTCAAAACATCTACATGCATAGCTGGGCCACTTGTACAATTTTGCAGTTTAATATAAAAAAATGTTTCTGTTCAAACAAAAATCATAATAATGAGTCTCTGGGTGAAAGTTAATAGTATCGTTGATCATACAGTATCATATAATATCTGAGTTATTTTTACACAAATCTAGGATGTCTAAAATTCTCCTTTAAACCTAGTTTTTGCTGTAGGCTTCTTCTCTTAGGGATCACCAAATACTAAAATCTTCTATAAATGTAAGCTAGAATGTTATCATGCAAGGCAAATTTACTTTCAAAAGCATGATCCTACAGATTCACTGTAACTAGATCACATAAATGTAATTCTCCTTGGAATGTGGCAGAAGATTGAATAGAATGAGATAATGTGAACCACAAATCCTATGAAGATTCCAGATAAATAACAAACAATTGATATTTTGCAAAGTACCAAGGAGAACCATCAAAAAAGTGTTAAAAACCTACTATGATGCATGCCCTTCGGACTAAAGAATGCATCCACAGTGTTTTATAGAGTGGTGGTTGTTGCAAAAAATTAAACATCAACAATGACCACAATGAGAGGAAGGCCTCCAACAGTCCAATTCATCATTGGAATACAGAGCTGTACAGATGAAAAATTAGATCCCTAAAAGCCCACAAATCAATCACAACATATCTAGTTGGACAGTCGTGTAACCAGAGCTACAGACCAGCAGTTGCTACAGGCCACCCATGTGGATGGCAGATCATCTGCTTTCAAATAATGTTATCAAAGCAAAGTAAGTAAAACGCACAGAAGAAGCAAACGTTTTATACTTGAGGGTAGTGTACTTGTTTAGGGAAATGTGAGCAGGAAGAATATCTTCAACTTTACATATTATCATTTTAAAGATTGAATTAATTAAATTTTGGTATGTTGTTATTCATTAGCATGAATTGAGTTGACTTGACCCCTGAAAATGACCAAAGTGGAATATACAAATTGGAAACGGATGAGTGAGGAGGCAAATCAAAGAAAGCGTGTACAGCAGAACCAATTTCTATATAGAATGTTATCTTCTGAAGTGATATAGATGGTTGAGGAATCATAATACAGTGCACTACAGAGCCATTATATAGATGTTTTTCTTATATCTGCATTTTGACCGATGGATGCAGCCTTTGGTACCAAAGATGCTCTAAACGTTGAGAAAGAGAGAGATAAGTGGATGCAGTGACCAGTCCATACAAGGATTAAAATGCACACTAGAAAACTTGTTGAAGAAGAGGCAGCCAAGTGGCAAAACTACAATCATAATAAGATGCTTTGAGGGCAGTAGCCACACAAAAATAATCTAGTTTCATAAATAGGCACAAAAATGGGTATGCCATGATCGACAGTACCACACAACCCCAGGCTAGTTAAAACTTAAAACCAAGTAACTGACCTTAACTTCAAGGCTAAAGATGGCAGTGTCCACAAATTCGAATGCACAATATGTATAAGTACAATTTCTCAGAATGAAGCATTTCAAAGAAATGAAAGATTCACACTATAAGTCATACACAGCTTAGTGAGATATTGACGAAGAAATGCATCCACTTTTATCAAATAGGAAAAAAAATAAACTGGTAAGAGCCTGGTTTTCATGTAACTTTTGATAGGAATTGTGTTGATGAGAAACCCATACATGGGGTTTCGTGTTGCCCTTATCAATTACGATGGGCATGTTAACAGATTTTATTCAGGCCTCGCTGCAGACAATGTAACCAGTAATTACGGGCTCCCTATGAAATATCTTCAGACCTCACAAACCCTCTAGATACGTCAGCAAGAGAAAAACAGGTCAACAGACAATATTTTTAAGTAAGAATGGGTTTTCCAGATCTGGATTCTCTACGATTATGTTAAGTACGGGTTCCATCATGTGGATGAACGGAACAGAAGAAACCTATGACCAAAAACTAACTGCAATCAACCGTGAATTGGTGAATTTCCATGAAATGTGTGGCATATTTGGGTATGCATTGTCAGATCTGAAATAATATCAAAATTAATGTGGGGAAGCGACTCACAGATTAGTAGAAGGGCCCTTGTTGTAACATAGTCTGACCAACAGAGAGGCCAAGATTCCGCTGAGGATGAAAATGAGGGTCGTCACCAGGAAACCCATTGTCTGCAATTCGATCCCCCAGAGCCTATGGTTCGCTGCTACAGGAGGTATCAACGTCTGGGAAAGAGACGGAATGAGTCTGGCACTAATAGAATTATTTGATTATTTGAACATCCCAGACAAGTCTGTGCGTTCATGGAAGAAGTGATGGACATGATCCGAGCGGTGTTATACGCAATGCCAATGGTAAATCCAAATATATGTTTTTTGGGGTTTTTTTTTTAAGTTATAAGTAAATGGTCTAGAATCTACAAGCATATATTATATCAAAAGCATTTTTAAGCCAAAGGTAAAAAGGTAAATCCAAATATGTGTTTTTGGGGGATTTTTTTTAAGTTATGAGTAAATGCTCTACAATCATATATTATATCAAAAGCATTTTTAATTTATGTATTGGGTTTAAGTCGGCTTAATAGTTTTTTTTTTTATAAATGAAAAAGTAGTAACTTGTTATTAATTATAATCAAAGTTACATAGAAGAATGAACATCTTATGCTCAATAATCGCGTGATGCCCTCGCGTTGCTCTGCAAGCTCTTTCCCCCGCTAGGCTTCATCGTTTCTGCTCCCTGTGCTTGAGGATGGATCCACCTCTGGATCCTAGCCCAGAGGCCCACGGGTCCTTCCTAGATATGGCCTCTAGGGCGTTGGTGGCCTCCACCCCCCAATCTCCTCCCCTCGCGCCCTCCTCTGGTGATGGGTTCGTCAAGCGTTCGGAAGCTCCCAAGATCCAGCTCATGTCGGCTGCTTCAAGGTTGAAGGCCCTTGCTCTGAGTGAAAGAGGCTTGATAGGTCAGTTCACCGGGATCTGGCCGTCGCCTGAGACCATGGAAACTTGGATCAAGAAAAATTGGATGCCATTGATCTCAGGGGGCATCCAGCACTGCTTCTGCGGCAAAGGCTATTTCACGTTTTTGTTTGAAGTTAAAGAAGACAGAGATCTCATTTTTTGTAGCGGTCCTTACTTCATGGGGCCTAGGGGGCTCTACCTCAACTGTTGGAGTCTATCCTTTGACTCGGAAAGGGATGTGCCTTCTGTTGTCCATGTTTGGGTCCGTCTGCCTCACCTTCCGTTGCATTGTTGGAATGATGAATCCCTTCAGGCTATCGGGAACGCCCTTGGGAAGTATATCGACAAAGCAGAACCAAAAGGCCCCCTCTTCTCCTGTGCAAGAATCTGTGTAGAGGTGGATCTGGAAAAGAGTCTACCGGAGATTGTAAGCCTTTGTGTGGATGGATGGGGATATGCACAGAAAGTTGACTACGAACAGTTGCCCTTCAAATGTAAAAAGTGCCATGAATACAGCCACTTTGTCAAAAACTGCCCTAAAGCAGCAAAAGAAACCCCTGGAAAAATGCAAGAAGAGGGGGAAAAAAATGGCTGCACAAAACTTGGAACCACGAAAGCAGAAAGCCACTGCAGATACCAAGCAAGTCCAAGCTGAAAAGACAACCCCAATAAGCAATCATTATGCAACTCTGACTGTCGAAGAAGGTGAGATCACTGAACTGGAAATACCTATGGTCAAATCGGGTCTTGAGCAAAATGACACCCTAATCTCCAGTATCATCACCCCCTCTATAGAAGTAGAAAGAACAGACCCTGCGCAGGAGGATTCCTCACATCCCGGAAGTTCTTGGGCTGAAATGGTCAAGCAAAACAAGGTATCCTCTTTTTCTGTCTCTCCTGAATCATCATCAAAAGGCTCACAAGACCATTTAGAATCAGGGCCTCCCACAAACACAAGAGGTAGAAAATCTCAAAGATATCTCCGTGAGCAAGAGGCAGAAAGAGAAATGGAGTTGGGAAGGCAACGAAGCATAGAGGAAACAAAGCTACTTCAATCTGGCAAAAGCTCAGGCAAACCAGAAGGTAGGGCTCGAGCAGGCCTGCAACAAGGGAAGAAATAATGAAGCTGGTCTCTTGGAACTGTAGGGGTCTTGGTGGACCAAACAAAGTTAAAGCAATGAAAGATATCGTTACTCCTAAAAGGCCTCATATCCTACTAATACAAGAGACTAAAATGAGCGATGTGGAGGTTATGGCGCTCTCACATCTCTTTTGGAAAGACTGCCAGGGCAACGCGATTGGCTCCAGAGGTGCCTCTGGGGGTATAACGACTCTTTTTTCAAGTAAGTACTCTATCAAAGTTGTCAAGGAATGTCAGCATTGGATTCTTAATGAATTCTATAGCAAAGATGACCCCGAAGTATATTATGTTTGCAATGTTTATGGGCCTACCCATTACAAGGACAAACAAACCTTCTGGAATAACCTCTCCTCCCTGAAGGATGTTGTCAAAGAGAAGGAACTCATCCTTGCTGGTGATTTCAACACTACAAAGTCGCAGGCTGAGAAGCGTGGTGGCTCTAGAGTCAGAGACCCCTTTGGAGAAAACCTTGAAGACCTGATTTCTGATCTTGACTTGTTGGACCCGTCCTTAAAGAATGGCAAGTTCACTTGGAGTAATAAACGGGTTGGTATGGGACACATTGCCGCCAGGCTTGACCGTTTCCTTATCAACTCCTCTTTTTTGCAAAAAAAACCTCATCCCCGCCTCCTTTGTTGTGCCCTCAGCTGTCTCTGATCATAAACCTATTTCTCTTGCTCTTTTCCCACCTCCCAACCTTGGTCCTATCCCTTTTCGCTTTAATCCTTCCTGGTTACAAGATGAGAAAGCCCTGACCTTAATCAATACTGCTTGGAACTTTCTTTGTTTTGGTTCTCCTAGTTATATCTGGGAGAGCAAACTCATAAATGTCTATTATGCCTTAAAAAATTGGCCAAAATTGGAGTTTAAAAATCCTGGCCATACTAAGAAACAATTTCAATTTGACCTTGCAGCTTTACAATCTGACATGGAAATTGTTGAAATCACCCTAGCACTGCTTAGTCACGAGCAAGAGCTGAATAGCAAAATTCTCAGTGCAGCACGCAAGGAGGAAGAGGAATGGCACATTAAGTCTAGATGGTTGTGGCTCAAAGGGGGGGACAACAATACGGCTTATTTTCACAAGCAAACCAAAGCAAGGCTCAGCTACAATATGATTAAGGAGCTCAGAGATGTTGATGGCTCTAAAATCTTGGATCAGGAAGAAATCAAAGCCCATATTTTTCAACACTTCCAAGAGCTCTATTTGGATAATATTGAGGCCGATCTCCTCACTGAAATTTTGTCCCTCATTTTTGACAGTGAAAATAGAGACCTCACTAAACCGATTTTGGAGTTTGAAATCAAAGAATCCATTTGGTCCCTTCATGCCAACAAAGCTCCAGGTCCGGATGGATTTACGATCAACTTTTATCGAGCGGCTTGGGATATAATCAAGGAAGACCTGAAGAAGATGCTAAACTGGATGTGGAAAAAGGATAAGGTTGGGGGAGCTACCAACTCCTCATTCCTAGCCCTGATTCCCAAAGACAAGAAACCTTTAACTGTTGACCGCTTCAAGCCTATCTCGCTCTGCAACACCTCCTATAAAATTCTTGCAAAAATCCTGGCCACCAGAATGAAGAAAGTCATGGGTCATATCATCTCTGAAACTCAAGGAGGCTTCATTGCAGGTAGACAAATCCTCGACAATATCATTATTGTCCAAGAAGCCATCCACTCCAGCCTGGAGCGCAAGCAACAAGGTATGGCAATTAAACTTGACATGGCAAATGCCTTTGACAGAGTTAATCACTTCTTCCTTTTCGAAATTATGTCAAAGTTGGATTCTCTAATAGATTTGTCAGGTGGATTAAGGCATGCATAAACATTCCCTGGATTGCCCCCCTGGTCAATGGTAGACCAACCAACTTTTTCAAAGCCTCAAGGGGAATTCGTCAAGGGTGTCCTCTCTCCCCCTTTCTATATATTCTGGTGGCGGATTCTCTAAGTCGAAGGCTTCAACACCTGCAAGATATTGGAGACTTAAAAGGTCTGAAAATTGCTAGAGGGGTTTGAGCTGCAAATAATGCCCAATTTGCCGACAATACCATCCTACTTGGGGAAGCTTCCATTACCATTGTTGAACGGTTTAAAAAAGCTATAACTAACTTTGTGTATGCCTCGGACGGTAAAGTGAATGAGGACAAGTCTAAATTGTATGGATGGAACTGCCTTCCAGGAGTCATGGCTAGGATTTCAAGAATCCTCGGTTTTGAAGGGATCACGATTTGGAATTCCTTCAACTACCTGGGCATACCTATCTTCAAGGGGAAAAAAAGAAGACGGACTGGCATGGTTTGATTGATAAAATCAAGAAAAAAATTACTTCCTGGGGGCTCAGATGGCTCAACCCTGCTGAGAAACTCACCTTGATCAAGTCCATCTTATCTACCTATTTGATCTATGCCTATTCGATTTCTTTAGCTCCTAATCAAATCATCCAGGAAATCAACAGAGATCTTCGAAAATTCCTCTGGCATGGTGGCAAGGTAAGTGACACTAAGAAGTTCCATCTGATCAATTGCGATCCGGTTTGCAGCCTGAAGAATTGTGGCAGGGCAGGAGTTAAGGACCCTTCCATTATGAACCTTGCTCTCGGAGCAAAAATCCTTTGGAGAATTGCTACGGATAAGGACGCTTGGTGGAAAAAAGCGCTTCGAAAAAAATATATGACGGGCACTAGAAGCCGGTGCATTGAAAATATGAACATGGAGAAAAAAGGGACTCCTATCTAGGACCTCTGTAAGAAAGCGGCCTTCATCATTCAGGAGAAAATCCCATTGGATTGATGGAAATGGCAAACATATCAAGATCTGGTACGATAATCTTGGGCTAAACTCCCCTACTAATTATAGGCATGAGCTAAGAGATCTCAAGGACTGGTTTGATCGAAACAACGTTCATACTCTGTTCGACATCTCAACCTGGACCAACATCGGTAGATGGGTCGGGTGGAAGAGCTTGGACCTCCCTGATTCTTTGAAACCTAATTACGAAACCTTTCTTTCTCTACTACATGAGCAGAGTCCCACCAACGGGAATCTCAAGGACAGAAGGGGTTGGGGTAGGTTGGGCACATACAGGGTGAAATATGGATATCATCATGTCTTCAACAACAAGCCTAGAAGCAATAATGATGCTAAATGGGCCAAGATTTGGTGTAAAGATGGATTGCCTAAGGTGAATGTTTTTTTTGTTTTTTTGGGTCCTCGCTCATCGTAAAACCTTAACTGCCGAGAACTTGAGAAAGCGTGGGATTGAAGGGCCCATCTATTGCATCCTCTGCAAGGAGTCAGAGGAAACTATGGATCACATTTTTCTTGAATGTAAGTTCTCCCTGGAAGTCTGGAGCTATGCCCTGAATAATCTAAATTTCACTATTGTAATGCCAACTAACTGGAACGATTTATTCAAATGCTAGAAGGATTACTACCAAGGCTCCCTCGCTAGGAAACTGGATTTAACTAGAGCCTGGGAAGCGCTTCCTAGATTCATCTATTGGAAAATATGGACGGCCAGAAACAAAGAAATCTTCGAAGACTCCCCCTCAAGCCCCAGCAGGGTCTTCTCCTCAATTAAGGCCCTTTGGCTCGAAGCTTTATCTTCACACGGAATGGAAAACATCCAGCAAGAACCACTGACTAATGAAGAAAGGAACTGGATGGTTGATCTTCTGGTGCATACCCCGTCCCATTCTTGGAATAAACCCTCTAAAAAGATGAGTCATCTGTCCTGGCAGTTGAGAATGAATAAAGAGGACTTCCATAATTGGTGGACTAAGATGGGTTGTAGCTCTCTTTTTTTCGATGATGCCTTGAAAGGAAATCCAGGGTTGGCAGGTGCGGGGGGAGTAATTTTTTACTCCAAGGGGAACAAGCAGAAATAGTTTGCCTGGGGCATTGGGAGGAAGACCAATAATAGAGCAGAATGGCTCGGCCTCATCAAAGGATTGGAGATACCATAGACCTGGGCATTGAGAACTTGACGGTCATTGGAGACTCTTTAATTGTCATTAGAGAAGTCAGGAACATCGTCAATAGAAGGAAGAATCCCTCCAATAAGATGCATCATCTCCTAAACATCCTCGGTAAAGAATTCAAAGATATTACCTTCCTCCATGCCCTGCAAAGCCTAAATGGGCAAGCAGATGCCATGGCCAACAAAGGAGTTGGGATCCCTTATGGCTCTCTAGTCTGCGATAATGACAATTATGAAAATGTATGGATTCCCTACCCTCAGGTCTCTTCTTTATGTCATGACACTCCATACTGCACTAAGGAGTCTTGTTGAGGTGTATTTACTGTCTTAAGGAATCACCAAAATATTTAATTATCGACCAAGGTTGGTAATCTTAGAGTTGTGGCACAGTATATGCTGAGGTAGAATGACACTTAAGGTTTCAGCTCGACAGACCTTAGAAATGTTTAATAAAGAAAAGATCGAAAGATCTTTCAAAATGAAAAACCAAGTCAAACTCCTAGAATACAATTACTGAACTAATTAAGCCTAATTAAACCAATAGATCAGAATAGGATCAAGCTATACTACTCTACTCTATGAATAATAACTGAAAAGATAAAAACAACAAATATTATTCTAAGAAGCAAGACTTAATCAAAACATAACTACTTTGATGAAATTGAAAGCTGCTCATTAATAATTCAAACTCTAATCTCGAAATTAGGAGATAACTGTGAATGAGCTCAGAAACCTATCTATGAAATGATTTAATTGACAACTAACTAAGGAAATTAGAAATTATATTAACTTAAAGCAACACTACAAACTACTTAATGAATTCAAAAACTATTCATACATTCAACTCAAGATTAAACTAAACTACCTAATTCCATTCTCCTTGAGGATTCTAAGGAAATGTATTGAATGTAATAGGAATAGGAGAGAAGGTATCAAAATGGCTTTCAAATGTAACAAGAAAACAACATGAAAGCAAATCTAGTTTAACTTTGACAAACAAATGCATATTAAAGAGTGTCCAATTACAACCAACTTTAAACATTGTAATCTATCTTTTATCTATAAGCAAATGACTTGGAACAAATGAAATCGAGAAGCAAGCATAAAACTTAATAAAGATATTTAATTTCCGAACCAAATCCTATTCTATGAACATCTTCATTAACTATGTAAATGAGAAAACTAATCCTACGCTTGAACTGAGAAACTATCAAAAACTAATGCACTTTTGGAGAATGAAATTACTAAGTCTAATCCGAAATTAATCTTAACAACATGTAAGGAACTACACTAAGAATGAAACTGATAAATTCTAGAACAACAACATATTAACAAATCAGACATAAAAGAAACATAATCTGTAAAGTAACTAAAGCAATAGTTAAGGGAAAGGAACGAGAACTAAAGATGAATATGGAACTAAACTAAAACTCTATGTAGTGTAGAACAATATCATAATTACATCTAAGAATGCTAATTAAATGCAAGAAATATTACAGCTTAAAAACCTAAGAAACTGGATTCTAAACAAGCATAAAAACAATACAGAAAATATTAAAGTCCGTATGACGATTTGAATGGCGGTCTGAAAGACGGTCCGAATGACAGTCCGGATGGAAGAAAACAATTTAAACTAAGGAAAGAAGCAAACTGAATGATCTTAACACCAGCTGGTTGATGCATATGAACCTACAGTGCAGAAAAAAGTAGTAAATAGACTGTTTAGAGTTAGAATGGCAAGAAGCAACCTATACTAATCATTATCTAAGGAAAGCAAACTACTTTTACACATGATAAAACAAGGTTGAAATGTAAATAAAACTAACCTACAGCTACAGGGAAAAAACTAGCAGAACTAATTCTAACTATGAATTAGACTTGAACTACGAAAACATTAACTAATTAGCTTTATCTAATTGCAAATGACAAAACTGAAAGCAAACTAAGAAGATTTAAGCATGACCGGTCACTTTAACTTCTAAGCATGTAAATTAAATTAACGATTTAAACTAGCAGCAAGATATAACTACAAGAAATAAATAAATGTCATGTACAGGAAACAAATTAAAGACTGGAAATGAAAACTATTAATTTGTAGAAAGGAAATCCAAAATATATACAGTAAAACCTTTGGTTGTTGAGGGGCCCTTCCCAACAATCAGGGGTTGAAGCTTAACTCAAATTCTTCACCAACAACAGAACAACAACAACTAGAAAATTGACACTTCCATTAATTGATAAAAATTACACAGCGTCTATATAAAAGTTACGGCTACCGTCTATGTGTTACAACTGCTCTGTATATGTATCAATGCTTATGCTGCATTTCTTCATAGGAAACGTCTTTATATAGGTTTACAATAAGAGAGAAGGTCGACATAGTCGACCTCTCTAAAAATAGGACGTTTAATGACTAAAGAAATGACTGCGAGGTGGTTCATGACAGTGCACAGGGCGGCTGCCTAAGTCCACAACGTTGATTCTCCTTGACGCGAACAGCTAGGCGTCGATTTCCTTCAATCGTGGGTGGAGGATGTGCTGGCAGGCTGAGCGTGGGAGGACGAGGAACTTCTGGAACGTCGACGTGGGCAGAGAGTGTGCTATCAGCTTGAGCGAACAAGAGGACAAATCTTCTGGAAAGAAGGCTCATCAACTGTGAGTGACACGTCCTTAACAGAACCCACATCACCATTTTTAACTTTATTGCCCCGAAATATCTCAATCGACGATTCCGCAGGTATGAATGGAGGGCTAAACGGTAGGCTGAATGTGGATGGATGACTTCGACGTGAACATGTGGCTAAATGAAGGTCTGAATGGCGATCACAACCTGTAGAAGAAAAACTAAATGCCAAGTACGTTTAAAAATATGATATGATTGTCAATAAACCATACAAAATGATGATAATTATTCATGATTCGTATGATTTTCAAATAAATGCATACCTGGGTCTGTTTGATAGTCTGAATGGCAAAGAGAATGACTTATCATATCAAAACAGTGAAAATAACGTGAATCAGAGCATGTTTACTGATAAAAAATGGTGACAAAATGGACACCAACAAGTCTTCACTTTATTTTGGCTACAAACTATAGGATGGATAAATTTTTGGTTTTTGGAATCCCAACCAAGATTTTTGACGGCCACCTCGATCCTCAAAGGATTTCCTATCACTCTATCATTAATGGTCGCCTGCCGGTTTGCCAGTAGGATGGCATGCGATGCCCTTGGAATGGTTTAAGTCTGGATGGGATGGAGCTCGCTTACATTAATCTCTTCGTTGGTTTATGCTCTCCCTTTGTCTGGAATTGGTTTTCCCTCATCTTTGTGTCGGCTCTATTGATGAACATGGAGCACCATATGGTCGGTCACCCGCAAGAAGGGTATGGTGTTTATTCGAAGTGTTTACAGTGCAGTAAGGCTATTGGAAGCCCTCATGGTGCCTGCAGCTGGGCTATCCCGATGGTCGACGATGCTTTGGGTGACCAGGTCTCTCGTAACAGCAATAGGCGCGGCCCCTGTCACAGGCACGTTGAGCATGGTCAGGCCTTGGACGGGAGGCGAGGTCACATGAATCAAGAAATGGATATGTTGAACCGTATGCAGGCGCTGATACGCAATGAAAACCTTGATTTCAAGAAGGTCTTGACCAGGCTCTATTATTTGGCACAATCAATGAACTCTGAGGTCAAGACTCAAAACAGTAAGGCGGCGGATAAGATTGAGCATTGGGAAGAAACCCCGGGTCTATGCTACCCCCACAAAATTCGCAAAACTGGTGCCACTAGCAACGAAATGGAGAATCTTGGAAGAAAGATGGATAAGCTGAAGCAATTCATGGTTCATGCGGGGAATTATGTGGATCTCAGCGTTGACAACAATGGGACAGCAGAGTCCGTTGGAGCAATCATGGACACTGGACTTCACTAGTTGTTGACGGTTGGCCCTTCTGAATTTTGGTTTTGGCATGTCTATATATCTTTTTGCTCTGTTTCATTGTATTTCTCAGGATGGGAGTTCTTGTAGGTTTGGTACTCTTGCAGAAAGCTCCGCTCTACAGTCTTTGTATAAGCCAGCTTAGTAGTTATGTTTTTCTTCTGTATTAGGCTTCTTGGACAGTTCGTTAGGTGTTACAGCTTTCATAGAACTGGAAGGTTTCATATCAGTTATGAACTTGTAAAAGATGAACAGGGAGTGATGGATGCTACCTTGTTATGGGAGCAATCCGTCCTCTCTTCTATGTAATTTTTTCCTCTTCTATTTTAATCAAAGCTACTTAACCATTTCTGTAAAAAAATAATCAAAGTTACATAGTATAGAAACTGAAGGATAATCCTGCAAACCAAAAATGTCGGATAGTATAGTGACTAATTGACTATCACTAAGTGACAAGTTCTTCAAACTTACTACAACGGAACACAGTCCATATACAAAAAGTAAGACTACAACATCAAGCCAACAACTGATCAAGGATCAGAAAATATAAAAAGATCCAAAATCCACTATGTAAAATTCAACAAGATCAACATAGTGAATATACCCATCCATATGCCCAAGAGCCATTTTAGATAATGCATCAGCCCGCCTATTAAGCTCCTGAAATAGATGAGAAAAGGAAATGGAAGGAAAGCTACAAATCAATTATCTAGTCTGTTCCGCACACTGATCTAAATGTATGGTATGCAACCTTGAAATGCCAACAACCCAATCAATAACCACTCTCAAATCCCCAAAGACCCTCAATTTTTGAATGCCTCGTTTCTTTGCAGTCCAAAGGAGTCCCCAGAGTGCCAAGAGTCTAATAGTTAATAACATATGTTTCCTCCTAAGAGATCATAGTTTCAAGTATGGAGGAGTAGGGGTATGTACACAAATAGATTGTTATTATTATTATTAAAAAAATTCTTGCAAATTTTCATTTTCCATTGTTATAAGTTTAAGTAATAAATATCGTCGCCAAAGCTCTTTAGATGTAGGTTTTTATGCATGTTTGTATGCCTTACACTTGTAAGTTGTATCTTCTCATGTATGGGTTAGGCTATAATGTCAATGTTATGTGTTTATGTCAATCATACTATAACATCGATGTTATAGTGCTTGTATATGTCGATGTACAACTCTATTAGGCTTGGCCATACCGCCATTGCTTAAAAACCTACAACTTCAATTATACAATAGATGGAAGTTATTACTCTCCTATATGTACTTTATTACATTAACATGTAAAATAAAGTCTATGAAAATAGCAGTGACGATGATCTTTGCATTAAAGGTAAATAGAGATGCATTGTATTCTTAAAAGGATTGTGTGGGTTCTCTGGGCAAGGTAGAAAGGCGCAACCCTTCGCCTGCCCTACTAGATAGTCTAAGCGCACTCTCCAGGGTTGCACACTCACCCAGCTAAGTGTGCTCTCCAAGATGAGCACCTCTTTTGGGCACTCTTTCCAATGAAAAATGTTAAGCCTTAGTTGGAGTTAGTTAGATAATATGTTAATTTTGACTCTGCCAATTTGTTTTGTATTACAAAACATGTAAAAGGGACAGTCTATCTAAGTAATAGAAGAAGATATTCTAGGTTCATTGTGCATTTCTTTTTATTTATGCTCTCTTTATGTTTTTAGTCTAGTTATTCATACTAATTGGTATTAGAGCATCAATCTTGGTTGCCTTGCAATCTAGGTTTGTCGAAAACTTCTCTCCACCCAGCCTGCATAAACATCTATGCCTTGAGTTTCCTCTAAGGTTACATCCCTCTTTCGAAAGGGTTATATAGCAGTTCAGACAACAAATTGACATGGGTTTTGGAGCTTTCCCACCCACCCAACCCTTTTCCACATGGGCTAATTGTTAGTTTTTGAGCGAGCTAGCTCAGACAGGTACTTCTACATTGGTGGTGTCTAGCATGTGGAAGTGTTCGAGTGACACTCTCTAGGTGAACACTTTATAAAGTGACTTTTTATATTTTTAATGACTAAAGTGAGTTTTAGAGTATTTGAGTGACTTAAGTAGTGCTTTAAGTCATCTCAATGAGAGATTAAGTCACAAAAGTTTCTAGTGAGACCAAGATCTAATCTTGACCATTGAGATCTAAGGGTTAGTGAAGAGTCATTAATGAAGTTATAAAAGAGACCTAAGGGGAGTGAAAAGACACATTTGAGTGAAGAGAAGTTTTGGAGAGCTGAATGAGAAGAAGAGAGAGGACCAGTTGCAACTAGTGGGAAGAGGGCACATCTCCCAAGATAGCATGGGCACATAAATCGAGAGAAGGTAGCGTGGGCACGAAAACCATGAAGGAGGAGCTTGTTGTGCATACAACAGTGTATGGTTGCGTCTGTACAGTCGCACGTGTGAGGTTATTGGTGGGTCATACAGTCGCATTTACTTTTGTTATTGGACTGTACGGTTTGTATGTTGTTTATTATTGATTTGGCACATTTTTCGAGGCATTTAAATTGTTGTTGGAGGCCATACATGACATACATCAATTAGGCACATTTTTCTAGGCGTTGGTACAAATTTCTTGTTGTTGTAATTAATGTTGTAATATTCCTGAGTTTTTTCTCCGTGAGCATAATAAAATTTATCTCTCAGTTGTCTGGTTTTTCCTTTGGGGTTTTTCCAGGGGCATTGCCCAAAAATATCTATGTTCAAATTTGTGTGTTGTTTATGATTACACTGTGCATTTTCATTGATTAAATCCAATGTATTTTCATTCATAAGTTTTCAGATTTGGAACATGTTATTTTTCATTAAAATAATCTGTGTGAAGTAAATTTATGGAAGTGGGAATCATTTCTGGGTTTTAAGGAAAATCTTACATGGTATCAAAGCTGGGACTCTAAGAAAGGGCACAAGCTTTTTTTGGCACAAGGATTTGTAGGGATTGCGAGGGGTTTGCTTGGAAAAAGGAAGGGAAGAGTTGTTGGTTGGTCAGTGATGTATGTCTTTGGCATTTGGCTTGCGGTATGAGGATAGGTTGGAGGGTGCATAGAATTTCATTCCATGGAAGGAGATGATCACTTTATTGTTGGAGGAACTTGAGTTATGGAACATAACTAAGAAAGTTGTCCCCATTCCTACTAATCATGATCCTTTGGTTGAATATAATAAGAAGAATGTGAAGGAAAAATGTATTCTTCTTGATGCAGTGAAAGACCACATTATGCCTCATGTGACTGGTAAAAAGAATGCCTTTGATATGTGGGTATCTTTGACAAAGTTATAACAAAGCAATAATAAAAAGCGAAAAATGGTTTTGAGGGAAAAACTGAGAGATACTAAGATGACCAAGACTAACAATGTTACATCATACCTTACCAGGATTTCATAGGTACGTGATGATTTGGGTGTTGTTGGTGAGACAATGGATGATGCAGATTTGGCTAGAACTACATTGAATCGTTTCTCAAAACCATGGCATGACTTTGTGCATGCGATTGTTGTCAGAGAGAACATGCCTACATGCACTAGACTTTGGGATGATTTCATACAAGAGGAGCTGAGAGTTAGCTCCAGCCACACAGGCTAGCGACATGGGGATGATGAGGAGAATGTTTCTCTTCATACAAGGAAGAATAGAAAATAAGAAGAAAAGAAGAAGGACATGAGCAAAGTGAAATGCTTTGCATGTCACAAGACTGGCCACTATGCAAGTCAATGTCCAAACAAAAAGAAGAAGGGAAAGAATGAGACATAGACTACAACATCAGCTGAGATTGAGGACTTTGTTGTGAAGTCTGAGAAGGAATTTTATCTGGTCTATTGTCTTTCAGGAAGTGGTATTGCAGGGTTTGAGGACATTGGAGCATGGGTTGTGGACAATCGTTCATCTCGCCATATGAAAAAATCGAGGTAGATGTTCCTTGAATTTTCAAAGACGAATTCAGACTGCTTTGTGGATAGTGGAGTTGACACCATGCATGCAATGAAGGGGGTTGGATGGGTAAGATTCCAACTAGAGGTAGGAAGATCTCTAGAGGTGGATAAGGTGTTGTTTTTACCGGAGCTGAAGTTTAGTTTGCTCTCAGAATCAACTTTGGAGGATGAGGGATATAGAGTGGTGTTTCAACATGGACAAGTACTTATATATTCAGAGGGAGCTACCATGGACACAATAGAAGTAATTGGTGCCAGACAGGGGAGGTAGTACAAGTTGTTGGGACAACCTGTGGTGGGGTCCAAGGGGATCTTGGATTTAGGGACTGTGTCCGTATCTATGGCATTTGGTTGTGAGGCTTATTCCAGTACTGTTGGGAGACTTAGCTGGTACGAGATGACTCAGTTGGGTGCTCAGGAGTTTGAGGAGACTCTCCGGAGCATATTTTGCAGGAATAGGTCTTCAACATAGGATCTAGTGCAGGTAGCTAAGAGAATTTTTGGTTCAGAGGGAGCATCTATAGCAACGAATGGAGTGATGGGGTTGGAGACAGATGCAGGTGGAGGTTCCAAAAGTACCTTCCTCGCTAATAGGGAGTGTTAGTTTTTTAGCGAGGTAGCTTTGACAAGTACTTCTACATCAGCGGTGTTAGCTTGTGGAAGTGTTTGAGCGACACTCTCTAGGTGAACACTTTATAAAGTGATTTTATAAAATGACTTTTATATTTTTAATGACTAAAGTGACTTTTAGAATATTTGAGTTCTTTAAGTCATCTTAATGAGAGATTAATTCACAACCATTTCTAGTGAGGCCAAGATCTAATCTTGACCGTTGAGATTTAGCGGTTAGTGAAGTGTCATTAATGAAGTTATAAACAATACCTAAGGAGAGTGAAAAGACACATTTGAGTGAAGAGAAGTTTTGGAGAGTTGAAAGAGAAGAAGAGAGAGGACGAGTTGCTGCCAAGGTTGGAATTTGACGTTCAAAATGCCTGTCATGGGCCATTTTGAACGTCAAATGCAGTCCAATTTTTTTACTGCCTGTCATCAATCACGACCAAGTTATTTATCAAAACATAATTTTGGTGTGCTATACAAATTTTAAAACGTCATGATACTACTAAATGGTGGTTATAGTATATATTTCCATTAGTGCTTACTGTATACATTTCCATTAGTGCTTACTTCAATTGCAGCCATTGATTTAGTTCTAGTTTTAGATTATGTCTGTTGAGAGGTTTTGTTTCCATATCGAAGTATATGGGGTACCACAGATGGAACTACTATGGAACAACAAAGTTTTTCCCACAAAAATATATAGCTTTGTAATATTTAACATAATTCGTAATTACAACGTCTTTATTTTGGAATAGGCCTACAAGTGCATCTTTTAATATTAATTAAAAGATCGATGGCTAAAGATCATTATCAGAAAAGTATTATTCGCCTTGTGCTTAAATTTAGTGTTCACAGTTAAGAAGATATCTTACTAGCATTTACTAATTCATGCATTAGTCATGAACAGATGCATTAGTTTCTCCATCAGTCCACTCAACAGGATGCAAGAAAATGGCAGAACATGGTGAGCATGCAAAACCATATTATTTGCATGCAGAGCAGATGTATAATCTAGGCAGGATGAAGCATCATAAGATGAAGATGTGAGTAGCTCCGTGGACTTGTTTTGGGATCGGTGTTGGTTTTCCAATATTTGCAATGGTATTCCATCAAAAGGAAGAAACAATCAGGTTGATTATAGTCAATCCATTTATTTAAGCATTGCTTTGAATCATTAGTGAAAGTGACGGACAACAAAATAAGAGTCAGTCCAGTATTTTGGCTTGGTTATCTATCGGTAGAATAAATCTTATCATTGTATTTCAATTTATTTAGAAACTTTATGTTGAAAAAAATATTGTGATGTTTTGGCTTTCTCAATCAATGGAATAAATCTCATCATTATATTTCAATTTATTTAGAGACTTTATGTTGAAAAAAAAATTAAATTGTTTTTAATTTTTCTTCATCCACATAAATAGTTTTAATTCGGATCAAAGGACTACGATTTTATCCACACAAATAATTTTAACTAGGAAATATAGATTCCTTTTTTTTTTTTACAGTAACGGGTAATAAGCTTTCATATTAAAAAAGAAGGACGAGATTACAAAAGGTGGGAAGAATGATCCCAAGAAAGGAGAGTTGTCAAGACAAACTCATCACCTTCCAGTCTTTGCATGTCAAATACATTCAGTGTTCTTCGAGAACTGAAAATTTTAACAAACTTTCCTAAAATGAAACTGCAGAAGAAATACATATCGAGGTAGATGGGCCAGCTTCTACAAGCTTAAACAGAGAAAAGGAGACATCCATTACAAAAAAAGGTACTGCAAAAAACCATAAACGAGTTGACAGAGAAGTTTCAATTGGCATGGAGCTGAAGAATGTTCTTCTCCTTGCTCCCAGCCGCAACACCTGCATTATCATCATAAGCGCCGAGGAGAACTGTGGGATTGGTTCTGATGCAATCAACCTCAGCTTCAACGATCCTGAGGCAACTATGCAAGAATTATACCTTACCAGACAAGGTTTCGAAATAGTTGTTGCGAACTTACCGTTCTTATTGCGAACTTCAATGTTCGAGATCTGTACAAAGGTGGCAAGGTGGGAAATGGCTTTCTTCAATTCCAAGTATTCTCCTCTAAGCCAGCGAACCTGAGTCTCCAACTCCAGAACATGTGAGAAAACCCCCGAGGATGGGCTATTAGGTCCTTGCGGGGATCCCAAGTTCACGAACCCACTATTATCCCTAGCATGGTGCGTTCAGTTTCTGTCGCTGCCCGGCTCTCCGGAGGTGCCACGAACAAATTGCTACACAGAACCACAGTTGTTTTGGCCATGTCCCACTTCAAGGAGAGGCCAAATCCTGCCGCTGGTCGGCTCGCTAGAGTGACCACAATGAACGTGCATCCCATAACCCTTGTTGTTTGACCCTGCCCCCCATCAAGAGGCGCCTAGCTTCTGTAATTTCCACTGTCATATCCACGAAAACCGTTATGCACCAGACCCCCATGTGAAGCCTGATGCTCAGAGCTACCATTCCCCTGCACTACATTGAGGGAGGACAGATACCTCTTCAATCCGACCCCCATCGAATTAGCCTGGACATGCTTCCTACAACGTCTGCATTATAGAGTAGGAGTGTTCTAACCATCATCATCCATGATAATAAGCAGAAACAAACACAGCACACGGCACAAAGGGTTGAGCGGGATGCCGAAAATGTCACCTTCAGACAAGATATAGGCCGCGTTGTCCTCGGAGCCTCGTCACAATGAATTCTCGCATGTGATCCAGGTGGAGATGGGCAGGGGAGGCCGCCAATTGAGCTGGGGGGACGCGTGAGAGGATCTAGGGGGGTAGGAAAATCCCAATGCAATCTTAGCATTAAAGACAAGCAAATCCATGTTGATTCCAAAGTTAGAGGGGTAGAGTGTCATGTCCCAAATTTGGTATTGGGTCACAATGGCCTAATCACATTGTCCCTATTCATTAGAGTTTGTCAAATTGATGCTAAAGGTCAAATAATTGCCAAGGAGGAAAATTACTAGTTTCCTAGGTTTGGGGTGGAAGCTTTGGGATTTGGAATAATGGGGATAATAAATGATGTTTGAACATTAGAATGGCATAAATATTTAATAAAGGAGCTAAATAAATATATACAAGTGAAAATCAAAGTGGCATTTCATCATGAAGACACATGGAGGAAGTGGGACCCACATATGGCTAGATTTTCCCACTACACTTGGCATCATTCTCTCACCAATTCGAATTCAAGGTGAATGGTAACATACTTGGGGGAGTACAAAAGGCATTATTCATTGCATGACTCATCCAAGGTCGAAATATAGAGGAAGAGTAACTCCCATGGAAGAGGAAGAGGCAATTTGGAGCTAGTGAGACACTTGGGCTAGATTCCCTAGCTCTATGACAACAATGATGAAGATGCTATGACACCTATGACAAAAATCAGACCTGAAGGCTGACATATGACATATATGACATGTCAGGGAAAAAAATAGACTCCAAGAGGGCGCTCAAGGGTGTTAGGGCAGCTAAGATGCTTCCACATGTGATTTGGTGGAAGTGGGAGACTAGGAATTGTTGTACAAGTGGCGTTCTTTGGAATCTCTTCCCAACTTGAGTTGGCATGAGTCTCTTGGAAGGAATTCGACCCATGGAGGACATTAGAAGTTTATAAATTTCAATAACAAAGAATGAAACCAGCTTTGATCATTTGTAGAATTTGCACTTGCATTTGTGAAGAGGGAGAGCTAGTGGATGACTAGTTTCTTGCCTTAGCCAATTTCGAGGGTGAAAGATTCCCATCCAAGTTGGTAATTGGAAAGGCCATTCAGACCTTTCATTTGGAGCTTTAATGGAGTCTTTATTTGTAGGTTTAAGCTACTGGGCAGCTCATGGTTTCTTCTATTGCAGCTCACTTCTTCAACCATTTCCAGTTTTGATGGCATATTCTTGATCCTTGAGGGAGGGCATTTTTGGTGAGCTATTGTACTCTTTGGGGAAGCTTTTAATGCTCCATTTATTTTGTAATATGAAGTAAATACTCTGTTATTCATCTCCAAAAATTTTCAGGTCGAAATTCCAAGTAGAAATGTATAAATCTCATTTTTAATGGAAGAACAATACCATTTTCCCACTACCTTGTTGTGAGCCAATGTATTGATGATGATTTCGAATGAATGGATGATTCTCTGATATATTTGTGATAAATATACTTCCATGGGTGTCTTCTAAAAGTTTCATGTATTGTACTTGATCATTTGAAGCATTGTTACTCAGTTTAGTTGTATTGGGAGGTGAAATAGTGCCATTCCCCCAAGGGTCGAATTGGGGATTTTTGCAGTTGAATGGGAGAGGGTGAGAATAGTTGTAATAATCCATTAATGGTGCATATGAGAATTTAATAAAATACTTAACACATTACATACCTCTGTTCATAAATTTGAGTGGGTTTGGAGGCATTTGGGAAGCCATTTTCAGTACTTACCCCAGGGGGATTTGAACCCCAAATTACTAGTAAAATTGCATAATTGGTCCAGAATCTTAAGAGAGTTTGCAGAGGTCTTTTGGTGGACATATGTCATCCATAAACATCATATTCAAGTTCTAATATCATTCATACACCTTCCTTGAATATTTGAAGGCATTTGGAGTCAATTTGAGACCTAGAGACCAATACTAGTCAAAGGAAAATCACTAGTAAAGTTACCTACATTGATCAGAATTGAAAGAGGATTTGCAGAAGTATTTTAAAGGTCCAAAGGCATCCCCGAAACACATATTTATGTTCTAATATCATTCATATACCTTCTCAGAATATTTGGGATCATTTGGGGCAAATTTGGGACCTAGAGATCAAAACTAGTCAAAGGTCAAACTAGGGAAAAAAAGTGGAAAATTGCAATTTTAATAAAATTCCTAATAAGGGACATTACATAGAGGGGAGAACCAAAATCCAAGAGTGTTGGGCCTAGCCCAAGTGAGGCAATTTTGAGCAAGAAGGAGTTTTGGAACTGCGGAGTTGAGCGCAGTTCAGTTGAAACAGTTTTGTATAAGTTTTTGCTATGCTGTGAAGTTGCGTGCAGCGCATCGTCAGAAGAGTTGCGAAGATCAGTACTGTGAGGAGGCAGTACTGTGGTGTGTCCAGTCTACGTGGATCCGGCAAAGCAGAGTGTTGGACGAAAGATGACAGAAATTCCGGTTAGACCAGCAGTGGTCTATTTTTGGTAAAGATGCTCTAGGAATACCAAGCAGCGGGTAGGAGCAGAAGAGGACAGAAAGCGTCTGGTCGCACATGCGAAAGAACCACTACCTAAACTAGTCGCACGAGATCATTAGAGGAAGAACGGCTTGGTGAAAGCGACCTGTTAGCATGCGTGCGACAAGAAGGCTGATAGCGACGTGGGCATGCATTGGAGGCAGGACACGATGGAATATTCGCTACCAAAAGCCAGCAAACTCAATGAGCTGGAAACTGTAACGGTTTTGTAAACCTAAGGGTTTTTGCTTGCGGATTGTAAAGACATGACCTACAGGCATGATCTATAAATAGGAATATTTTGTATGGGAAAGGGTTAATCTTCGTTGTTGGGTCATTGAATACTCTTCATTTTGTTAAGCTTTGAATATTGTTACATCTTTTAAGCTTAGTGCCATTGTAAAGGCTCTGCAGCTGTGTGCGCAGAGGCCGATTGTGAGAGAAGAGAGTTTGCAGCTGAGTGCGCAGACAAAGAACTGTTGTAACCTTCCCAAATAATAATATAACAACAGTTCTTGTGGACGTAGCCTCCATCCGGGGGTGAACCATGTTAAATACTATGTAGTGTGATTGTTGTGTTTCTGCATTTGCTTATTTGCCTACTTTGAATGTCTGGATTCTCATTTATAAGCTGTATGTTAATGCTTTTATATGTATTCACCATAGAGGAAAGATGGGAATGATATGTTAAGTCTTACATCAATAGATGAATGATGAATGCGCAGTATTCCAAGTAGGTGGAAGTATTTGTTTATTGATTAATCACAAGAGTGTGTAATGTTCAGATTGAATAACCCTTCAACGCGCAGCAGTGTATGTTTTGTCTATTTGCATTCGTTACAAGGCTAATTAATATAAGGCAGTAGATGAATGATTAAGTGTCAAGAGGAGTCTCCAGTGGGTAAGTTTGGAAGAGGAAGCGTATAACTCAGTTGCGTTGTCCTATTCATTGCATCCTGCCCGAACCGCGCAGCCCTTGGGTGCGCTGGTTGCACCACAGTTAGTTTATAGAAGTGCGGACCGTGACGTAGTCTATCGTCGCGCAGTCCTCAGTTCGCAGCGGAGGTCTGATAGTGCGCTACGCAGTAGTCCTGTTCGAACAACTCATCACTCCACTGTGGAAACCTGATTCCGCAATGCCCCCATAGCTACACCTCGGGTGAGACCTCAATCTATTCGTAGGCTGTTGCTGAAAGGGCCGGTGAGTAGGGGTTTTGTTGGTTAAGTTAAACCGTGAAGAACCTGGGTATACATTGGAAACCTCTAGATCAGTTTGTAAGCCAACAAATGGTTCTGTTTCCGCGCTAAGAATCCGTGATGATTTGAGGTCGTAATGTGCGACGTAAAAGAAGTTGAGCTGGGCGTCGACTTCTGGTATCCAGACAATAAATAAATCTGGGCTTGGTGTGACAAGATAGAGAGAGACTTCGCAAGGAAAGAAAATAGAAACCCACATCTCTCTGACATTCAGTGGTTGAATAAATACCCGTGGAAAGACATTCACAAAGTTTTCTGGGCATCATTTGGATGCGAGCTACACGAGTGATTGTCAAGGCTCGTAGAGCACAAAAACTGTATCCCGTGAAACGCACCGACTGAGTGGACACCGGAGCTTATTGAACATCTCAAAGTACTAGACATTACATTCGTCCGAGCAGTCGATTTCTGGGTCGACAATACATTACAAAGTTTTGTGACGCAGTTCGCTGTGGACATGCTAAAGTCCTACAACGCAGCCGAAAGAGAATTTTTCAAAGGTATCCGAGGTAAGTATCTGAACAACCTCAGTTTATATATTAAAATGCTTTTAGCTGAGAAAGGTGTTTTTAGAATGCAGTAAAATACTTGCATCTGTTATGGTAGATAGTACATATAGTGGTTCCTATCAAGAAATTCATAGCCTGAGAAGTGGAAAGAGATACAAGTTCGTCCCTGAGAAAACTACTAGTGGACCTGGACTCCGTGTAGACATACATTCAGAAGCTGACCTTGATAGCCAAACCACACCTCTATCTTCCACCTTGTTGATGTATATGTAACTTCGGAATGTATTTCACCCATGTATTTCATATCTGTATTTTGTACTCCTATAGAGATGGCATTATTCCTCTATATGAAAGTGTTTGTATTCCTATAGAGATGTTATTGTTCCTCTATACAGAAGTGTCGTCATTTATATTGTAAGTGTTGTAACTTATACTTGATGGGTTATTAGACCACCTTGTTGGGGTCGGCCCTGTATAAGTCATGTGGGTCGAAGGGTTATTAGACCACCCTATTGGGGGTCAGCCATGTGGGCCAAAGGGTTATTAGACCACCAAGTGTGGGGTCGGCCCGGATTAAGTTAACCATGGGTTAAGCGAGACATGTAGGCCCCATTAGTTTATTGGGCATGATAGAACAAGTATAAATAGAGATCGGGAGATCTCTATTTGATCATTCATTCACACACTTCTCTCATTCAGAAAGTGGCGCACTTATGAGGAGGAGGCTCTACTGCTAGGAGAAGACTATCTCTTGTATTTTGGTTGTATCATTGCTCTATCTATCTCTGAGGAAGTTATTGGGGTTTTTCACCTTTATGGTTTTCCCCAAGTAAACTCTGTGTCTCTTGTGTGCTTGCATTATTGTGTCCATGATTGATATGCTGTAGATTTGCTGTACATGTTGTTCTCTCAGGTAAGATCCTAGATCAGATTGAAGTAAATTCTGAAAATTTAACATGGTATCAGAGCTGGCCTGAAAGAAGGCATGATGCCACAGAAAAATTAGGACGCGAGATCCATATTGAGTAAGATATATATTATTGAATTGATAAGATGCTTAACGCTTTACAAGAGCTTGCCTTTTATAAGGTTTGAGCATTTCTTGAGAAGGGTTACGTCCCTTCAATTAAACTAATTGATAATTTAATGATTAATTTAATACAATATTTAATATTCATAGCATTGCCACTCCCTTTTAAAGAGCTTTGTCCTCAAAGCAATGGTAATGAGGGATGTAACTGTCGAAATTGTTCTGATTCCCATGTTGCATCTTCTTCAGGAAGATTTTTCCATTTTATGAGGTATTCTTTAATGACTCGCGTTCTTAATCTCTTCTCTCTAGTAGCAACGATAGATTCTTGCTCGAATATGATTCTTCCTTCTTCATCTAACAAGGGAAGTATTGTCTGTGCCTTCTGGTGTTGACCTATCATCTTTTTCAAACATGAAACATGAAAGACATTGTGGATGCGACTTGTAGTTGGCAATTCCAATGCATATGCCACCTGACTAATCTTCTTATTGATTTGATATGGGCCATAAAAACGTGGAGCCAATTTATTTTTTCCACCTTGTTTAAGTGATAATTGTTTATAGGGTTGTAGTCTTACATATACCCAATCTCCAATTTCAAATTCTCGTTCTGTTCGATGTCGATCTTCTTGTTGTCTCATTCTATTCCTGACAGTATTCAAATTCTCTTTAAGTACTTGGACAACCTTTTGGTTTTCTTCTAAATGGTCATTTACTGATGCGACCCTTGCTTGGTTGGTGATGAAATCCTTCCACTTTGGGGGTTCATATCCATATAGGGCTTGAAATGGTGTCATTCTTGCAGATGTATGATAAGTAGAATTATACCACCATTCCGCAAGATGTAGCCATTGGAACCATTTATTTTGCTTATCAGTTACAAAACAACGGAGGTAGGTTTCTAAGCATTTATTGACAACTTTTGTCTGTCCATCTGTTTGGGGATGATAAGCTGAGCTCATGTTAAGAGACGTTCCAATTTGCTTGCAAAACTCTCTCCAAAAGTTCCCTTTTAACTTGGCATCCCTATCACTTACTATAATCTTCGGAAAACCATGTAATTTGTAGACATTTTTACAAAAAGCTTCGGCTGTTTCTTTTGCCGAATCAGTTTTCTTCACTCCAACAAAATGTGCATATTTGGTTAGCCTGTCTACCACGACTAGTATTTTGTCTTTTCCATCTGATATGGGTAGACCTTCAATGAAATCCATTGAAATTTCCTCCCATTTCTTATTTGGAATATGTAATGGATGGAGTAACCCCGGACTTGAGATATTCTCAGTTTTATTCCGCTGACAAATGTCACAATCTGCAACATACTTGTGAATGTCAGCATACATACCCTTCCAAAAGAATGATTGCCTTGCATTATAGTAGGTTTTAAAAATTCCTACATGACCAGCGGCTGGTCAATCATGTGACTCTTTAAGCACCTTGGTCTTAAAACTGGAATTGGAACTTAAGTAAATACGTCCTTTGTACCATAAGAGTTCATTCTTCCATTCAAACTTCGGATACTGATTTATCTTGTTAATTATGGAGCAAACCTCTGAATTCTTGGCATATTCCTTACGAATTTCGTCCAAAAATTCTGGGATCACCATGGATATGGCGTAGACTTGTATCTCTTCATCTTTCCTTGATAAAGCATCAGCTACTACATTGTCCTTACCTCTTTTATGTAGGATCTCCATATCGAAGGTAGAGATTTTCTCTATCCACTTTTGTTGCTCGGTTGTTAATGTCTTATGCTGTAACAAGTGTTGTAGACTATTATGATCTGTTCGGATTAGGAATTTACTTCCCAAAAGGTATTGTCGCCATTTAGTTAATGCATGCATGATGGCAAGCATTTCCTTGTTGTATGTAGACTGTAGGTATTCTCTTTTGTTCAACTTCCTGCTTTCAAAAGCGATTGGATGACCTTCTTGCATTAGCACAGCTCCTATCCCAAACCCTGAAGCATCACATTCGATTACGAATGGTTTTGCAAAATCAGGTGTTGCCAAAACGGGACTTGAAGACATAATTTGTTTCAACGTTTCAAAGCATCTTCTTGCTTCAGCATCCCATTGAAAAGAACTTCTTTTTAGGAGATTTGTTAGTGGGGCAGTGACATGTGCATAGTTCCTGATGAACCTTCGATAGTAACCTGTTAATCCCAAAAATCCTCGCAATTTTGAAACATTCTTTGGTTCGGGCCACTCCTTGATTGCCTGGATCTTCTTTGGGTCCACCTTAACTCCTTCCTTTGAGATTATATGACCGAGATACTCCACTTCTTGCTTCCCAAAGGTGCATTTTGACTTTTTTGCATAGAATTGGTTTTCCTTCAGAAGAGATAGAACCTCTTCTAGATGCGTCAAATGTTCTTTCCATGTCTTGCTATATATAAGGATGTCATCGAAGAATACTAACACAAATTTCCTTAAGTATGGATGAAATAGTTCATTCATAGTTGCCTGGAATGTGGCAGGGGCATTAGTTAACCCAAAAGGCATTACTTTGAATTCATAATGTCCTTCATGAGTTTGGAAAGCAGTCTTTGCGATATCCTCTAATCTGACCCTGATTTGATAGTACCCTGACCTTAAATCGAGTTTCGAAAAATATTTTGCGTCATGAAGTTCATCCAGCATGTCATCGATGAAGGGGATTGGAAACTTGTTCTTAATTGTTATTTTGTTTAATCCTCTATAATCTATACATAATCTAAACGATCCATCCTTCTTCCGTACTAGTACGACTGGAGCTGCATAAGGGCTTCTACTCTTGGTGATGACACCACAGTTCAGTAGATCTTGAACCAACCTTTCTATTTCTGTTTTGTGGTGGTGGGGATACCTATATGGTTTAACCTTGACAGGATTTGACCCCGGTTTAATCTCGATTACGTGTTCTATACTTCTTTCTGGTGGTAGCTGCATGGGTAAGTCTTGAAATATGTGTTCATGCTTCTGGATTAATTTTTGGATTTCCTTTTTGAACTCATTTGGTTCCTCCTCTTTTCCTTCTAGTTGATGACATTGTATTACGTATGCTGATGCCCCTTTTCGAATGAGTTTTTTCCATTTGCTGAGATGAAACTACTTGTGTGCTTGGTGGATGAAAACCATATAGCTTAAAATTTTGCCCTTGCCACTTAAACTTGATGAAATGCTTTTGATGATTTGCAGAATATGTTCCCAATGTTTGTAACCATTGGACTCCCAAAACGATGTCTACTCCTCCCAACGGTAAGGTGTAGAGTTCTGATTCCAGTTCGAAGTCTTGTATTTGAAGTCTCACCTTGTGGCACTTTCCAACTTTTTCGATCTTCTTGCCATCTGCAACCATCACCTTCATGTCTGGAACTGGATGTACGAACAACTTGAGTTTTCGTGCCACTCTTATATCAAGAAAGTTGTGAGTGCTTCCAGTGTCTACTAGCACTGTAACATTCTCATTTTTTATATGCCCTTTTAACTTGAGAGTCTGTGGTTGACTAATGCCTGTTATGGCTGCTAGGGAGATTTTGGGGTTCTCGTCGTTCCCCGGCTGCCATATTTGCGGTTTCCTCCTCTTCATCTTCTAGCTCTTCTTCTTCTTCTTCTTCTGATTCACTATTCTCCTCTGCTTCACAAGTATATAATTTCTTTGAGTTGTCCTCGGAGCGACACCTATGTTTAGGGTTCCATTTGTCTCCACATCGTCGACATTTTCCTTCCCTCATACGTTGATTCTCGAGACTCTTCCTATCGTCCCTTCTAGGGGGAGGGATGTATTTGTTTGTATCATCCTCTGGAGTCGACTAGATGTTTCTTTGTGAGTATGACTTCCCTTTATTTGATTGAAAACTATCAAATTTGGCCTCAGCTGCTTTTGCTTTTCGTCTTGCTGCCTCGACATTTGTTATGTCATGCATTTTTAACTCTTTTTGTATGTATGGTTTCAGTCCTCCTAAGTAGGTTTCCAACCGTTGTTTGTCGGATAGCCCAAATACTCTGGTAGCGAGGGATTCCCATTGATGCGTGAATTCTTCGACGCTTCCCTTTTGTTGTAATCTGGTAAGTTTTGAGAAGAATTCATCTTCTGTGATTCCTTGAAACCTTTTTAAGAAATCATTCTTGAATAAGTTCCAAGTGTATGCGAAGTTGTCTCCCTTCCACCACATATACCAGTTGTAGGCATATCCTTCAAGGTGCATTGAAGCATACTTGACCTTTTCTTCGTCCATTGTAATGTTATATATGTCGAAATACTCTTCTGCTTTATTCAACCAAGCGACGCATTGGTCTTCTCCTCCATTATATTTCGTCATCTCTATTTTTGCTCTCGGCGGGTACATTACGAATGGTTGGTATTGAGTACCTTTCATCCTGTTGTGTTCTGATGACTCAGAATTGGAAGATGGGGTAACCGACATATCCGAGCCATGTTGTTTATGATTTTTTTCTTCATCCTTCATTTTTTGTAATATCTCCTCGATACCTTTCTGGCTCTCAGTCACTTTTTGATCTAACATTTCTTGTTCCTTGCTTATAATGTCGAACTTGTCGTCTATTTTCTGCTCCATTACCTGAATGACTTCATCCTTAATTTCTTTCTTAAGTGCTTCCTGGCTCTTGGTGATCATTTCCTTGAAGGTTCGGAAATCCTTCTCTATTTTCTCCATTTGAGCTTTTAACTCTGTCGTCATGCTTCTTAGGTGTGGCGGTGAATAATTGGACGCAATTTTGGCTTATGGGATATCAAGAACAGTTAAAAGGTCTTCGGAAAAATGGTGATCAATAATAATTATTATAGCAATAATAATTACTATAACAAAAATAATAAAAATAATAAATATTATATTTAAATATTTATTATAAAGTGGAAAATTTTAATAAAATAAAAATATTATTTAATAATATTATATTATTATAATAATATTTATTTTATTAATTTGGTTTTGGTTTTGTAGGGCGGACGTGGATAATTGGAGGGAGGCTGAAATGGAAAGGAGGTATTGCAGAGGTCGCTGGAGAGTGGAGATGGAGAGTGGAAAGGAGGCGTATGGTGGTGTGGGGAGCTGGACGCAGGAGGTGGGGAGCTGGACACAGAATGGTAGTGGGGGTGGTGGCTAGGGTGAGAGCCGATGGCGCTGCAGAAGTGGTAGACGGGCGGGCTGAGCTACGCGGGGGGTGGGCGCGGGGAAAGAAGAGCAAGGAGGGTGCAGAGGGAGTGTTGCGAGGGCGCGGCGGATGGTGCAGGAGGAAGATGGGGGGGGTGTGGACGGACGTTGCAGTAGGAAAGAGTGGAAAGGACGTGGGCTGGAAGGATGAAGAGGACCATGCAGGTGGGTTGCTGGGGAATATAAATGAGAGTGGGTGGAGCTGCTCAATGAAGAACACCAAGAAGATCGCCGAGCTCTGATACCAAATGCCACAGAAAAATTAGGACGCGAGATCCATATTGAGTAAGATATATATTATTGAATTGATAAGATGCTTAACGCTTTACAAGAGCTCGCCTTTTATAAGGTTTGAGCATTTATTGAGAAGGGTTACGTCCCTTCAATTAAACTAATTGATAATTTAATGATTAATTTAATACAATATTTAATATTCATAGCACATGATATGGCATGTATGACACTTGTTGCACTTACGATGCTAGGGCTTGATATAGCAAAAACCAGTCATCGTAGAACTTTCGCTATAAATCCATTTTGGTGAAGTTTTTAGATTTGAAAATTTTACAGGCCAAAGATAAGATCCCCATGTACCTTGTGTCCAAAGGAAAACTTCTATTTCATTGTACTTTGTGATTTATGATCTGTAGAATATAGGGTTTCGGCCTCTTCTAGATATCAGTCATAAACAGGTGAACTTGGAAAAAAGGTCATAACTTGGGCTAGGAAGCTCCAAATGAAATTTCATAAAAAGTTACAGGTAATACACAGACTGTAATATCTCAGGAAACGTTTTTAGAGGCCGAAGTTGAACCAGTGACACGTGGCACGCCGTACAAGTTCGCTCTCCTATTTTATCCCATAAACAGGTCATGTTGTGACACTTGGCATAAATCTCTCTCAGAGAATCCAATTGAGGTCAGACCTGTCAGGATGGAAAGATGACAGGTCGAGCTATATCAAGAAAAATTTTCAGACCCTGTGGATCGAAAAGTTCAGAGTTACACCAGAAACAATTAGGTACATATTTCTCTCACAACAGAATTATTTTTGAGCACCTTCATTCATGGCTTCTGGAATTTAGGGTTTCGGAGAAAGTTGGAATTTTTGTAATCGGAGACTATGGCTGAATGCCACTCATCAAAATAGAAATTTAGAGACCAAGTTCATAATTTTTGGTTGGGCAGAAGACCGGGCTTGATCAGACCCTAGTTCGGGACTTTGATTGGAAAAGTGGAAAATTAGGGCTTCTGCAAAAATGGGAAATTTTTGAAATCTGTGACCACGGCTGGAAGCTCCTCAGAAAAATAGAAGCTTAGAGCTTTGGATCAAACCTTTTGATTGGGCAGAAGAGTGGGCTTCATCAAACCCTAGTTCGGGGTCACGTCTAGTGAATCCGAAAATTTCAAAGGCAAAATTGAGGAGTGAAACTTTGCAGTTTTCAAATTCTGAATGTACCAGCTTGATCAACTCATCAAGGCACATATTTCTATCCTTTCGGAAGTTTGAAATTCAAAGTTTGAATTTTTGGGATTTCTTTGACAAACCCTAATCCAGCTCCAGGTCTAGTCCTTGCAAATCAAGTGGATTGGGTTAATCCTACAAGAAGATGGATTGGTCACTTGCATAAGTGAAGAAGTTCCTGTTTCAGAGGGAGATGAGGCTAAGGCCTTACATAAGAAGATTACAAGCGATCTCGACAGGTATGACTCATCGAGGTATGTTTCGAGATTTGTTCATGATTAAGTTTATGGTATGTTTGTCTTCATGATTATTATGCTTAGTACAATCTTGATTTTATATTTGTCGTATCACCTTAACAAAATTATGAATGCATGATAGAAGATATTCATTGGTTAGGGTGTTGACACTTATGATTGTACTAATGCATTATGGTGTTGTATGAGGTTTATGTTGTCTTCTAACATAAAAGGTACACCAAGAAAGACAAATCATGTTCTACTTCAAGAACATATGATCATGGTGACATGAAGACAAAGATTCATCCATTGTCATGGATCACATAGAAGATCTACTTACGAGGTATGTATAATTTGGTTCTACAATGGTTAACTTATGAGACATGCAGGTTACTAGCACAAGTCACCGAAGAGAACCAGAAGACATTATGCGGGTATGTTAGACATAACTAGCTAGCATGCTAATCCAGGTATGTTTTTCCTATATCAAGATAGAATCCTACCTTGTGTTAGGATCTTATACTGTTGTGTTGCTGATAATGATTATTCATGAAGTCATAGGTTTGAATAGTCATGGTTGTATGCATATTATGTTTCTTACCATAATTAATGATATGACTAACTAGAAGAATCATGAACGTATAGGTTTGAGTAATCACGGGTTTATGCATTGATGATTTAACTAATCAAAAGAGTCCTATGATCAAATAAGAATATGCATGAGTAAAAGAAGACTTCCCTGAAACCTTGAATACTAATGTTTATTATCTGTGAATAATCATGACTATACATGTTTAAGATTATTGTGTTTTGATAGTATTAAGATTATACTAATAAATGTGTGATTATGTATGAGACCTCAAGGATAACACAATGATGATAAAAATAAGCATGCATAGTGATTAAGGATGGATATAAGTTCAAGGACAAGTAATTCAGGAAGCAAAGATCAAGATGGAGCACACTCCAGTTGTTCCTGTAAGAAAGCAAAGGAGCACACTTCAGTAGTTTCTGCAAGGATGCAGATATTCAGAGGGAGTTAACCACTTCTCACAATCCACATCAGAATGGAGTTGCAAAGATTCAGAGGGAGTCCACCCAGCAACCAAACAAAGATAAGTATTTGAATTGTCATTTCTTACATAATGTTATTCAATGATGTATATGCTTATGTTCCTAGAATTAGGTTGCGTATTATGCATATTAGAATAGTTGCATTGATGAACAATATACTACTAATATACATGGGTAAGTGGCCTATGGCATTGTACAACATTCCATTGCTACTTATCTAGAATAAAATCTCTTTGCTGACATGTTAGGAGTTGTGCACACTCTTAACAATGTTCTGGTAGAGATTGGAAGGCATCTAGAAAGTTACGGAATATGGATAAATGTTGTATTGAAGCATTGGCTAAGATAATTGCATGACTGTATGACATATTTCTTTATGTGTAAGAATTTGTTCTGAAAACTACGAGATGTTTTCTAATCATGCAATTTAACTTGTTGTGTAGGAAAGATCGTATACCATCACCTACAAAAGAAGGACTACAACATTTGTTCAGCAACAAAGTTATCTATTGAAAATATTGAAGTTCCCAGGATCTGGGAAGAATGCCATGATCAAGGAGTACCAGATGATCATGAAGATGTTTGGGATGCAGTCTTAAGACCTGAAGGGGAGTCTGTAGTGACTTCCAAGAGGATCTACAAGATCAAGCATGCTGCAGGTGGTAGCATAGAGACTTTTGCTCCTGTAGCCAGATACACTTCCATTAGATCAGTACTTGCTCTGGTTGCAGTGATGAAGTGGAAGATACACCAGATGGATTTCAAGACAGCCTTCTTGAATGGTGTAGTTGAAGAAGAAGTGTACGTGGAGCAACCACTTGGTTCTGAGACACATGACAGGGATTCATATATGTGCAGAACTTGGTATGGTAGGATAGACAACGTTCTATCCAGTTTGGGCTTTACCAAGAGCAAAGCGGATTCCAACCTTTACTACAAGGTTGAGGAAGGCAATACAGTGATACTACTTTTGTATATGGATGACATGTTTATTATAGGTGAAGATAGATTGATTGCCGACACACAGCGGAAGCTTGCTGCCAAGTTCGAGATGAAGAAATTGGGGATGATGCACTATTTGTTTTTTGGCATGGAGGTGTGGTAGAGTGCAGATGGAATCTTCCTTGGACAAGGGAAGTATGCAGTAGAGATCCTGAAGAGGTTCGGGATGATGGACTGCAAGGCTATGGAATCGAACCTGAAGCTTCTGTGTGATGCTTCATCTGATCCGATTGATGTCACGATGTATCATCAGATGATTGGGTCCTCTATGTACTTGACGAACACGAGACCAGATATTTACTTTACGGTGAACACACTGAGCCAGTTCCTGAAGGATCCGAGAGATGTTCACCTGGTTGCTGTAAAGCATATTCTAAGATTGGGCAGGCAGTGCTGCAGATAGGAAGAGCACTTATGGGTGCTGCTTCAGTATGGGATCAGGTGTGATCTCTTGGTTTAGTAGGAAGCAGTCTTGCGTAGCACTGAGTATAGCCGAAGCAGAGTATGTTGCGACGGATGAGCAGCTTGCAGATGTATTGACCAAGCCATTGGCCAGAGTGCAGTTTGAGTACTTCAGAGAGAGGCTTGGTGCACTTCAGATCGAGGTTCCTTCCAAAGGGAAGTGATGAGTCTGGAAGATGCAGATGCACATGATATTTTCTGACATGGTTGATGTGTTCTCCCATGGTCATGATGTAATTGCTGAGCCATTCTCACGTGGTGGTAGATGTGTTCTCCCATGGTGTAGATGTAAGGGCTGAAGCCATTTTTCACATGGTGGTAGATGTGTTCTCCCATGGTGAAAAAGTAAGGGCTGGAGCCTTCCCCGAATGGTAGTAGATGTGTTCTCCCATGTCGGTGGTGTAAGTGCTGGATGATGTGCAACTGGGCTATGCTTCGTGGACGATGAGATGATCTGAAGAAGATGATGCTATGATGATCAGGAGGATCATGGATGATGAGCATCAGGACGATGCTCCAGTTACTGCAATATATATATGTATGTACGCATCATGTTTGATGCTGGATATGATCAGTTGGATCATTTGTATGTATATTGTATATGCATCATGTTGGATGCTTGGACCATGTATCTGTATATGTATCAGGTGGATACTGAGATCATGTATGTTGATATGTATCAGGTGGATACATTGTATGATCAGGTAGATCATGTATGATGATATGTATCAGGTAGATACTTGGTATGCATCAAGTGGATGCATTGTATGATCAGGATGATCGTGGATGACGAGCTTCTCCAGATGACATGCAGCAGGATGTTGCAGTGATGATGATCAGGATGATCATGTGTACATCAGGATGATGTATGGTGAGTATCAAGATGATACTTTGTGGCCGTGGATCAGGTTGTGTAGATGAGCATGTCTGGGAGATCCTATAGGTCGAAGTTGTGTACCCGTAACAGCCTGGGATGCTCTTTCGAGACATTGCTCTAGGAGGACATGTAATTTGTGCCCCGGAAGATTTCAGGTCGGAGTTGTGTACCCGTAACATCCTGAGATGCTCTTGCGAGGTTTTGTCCTATGGCATGTAATTTGTGCCCTAGGAGATTTCAGGTCGGAGTTGTGTACCCGTAACATCCTGAGATGCTCTTTCGAGGTTTTGCCATAACCACATGTAATTTGTGCCTTGAGGAGATTTCAGGTCGAAGTTGTGTACCCGTAACATCCTGAGATGCTCTTGCTAGGTTTTGTGGTGATCACATGTAATTTGTGCCCTGGGGAGATTTCAGGTTGGAGTTGTGTACCCATAACATCCTGAGATGCTCTTGCTAGGTTTTGTGGTGGGGTCACATGTAATAAGTCTTGGAGATATGGACAGGATGAAAAAGGCCTCAGATGCTCTTTAGGGTTCTTGCTAGGCAAGAGACTCTTTAAAGGTTTTGTGACGCACATAATAAGTCCTGAGGATTCCACAGTATGGCTAGTGATGACAAAGACCTGCAGGTCGTGGGCCTACATCCAGTATGAAAAAGGATTGGCTCTGTAGAACTTCCTATGACGAATAGATTCAGAGATTGATTGAGATAGCTGTAGCAGTGACGATGACGATGATTCGAGGATGATGATTCGCTGATGATGATCTAGAGAAGAAGACTCGTGCTAGTAGACATGTGTTGAGAAATACCTTCCTAGTTAAGAGGGAGTGTTGATGTATATGTAACTTCGGAATGTATTTCACCCATGTATTTCATATATGTATTTTGTACTCTTATAGAGATGGCATTATTCCTCTATATGGAAGTGTTTGTATTCCTACAGAGATGTTATTATTCCTCTATATGGAAGTGTCGTCATTTATATTGTAAGTGTCGTAACTTATACTTGATGGGTTATTAGACCACCTTGTTGGGGTCGGCCCTGTATAAGTCATGTGGGTCGAAGAGTTATTAGACCACCCTATTGGGGGTCGGCCATGTGGGTCAAAGGGTTATTAGACCACCAAGTGTGGGGTCGGCCCGGATTAAGTTAACCATGGGTTAAGCTAGACATGTAGGCCCCATTAGTTTATTGGGCAGGACAGAACAAGTATAAATAGAGATCGGGAGATCTCTATTTGATCGTTCATTCACACACTTCTCTCATTCGGAAAGTGGCGCACTTATGAGGAGGAGGCTCTGTTGCTAGGAGAAGACTATCTCTTGTATTCTGGTTGTATCATTGCTCTATCTATCTCTAAGGAAGTTATTGGAGTTTTTCACCTTTATGGTTTTCCCCAAGTAAACTCTGTGTCTCTTGTGTGCTTGCATTATTGTGTCCATGATTGATATGCTGTAGATTTGTTGTACATGTTGTTCTCTCAATTAAGATCCTAGATTAGATTGAAGTAAATTCTGAAAATTTAACACACCTGTCAGTCTAATACACCGCAAAATCTGTCGGTTGCACATACCGCGCCTCCCTTATCTCAGAACCCATCAGTCGCGAACCCACCAGTTGCGAGCACCGCACAACCCACACCGCAAAACATTAGTATTGGTAACACCGTAGGAGCAGGTGCCCAGGCTATTCCGAATGAACCTAGTCAGTGTCAGGCTATACCAATTCAGAATATCCAACCTTAGAATATTATCCCTAGTACCACTCAGAGAACAACGCCACCTCGAAGGAGGATGGTTGATGATAGCAAACTGCCGGTATTCAAAGGAACGGGTCTAGAAGACCCTGATCAACATTGATTTCTATGTGAAGCTGTATGGAGTGACAAGCAAGTATAGGACGACGTTGTGAAGCAAGTGCAACTCGTCACCACATTTAGAGACCGAGCCTTGCACTGGTTCATGAAATATTCACAGGGACACTAAAGAACCCCGACAGAAATCAAGGCTGCACTCTTAGTAGAATTTAAGAAGCTGAAGTCAGAGTCACAGTTTATCACAGAGTTGAAAGAGATCAAACAGAAACCTAATGAAACAGTCTGGGAGTTTGATCAGAAGTTTAAGACACTACTAGACCAAGTAAGCTTTGATATTCCACCGCAGCAGCATACGGAGTGGTTTATAGCCGCACTGTTGCCCCATATTAGACAACCGTTGATGCAGCAAAAAGTGGATTCGCAGCCAAAAGCGTTGGAGATTGCGATGAAGCTGGAAGCTTCACCTATGGGAGAAAGTAGCACTAGGATGTCGCAGATTCAGAACCAGTTGGCTACCCTAACGCTACAATTGCAAGACATAAAGCAAGGAAAGCAAGAGAGAAAGGAAGTCTGGTGTACAGGTTGCAAGGGGGAAGGACACACTAAGGATCATTGTCCTTTATTCCAGGATTTCCTTAACGTGGGTGGACCAAACCCATTAAACCCTCATCCAAGGCCATGGTGTGAAATTTGCAGAACCAGAGGACATCGGCTAGAAGACTGCCATATGATATAGAAGTACGTGAGAACACCTAAAAACCTCTATTGTAATTTTTGTAAGTCAGTACGGCACGACGAATCCAATTGCCGTGCATATGAGCTCATGCTAGAAAGAAAGAAGGACATTGAGCATATGTATGGAGGAATGTATAGAGTCCAAGGAGAGACTCCACAGAAGCAAGAAAATCCCCAACAAGATCAAGGAGGGTACAGAGGCTGCGGAGGTTACCGCGAAAGAGGAAGGAATAATGGCCCAACGTAGGGACGAGGCCGAGGCCAAGTAATCTATTATAATTGTGGCCAATCAGGCCAGGTATCCAGAGATTGTACCAACCCATGCACTACATGCAGCTGTTGTAGCTCTTTCGATCATGTTATAGAAGACTGCCCAGTGCTGGAGGTAGAAATGTAGAAGAGAAAACGGCCAGAGGCGCCGGCCTCAAATATCCAGTTGATCGCAGCAGAAAGGAGAACTACAGATCAAAGTGTTAACGTAGTAACACACAGTGGTGCTGTGACAGGGCGAGATAGAGGAGCAGATGCTTCGACTTCTGGAGGTTTTGATACTAAGCAAACTCCTCTAGAAACAATATGGATAAGGAAAGCTACTGGGAAAGCACCTGCTTTCAACTTGAAGAAAAACAGAGAAGTCTTTGAAGAAGCGCGGGATATCTTCAAAGAGCCAGCACCAAAATCGTCGAGAATCCCGCTGTGCAGCGAAATATCGCATATGGAGGATATGCCAGCTGCGTATGACAGAACGAGCACCGCAACAGAGACATGCACCTCTGTTGCGCAGTTCCTTAGGAGTTGCATGAAGTTGCTGAAGAGTCCACATGCTATAACAGAGTTGCAGAAAGTAATAGACCAGGAACCGTGCAGCGAAAATGAAACCACTGAGAGCGTAGTTCATCATATTAAGAAACACAAGAGAATAGGGAGAGAAATGAGACTCAGTGCACAGATAGGAAATTATGAAATGGATGAGATCATTCTTGATCTAGGATCAGAAGTAAATGTCTTAACCAAGCAGACATGGCAGCAGATGGGGAGACCAAAATTGTTATGGTCACCTATCCAGTTGAGAATGGCCAATCAGGAGAAATTCATACCCTTTGGACGGTTATCCAACGTAATTGTTGACATTGATGGAGTGCAGAGTCACGCAGATTTCGAGGTTATTGAGATTGTGGACGATAGTTAGCCTTTTCCTGCGCTGTTAGGAATTGACTGGGCTATCGATAACCTCGCCATCATAAACTTGAAGACAAGGAAGATGATCTTCGAAGGAAAGCATCTCAGGGTCATCGCACCATTGGACCCTGCGGATGGAGACAGATACAGCGAGCTGATTCAGGAGGAATCCAGGGCTCAATATTTGGAAAGACTATATAAGATGGCTGTGAACCAAGATAACTGCGAGCCGATTCAGGAGGAATCCAGAGATCAAGACTTAGACCGATTGTACAAGATGACCGTGAACCAGGAGGATTACATTAATCCTACTGCAGATGGAACACTCAATTGGAGATGTGACAACTCTTGCATTTCAGACTCGGATGTAGGACTGGAGAACTGACAAAGTCGCATGCACGAAGTATCTGCAAGAAGATGCGCACGGGTTACAAAGTCACTGCGTTAGATTGGAAAGGAGGTAATCCCAATCCCTACATATGATGGTTCATCTAATGTTTATTCGTTTATCAAAGATTATACTGCAGTAATTGCAGATAAGCACCACTTACCAACATTAGATATGGAACTGCGCAAGACACCTGCCAGATGGTGGGCTGCGCATAAGCAAACATTGACCACATGGGATCAATGCATAATTAAGATGCAGATCAGGTTTGCTGATAAAGTTACCTTATCTTTTGAGAAATACAGTGGACAGACAGATCCAAGTCAGCATATTGAAGCTTGTTCACAAGCATGGCAGGAGAGACCAAATACAAAATGGGTGCACTTGTTTGTGCACACGTTGGAAGAAGAGATTCCGAAGAAATGGTATTTGGACATGGAGTTGTGTAGGGAGACTACGGATTGGCCTACTCTTACTGCGAACTTCCATAAGAGATTTAGTTTTGAAGATGACAGCCCTACCATAAATGATGCGCTCTAGAGGATTAAAGAAAGAATATTTAGGCCAGAATGTCCACACAGAAATATGACCCTAGAGGAATTCTTTGGACCTGATAGCGAACCTGAATGCCTACAGACCGAATGGAAGGAACATGTAGAACATGCCATAGAATGTTACAAATTAGCTGAAGAGGCTGAAGAAAAAGAAGATAGTGATGAGGAGGACCCGTGCAAAATTAAAATACCTGAGTCAGAAGGTGTGCGCGAGGTAGAGGGACCTCCGCTGGAAATTCCAGATATGAGTGGACCTATGAAAACGAAGAAAGTAAATATTGGCACCAGCGAAGAGCCAAAGTTCGCATCTATTGGGGACTACTAGGATGATCAGATTGTGACAGAGATCGCGGACATATTGCAGGAATACTAATAGTTATTCCCAACAAAATTTACAGAGATGAAGGGCATCTTGGGGGACTTAGGAGTTATGAAAATACCTCTTAAGCCAGGTGCCAATCCCATTAAGCAAAGACCATATCGCTTGAACCCACGATACAAAGAAAGATTGAGAGCAGAGCTGGATAAGATGCTCGATGCAGGGATCATTGAGCCAGTCGAAGAATCTGAATGGATTAGCCCTATGGTTGTCCAAGATAAGAAGACGAAAGGTGAGATCAGGATTTGTGTGGATCTCAGAAAGCTGAACGATGCTTCAATGCATGACCCATTTCCTACTCCTTTCACGGACGAGGTGCTTGATAATGTTGGAGGAAATGAGGCCTATTCCTTTACTGATGGTTTTTCGGGATATCACCATATAAGGATTGATCTTGCAGACAGACATAAGACCACTTTTGTGTAATATCCATAGTTGGATATTCTCAATTAACTCGGGATGAACCCATAATTTCTGAAATAACCCACAAATACGTAGATATAAAAATGATATATAAATTGATAGATTGATGAGATGATAAATATACAATTGTTGGCTCGATTTTATAGTAGCTTGGGCATTGCCTATTTGAGGGGACGCATCCTCTCATTAACTATTACTCCTACTTATTATTAATATTAATGTATTATTAATTATTTGTTACATTTTGCTACAAAATGGGGGTCGTTCCAGTACACAGTGATGCCATTCGGACTGAAGAACGCGCCTGCTATTTTTTCTAGAGTTGTCGTCGCAGCGTTTAAAGATTTTATGCATAAGTTTTTAGAAGCTTATTTTGATGACTGGACTGTGTTCGGATTGCTGAAGAATCATGGTGCAAACCTCAGACTCATGCTTGAAAAGTGTAGACAGCACTAGATCTCTTTAAACCTAAAGAAGTGCATTTTTTGTGTTCCCTATGGGATTCTATTGGGACACATTGTCTGTAAACAGGGTCTGATGGTTGATCCTGCGAAGATCGCAGTCATTGTAAACTTACCAACGCCGAATTCAGTCAAGCAGCTACGTACTAGATTGGGGCATACCAGCTATTACAGGAAATTTATAAAGGGTATGTGCAGATAACCGCAGCCATGGAGAAGCTGCTGAAGAAAGATGCACCATTCATTTGGAACGCAGAGTGTGAGCAAGGTTTTGAGACCTTGAAAGAAAAAATGGTCACTGCACCGATCCTAGTTTTTTGAGATCGTGGAAGCCATTTCATGTACATGTGGATGCGTCATGTATATGATTGGGAGTTGTCTTAGCACAACCAGGAGAGGGAGGTATTGACCATCCCATTGCATTTTAGAGTAGGAAGCTCTCATTTGCATAAAAGAATTACACCACTACTGAGAGAGAAGGCCTTGCGATGGTCTATGCACTGCAGAAATTCAGGCACTATTTGCTTGGTGCTCACTTCTTGATGTTTACTGACCATTCTGCGTTGAAATACCTGTTCAATAAGCCAGTGTTAGGGGGGCGAATCTGCAGATGGTTATTGCTCTTTCAGGAGTATGATTTTGAGATCGTGGTCAAGCCAGGCAGACTGAACTTGGGACCTGATCATCTGTCAAGGATTGAGTCAGGAGAAGAGCCTACAAACCTTGAAGACAATCTGCCTGACGCGTAGTTGTTTGCTATCCAGATAGCTGATGATTATTATAAAGACATCATTGACTTCTTGACTACTGGATTAGCACCCATGGAGTTCACTACGCAGCAAAAAAAGCAGCTGGTAGTGCGAGCAGCAGACTTTACCATTATCGCAGGTCAGTTATACAAATTGGGACCAGATGAAGTATTGCATAGATGTGTATTGGAGCATGAGAAACCATTTATATTAGCAAATGCACACCCAGGAGCAGCAGGAGGTCACTATGCCGGAAGGGCCACTGCGCAGAAGATACTGCGTGCAGGGTTGTGGTGGCCTACAATTCATAAGGACTCAAAGGAACATTGCCAGAGCTGCGATGTCTGTTAGAGGACAGGAAGGCCATCATGAAGAGATGAAATGCCATTAAATCCACAGTTGACATTACAGGCATTTGAAAAATGGGCAATTGATTTTGTGGGACCTATAAACTCACCGGGAAAGAGAACTGGTGCGAGGTACATTATTACTGCAACTAATTACCTCACCAGATGGGCAGAAGCGAAGCCAGTGAAGGACTGTAGTGCAGGTACTGCCGCACAGTTCATATTCAAAGACATCCTTACGAGGTTTGGATGCCCAAATATTTTGATGAGTGATTAAGGCACTCACTTTTTGAACAGAACCATTGAGGCGTTGACAGAAGAATTCCATGTTCATAATCAACGAAGTACGCCTTATCATCCACAGGTGAATGGAACAGTTGAAGCATTCAATAAAGTACTAGAGAATGCACTGACCAAGGTATGTAATGTGAATAGGGATGACTAGGACCTGCACATTCCCGCTGTGTTATGGGCGTATAGAACCACATGCAAGAAGTTGACCGACCATACACTGTTCAGGTTGGCTTATGGACAGGAAGCCATTATGCCGATGGAGTACATTGTTCCTAGCTTGAGAATAGCTGCATTCACAGGAATGGAAGATCGCGACACACTGGAAGAAAGGCTTCTCCACTTGGTTGCTCTTGAAGAAGATCACTTCATTGCAGGATTTCACCAACAGGTGCAGAAGGAAAGAGAAAAAGCATGGCATGATTGCCACATCAAGAACAAGTCTTTCCAGGTAGGTGATCTAGTCCTTCTGTATGATATTAAATTCATGAAATTTTTGGGGAAGCTTAAAACACATTGGCTTGGCCCATATACTATAGTGCATGTTACTAATGGTGGCGCAGTTCAATTAGCCACATTAGCAGGAGATCACTTGCCAGGTCTAGTCAATGGAAGCAGACTAAAACCCTATTGGGATAGTCCTGCTTCGCACAATCTGTGATGATTAGAAAGAGGAAAATTTTTAAGTGCCAAGTACAGTTGGAAATGGGCACTAGAAATGGGAAAGAGTATGTACGCAATGTATGATAAGGAATGTGTATATACCACGCAACACTGTTAAGATGGGTCGCTGCGCCAAAAAAAAAGAAAAGAAAACAAAAAGAAAAGAAAAGAGGTACCGCGCAGTTGCGAAGTCCAAAAGGCAATTGCGAAGAGTAAGTGAACAACGAAATATATTAAGTTCAGAAGCAAGAAATCAGGTACCGTGAAGTAGCTGTGCAGGAGTAAGGAACACCTATCACGTAGTTCGACGCAACACTTCAGAAAAATAGTCGTTACAATGTTGGTCGGAAAAATAACCATTATACAGTGATTTGTCAGCAACCGCTTGGGCATTTAACGTACAGATAACCGTTCTGAACGAGTTTATGAAGGGAAGGATCCGACGGACTTGGCTAATGGATATTGGCATTAATGCTCATCTAGCCGTTAAGGGGCGCGAGGGAGGTCATGCTGCGCCTATAAGTAATGTCGCGTTCAGACTCGCGGGCGTTACCGAATACTTAAAATTTTCTTGCGCACATTACTGTGTGAGTTGTTTCCAACAAGCTATCTGAAACCTTGTGAACTTTAGCCAGTGAATGTTTGAGTGGTCTTCCATAGAAGAAGAATTCACAATCCAGGAGACTGTCAAGGTATTTCAATACATAGGGATTGAAGGGTTAATGAGAACCCCATCCAAGAAGGGCATCTTAGAACCAGGTCAAGGATCAAGAAGTTCACCGAGACACGGTCCAAAAATGCAAGATAAAGGCAAATATCTAGCACAACCAAGGACGAAGGTACTAAAGATGGGTTTGACGGTGCAGAAGCCGCTGATAGCTGATAAGGAAATCCCATTGACGATGACCCCAAACTACATTTCACCGCGTTCACTGGACGCACCGGTTTTCAAGTTGATGAAGCATGCCAAATACGACATCCTGCTCTCGCCAATTTCAAAGCATGTTGATGTCGGTAAAAACTTGCTGGGAAAAATTCCTGAATGTAAGTGGGAGGATTATGATCTGCTCCAGATGCAGAAGGAGGAACCCAATGAACCTAGGTTGCCACAGTTCCAGCATGACCAGTACATGTGTTGGAAGAAGGATGCAACGGGCGAGCTTAACTTGGTCGCCGAGAGTTGGTTATCGGGAGTAGTCAAGTCTGGACTGCTCAATTTGCTCCGGCTCCCGCATTTCGACAGATCACCTTAAGTAAATGTGGTGGTGTAAATACTGATAGCACGCATTCACCAAGGATATTTATGGCTGGACCGAAATGTCGACCTGACCATTGATCTTATCCACCACATCACTGGGTTGAGTAAGAGGGGTAAAGATCCAAAGCAGTTTTTCGAGGGGAAAAGCAAGGACAAGGAAGCCGTGGCGAAGATGAAGAAAACCCAAACTGTCGTCAAAGGAAAGAGGGGTTTTCAGACAGAAGACATAGAGGATAAAGCAATGCGGTTTATCACACAGCTGTTAGCCGACAAAATTTTGAGAACATGCAGACCACTGGAAGTACCTGCGGGCGCAGTACTACTTGGCGCCGCGGTCAATGAAGGAGAGCAGTTCAACTGGTGTCAATACTTGTCGAACGAGTTCCTGGAGGAACTTAATGACACGCAGGTCAATGGAGGAAATTTCCATTTCACATGGCTCATAGTATTGATCGCCTTCGTGGGGTGGAAAGAGCCGAAGGATTATGTGGGCGTAATTACGGATACCAATGATTGCAGAGGAGCCCGCTATTCAAACCTCTGGGTAAATCTGAATTCACAAAGACAACACGCTACAGGTGAGGTTTTCTACCAGTATTATAGCTAGCTGCGCGACGCAATCATAAGCACGCCTTGGATAACAAAGCAGGTAACCAGTAAGTACATTCGCATTGTTGATTTTTATGTTGACATGCGTAGTATTCATATTTCAGCTAAAGCACAGAAGAGGAACGTGGAATGGTTCACAAGAAACTACCACATGTATGAAGAAGATATTGATAATATCATGAAGGAATGGCCTGTAGAGTTCAGAGTGGAAATCGTAGATGTTCCAAGCGACTCCGGCGAAGACGAACCTATTCCATGTCCTATTATTGAAGAGAAGGAGATGGGGAAAAGGAAAGAAGTTGAGAGCCCAGGAAAGAAAAAGGGAGCAAGGAAGAAGCAGAAGGATGACAAGAGCCAGTCAGACGCAGTCCTCCACGATGAGGATTATGAAACAATCGCTGTGAGGGTCACAGAGTCAATGGAAGACCTGATGACCGACAATGAGAAGAAAGACACGTCAATTTAGGAAAGTCCACAAGAGATTACCCCTGCCGCGGGACTCAGAGTCTGAAGGGAAGTCGGGAGGAACTTTGCAGCAGAGAACACCGCAATTAACCATGACCGTTCCTCCGAAGTCCTGCATTGTCCATCTGGATCCATTGACTTAAGTCTTCCATTGCCAGAACAACTCCTGTTAGATACAAAGGATTTCGAGCATGTGGAGCTCGATCTTGCAAAGATACTGCTGCCTGGGTTACACTTCTTGCATCTGCAGTGTATCGAGGAAATGCATGAGAGAACCACTGACGCGTTGAAAGGACAGGCTGAGCTGCAAACAACTAATAAGTAGTTGGAGGAGTCTAACTCGTAGAGAGCTGTGGAACTACAGGATGAGTATGATTGTCGACTAAGACTAGAGTCCACGATCATTGCGGTCGCAGATGAGATTGACGAATTTGAAGTACAGGTAGACCCTGTGGACACTATTGTGAAAATTGGTGAACTGGTTCACAACCTGAAGACAGAGATGCAAGACATGGAGGTTCTCCATGAGGCTAACATTGTTGCCTTAAAGGAATAGATAAACCCATAGACCCCACCAGATGAGCAGCAACTAAGAGAGAAAGAAGTAAAGGTCGTAGCAGAAAGTATTACTGCCAAAGTGGCTAAGAGCCAGAGTCTTTTGGAAGCAGCATCGAAGGCATTCATTACCCTCGAAGAAGACCTAGGATTGTTGCAGGTAAAGAATGCAGTGAAAGACAAGTAAGTAGCATTGGAACAGTTGGATGCAGAAGTGAAAGCTCTGCTACCAAGAGATAGGCTTCAGAAGTACAAAGAGATCAATGCGCTGAAGAAAGAAGTGCAAGTCTTAAGAGAAAAAGAGACTGAAATGGGAAACAAGTCGCAACCCTTACTGGAGGATGCCAGCACGATCTCACAGGAGATCGAGGAGAAGTTAAAAGAGTTGCGCGAGAATCAAGAAGAGGTGGAAGGCCAGATCGGCGATGAGATAACACCAGAGATGCTGGATACAGTCAAACAAGTCAAGCGAGATACGAAGGATGCAGTCGAAAAGCTTGTCGGCACATACAATGAGTTCGCTGCGAAGCTAGCTCCGCGGTTGGAGGAACAGCTTGGAGAAATTGCAGGTGGCTTAGGGGAGAGCCACATGTAAGTGTTAGGGGCCTATTGGGCCTGGCCCAAGTGGGGCAATTTTGAGCAAGAAGGAGTTTTGGAACTGTGGAGTTGAGTGCAATTCAATTGAAACAGTTTTGTATAAGTTTTTGGTATGCTGCAAAGTTTTGCGCAGCATAGCATCGGAAGAGTTGCGAAGATTGGTACTATGAGGAGGCAGTACTGCGGTGTGTCCAGTCTATGTGGATCTGGCAAAGCAGAGTGTTGGATGGAAGACGGAACAAATTTCGGTTAGACCAGTGGTGGTCTATTTTTGGTAAAGATGCTCTAGGAATACCAAGCGGCGGGTAGGAGCAGAAGAGGAAAGAAAGTGACTGGTCGCACATGCGAAAGAACCACTACCTGAACCAGTCGCACGAGACCGTTAGAGGAAGAACGGCTCAGTGAAAGCGACCTGTTGGCATGTGTGCGACAGGAAGGATGATAGTGACATGGGCATGCGTTGGAGGCAGGCCATGATGGAATATTCGCTACCAGAAGCCAACAAGCTCAATGAGCTGGAAACTGTAACGGTTTTGTAAACCTAAGGGTTTTTGCCTGCAGATTGTAAAGACATGACCTACGGGCATGATCTATAAATATGCATATTTTGTATGGGAAAGGGTTACTCTTCGTTGTTGGGTCATTGAATACTCTTCATTTTGTTAAGCTTTGAATATTGTTACATCTTTTAAGCTTAGTGCTATTGTAAAGGTTCTGCAGCTGTGTGCGCAGAGGCCGATTGTGAGAGAAGAGAGTTTACAGCTGAGTGCGCAGACAAAGAACTGTTGTAACCTTCCCAAAGACTAATATAACAACAGTTCTTGTGGACGTAGCCTCCATTCGGGGGGTGAACCACGTTAAATACTGTGTAGTGTGATTGTTGTGTTTCTACATTTGCTTATTTGCCTACTTTGAATGTCTGGATTCTCATTTATAAGCTGTATGTTAATGCTTTTATATGTATTCACCATAGAGGAAAGATGGGAATGATATGTTAAGTCTTACATGAATAGATGAATGATGAATGCACAGTATTCCAGGTAGGTGGAAGTATATGTTTATTGATTAATCACAAGAGTGCGTAACGTTCAGATTGAATAACCCTTCAACGCGCAGCAGTGTATGTTTTGTTTACTTGCATTCATTACAAGGCTAATTAATATAAGGAAGTAGATGAATGATTAAGTGTCAGGAGGAGTCTCTAGTGGGTAAGTTTGGAAGAGGAAGAGTATAACTTAGTTGTGCTGTCCTATTCATTGCATCCTGCCCGAACCGCGCAACCCTTGGGTGCGCTGGTTGCACCGTGGTTAGTTTATAGAAGTGCGGACCACGACGTAGTCTATCATCGCGCAGTCCTCAGTTCGCAGTGTAGGTCCGATAGTGCGATGCACAGTAGTCCTGTCCGAACAACTCATCACTCCACTATGGAAACCTGATTCCGCAGTGCCCCCATAGCTACACCTCGGGTGAGACGTCAGTTTGTTCGCAGGCTGTTGCCGAAAGGGCCGGTGAATAGGGGTTTTGTTGGTTAAGTTAAACCGCAAAGAACATGGGTCTACATTGGAAACCTCTAGATTACTTTGTAAGCTAATAGAGAGGGTGCACAAAGAAAGCGTGGCCATAAGAAGCCAACACAAACCAAGAGGGGGAGGGTTACGGAACCCAGATGTTAGCCATGCTTTGTCCATTGGTGATCATTATACCACAGTCCAAGTTGGCTCCAACATTGGCCATGGTGTCGGCTTGTTGGTTATTGTGTCTTAAGACATGAAGGAAGGAGATAGTGTTGAAATCCTTGATCATGAAGATGAAGTGATGGTGGAGATTGGAGACCGGATTTCGACGAGATTTGGCTAGAGCCCTGTCTTCCCTGATAATCAACATATAGTCTCCTATAGCAACAAGATCCTTTACATTTGCATTCCTAGCGACCTCCATACCTTTGATTAATGCGAGCCATTTCGCGTCATTGTTGGTCCTTCTGCCAATCCCCCAGGCGAAATCTTTCACATTGTTTCCTTCGGAGCCCAAGAGGACTCCTCCCGCACCTTCCAACCTAGGGTTGCCCTTTGAGGCACCATCGAAAAAGAAGATATGACTGCCAAGAGTCTTGACCCAAAGCTGCAATTCCTGAGATTCCATTCTGATGTGCCAATATTGTGGCTTATGACACTTGGAAGGAACAGACGAAGAGGATATAGGGGGATCAAGAGATCAACCACCCAATTTTTCTCTTCCACATTTAGAGTTTCCTTGCCAATATTTTTCATTCTTCTTAAAGAGAGGGAGTCAATCCAAAGAGCTTTTGCAGAGGAGAGGACTTTACCAGGGGTGGCTCTAGTACCTTAAAAAATTTCCTTGTTTCTAGTGGTCCAAAGTTTCCAGCAGATTAATTTGGGAAAAGCTACCCATGCTCTCTTGAAGTCCGGCTTCTTGCACAGTGAGTTGTGATAGTAGAGGTTCCAATTGGCAAAGAGATCATTCCAATCTGTGGGTAGGATGAGATTTGGTTGGATTTCCCCGAAGGCCCATTGCCAAACCTCTTGTGAGAAGCTACAATCCAAAAACAAATGATCGATCGTTTCCTCCGCCTCCTTGCAAAGGACGCATCTAGCCGGCCCTTCGATCCCCCTTTTCCTGAGATTCTCGGCTGTGAGAGCCTTTCTATGAGCAAGAGTCCAATTGAAGACATTTACTTTCGGGAACCCATCCCTGTCCCATACTCTATTCCACTTGTTTTCCTTGTTACGCTCATTTATAAGGGTGTCAAGAAGCCCATAGCCCCCCTTAACATAGTAAGTGCCCGCTTTTCCCCAGCCTCGTTTGTCTCCCACATTTTGATGGATGGGAAGAGAACCATGAAACTGAGAGAGAAGCGACCGATAATCATGAAGAAGATGATATGGGAGCTCCAGATTTAGCCATCCAGTCCATTTTCCTTGATTGGACCAGGAGGACAAATAAAAAAGAGTGTGGATGTTGGCTTGCTCCATCCAGCATTTCAAATCGCTGAATTCATGGAGAGAGTTCGCAGGAGGATTAAAGCAGAAGTTGTCCTTCCAAATTTGAATTTGCTTACCATTTCCAGGGATCCACGACAAGTTGCTTTGAATGATGAAGGCCGCACGTTTGCAGAGATTCTAGATAGAATACCCTCTTTTCTCCTTATCAATATTGTCCACGCATCGTTTTCTTCCGCCTGTCATGTATTTTTTGTAGAAAATTTCTTTCCACCAAGATTTCTTCCCTGAAATGATCCTCCAGAGAATCTTGGCATCGAGGGAAAGGTTCATATATGAAGGGTCTTTGATCCCCACACCTCCATAAATTTTGGGTCTGCACACTGTATCCTAGTTGATCAAATGGAACTTTTTGGAAAGGTTGGGTTTCCCTCCCTGCCAGAGAAATTTCCTGAGCTCTTTGGTGATTTCCAACATCACTGCTTTGGGTGCTAGAGAGATGGAGCAAGCATAGAGAGGATAGGCCAAGATAATGGAGTTAATCAGGACCAGTTTGCTGACGGGATTTAGCCAGCGGAAGCCCCAGGAGTTGATTTTGTTTTTGATTTGATCAATAATTCCTTGCTAGTCTACAACTCTTTTTCTACCCTTGAAGATTAGAATGCTAAGGTAGTTAAAGGAGTTCCAAGTTCCGATTCCTTCAAAGCCCAAAATTCTTACAATTGTTGCAAGAACCCCAGGGGGGCAGTTCCAGTCGTAAATTTTTTATTTGGCTGAGTTGACTTTTCCATTGGAAGATTTAAGGAAGGTGTTAAGGACCTGATTGAATCTTTCAGCAATAGTAATGGAGGCGCGCCCAAGGAAGATGGTGTCGTCTGCAAACTAGGAGTGGTTGACTGGCTTGGCGTCTCTAACAATTTTTATTCCCTTTAGTTCGCCCGAGGCTTGCAGGGTGTGGAGTTTCCTACTCATAGAGTCAGCGACAAGGAGATAAAGAAAAGGAGACAAAGGTCAGCCTTGACGCAGACCTCTAGAGGCCTGAAAGAATTTGGTCGATCTACCATTGACTAAGGGAGCGATCCAGGGAATTCTGATGCATGCTTTAATCCATCGGATGAATCTTCTAGAGAAACCAAACTTGATCATGATATCAAAAAGAAAGTTATGGTTTACATGATCAAAAGCATTTGCCATGTCAAGTTTGATGGCCATACCTTGGTGTTTTTTTTCAATGCTGGAGTGGATTGCTTCTTGTACGATGATGATGTTGTCCAAGATTTGACGACCGACAATGAATCCCCCCCTGCGAATCAGAGATGAGCTTTCCCATGACTCTTTTCATCTTGGTGGCAAAGACCTTAAAGAGGATTTTATAGGAGGTATTGCAAAGGGAAATACGCCTGAAGCGGTCAATGGAGCATGGAGTTTTTTCTTTCGGGATTAAGGCTAGGAAGGAGGAATTGGTAGCCTTGCCGATTTTGTCTTTCTTCCTAGTCCAGTTGAGCATACTTTTCAGGTCATCTTTGATGATCTCCCAAGCGGCCCGGTAAAAGCTTATGGTGAAATCATCGGGGCCAGGAGCCTTGTCAGATTGGAGAGACCAGATGGCATTCACAATTTCGTGTTCTTGAATTGGCTTAGAGAGGTCCCTATTGGCGCTATTTGAAACAAGATTGGGGATGCCCGCCAAAAGATCAGCTTGAGCTTCAAGGTCAGTCTCCCCACTGCCCTTGAAGAGTTCACTAAAATGATTGAAGGCATGCTGCTTTAAGTCTTCTTGTCCACTGATTCTTTCTCCATCCTGATTTTTCAGCTCTCTAATAGCGTTCTGGCTACGTCTAGCCTTAGCCTGGTTATGGAAGTATTTCCTGTTGCTGTCACCTCCCTTAAGCCAAAGCTATCTAGATTTAATTCTCCAGATTTCCTCTTCCTGTTTAGCCGCACTGAGGATTTTCAGATCTAAAACTTTTTCCTAATTTAAAACGGCAAACCTCCTCTGTCTCCATTTGTTGGTGTAGCATGACGAGCTCATTTTGTAGGTTAAGTTTAGTTTGACAAGGATTTTTAAAAGAGGATTTGGCCCAGCGTTAGTTTGACAGTTCTGAGTTTGGTTTCCCAAATGAAACTAGGAGATCCAAAGAAGCACGAGTTCCAGGGTTTACTGACAATGTCAAGAAAGGAGGGGTTCTGAAGCCAGAGGGGGTTGAAGCGGAAGGGTATAGGCCCAAGGTTTTCAGGAGGGGAGAGGGAGAGGACGATAGGTCTATGATCGGAGGCGGCACAGGGAAGGGTGAAGGAGCAAGCAATTAGATCAGAACGAAAGAAGGAGGAGCTTACCACGAAACGATCCAGCTTAGTCGCAATGTGTCCAATTCCGCATCTCTTATTACTCCAGGTATATTTCCCATTTTTAAGTGGAATATCCATGAGGTCCAGATCATCCAATAGGTCCTCAAGCTTTTCGCCAAAGGGGTCACGAACAATGTTTCCTCCCCACTTCTCTTGTTGAGACTTTGTGACATTGAAATCTCTGGCAATGATGAGATTTTTCCCCTGCATGATTTCCTTAAGACTGCTGAGGTCTTCCCAGAACTTGATCTTGTCCCTGTAGTGAGTTGGCCCATACACATTGTAGATATAGAAGGGGTTGTTGCTGCCGTTTTCCTTTATTTCAGATAGCAGCCAGAAGCTATTCTTAGAAGAAGAAAGAATTGAAAAATTAGGGGAGGTCAAAGTGGCAATACCACCAAAGGCCCCACGAGCACTGAGAGTAGAACCATGGCATTCCTTCCAGAGGGAGCATGAGAGGGCCATGACCTCTACATCCAACATTTTGGTCTCTTGGATTAGCATGAGATAGGGCTTTTCTGATTTGATTATACTTTTTATTGCTTCCACTTTGTTCAACCTGCCAAGACCCCTGCAATTCCAAGGGACAACTAGCATTACTTCTTGGCTAATAGAGATCCTGCACGGGAACTACCATCTTTAGCTCCACTCTGAGATCTGGGATTTTGAAACAGTTTCATATCTTCTAGGATTTTTTGTCTACCCAGCTCAATCTCTCTTTCGGCCTCCATTTCTTCATGATATCTCTGTTATTTCCTACCTCTAGTGTTTGGGGGCTGCACCGTATCCATTTCCTCTAGAGATTATGAGGAGATGTCTAGAGATGAGGAGAGTGGGATGAAGTTACTCTTCACCTTATTTGCCCACGAACCACCTGGGGAGCTGGAACCGCCAATGTTTACGCCGATCAACTCTTCTCTAGGGGAAGAGGAGGGGATTTCTTCCCTTCCAGGTTCAACTGTGATAGCTTCCAGCATGGTAATTTCCCCTTCTTCTGTAGGCAGGTCTTGGAATCTATTAAAGGATGGCCCTTCCTTGGCTTCAGAGGAGGTTTCAACGATATTTTTGGCTTGAACTTCTTTGTTAGGGGGGGGCAGGTATAGATTTTTTTCCTTCTTGATCTGTTGCCAGCCTTCCTCTTGTGCTTTCTCTGGAGCAGTTGGAGCTGCCTTAGGGCAGTTTTTGACAAAATGCCCATATTCATGACACTTTTTACATTTGAAGGGCAACTGCTCATAGTCAACCTTTTGCATATGCTCCCAGCCATCCATAAGCAAATTGACTTCTTCCGGAAGACCCTTCTCCAAATCTACTTCAACGCAGATTCAGGCATAGGAGAAAAAAACCCCCTTGGGTTCAGCTTTATCGATAAATTTCCCGAGGGAGTTTCCAATGGCTTGCAAGGTTTCATCATTCTAGCAGTGCAGAGGCAGATGAGGGAGACGAACCTAGACAGGAACCGCGGAGGGCACATCCTTCTCAGGATCAAAGGACAAGCTCCATCTGTTTAAGTAAAGGCCACGGGGACCGATGAAATACGAGCTGCTTCTAAAAATAAGATCCCGATCTACTTTATTTTCGAATAAGAAAGTGAAGAAACCCTTACCACAAAAACCATGCTGTAGACCCCCAATGATCAGGGGGGCATCCAATTCTTGTTGATCCAGGCGTCCATGGATTTTGGAGACGACCAGATTCCAGTAAACTGACCGATTAAACCCTGCTCGCTCAAAGCTAGGGCTTTCAACTTGGAAGCTGCCGACAGGATCTGAATACGGGGGGCAACAGCTCGCTTGATGAAGCTGGCATCAGAGGGGTCCGAGGTAGAGGCGAGAGGGGGGGTGGAGGCCACCAAGGAGCGAAAGGCATCATCTAGGAGCCACCTGCGCTCCTCAGGAGAGGGGGCCGACGGAGGATCCATGGCGGCCTACGCAGGAGAAGCCTGCGTGGGAGCTGACTGCAAACGCCAAGTGAGGTAGGGTTTACGCAACGCTCAGCTCGATCAACGCAATATCTTTTTTGTGGGGAAATCTAGATTCCTTACTCTATGTAAAGGAATGTATTTATTTACTTGGAGAAATCTAGATTTCTTACTTTGTGTAAAGGAATGAATTTATTTAAATTTAGAATTGTTCAAGTTTAATTAGCTTTTAATTTTTCTTCAAATCTAGATTACTTATTCCGTATAAAGGAATGAATTTATTTTGAAAATTTAGATTTCAATTGAGTGTGGTGTAAAAGGCAATTTCATTTTAAATTTGTTCAAATTTAGTTATATATATATATAATTCTAACAAATTTTATTTTCTCTAATTAATTTATTATTAAGTATAATATTTTCTTTATTTTATATTTTATTAAATGATTGTAATTTCAGTTTTGGTTTTTATAATTAATTTAATTTTACTTTTAACTAAATTAATTTTTATCTTAATATACAATTTTATTTCAGTTTTGGTTTTTATAATTAATTTTATACAATTTTATTTCAGTTTTGGTTTTTATAATTAATTTTATACAATTTTATTTCAGTTTTTATAATTAATTTTATACAATTTTATTTCAGTTTTGGTTTTTATAATTAATTTTATACAATTTTATTTCAGTTTTTATAATTAATTTTATATAATTTTATTTCAGTTTTGGTTTTTATAATTAATTTTATTTTAAATTTAACTAAATTAATTTTTATCTTAATATACAATTTTATTTCAGTTTTGGTTTTTATAATTAATTTTATTTTAAATTTAACTAAATTAATTTTTATCTTAACGATCTAAAAACGCAAGCTAGTTATTGGGATCTTTCTATTTCCCAATTTCCTTTCTGTTTTGCCCAGGCACTCTCCTGTTGGTAAGCTAGTTATTGGGATCTTTCTATTTCCCAATTTCCTTTCTGTTTTGCCCAGGCACTCTCCTGTTGGTAAGCTAGTTATTGGGATCTTTCTATTTCCCAATTTCCTTTCTGTTTTGCCCAGGCACTCTCCTGTTGGTTGCATTATGGAAATCCTGACCCAATCGGACCCAAGCATACTCGAACCCAACACCTTGTGACAGAGAACCCTCTTTAACGGGGGGATCCGAGCCAATCGGGCTACCCGTTGGGGCTTTCCCAATTTCCTTTCTATCGACAACCAAACGAAAAGAAATAATCCCGAGTACACCTCAAGCCATGTGTTAAGCAGCTTTTGAATGAACGAGAGTGGTTATGCCCAAATGATTGGATACCCCTATAAATTATGATATTACGAACCCAATTGATTAGACCTCCAAATAAAATATGATAATGTCAAATAGGAAAAAAGATACATATAATCTAACCATGAATAATCAACACCCCACTACATAGTGTAAAGGCCATACGATGATTAGAGGGTATGGTCGATGAATCTACATTCCATTTATTTTGCAACAACTATGTCTGGAGGAGTGTACAAAAATGTATGGAAATTCATTTTGGAGACTACCCTCGAGAGGTGTCTGAGGTTTAGCAAATTGAAGTGGTAAATGGTAAAATGCTTAGGATCCAGAGTAAAATGATTGGAATCTTTTGTTAAGGATACATAATAAACATCTAAATAAAGAAGGTAATTGATGGTAATATTGCAAAATTGGCCTAGTGTTTATTGTTGTCATTTATTTATTTTTTTATGTTTGGTTTATGAGCATTGCAATGGTATGTATGTATAATTTGCAAGTATTCTTTTTTAAAATTTAAAAATGCATAGTTTTTATTTAATATAAATTTTTTAGATGATTTTTTATGGGATATTTTTAGGAGGGAAGTTCTCCATTATGATTTATTATAGTTATTAGTTTTTTTTATTTTTATGATGTTACTTTTTTAAAATTGTGTATGCATTGTCTCAATTTTTAGAGTATAGGATCAACCAAAAAAACATGGATAAATATTTTCATTGATTGAAAGTTAAAATATTTAATAAAAACATCATTATTGAAATGTAATTTCTTTAATAACACTTCATCATTGAAGGGAATTTTGTGAAACAAAATGTTTTGTGAAGGAGAAGGTAAGAGTTCAAAACATAAAAAAATTTAGTTTGAAGGGTTCAGATATAATGAAATTCCAACCCTAGTTGGAGCAAGAGGTAAGAGGGAACATCTCCCAAGACAACGTAGGCACAAAAATCAAGAGAAGGCAGTGTGGGCACAAAAACCGAGAAGGAGGAGCTTGATGTCTGTACAACAAAGTATGATCACATTCGCACATGTGAGGTTAATGCTAGTTCGTACAACATCATTTACTTATGTTGTTGGACTGTACAACTTGTATGTTTTTTATTATTGATGGTGCACATTTTTCGAGGCATTTAAATTATTGTTGGAGGTCGTATAGGCTGTACAACAATTAGGCATGGTTTTTCAGGAACCAATATAGATTTATTGCTGATGTAATTAATGTTGTAATATTCTTGAGTTTTTTCTCTGTTAACATAATAAATTTTCTCTCTCAGTTGTCTAGTTTTCCCTTTGGGGTTTTTCTAGGGGCATTGCCCAAAAATATCCATGTTCAAATGTGTGTATTGTTTATGATTCCGCTGTGCATTTTTGTTGATTAAATCCAGTGTATTTCCATTCATAAGTTTTTAGCTTTGGAACATGCTATTTTTTGTGTAAATAATATGTGTGAAGTAAATTTATTGGAAGTGGAAATCATTTTTGGGTTTTAAGGAAAATCTTACATTAATCTATCATGTCAATCATTTCTTCAAAATACGTCTTCATAGAGAAGACAACACCAGAGGAATCTAACTAAGGCCCTGCCACTTCAGTACCATATCTTGAGTTAACTTTGTAGCAATTCGTGCAACTCCAGTAGCAGCGCCCTTCTCCCTTCCAGCTGGATACCCGATTCACTTTTCCCAAGTATGTTGGTCAAATGCAATGGGATTTCCTTGATTCCCATATAAGAATCCTTTCTGCTTATTTCAAAACTTGTCCCAACCTCAATGAAGAAACCAAGTTACAGATTGTTAGTCTACAGCTAGAAGCTGTGGCTCGGACTTGGTGGGATTATTATGTTGAGTAGTCTGAGCTCGTGGTGGTCCTTAGTTCTAGCTCTTTCACTAGTTCTGCTCAGTGTCCTATTCGTCAATGGGAGGATTTTTGCCAAGCCTTAACATAGAGATTTTATCATCCCAGCTATCTTCAAAACCTCATATGCCATTAGTTTCAACTTTGGCAACAAAATGGGAAATCCATCCAACAATACATTGACCTCTTCTGCAAGCTTTGCATCTAGCTCCACATTCATGATAGTGAAGATGTTCTCATTCTTAAATTTAATTATGGCTTGTTGTTGGTTTTTTCTCTAGAAATAAAATTATTTACAAGCACTACCCTTGATGAGGCTTTTCTCTGTGCCCTTGCTATGGAATACAAAGTTGCTTTGTGTTGGATCCCTCCCCCACCCATATCTATGACCTCCTCCTCTCCACACGCCTTCGCCCCTACCTCTTCATGGTAGGGTCCTCGGTGCCATTTCCATTGCACCCACACTCACTCTAATGTTGAATGACGTTCCTTCCAACACAATAACCCTCCTAAACCCTTCTTACTGAGAGTATTGACGCTACGCCCCCTCAAAATTTGAGGTCATTACCTTAGATGACCCTATAGTCCTGGATCCATCTATGTTATTCATGGCCCTTGATGTTGGTCCCACTTCTTAGGCACTTCTCTTTACCCATAATTTCCAAACAAGCACGTTCTAGCCACCATCATCCTCAACAACAGTATTTAGAAGAACCTAGTGGCTCAGGAATGTTTTCAACACTTTACCCTTCCCACCAGTCCTCATACCGCTACTTACCACTTGGGATGGGTAAGAAAGATGGTCCTCGCCTCATGGTCACTCAACATTGTGCGATTACTTTTGCCACTGGCCCTTTCTGTGATATCGTGGTGTGTGATATGTCCCCTTTGGATTGTGTCAATCTCCTTCTTGGTATTCCCTATCAACATGAACATGAGGCAGATTACCATGCTTGTAATCACACCTATCATATTCATAAGGAGGGAAAGACTTGCATCCTTTAGTTTAATGCCCTCGAGACACCTTAGCTTCTTTCTATCCATGCTATTGTCCGCCAAGTCAATCTCAACCAATGTGTTTTTCTCTGCTTGGTGCACAGGGTCTTCACTTAGTGAAACTATGTGTAATGTCCCCCAAATCCCGAAATTTTTAAATTTTTTATATGGGTCTAATAATTAACAAGATTTAGGACTTTAGTAAACAATACATACAACATTGGATTTTATTACTAGTGTAGCATGTATTACGTAAATTAAATGTGAACATCCTGTTGTTGGTTTATACATTGTCGGTTTTATCATGAAATGACTTAGCTCTGTTTATAAATGCTACTACTGTCCATTTTACATACATTGTTTACTTTATGCGAAAGCTATGTTTATTCACTGCTTACATTAGGTTCTTTACTTTTGGAATGTATTGTGTGATTGAAGTCTTAACTTGACTCTTAAACCTGCCCCTTCAAAGGTAAGAGAACATTGGAGACCCCAGGTCTTACTTAGCTCCTTTGTGAGTCGATGTCTTATATTTTAACTTTGTGCAGGTGCCTTAAAAGGAACACTCAACTTATTACTTAAGCATTTCAAGAAACTACATGCCAATGGTTAATAGGGATAAACCCTAACCTTAAATGTGAACTGGTTTACTGGCACGAAAGCTTTGGAGGAACACCCTATTATAAAGTTTTGTGGATAAGGTTTTAAAAGGTAAAGGGGTAAACCCTAAACCCTAATTCATCCTATAGCAAGCGCTAATTATTCAACAGAGGTGCATGCATACTATGGACACCGTGGTAAAAATATGATGGCTAGTGGGAAGTAGTTGGCATATTAAATGATAGGCAATGTGATACCAGCTAATGGAAAACCACGCTGGCAAGGGTTATGAAGGGATGTGAAATACCCTAACTTCATTTCATTTGGCTCACTTCGTTGTTTTGCTGGTTAGTGTGACTGTGGAGCTCTCTGCGAAATTCGCGTTGGTGGTTAAGGGATGCGCATGACCAGAGCATGGCTCCTGGTCTGCGCAATCCCTGAGCATACAGGTGGAAGCGTAGTCAGCCATGAGTCCATAGGTAAACTCTGCTCTCAATTTCACTTCTTCAGTTTGTTTAAAGTTTATTTAATCGTTTTTCAGCAGTTCTGACTACCCATTGTTTTTATCTTTGTTTTGACAGGGGTCGAAGGCGTCTTTTCTATGCGACTTCAACTGGGCGATGGAGATTCCAGTCTTCGAATGACCGGGTAAGACCTGGGCTCAACAATGCCTTTGTCTTGAATCTTTGTGTTGGTTGGAAATGGATGGACATATTTTAAATTTAATGGTGGTCAGTTTGTTTGAGGGGGTTGTGCTTCGGGAGTTACAAGGGTTAGCCAACCCTGTCCACTACTCTTCTAGTTCTTGTGATTTTTCTTTGCCCAGCGTTGGTGCTGTGGGATGATGGCGATTTAAATTTGAGCCATGGGCATTGGTTGTAAAGCTCTATGTGGATATTACTAAACTCTGTTAAATTATGCAAACCTGGGCGTTTTCCCCAATCTTGGTATAAACATGTATTTATATGGGCTCTCGGGCTTTGCTAGTAATGTGATCCTTAGTTTAGCTTCTAAGTTTGTAATCTGTGGGATTAATGAAGGCCTAACTGCGTTTTTTACTCAATGCATTGGAATTTGTAAAACGGGATTGTGTAATTAAATGATATTTGCGATTCTTGTGTTTCTAACAACATTCTTATTTATGAAGTCTCTGCGGCTGATTTGGTAGTTAATTTATAGGTTGTTAATTTTAAACCCTAGGTTGGTTAGCTGAAGTAATGGGGATGAAAAGCGACCTACGAAATCGCTTTGTCTTTTTGTTAGCTATATGGATTTCACTGATTGTTTTGCCATGGAAAAGTCGTGTTGATAATATTCGCTTCAATCTGGAATATGGATTAGTTTTGGCTAGGGTTCAAGTCGTTTTAGCTTCTCGGTCTCCTGTTGATGATTTCTAGGTTAATAGGATAGTTTTGGTGTTTGATGAGAGTTTCTGGAAAATGTATGGGAAGATAACCTGTGTGTAATTTCGCTACTGTTTAAATTCTATGGTTTTAATGTGTAGCACATTTTAATTATTTTGTCTCTGTTTATAAAATGGTTCTGAGCTGAGGCATATTTCTATGAGTTCGTTGTTGGTATTTTATTTAGATTTCTGACTTATTTAAATGTAAGTGTTTATTTAATTTTGTAAAGGAACATAATGGAGATGGCCCTAAATGAAAAGCTGAGTCGTAAGACTCGTGGCTCCTATGCATATCTCTAGTATTGATTTCTCGTGAATTGTGTAGTCACTTTGTTCTAATGTGTTAAGGTTGTTTATTAATTTCTTATGTTTCCAGTTTGAAATATAATGTATTCCTTGTAAATAATATGGTCAGATTTTATGCTTAAATGATTCCTAGAATAAGTTCAGTATAGTTTTCTTTATGATTATATTGTTTCTAAAAGACATGTTAATTTATTCAGAAATAAAAGTATCTTTACTGCTAATTCCTATGTTGGCTAATATTTGCCATTTATAAGCAAATATGTAAGTATACGTAACTCCTACATGAGTAATAATTATATAGGAAATAATCATATATTTTAATCCAGACAAAGTTTAGGGCTTGGCCTGGAAAGATCCTAGGTTTAGGACTTTCTCTCTCTGCATAAGGAGCTATGGGAGTTTTCTCCGTAATAAAATTTAAACCCAACCGTCATGGATAAGTGGATTCTGCCAATGACGTAAACTTAAGAAAATTTAAACATTCCTATACTAAATGACCACTCAAGTAATATGACAACATATTATAAAAACATCATACATTTTCAGATATCATATCAACCTATAATCGAGTTATTGAATACAACGTTTATAAAGAAGGAGTATAACACTTCATGCGGTTTATGACCTAGATTTCCTGAAATAAATTGTATAACCATTAATGCTGTTCATAACCTGAATTCTACTGCAACACAATAATAGGATCAATCATGATAGATCTCTTTATTGAAACAAAGAAACATTATTACTGTAAATCATAAATATATGGAATATAAATAATTGAAATTTAAGCAAATACTTATCTGTATTTTATTGCAGACCAACTGACTTAGGAACTGCCACGTTCCTCCCAACCTTAGGCCGCAATCCGTTCCTAGATTGTTCCACTGGTCACCCCCGAGCTGAACTGAGCATGACAAGAATCTAGGTGATCTAGGTGTATGTTTGCTATCTTGGTTACTACAACAGAGTAGCCACAAGGTTCTCTTTATCATCCTGTATGTTGTGAATCTTTTGAATAATATTCCCCTTGATAACCTTCATAGTCCTCTCACTAGGATAGTCCTCTTTTCTAGGACACACCAGATATTCAGCAATATGATGTTTGAGCGCTCAGATTCACGACTGGACCCTCCAGTGTACTTGGGAAAACACTTGCCTGTGCAAAGTTCCTCTCTCTGCTATTTATAATTTTTATGAACAAGGCTGCTAGGAAATTAGGTCTTTTGCACACTCAGTTAACTAACTGACACTCTAGTAGTTTTGTATTTATCTTTAATTAGGAAATTAATTTATTTTAATCCTCACAATTGATTTTAATCTTTATTTAATAAAATTGGACTTTTACTCACCTAACAACTAGTTAGATATTTAGCTATCAGCTAATGACCAGCCTAGACTCTTGCATGCTCGACCCCTCTTTGTGTGGCAGTCCCAGTCAGTCTGAAAGAATAAAATAATAATAGTCTTTGAATATTAAATTAATTAATCAAAACATATTACTGATGCTCCAGAGCTCTCAGCTCAACATCAGGTAATCACTAGGAGTTCAAGTGTTCCATAGCATCTCAGCTCACACTTATTCAACTAATAGTGCTTCCAGATCCCACATGGCTCAACACCAACCATAATAATTCAGATGTTCCAGAGCTCACTTGCTCACATCTTTTAATAGTTTTGGTGTTATTCAGAGCTCACTTGCTCAACACACAAAAATAACCACAATTAAGGTTATAACAACAATTAATAATAAAAATAAAAATCTTATTTTCTTGGGATATTACATCCCTCCCTGCTTAGAACAACACCGTCTCGGTGTTCTAGGGACTTGAACTGAAACCGTGAAACAAGGAGGGATATGCCTCTTTTAGTGCAGTTTCATTCTCCCACGTGGCCTCCTTAGGCCCGAAGCGATTCCATTGCACTTTCAACTGGATAATGGTTCGCTTTCTGAGCAACACCTCTCTCCTGTCCAGAATATGAAGGGGCTCCGGTACAAATTCCCCTTCGGGTTCTACCTATAACAAGGACCAATCAATGGCATGTTTAGTATCATAAACATACTTCTTAAGTAAGGAAACATGAAAAACATTGTGCACTTTTACATGTGTTCGCAGTGCTAGTTCATATGCCACTGGCCCTTTCTTGGCCAAAATTTCAAATGGTTCGCAAAACCTGGGAGCTAGTTTCCCACATTTTCCTAAGCTTAAGGTGATTCTTTTGGCTTTTACTTTTAAATAGACATGCTCCCTGACCTGATACTCTTTGTCTTTTCTTTTTCTGTCCACATAACTTTTCTACCAGTCTTGGGCCTCTTTCAAATTCTGTTGTACTTTAACAACTAGCTATTCTAAATCTTTTAAAAGATCTAGCCCCAACATGAGTTGATCCACTGGGCTATCCCAAGTCACCGGTGTCCTGCATTTTCTACCGTACAATATTTCAAAAGGGCTCATTCTAGCCGAGATTTGGTACCCGTTGTTGTATGCAAATTCTGCAAGGTGCAGGTATTCTTCCCAGTGCTTAGGATTGTTCATGACATACATTCAGAGCATATCTTCGAGTATCTGATTCACTCGTTCAGTCTACCCATCCGTTTGCGGATGGTAGGCGGTGCTGAATTTTAGTTGCATTTCTAAACCTGAAAATAATGATCTCCAAAAATTGCTTGTAAATTTTGTATCTCTATCGGAGATAATAGCCTTAGGTATTCCGTGCAATCGAAAACTTTCCTTCAAGAAAATGTCAGCAATGTTTACACCTTTATAAGTAGATTTCACTGGACTAAAATGAGTAGATTTAGATAACTTGTCTACCACAACCATGATTGGGTCGTTATGTTTCTTGCTTTTTGGCAATCCGGTAATGAAATCCATGCTGACCACTTCCCATTTCCATTCTAGGATGGGTAAGGGTTGCAGCAGTCTCGTTGGATGCCAATGTTCAGCCTTAACCAATTGGCATTCTTGACATTTTGCAATGAATAAAGCTACATTAATTTTCAGTTTTGGCAAAAAAAATTCTTCTTAACAACATATAACATTTTCTGGTATCCTGGATGTCTAGAATATGGTTTCTGGTGGAATTCATTTAATATATCAGATTTGATAATTTCATTTTCTGGAACATACAGTCTGTCTTTGGACCATAGTAGTCATGTTTTGTCAATTTTATAATCTTTCTGTTGTTAAAACAGTCTGTCCTCGTGTATTTTCTGAAGTATTTCAATGTAAAAATGGTCATTTTTGCTTGTTGTCCTGATTTCATCATGCAGATTAGAACTGGTTTTACTCATTGTTACCTCATGAATTAAATGAATTCTGTGACTTAACGCATCTACAATTTTATTTTCCTTTCCCTTGATGTGTTTCAATTCAAAATTATATTCACTAAGGAAGGCCAGTCACCTAGCTTGTTGTTCATTTAAATTTGGTTGGTCGAACATATATTTTAAGTTCATGTTATCTGTTTTAAGGAGGAATTTCTTCCCCATTAAATAGTGCCTCCACATCTTCAATGCGTGGATTATGGCAGCTAACTCGAGGTCATGAGTTGGGTAGTTCTTCTCGTGCTCCTTTAATTTGCATGACTCGTAACAAATTGCAAAGTCATTTTGTAGGAGGACTCCCCCAAGTCCTTCCTTACTTGCGTTAGTACAAACCACAAAGTCTCCATCTGGATCTGCAATCCTAAGTATGGGGGCAGTTGTTAAAAGCTGCTTGAGTTTCTGGAAACTTTCTTCACATTTGGCTGTCCACAAAAACTTACTCTCCTTTTTCTGCAGTGAGGTCATAGGACATGCTATCCTAGAGAAGTTTTCAATGAACTTCTGATAATACCCTGCTAATCCTAGGAATGATCTGATGTTAGTGACACTTGTTGGTGTAGGCCATTCTTTTATGGCTTTGGTTTTCTCTGGATCTACAACAATGACTTTCTCAGAAATGATATGGCCAAGGTACTGTATCCGCGGTCTATAAAAATCACATTTGCTGAACTTAGCATAGAGTTGGTGCTCTCGTAGGATCTGTAATACAATCTTGAGGTGTTCCCTATGCTCTTCCTCGTTCTTAGAATAGATCAGTATGTCGTCGATGATTACAAGTATGAACTTGTCTAAGTACTTACTAAAAACACTGTTAATCATGCACATAAAATTAGCAAGTGCATTCATTAATCCGAAAGGCATCACTACAAACTCGTAGTTAGAGAAATTTTTAGGGGTGAAATTTCGCCAATTGGCTATTTTTTGGACTTTTTTTCAAAAAATAAATTCGCTATTTGGTCATTTTTAGCCTCTAATATCGCCTATATTTACATAAAATATGTTTTTTAATCATAATATTCGCCAAAATTTACATGTTTTGGTAGTAAATTGTATGTTTCATATTTAATATTCACCTACCTATCTATATACATGTTTTTTTCAATCCAAAATAATCTCCTACGATACTATACTTAAGTATAATATTAGGATCCTTAAAAAATACCCTGCTCGTAGTGACCGTACTGTGTTCTAAAAGCGGTTTTGTTTATGTCTTCATCCCATATTCTTACTTGGTGATATCCGGAACGCAAATCGATTTTGGAGAATACTTTTGCTCCTTCGACTTGGTCAAATAGATCATCTATCCTCGGAAGGGGATATCGGTTCTTTATTGTCAGTTTATTCAGCTGTCGGTAGTCAATGCACATCCGCATCGTTCCATCCTTCTTCTTTACGAAGAGGATGGGTGCTACCCAGGGGGATACACTTGGGTGGATATATCCTTTGTCAATCAATTCTTGAAGTTGAAGTTTCAGCTCAACTAGTTTAGGGGTACTCATGTGGTAAGGTGCCTTGGAGACTGGTACCGATCCTAGTACTAGTTCGATGGAGAAATCCAAGTCTCTCTTGGGTGGTAACCCAGGTATCTCATCTGGAAATACATCTTGGAATTCTGTTAGGACTGGAAAATCTTCGATATGTTGTTCCCTTTCATCTTCTATGTTGTGGATGTTGACTGTGTACAGTTTACAACCCTTTCGTATACATTTCTTAACTTGTAGGGCTGAGATATGTCTAATAGACACTTTCTTGGGTATACCCTGTACCTTTCTCTCGTTTCCTTGTTTATCCATGCAAGTGAAAGTTTTGTTTAAGCAATCCAGCATGACGTGATGTTGTTCAAGCCAATCCATACCAATCAATAGGTCATAGGCACCTAAGGGTAGAATGTTCAAGTCTGCTTCAGTTTGAAATCCGTTCATGTTAAGTTGGCAATTTTTAACTAGTTCTGTAATTTTTCTTTTCGTCCATGTGGCTAACTGTACCAACCACGGTTTAGCATGTTTTACATTTTTCAGCTTGCAAATTTCAACAGTTTTAGGGGATACATAACAACAGCATGCCCCAGGGTCAATTAAAATTGAAACATAAATGTTTGCAACCTTACCTTCAATTTCAACCATTGTGGACTGATGGTCAGCCTGCCTGCCCTCCAGGGAAGCACATATTCTGGGTGTCTGTGCCATGTCTTCTACGGTTGCCTCTTCCTGTAGGTTGTTTAGAACTTTGGTGCCTTTGTTGTTTGGGAATCTCTGTAATAATAGGGTCCCTGAAACCCCCAACATTTGCCAGGTATAGGGGCTGTTCTAGTCCCTTTCTCTACTGCCGGTTTGTTAACACTTTGTGCTGGGTTGCTTGACTGTGTTCCATACCTTGGAAAATTTTTGTTAGCTGGAAAGCTGTTGTTCTGTTTTCGGTAGGGAGGTGGTTTGAACCCTTTTCTTCGGTTGTCTGAAAATGGTCTCATTCTGTCCTTCTTTTTGTTCATAATTTCAGTCCTATGTTGGATGTGCTCATAACAGAGCCTAGCTTTGTATAAATCCATTTCTAGGGTCTTGGGTGCATCAAATTCAATTTTGTCTCTGTAGTAAGTTGGGAGACACCCTAGGAACTGTTGTATTTTCACCTTTTCATCTCTTACGCAAGGTAAGTAATGTAACAGTTCAAGAAATCTGTTTATTAATGCATCCATGGTGAGGGAGTTTAACTGTATCTCATGGAATTCTTTTATTTTCTTATTGAAGAACCTCTCTGACATGTATTTCTCTTGAAATAATTTTCTGAAGTTAGACCACCCAACTTGATCCCTTTTTATCTTTTTAGTATGTTTCAGGTCTTGCCACCATGTGGCAGCTTTACCATTTAAATTGTATATGGCCAAATGGGTCTTCATACAGCTGGAGTACTGATGTACTTGGAAATATTTGTTCAATCCCAACAACCATTCTTTGGCTTTCTCTCCTGAATCTAGGTCCCCTTCGAAAGTTGGTGCTTTGATTTTCTTAAATTCTAGTTGAAGGATGTCTCCTTTCTTGTATTTATTTTTACAAGGAGATGATATATAAGAGTCTGAAGAGTACTCGGATTCAGGGTTATAGGAGTTGGATGAGTCAGAGAGTTCTGGTGACTCTTCAAGTTTTCTAATATCTGGACTGTTGTCTCTCTTTCTGCGGTGCTGTTTAATCAAATGCTTGTTTGCAAAATGGGTTGTCTTCATATGAGTTTTCTTTCTAGTTAAAGTTTGCAGCAATGCCTCATTTAATTCGTGTTGTTCTCTTCTCTCGTTCAAGTTGTCATCTTTGAAACTATAGAATTCTGCCTGTAGGCTTTGCACTGTCTTCAGTAAGTTAGAGGCCTTGACTGCTCCCAAACTATATTTTAGTTCAATTACTATTTCTTGCGCCATGGGTATTGAGTTCAAGTTACCATTGATCCAGGTGGATATCGGTGGCCACCCACCTTTCCAACTGGCTCAAAACAATTTTCTGGCAATTTTTGTAATTTACTATTTTTAGCCCCTTTTCGGGTCCTGAACTTTCGGAGCCGTTTTGAGGCCCTAAACGACTTTTTTTGGGCATGTTGCGGTCGTAAAATTTCATCATTAAAATACCATCCATCTAATGATGGAATTTTTTCCCAGCTGTTGTAGTCCTTAGATAGATCTTTCCAACGAGCTATCTTGCGCCTCAAACGGAGATCGTATGCAAAAGTTACGACCCCGAGAAAGATTGTACTAACTTACCCAAATGGGGCCCACATGACTTTTGGCGCTTCATCTCCTAGGGTTAGGTTTTTGGATGTCTATGGTTTTTGACATTCCTGTTTATCGTAAATGGCCTTGAGAGCCTCATTGTAACCATATTCTTGTGAATGAGCGCAACCGTCACATCTCTTCTCAGAGATAAGCCGCCACGATTCCAACAAGCTTGTTTTCCGCTGCATTTTACAGTTTTAGTTTATTCCCTTATTGAATAGAAAACCAGTTTTACTGTATCTCTATTATTTTGTGTTAAATCATCTGATAATAATCTATATTCATTTCGTTCTACTCATAAAATATGGATTAGTGGTATCAGAGCGGTCTGCTCCTTGTCGTCTTAATGCATGTCCCCAATGAGGTCAGGGTACAAAGAATTGGGTCTCAAGCTTGTTTCTCTTGAGGACAAAAGCTCTCGCATGCCCAAGCGACCTCTCATGGCAGTAGAAAAGAAAGATGACGGGATAGGAGATCCTTTCAAAATGTTGCTTGAGGAATCCCTCACACAATAGAGGAACGACATGATGGATATTTTCGCGTGAATCCTTCGGCGGCTACCAACAAGCGATGCATCTTCCTCGAGCGGAGGCGTTGGCCCCTTCAAGGTACAAATCAACTTCAATATTCCTATATTTGAAGGTCAGATAGATGCAGATGCTGTAGATAAATGGTTGAATCTACTAGAAGGGTATTTTTCTGTCCATAACTTTTCGAATAGAGAAAAGATTACTTTTGCGCTCCTCAAAGCCGTTCCCCATGTCAAAGGTTGGTGGGAAACTTTCCGCGAGCAAAAGGACACAGAGGAATCCTCATTATTTTCAGTCACGACCACCTAGGAATCCTTCAGGGATGCTATTAAGGAAGAATACTACCCTTTTGGAAGTTATGACGACTTGTATACCAAATGGACCACACTACGACAAGAAAGAGACCAAGTAGTGCCAAATTTCACAAATATCTACCATACCTTGCGCACCAAGCTGGGTATCAAAGATTCATAGAGACATATTGTGCTCAAGTATCATGGTGATCTGCATAGATACATCCAGACTGAAATGGAATTTCTAGACATCTCTTCCTTGGGCGCGGCCTACCGATATGCCGTCAAAATCGAGCAGAAGCTCAAACAAAAGACGGGACAATTTGGGCCTGGGAACCCCTGACAGCAAAAGACAGGAAAGGGTGGCCCCAACCTACAGAATAAAGGACAGAGCAAAGATGGATAGTATTAGGAGAACCAGTCCAAGCCACAAGCAAAGAAGGACACTGGAAAGACAAAAAAAGATACGGGGAAGTGGTGCGAATTCCATAAGAGCCCTTGTCATAACACTGCTGATTGCCGCTCAAAGCAGCCGCTAGTGGCCGAAGTGAAAGCTTCTGAATCAGATGCGGGTTCTGACTCTGAGTCCAAACTAGAAAGGGGAAGACAGATCATTGACGTGGAACCCAGTGCCACCATTGCTACCACCAAGCTCCAGCCTGATGAACTAGATGAGCCAGAAGAAGTAGAACGCCTCTTCCATTCATAGATGTGGGTAAAAGGCACCCCGCTGCACTTCATCATTGATAGCGGTAGCCAGAAGAACCTCATCTCAGCAGAGGTCGTCAAGCGCCTGGCTCTACCGACAACGCCGCACCCACAACCCTAAACCATTGGATGGCTCCGCAAAGGAAGCGATCTCCGCGTTAGACAACAGTGCCGACTATCGTACGACATCAAGCCCTTCAAGGACGAGGTATTGTGTGATGTTGCTCCTCTCGAAGTTTCAGATGTTATTTTGGGCCAACCTTATTTATGGAAACGTCATGCTGTATATGATTCTAGGCCTCGTAGTGTTGTTATTTCTTTGAACAGGAAATTGTACAGGATACCCGAGGTAGTCCCTCCTAGTGTTATTTCCTTGATCTCTGTCAAGCAATGCAGGAAGGTCATCTCTCAGACCGGGAAATTTGTCTTCTTCATGATTTGCTCTCAGAGTGAGAGAAATATCACAGCCACATCTAGGGCCTCCGCGACCGATCTCTCCACACAACAGAAGCAAGTGGATAAGGTGGTGGAAGAATACTCAGATATATTCTCCTCTCCTACCGAGGTACCTCTGCATTGCCAGGTCAAGCATCGCATCGATCTGATCCCAGGCGCACCGCTACCCAATGGGCCAATCTATCGCCGCTCTCTGTTGGGAAACGAGGAGATCAAGAGGTAGATCCAAGAATTGCTCCATAAGGGGCACATCCGTCCCAGCTCATCACCTTGTGGGAGCCCAATCATGCTGGTGCAGAAGAAAGACGGGACCTAGCGACTCTGCATTGATTATCGGGCCCTGAATAAAATCATAGTCCGCAACCGATACCCGATTCCTTGAATCGACGACCTCCTTGATCAACTCACGAGGGCCAAATAATTCAGTAAGATTGATCTGAAGTCTGGCTACCACCAGGTCCCAATAGAATAAACATATGTATGGAAGATTGCCTTCAAGTCAAAAGAAGGTCTTTTTGAATGGCTGGTCATGCCCTTTGGTTTGACAAATGCTCCAACAACTTTTATGAGGATGATGGACGATATCCTATGACCTTTCACCAATAATCTTTTAGTGGTGTATCTAGATGACATCCTCATCTACAACAAGACTTAGGCGAAACACTTGCAGCATATTCAGTAGGTTCTGCACACCCTGTGGCAGCACAAACTATATGTAAACTTGGAAAAATGCTCCTTCGACATGGACAAGGTCCATTACTTAGGCTACATCATTGATTCACATGGTGTGCATGTGGATCCAACCAAGATCCAGGTCATTCGTGATTGGCCAGCCCCAACCACACTCACTGAACTTCGGAGCTTCTTGGACCTCGCCAATTTCTATCGCCGGTTCGTGCTGGGATTCTCTCATATCACCATGGACCCTCAGCCAAGTAACTAGGGGTGGCGGTAAGGCGAAATTTGTGTGGGGATTGTCCCAACAACAAGCCTTCGATGAATTGAAGAAGCATTTGTGCTCATCGTTGGTACTCTCATTACCGGACCTGCAACATCCCTTTGAGATCGAGACAGCTGCTTCAGATTATGCTGTGGGCGCCATTCTCACTCAACACGACCACCCCGTGGCATATCATAGTGAGACACTATCAGATGCTGTCCGTAAGTACCCTACTTATGACAAAGAAATGTACTCTATTATGCAAGCCTGCCACTAGTGGAGACATTGCATTCTTGGGAAGGAGATAGTCATCCACACTGATCACTAGCCACTACAGTTCATGTAGACCCAAGGAAAGTTGCAGAATGACCTCCATCAGAAGTGGTCAACATACTTACAGCAGTTCCACCTCAACATCAAATATAAAATAGGGAGTACCAATCGAGTTGCTGACTACCTCAGTCGACCTCCAGTCGCGACACTCACCACGGTGCTAGACTCTTGCGGCCACGAGACCTCCAGATGGCCCCACCTCTACGAGACAGACCCCGACTTCTCCACCACCTACCAAATGTTGGGCATCAACTTAGTGGTCACTAATTTCCATCTTTAGGACAGGTTGTTGTGTCGTCTGGGCCATCTCTGCGTTCCATCAAGCGAGCGCGCGAAGCTAATTTGGAAAGCTCACTATAGTCGGGTGGCAGGACACTTTGGCGTCGAAAAGACAGTGGCAGTGCTACAAAAACATTTCTACTGGATGAAACTTTGACAGGATGTCGACAAGTATATCAGGTCCTGCACCGCTTGCGCTATTGCCAAACCGACCACTAAGAAACAGGGCCTGTACACCCCTTTGCCTACTCCTGACAGGCCGTGGGAATCCATCTCAATGGACTACATGTCAGGCCTCCCATCCACCAAGAGGGGAAACGACTTTGTTTTTGTGGTTGTTGATCGCTTTTCCAAGATGACAATTCTAGCTGCCTGCAAGAAGAACATCACAGCAGAAGCCACTGCCAAGCGCTTCTTTGAACGAGTATGGGTACATTTTGGGATCCCACAGACCATTATCTCAGACCGTGACAGTCGGTTCCTCAGCTCATTCTGGTCGAGCCTCTGGTCACTGCTCGATACCAAGCTCACCAAATCCACTGCCTTCCACCCCTAGACAGACGGCCAAATCGAGGTCGTCAACCGGATGGTCGTACATATCCTGCGCATGTACAATTCAACACATCCCTGCACATGGGATGAGAGTCTTCCCTATGTCCAACATAGCTACAATCGAGCCCTGCATAGCTCAATTGGCCACAACCCCTTTCAGGTGGGGTTGGGATTCCAACCATTGGGCCCCATGGATGTTGAACTTCCCCTGGCGACCACCTCGACCGACTCGTCCCCAGAAGCTGACAAAGCCACCTGATTCATTGAACGGATCCAACATATCTGCCAATAGGTTCAGGATATTCTACAAAAGTCTAATGCCAAGTACAAGCAGCGCCATGATCAACATTGGGTGCCACATAAGTTTCAGGTGGGTGACAAAGTTTGGTTTCATTTGCAGAAAGAACGCCTTACAGGGCCCCATCGGAAGCTTCTCCCACTCCATTATGGGCTGTACACCATCACCAAGGCAGTGGGTGACAATTCTTTTGAGCTCAACATCGCCCCCTTCCTTGGTCTTCATCTAGTTTTCAACATGGTTCTCCTTTGGCCTTATTTCCCACCATTATTAGACACCTCAGAGATAACAGAGCAGTTGACACCAACAGAGCTCAACCCTGACTGCCTGCAACAGGAATCCAGTGATCATATTGCAGACACACAGATCAAGGGCACTCGACATCAAAGGATCCAACTTTATCGAGTTGTCAAAGCAGGGTAGCTCCTGCACCAAGGCAAGTGGCTCACCCGGGGCCAAATTTAGCAGAAATTTCCTCATCTGATGGGGGAACTCAACGCAATGGAGACCATTTCTTCCTAAGGAGGGAGTATTGATCTAGGTGGATATCGATGGCCACCCACCTTTCCAACTGGCTCAAAACAGTTTTCTGGCAATTTTTGTAATTTACTATTTTTAGTTGTTTTTCGGCTCCTGAACTTCCGGAGCCGTTTTGAGGCCCTAAACGATGTTTTTTTGGGCATGTTGCGGTTGCAAAATTCCATCACTAAAATTCCATTTAAGGATTGAATTTTTCCTCAACTGTTGTAGTCCTCGGATAGATCTTTCCAATGAGCTATCGTGCACCCAAAACGAAGATCGTATGCAAAAGTTACGACCCAGAGAAGTTGATGTACTAACTTACCCAAACGGGGCCCCCATGACTTTTGGCGTTTCATCTCCTAGGGTTAGGTTTTTGGATGTCTAGGGTTTTTGACATTCCTGTTTATCGTAAAAGGCTTTGAGAGCCTCATTGTAACCATCTTCTTGCGAATGAGCGCAACCTTCTCATATCATCTCAGAGATAAGCCGCCACCATTCCAGCAAGCTTGTTTTCCGCTGCATTTTACAGTTTTAGTTTATTCCCTTATTGAATAGAAAACCAGTTTTACTGTATCTCTGTTATTTTGTGTTAAAGCATGTGATAATAATCTATATTCATTTCGTTCTGCTCATAAAATCCGGATCAACCATGCTGACTGTCTTCTCTTTGAGCATTCATGTTTGCTTGTTCTGTCCTGAAACAGTTTTACAATGTGCAAGCAAACAAGTTTTTATTGGTTTATTAGTTTGCAATGGTAGCATAGGCTCATAGGCCTCAAGTTTCCGAATCCAGGCTCTGATACCACTTGTAATGTCCCTCAAATCCTAAAATTTTGAAATTTTTTTTATGGGTCTAATAATTAACAAGATTTAGGACTTGAGTAAACAATACCTACAACATTGCATTTTATTTCTAGTGTAGCATGTATTACGTAAATTAAATGTGAACATCCTGTTGCTGGTTTATACATTGTCAGTTTTATCATGAAATGACTTAGCTCTGTTTATAAATGCTACTATTGTCCATTTTACATACATGGTTTACTTTATGTCGAAGCTATGTTTATTCACTGCTTACATTAGGTTCTTCACTTCTGGAATGTATTGTGTGATTGAAGTCTTAACTTGACTCTTAAACCTGCCCCTTCAAAGGTAAGAGAACATTGGAGACCCCAGGTCTTACTTAGCTCCTTCGTGAGCTGATGTCTTATATTTTAACTTTGTGCAGGTGCCTTAAAAGGAACACTCAACTTATTACTTAAGCATTTCAAGAAACTACATGCCAATGGTGAATAGGGATAAACCCTAACCTTAAATGTGAACTGGTTTACTGGCACTAAAGCTTTGGAGGAACACCCTATTATAAAGTTTTGTGGATAAGGTTTTAAAAGGTAAAGGGGTAAACCCTAAACCCCAAGTCATCCTATAGAAAGCGCTAACTATTCAACAAAGGTGCATGCATAATATGGACACCGTGGTCAAAATATGATGACTAGTGGGAAGTAGTTGGCATATTAAATGATAGGCCATGTGACACCAGCTAATGGAAAATCACGCTGGAAAGGGTTATGAAGGGTTGCGAAATACCCTAACTTCATTTCATTTTTCTCACTTCGTTGTTTTGCTGGTTAGTGTGAGTGTGGAGCTCTCTGTGAAATTCGCATTGGTGGTTAAGGGATGCGCATGATCGGAGCATGGCTCCTGGTCTACGCAATCCCTGAGCATACATGTGGAAGCGTAGTCAACCATGAGTCCAGAGGCAAACTCTGCTCTCAATTTCACTTCTTTAGTTTGTTTAAAGTTTATTTAATCGTTTTTCAGTAGGTCTGACTACCCATTGTTTTCATCTTTGTTTTGACAGGGGTCGAAGGCGTCTTTGCTGTGCGACTTCAACTGGGCGATGGCGATTCCAGTCTTCGAATGACCGGGTAAGACCTGGGCTACACAATGCCTCTGTCTTGAATCTCTGTGTTGGTTGGAAATGGATGGAAATCTTTTAAATTTAATGGTGGATAGTTTGTTTCAGGGGGTTGTGCTTTGAGAGTTACAAGGGTTAGCCAACCCTGTCCACTACTCTTCTAGTTCTTGTGATTTTTCTTTTCCCAACGTTGGTGTTGTGGGATGATGGCGATTTAAATTTGAGCCACGGGCATTGGTTGTAAAGCTCTGTGTGGATATTACTAAACTTTGTTAAATTATGCAAACCTGGGTGTTTTCCCCAATCTTGGTATAAACATGTATTTATATGGGCTCTTGGGCTCTGCTAGTAATGTGATCCTTAGTTTAGCTTCTAAGTTTGTAATATGTGGGATTAATGAAGGCCTGACTACGTTTTTTACTCAATGCGTTGGAATTTGTAAAACTGGACTGTGTAATTAAATGATATTTTCGATTCTTCTGTTTCTAACATCATTCTTATTTATGAAGTCTCTGCGGGTGATTTGGTAGTTAATTTATAGGTTGTTAATTTTAAACACTAGGTTGGTTAGCTGAAGTAATGGGGATGAAAGGCGACCTACGAAATCGCTTTGTCTTTCTGTTAGCTATATGGATTTCGCTATTTGTTTTGCCATGGAAAAGTCGTGTTGATAATATCTTGCTTCAATCTGGAATATGGCTTAGTTTTGGCCAGGGTTCAAGTCGTTTTAGCTTCTCGGTCTCCTGTTGATGATTTCTAGGTTAATAGGATAGTTTTGGTGTTTGATGAGAGTTTCTGGAAAATGTATCGGAAAAGAACCTGTGTGTAATTTCGCTACTGTTTAAATTCTATGGTTTTAATGTGTAGCACATTTTAATTATTTCGTCTCTGTTTATAAAATGGTTCTGAGCTGAGGGATATTTCTATGAGTTCGCTGTTGATATTTTATTTAGATTTCTGACTTATTTAAATGTAAGTGTTTATTTAATTTTGTAAAGGAACAAATTGGATATGGCCCTAAATGAAAAGCTAAGTCGTAAGACTCCTGGTTCCTATGCATATCTCTAGTATTGATTTCTCCTGAATTGTGTAGTCACTCTGTTCTAATGTGTTAAGGTTGTTTATTAATTTCTTATGTTTCCAGTCTAAAATATAATGTATTCCTTGTAAATAATATGGTCAAATTTTATGGTTAAATGATTCCTAGAATAAGTTCAGTATAGTTTTCTTTATGATTATATGGTTTCTAAAAGACATGTTAATTTATTCAGAAATAAAAGTATCTGTAATGCTAATTCCTATGTTGGCTAATATTTTCCATTTATAAGCAAATATGTAAGTATATGTAACTCCTATATGAGTAATAATTATACAAGCAATAATCATATATTTTAATCCAGATAGAGTTTAGGGCTTGGCCTAGAAAGATCCTAGGTTCAGGACTTTCTCTCTCTCCATAAGGAGCTATGGGAGTTTTCTCCGTAGTAAAATTTAAACCCAACCGTCATGGCTAAGCGGATTCTGCCAATGACGTAAACTTAAGAAAATTTAAACATTCCTATACTAAATGACCATTCAAGTAATATGACAACATATTATAAAAACATCATACATTTTCAGATATCATATAAACCTAATCGAGATATTGAATACAATGTTTATAAAGAAGGAGTATAACACTTCATGCGGTTTATGACCTAGATTTCCTAAAATAAATAGTATAACCATTAATGTTGTTCATAACCTGAATTCTACCGCAACAGAATAATAGGATCAATCATGACAAATCTCTTTATTGAAACAAAGAAACATTATTACTGTAAATCATAAATATACGGAATATAAATAACTGAAATTTAAGCAAATACTTATCAGTATTTTATTGCAGACCGGATGACTTAGGAACTGCCACGTTTCTCCCAACCTTAGACCGCAATCCCTTCCTGGATTGTTCCACCGGTCACCCCTGAGCCGAACTGAGCATGACAAGAATCTAGGTGATCTAGGTGTATGGTTTGCTATCTTGGTTACTACAACAGAGTAGCCACAAGGTTCTCTTTATCAGCCTGTATGTTGTGATCTCTTGAATAATATTCCCCTTGATAACCTTCACAGTCCTCTCACTAGGACAATCCTCTTTTCTAGGACACACTAGATATTCAACAATCTGATGTTTGAGCACTCAGATTCATGACTGGACCCTCCAGTGTACTTGGGAAAACACTTGCCCGTGCAATGTTCCTACTTCTTCTATTTATAATTTTTATGAACAAGGCTGCTAGGAAATTAGGTCTTTTGCACACTTAGTTAACTAACTGACACTCTGGTAGTTTTGTATTTATCTTTAATTAGGAAATTAATTTATTTTAATCCTCACAATTTATTTTAATCTTTATTTAATAAAATTGGACTTTTACTCACCTAACAACTAGATCTTTAGTTATCAGCTAATGACTAGCCTAGACTCTTGCATGCTCAGCCCCTCTTTGTGTGGCAGTCCTGGTCAGTCTGAAAGAATAAAATAATAATAGTCTTTGAATATTAAAGTAATTAATCAAAACAGATTATTGATGCTCCAGAGCTATCAACTCAACATCAGGTAATCACTAGGAGTTCAAGTGTTCCAGAGCATCTCAGCTCACACTTATTCAACTAATAGTGCTTCCAGAGCCCACATGGCTCAACACTAACCATAATAAATCAAATTTTCCAGAGCTCACTTGCTCACATCTTTTAATAGTTTTGGTGTTATTCAGAGCTCACTTGCTCAACACACAAAAATAACCACAATTAAGGTTATAACAACAATTAATAATGAAAATAAAAATAGTCTTTTCTTGGGATATTACACTATGCCATAGCGCCTTCATTCATGGGATATTAAAGAATACCCCTAATTTCACTAGATATTGATAAATACCTACCAAAATCCTTTTGTTGAACCCCCCTCCCAATACATATTTCCAAATAAAAACCCTATTTTTATGAGATATTCCCTATTTTAACTAGATACCCCTTTTTATACCCCCACAATACCTATAAACCCCCCATACCCTACTCCTTAACTACCAATATTTACAATATATTTCCCTTATTTTTCACAATTGAAAAACCTCCCTTTATGGATGAACATGTGTTACACCTAAATCTTGCCACCATAAGACTCAGTGTAAACATCCCTGAAGTTTCCATGACTAGGAAGTCAAACATGAGAAGTTACTGACCCCCTTTTCATAGGGTCTAGTTGGGTCATCGCAGGTTGCTCCCTAGGAACTTGCGCCCAACTAGGTTCATCGTAGGAGGTTGCCTGACCACTTGCGTCGATGGCTCATGTCACACTTGTTCAGCATGCACCGAACCTATCTGTTGCTGGTTGTCCTATTGCAACTTGCGTCGATGTTAGTTAATGTGGATAAAGGGAATCTTCGAGCGATTTCTCGAAGGTGTGTGACTTGGATCTCTATCCCTAACCTATAGGGGAGCTGGCATTCGGTTCCCCAACCCTTTGGGAGGATCCCACTATTTCTCAACCTATCCTATCCTCCTAGTCCTATATATATGAAACTCTTCTCCATTCCAAAGGGAGGAAGGCTATAGCATCCATATGCTGGTGGAATAAGCTTAGAAGATCACCATTCATCCATTGGAGGCACCCATTTCTCCTTAGAGGCATTGGCTTGGCTTGTTGGAGGAAGATTGCAACGTTAGGGCTTGGTTGTAATCCTCACTCTTCTTTGCATGCCCACTTTTTATACAGTAATACAAAAATATTTCCATAAATGTCTTGTTGTTCATTGATATTTATAGTTCACTTCCTTAACTGTTTACTTAGATCAATTATTGTGTAGATGTGTTATTACTGCTTGTTTGTCTCTTGCATGTTCTGACAGGTCTTGCAGCTTTGGATCTGACGACCATGGAGCTTGGAGCAACGAGGGATAAATAGATCTACAGGTCTGAAAGGTAAGATGTTCATGTCTCTTAATATCTAATTCGATCTAGGAAGGTAGATTTGTATTATGTCTGATTTTGTTCTAGATTCACATTGAACTAGGGAGATCATGCCTTAAGTCCGCTTTCGGTAGATTGTCCGGTAACAAATTTGGTGACCATACTGGGGAAGACGTGCATTGTTTTAAGTTTTCAGTTTGAAAGTCATTTTCTTTGATTTCTTTGTAAGCCATCTCATTTTCCTCCTGAGCCTCTTTCACCACTAGATATTCTCTGTGAAGAGTCTGTTAACTTCCTTTGCATCTGTATGTATGATCATCAAACTTGTTAGTTGCTCATTTTTGGAGATCTTTCCATCCTTGCATTGGGATTTCTCCCATCGCACTTGGGTAGTATAGCCAGAGCGATGTCCTCTCCTGAGCTTAATCTGCTGCTCTACAACCTATGCCATCGGCGCTTAGCTCAGTTTTACATCTTGCGCCATCGGCGCGAATCACCTGTTTTCCACCTGCGATGGGCGCTCTGAGCCTGACCAGAGGCTGCACCGAGCAGTCAAGCCTTGTGTTTGGCTTATCTCCTCTCCAACTTTTGAGTTTTTTTTGATTTGAAGACCTTCTCTATGCTGCACTATCCAGTCAGAGATCTCTTGATTTTGCATTGGTAGTGTTTTTATTTGTTTGGATTGGTTTTGGGTTCCATTTTGGGCAAGTTTGAGCATTGGTAGTGGTGGACACTTTAGTCTCCCCCACCTTCATCCAATTGACCTTGTATTCCCTCCTCTCCTCATCTGGTCTAGTCTTTGCATTGGATCTGATCCCAGACCCCTTTTGCACACGTTATTTAGCTTTGCTTGCATCTAGTTGTTTTTTGGGTGTCTTGTGTGTTTTCGATTCATTGGCGTGCTTGCCATTTCTTTGAGGATTTCTGTGTGATCAGAGTGCTACAAGTAGTTTTTCCTTTTTAGTCATTTACACTTAAAAGCATTGTTGTTGTCAAAAGTTTGGTATTGGCATATTATTGGAAAAATTAAAAGTGCTTCATTTTTACCGTTTTCGAGTGCATTTGAGAATTGTTGTAGAAATTGGTTCACGCATTGGAACTCGTCATAGATTTTTTTGGAAAGTTTGAAAAAGAGTTAATCATTTGTATTTTTCTTGAACTATGAGCCATTCATTTTCTTGAGAAATCCAAAGTATAGTCAAATTTTTGCAAAAAGTGATTCCGTGCTTGAAAAATTACATGCGCTTTTGATTTTCATGCTTTTAGGTTGCCATAGTGAAATTTGAAAAGCTAATGTGCTTTACATAGAAATTCTCTCTTTTTTGTCATCTTTAGTTTCACTCTAAATTGAAAAAGACAAAAAGAAAAGCTTTGATTTGGACTTGATGTGTTGTTGATTTTCATGTTTTGCTCGAAAAACGAAAAGAGTACTTTCATTATCATTTTTGGTAGAATTGAGATTTGTTGAAGTTTTGTTGTTTTGGTAAAAACCACTTGAAAAATATTTCTCCCTCCCATACATAGATTTCATCGAAAGAAAAAAGTGCATTTTTTCATGTAGTTAGGGCTTGCATTATGCTTACGTTTATGTACTCACCTCATGCATTCACCTAACCGTCCTGCACTGCATTCCGGGGGTATTGTAGTTCTTCCACATACCAACCAGTATATCGAAGCTCTTTCACGTACCAATTGGTATATCGAAGGCTCTGCGGTGAACGAATCCGTTCACTAAGTTAATAGTCGAATCCGACTCTCGTATTGAATAATAGATAAGAATAATATATTGATTACTTGGGTCATCCGTTTGTCCTCGAGTCCTGCTAACTTCATGAGTCTTGTTACTCCTTTGGGTCATCCAAAGAATACTTCCATCATCAGTTGCATTAGGGGTTGGTGTCGTTCTTGTCATGTCATACTGCCAAGTCATGCCATGCCCATGTTCAAGATACATTCACCACTCATCTTTTGCAGTCAGTACACCCTCTATCATGTCGGTCTACTCTGAGTCAGTCTTGCATGTTACTGTACCATCCGATCTACTCCAAACATCTGTTATCGAGTTTCGTGTCGATGATGGGGGATTCATCATGGCTCTCCTTCGACGGATTCATCCTTGTCGACTTCAAATCATCATCCGAGGATTGAATCTAGAAACCAATCGAGTACCTTGGGCCTGCATGCCTCAATGGTAGGTTACCTCGCTTTTGACATGAGTTTACATCATTGACTCTTAATTGAAAGATTTCGTCAAGCATTTGACTTCAAATCTCACTTTTGGTTTGTTCTTAGGGAATAAAACCAAACCCACTTCTCACAAACCCACGTGCACCTTAAAACCATGTGCGGTTTCACTTCTTACTTTTACTTTTTACTTTTACTCACTTCTAAACTTTATTTTTACTTTTTTTCTTTTTTTTCTTTTTCACTTCTTCTCACTTGTTATTTATTTATTTCTATATTCTATTTTCTTCTTTTTTACTTGTCTTTCTTTTCTTCTTTTTATTTTATTTTACTTTTTCCTTTTTATTTCTTTCTCTTTTTATTTCTTCTTTTTTTACTTCTTTGGGCCACGGGCCTAGTTTTGGACAAGATCCTAGATTGGTGGCTACAAGCCTCGCTCTGATACCAAATGCGGTGAACGAATCCGTTCACTAAGTTAATAGTCGAATCCGACTCTCATATTGAATAATAGATAAGAATAATATATTGATTGATATAAAGATGATGTCTTTTACAAGATAGACTTTCCCGTATTTATAATTGTTTAAAGGGTGTCTAATGCAACTCTTCATAAAGAGTTACACCATTTCACTAATTAATTATATTATTATATTATTCTTGTTTGTTGTTATTATTATATATATATATGTTGATGTTTATTTTATTATTATTTTATTCATAGCATTGCCTCTCTCTTAGAAAGGCTTTGTCCTCAAAGCCTTATAACGTTGTCGCACCGTTCCTTATGACGTCGTAGCTGACGAAACATGTCGGTACGAACTTCTAAGCGTAGAGCATAACTTCTGATATGTGGATGGGTCAATCCATCCCAAATTGATTTGTTGCTGACTATTGGGATTCCCCATTGATCTGTCGTTAAGAGCTTTGATCACATTAGTACCATCGTCTTTTGACATTTACCACTTTTCAGAATATCGGTTTTTATGGTTGGGGTGTCTATAGGGAATTTTCACAATGTCATTTTCTTTTACGAGTGTCGTCTTTTGAGCATTGATCTGAGCTGGGACTTTTATTTTCGTTTCTTGAGGTTTTAAGGTTTCATTCTGTATCTTTTCCAACTTGTTTCCTGATTGCCTGTTATCATTTTGAAACTTCTTAATCAATTCGACTTGCAATTTTCTATCATCTTCAGATGTCTTAAGTTGTTCCTTAAAATCTTCATTATGACTTCTGATACAACTATTTTCTTTCTGCTTGTCTAGAAGTTTCCCTTCAATGTCGTCCATAGATTGTTCTATCTTCCGGCTATTTTTCAACTTCTTAATTTTTGTGACTAGTATCTTGTTATGACTTCTTAGTCTAAAAATTTCTTCAGCATTGTTGGATAATGCTTTATTATTCTCCGCGATCTCTGACTTATGTGTCTTTTTAGAGTCGTCATTTTGTTGTTGAAGAACTTTTATCTGTTGTTGACACTGGCTGACCTCTGATTCTTGACTTTCTAATTTATGTCGTAACTGCATTAGTTCTTCATCTTTGTCGCTAACGATTTTGTTCAAGCGTATTATTTCTGCTTCGTAATTATTTATTTCCTTCTTTATATCTTGATTTCGTAACCTCTGATTGAATTTATTTTCGGCTTTTAATTCATCAATTTGCACATTCAATTTTTCTATACGCCTTTCCTGGTTAGAGATTTTTATTTCATTGTCCCTTTCTTGTAATTCAATTCTTATTTTTGAACTGTTATTTAGGTCGCGCAATTCTTCATTGTCTTTTAGATAACGTTTTAACGCGGCTTCTAATTTTTCTCGCAAATCGGCTTCCATGGTTTCTGACTTCTTCGACGGTGGTATGATTTCCTTTGATTTCTTTGGTGATAACCGATCTTTAAATTTTATTTTATTTTTTTAACAATAATTGCTTTGCCCTTATAATAATTATTATTATTTAAATGTAATAATAATATTATTTTAATATTATATATTTCCCAAACAATTGTAATATTTTACAATTATGGACCAATATTAATTAATCTCCACGTTGGTTAACCTTTTGTTTTAGATTAATTTCTTTGTGGATTGTGTGTAGATTAGGTGGTTGGGAAAAATGATTGTTACCTTCCCCACCCAAGTTCAAATCTCACTTTTGGTTTGTTCTTAGGGAATAAAACCAAACCCACTTCTCACAAACCCACATGCACCTTAAAACCATGTGTGGTTTCACTTCTTACTTTTACTTTTTACTTTTACTCACTTCTAAATTTTACTTTTACTTTTTTTTTTCCTTTTCACTTCTTCTCACTTGTTTTTTATTTATTTCTATATTCTATTTTCTTCTTTTTTACGTGTCTTTCTTTTCTTCTTTTTATTTTCTTTTCCTTTTTCCTTTTTATTTCTTTCTCTTTTTTATTTCTTCTTTTTTTACTTCTTTGGGCCACAGGCCTAGTTTTGGACAAGATCCTAGATTGGTGGCTACAAGCCTCGCTCTAATACCAAATGCGGTGAACGAATCTGTTCACTAAGTTAATAGTCGAATCCGACTCTCATATTGAATAATAGATAAGAATAATATATTGATTGATATAAAGATGATGTCTTTTACAAGATAGACTTTCCCGTATTTATAATTGTTTAAAGGGTGTCTAATGTAACTCTTCATAAAGAGTTACACCATTTCACTAATTAATTATATTATTCTTGTTTGTTGTTATATATCGAAAGTCACTTCACGTACTCGATGTACTTGGTAGTATATTGGAAGTCTCTTTCCGTACGGTTGTGCATTAGACAACACCACTACGGATTTGAGCTCCCACGTACCTTGAGTATATCGGGAGACACCATTAGGATTACTGAAACCAACTGAGCAAACCATTTGGCCGTCTTGGCAGAGCAATACATCAAGAAAAACACTCGGGGGTATTACTACACACGTGCCGTCCAGGTAGTCAGGTATTCAGGCAAGGGTAGGGTTCCAATCCTCCTTGTCGCATTTTACTGTTGGACCCTGCGGTATATAGCGAGTTGCGAAGCCTTGACAATCCTGTGAGTCCAGACTATTGAATCCACACCTATCACATAAGTTTGCTTGCGGCCTTAGTTTGTGTAGATTTTTTCTAGACTGTTTTTCTTTTGTTTAGAATACACTTAGGAGAAACTTTGGTTTAGTCACTCTGGCTGAATTTCCTTGGATAAGGTCCCGTAGAATTTTGAACATACCACCCGAATATCCCCTTAATCAGGAGGTAATTTCGAGGGTAAGAATGGACCCACACGTCACAGTCGTGTCACTTGAAGTAGAAAACCCCACTTTGAATATTGGAGCACACATGTTCCCTCCAGACTCACCCACCTCCAACCCCTCAAGGGGTGAATAGGCGGAAATTTCCACTTCACAAGACGTATCTCTCCCTCCCGTTTTACCGGGAGAGCCTAGATTTGTGGAATGGTTAAATCCCTCCCAGGACGACCCTGTACCGGCTGCTTTTGGTCCAGTTGCACCCTTTTGGGAAACATCTCTAGGTCAACAAGTGGTCCATTTTGACACTACATCCCCACCCGGTTAGCCCACTCCTGCTGAGATTTTGAGACCCTTTCGTGATCGCTTGGATCGATTACGTGCCATGGGAGAGGAATTTCGAAGACAAACTCTTTTACGAAGGGTTAAAGACCCGACGTTACCCAGATATCGACAAATTCTGATTCGCACTTTATGTTATGATTCACCTGAACCATCCATGCACAACGTGACCACTTATGAATTTGGTGAAGCCCCACTTCTTGCAAGTACACCCCTTAGACAGGAGACCAGTTATGTACCCCAAATGACTCAACCTGTTGAAGGACAATAGTGCAACACTCCTCTTACTACTACGAGAATGTTACCCACTCCTCCCCCACCCCAAAACACACAGGGATGAAACTCTTTACCCCCTAATTTTCTTACGAGTAATGTTAATCCCGCAGTAGGTAATCAACAACCCATGTTGGGTCAACCATTGATTAGTGGTCAACACGTTGCTGCTGGGGGGAAACCCTCGTCTCCTAACCATAATACAGGAGGAGGAGTTACCAGCGGTCCTTCCGTTGGAACTTCCCTACCCGCTAGAGCATCCACCATGGGATTATCTCATGCTAGGGGACCATCCCATTCAAACCAACCACCATGGAGTCAAGCATATCCAGGTTATCTTACCCCTGTGTTGGGATAATTCAATCCCAGAAATGCACTCTACGGGATACCTTATCCCGGGAATCCATACACTCTACGGAGGCACCAAAATGATTTACAAAATGGACCCCCACCAACCATCGCTCAAGTACACCCACCCCCATTTGGTCCACCTCCACCTCCCTCTAGAGGCGGCGGTCCCCCATTCAATTCCGGAGGAGGCGGGCTTCTACCTTCTGGTGGAGGCCCACCTCATTTTGGAAACAATGGCCCACCCCCCTCTGGCGGTGGAGGCGGAGGCCCTACCCCTCCCAGTGGAGGTGGAGGGCCACCTCCTCCCAGCGGTGGAGGACCCCGACCCTATGGTGGAGGACCACCCTATTTTGGTGGCGGTGGTGGTGGAGGACCCTGCCCTTATGGTGGTGGAGGTGGCGGAGGTCCCCATCCCTCCAGTGGAGGAGTTGGTGCACCACCCCCTCTTGGCGGAGGCGGTAGAAGACCACCTTATTTCGGCGGTGGAGGCGGAACTCTGCCCCCTCCCGGCGGTGGCGGTGGACCTCCACCCCCTCCCGGCGGTGGCGGTGGACCTCCACCCCCCCCCGACAGTGGCAACGGACCCCCACCCTATGGAAATGGACCACCTTATTATGGTGGCGGACCTACATATGGTCCGGGAAGCATGCCCCTTATGACCAGTTTCCTCCGGGAACACCCTATAATTAGTTGATACAAGGTCCCACTGGTCCATATATGCCTTATCAGTACTATCAGTACCCACAGCTACATCAACAACTACCATTTTTGGCTATGTTGGACCTACCCGACCTATCTCACCTGGCGAATGATCGCATTTTCCACGGACATAATTGGCGACCAATTCCGATCAAACTACCATCTGATATTCCCAAATTTGATGGAAAACCTGTTGAGGATCCAAAAAATCATGTGATGACATACCACTTATGGTGTTCATCCAACTCCTTGATGGACGACTAGATCCATCTTAGGTTATTCCAATAGACTCTCACCGACCCAGCTGCCAAGTGGTATATTGAATTTCCACCAAACTCCTTTCCAGATTTTTGTTCTCTTGCTATGTATTTTTTGACCCATTACCAGTTACCCATTCGCTATGAGACTGGTACGGAATTATTGACCTCTCTTCGCCAGAATATCGCAACTCATATCTTAGACCCTATCCATGAGTGGCGGCGAAGATGACGTCTCATTAAGGCTCATATTCCCGACCAACTCTTAGCTGAATGGTTCAGAAAGTCTCTCTTACCTGTTGTAGCTTGAGACGTGGCCACGGGAGGGGCTGTCACAGAGGAACATGATATTTCCCATGCCCATTACTTAGAACTGGTCTATTCTCAATCCGACACGCTATATGAAATTGTTCCTGATGCACCCCGCCCTACGTATGACCCTGCAAAACCACCTAAGGGACCTCAAACTGATGACATCATTGGTTCCCTTACCTCCCAGCCTCCTAATCAAATTCATGGATTGTCAAACCCTCAAGGTTCTTCCCCATCTCCACCACAGGCTAGCAACAACACCACCAAATCGCCCACTCCTGCTTCAACTGGTCTATTCTCAATCCGACACGTTATATGAAATTGTTCTTGATGCACCCCGCCCTACGTATGACCCTGCAAAACCACCTAAGGGACCTCAAACTGATGACATCATTGGTTCCCTTACCTCCCATCCTCCTACTCAAATTCATGGATTGTCAAACCCTCAAGGTTCTTCCCCATCTCCACCACAGGCTATCAACAACACCACCAAATCGCCCACTCCTGTTAGATTTTCAGAATTTACTTCAATCTGATCTAGGATCTTAACTGAGAGAACAACATGTACAACATATCTACAGCATATCAATCATGGAGACAATAATGCAAGCACACAAGAGACACAAAGATTTACTTGGGGAAAACCATAAAGGTGAAAAACCCCAATAAATTCCTCAGAGATAGATAGAGCAATGATACAACCAAACAAGAGAGATAGCCATAACCTAGCAGCAGATCCTCCTCCTCCATAAGTGCGCCACTCCTCCTTGAGTGCATGTGTGAGAAGTGAGTGAGTAAATAGAGTGCCTCCCGCACTCTATTTATACTTGACTTGACTTGCCTTTTTACCTAACTCATGTAGGCTCGAACTTAACCATATAACATAATGCTGAGTGGGCCGACCCCCAATAGGGTTGTCTAATAACCCTTTGACCCACATGGCCGACCCCCAATAGGGTGGTCTAATAACCCTTTGACCCACATGACTTATACAGGGCCGACCCCAAACAAGGTGGTCTAATAACCCATCAAGTATAAGTTACGACACTTACAATATAAATAATGACACTTACTTATAGAGGAATAATACCATCTCTATAGGAATACAATATACATATATGTGAAATACATTCCAAAGTTACAGATACATCAACACTCCCTCTTAACTAGGAAGGTATTTCTCAGCACAGTTCTTCTAGCACAAGTCATCTTCTCTGGATCATCGTCACTGGATAATCATCATCGAGACATCATCGTCGTTACTGTTGCTGCTATCTCAATCAATCTCTGAATATACTCGTCATAGGAAGTTCTACAGAGCCAGTCCTTTTTCATACTGGATGTAGGCCCACCACCTGCAGGTCTTCATCATCACTGGCCATACTGTGGAATCCTCAGGACTCATTACGTGCGTCACAAAACCTGGCTGCAGCATCCCAGGCTATTACGAGCACACAGCTCTACCTGTAGGATCTCCCAGGAGCACATTACATGTGACCCATCACAAAACCTGGCTGAAGCATCCCAGGCTGTTACGAGCACGCGGGTCTACCTGTCGGATCTCCCAGGAGCACATTACATGTGATCTCACCACAAAACCTGGCTGAAGCATCCCAGGCTGTTACGAGCACACAGCTCTACCTGTCGGATCTCCCAGGAGCACATTACATGTGGTCCACCACAAAACCTAGCTGAAGCATCTGAGGCCTTTTTCATCCTGTCCAGATCTCCCAGGAGAAAATTACATGTGGTCATGGCAAAACCTGGCTGAAGCATCTGAGGCCTTTTTCATCCTGTCCAGATCTCCCAGGAGCAAATCACATGCCATAGGACAAAACCTCGCAAGAGCATCTGCCAGATATCCCAGGGCACCGAATTACATGCCATAGGCAAAACCTTGAAAGACTATTTGCAGATCTCCCAGGGCACAAATTACATGTCCTCCCAAGCAAAACCTCGCAAGAGCATTTGCCAGATGTCCCAGGGCACCGAATTACATGCCATAGGCAAAACCTCGAAAGACCATCTGCAAATCTCCCAGGGCACAAATTACATGCTTAACTGCACAACCTGATCCACGGCCACAAAGTATCATCTGATACTCATCAAACATCATCCTGATGTACACATGATCATCCTGATCATCATCACTGCAACATCCTGCTGCATGTCATCTAGAGAAGCTCGTCATCCACGATCATCCTGATCATACAATGCATCCATCTGATGCACACCTAGATACATGATCCACACAATGTATCCATCAACATACATGATCTACCTGATCATACAAGGATACATGATCCACATAATGTACCCATCAGCATACATGATCTACCTGATCACACAATGTATCCACCTGATACATATACAGATACATGGTCCAAGCATCCAACATGATGCATACATACATACATAAAATGATCCAACTGTTCATCTCCAAGCAGAAACCAGAACATCATCCTGATGCTCATCATCCAACGCTTACATCCACAGCCATGTGAAGGATCCTCCTTCCAACATGCTTGGAATGGCTTCAGCAAATGTGTCCATCACTTCTTCCTCGAAGTGTCCTCGATCTGGAGAACGCCAAGCCTCTCTCTGAAGTACTCGAACTTCACCCTGGCTAGTGGCTTCGTCAGCACATCTACAATCTGCTCGTCCGTCGCAACATACAGGAGCTTCACAGCTCCTCTCTGCACCATATCCCTGATATAGTGATATTTGATCTCTATGTGTTTCGACCTGTCATGAAACACTGGGTTCTCGGAAAGCTTCACACAACTCTGGTTACCACAGAAGATACCAGTAGCCTCCAACGGGAGATCAAATAACTCAGACAGTAGCTTCCGTAACCATACTGCCTCACAACTAGCTGAACAGGCTGCAACATACTCTGCCTCAGCTGTACTTAGTGCTACGCAGGACTGCTTCCTGCTAAACCAAGAGATCACACCTGATCCCATACTGAAGCAAAACCCAAATGTGCTCTTCCTATCTGCAGCACTGCCAGCCCAATCTGAATCAACATAACCCTGCAGGTTAAACTTTTGATTCACCTCATACCTGAGCCCATAATCCACTGTACCCTTCAGGTACCTCAGAATATGCTTTACAGCAACCAGGTGAACACTCCTTGGATCCGTCAGGAACTGGCTCAATGTGTTCACAGCAAAGCAAATGTCTGGTCTCGTGTTCGTCAGGTACATCAAGGACCCAATCATCTGGCGATACATAGAGACATCAATCAGCTCAGATGAAGCATCACATAGAAGCTTCAGATTTGATGCCATAGGTGTGGCCATGGCCTTGCAATCCATCATCCCGAACCTCTTCAGGATCTCTACTACATACTTCCCTTGTCCAAGGAAGATTCTATCTGCACTCTGCCACACCTCCATGCCAAAAACAAATAGTGCATCATCCCCAAGTTCTTCATCTCGAACTCGGTAGTAAGCTTCCGCTGCGTGTCGGCAATCAATCTATCTTCACCATACCAAGTTCTGCACATATATGATTTCCTGCCATGTGTCTCAGAACCAAGTGGCTGCTCTACGTACACTTCTTCTTCAACTACACCATTCAAGGAAGATGTCTTGAATCCATCTGGTGTATCTTCTATTTCATCACTTTTATATTTCTCAATGCTGCCATCTGCAACATGCTTGATCTGATAGTTCCATTTGGAAGTCATAGCAAACTTCCCTTCATGTCTTAGGATTACATCCCAAACATCATTCTTCATGATCGACGGATCATGGCATTTCATTTCTTCATCCCAGATCCTGGGAACTTCAATATCTTCAATATCTTCAATAGATATCTTTGTTGCTGGAACAAATGTTGTAGTTCTTCTTTTGTAGGAAATGTCATACGATCTTTCCTACACAACAAGTTAAATTGCATGATTAGAAAACATCTCATAGTTTTCAGAACAAATTCTTACACATAAAGAAATATGCCATACAGTCATGCAATTATCTTAGCCAATGCTTCAATACAACATTTATCCATATTCCGTAACTTTCTAGATGCCTTCCAATCTCTATCAGAACATTGTTAAGAGTGTGCACAACTCCCAACATGTCAACAAAGAGGTTTCATTCTAGATAAGTAGCAATGGAATGTTGTACAGTGCCATAGGCCACTTACCCATGCATATTAGTAGTATACTGTTCATCAATGCAACTATTCTAATATGCACAATACATATCCTAAGTCTAGGAACATGAGCGTATACATCATTGAACAATTTTACTTAAACAAACAAATATGCAAGAAATTATAATTAAAATACTTATCTTTGTTTGTTCGTTGGGTGGACTCCCTCTGAGTCTTCGCTTCCTTGCAGGAGATGCTAGAGTCCTAATTTGAAGTAGCTTCTTTTACACCTTTATGTTGTGGAATGTAGAGAGACGGTCAACTCCCTCTGAATATCTGCATCCTTGCAGAAACTACTGAATTGTGCTCCTTTGCTTTCTTGTAGGAACAACTAGAGTGTGCTCCCTCTTGATCTTTGCTTCCTGAATTACCTGTTCTTGAACTCATATTCATCCTTGGTCCCTATGCATGCTTATTAGTATCACGATTGTGTTATCCTTGTGATCTCATATAAAATCATACATTCATTAGTATACTATTAAAACACAATAATCTCAAGCATGTATAGTCATGATCATTTCAAACAGAAATAATAAGCATTAGCATTCAAGGTTTATGTAGGATTCTTATGGTTAGTCAAATCATAACATGTCTAAACCTGTAATTACTCAAACCTATGACTCTTCAGGTTAGTTGAATCATCAATCAAGATAAGAGATATAATATGCATAAAACCATGATTATTCAAACCTATGACTCTTCAGGAATAATCATTATCAACAACAGTATGAGATCCTAACACAAGGTAGGATTCTAGCTTGATATAGGAAAAAACATACCTGGATTAGCATGCTAGCTATTTATGTCTAACATACCCGTATAATGTCTTTTGTTTCTCTTTAGTGACTTGTGCTAGTAACCTGCATGTCTCATAAGTTAACCATTCTATAAACAAGTTATACATACCTCGTAAATGGATCTTGTATGAGATCCATGGCAATGGATGAATCTTTGTCCTCATGTTATCATGATCATATGTTCTTGGACCAGAACATGATTTGTCTTTCTTGGTGTACCTTTCATGTTAGTAGACAACATAAACCTCATACAACACCATAATGCATTAGTACAATCATAAGTGTCAACACCCTAACCAGTGAATATCTTCTATCATGCATTCATAATTTTGTTAAGGTTATACGACAAATCTAAAATCAAAATTGTACTAACCGTAATAACATGAAGACAAACATACCATAAACTTAATCATGGACAAATATCGAAACATACCTTGATGAGTCATACCTGTCGAGATCGCTTGTAATCTTCTTATATAAGGCCTTAGCCTCATCTCCCTCTGAAACAGGAACTTCTTCACTCATGCAGATGATCAATCCATCTTCTTCTAGGATTAACCAATCCACTTGATTTGCAAGAACTGGACCTTGAGCTGGATATGGGTTTGTCAGAGAAACCCCAAAAATTCAAACTTTGAATTTCAAACTTCTGACAGGATAGAAATATGTGCCTTGATGAGCTGATCAAGTTGGTATATTCGGAATTTGAAAACTGCAAAGTTTCACTCCTCAATTTTGCTTTTGAAACTTCTGGATTCACTGGACGTGACCCTGAACTGGGGTTTGATGAAGCTCACTCTTCTTCCCAATCAAAATGTTTTATCCAAATCTCTAAGCTTCTATTTTTCTGAGGAGCTTCCAGCCGTGGTCACAGATTTCAAAAATTTCCATTTTTACAGAAGCCCTAATTTTCCACTTTTCTGATCAAAGTCCCGAACTAGGGTCTAATCAAGCCCGACCTTCTGCCCAACCAAAAATTCTGATCTTGGTCTCTAAATTTCTATTTTAATGAGTAGCATCCAGCCGTGGTCTCTGATTACAAAAATTCCAACTTTCTCCAAAGCCCTAAATTCCGGAAGCCATGAATGAAGGTACCAAAAAATAATTCTGTTTTGACAGAAATATGTACCTGATTGTTTCTGGTGTAACTCCGAAATTTTTGATCCAGAGGGTCTGAAAAAGTTTTCTGAGATAGCCTGACCTGTTATCTTTCCATCCTGACAGGTCTGACCTAAATTGGATTCTCTGAGAGAGAGATATGCCAAATGTCGCAACGTGACCTGTTTTGGGATAAAACAGGAGAGCAAACTTGTAAGGCGTGCCACGTGTCACTGTTTTAACTTCGGCCTCTGAAAACGTTTCCTGAGATAGCTCGGCCTATTACCTTTCCATCCTGACAGGTCTGACCTCAATTGGACTCTCTGAGAGAGAGTTATGCCAAATGTCGCAACATGACCTGTTTATGGGATAATACAGGAGAGCGCACTTGTATGGAGTTCCACGTGTCACTGGTTCAACTTCGGCCTCTGAAAACGTTTTCTGAGATAGTACAGTCTGTGTACTACCTGTCACTTTTCACGAAATTTCATTTGGAGCTTCCTAGCCCAAGTTATGACCTTTTTCCCAAGGTCACCTGATTTTGACTCAGATCTGGAAGAGGCAGAAACCCTATATTGTACAGATCATAAATCACAAAGTACAACGAATTAGAGGTTGTCCTTTGGACAAAAGGTACCTGGATATCTTAGCTTCAGCCTGTAACAATTTTAGATCCGAAAACTTCACCAAAACGGATTTATAGCGAAAGTGCTACGATGACTGGTTTTTTTCTATATCAAGCCCTAGCATCGTAAGTGCAACAAGTGTCATACATGCCATATCATGCCTTCTTTCAGGCTAGCTCTGATACCATGTTAGATTTTCAGAATTTACTTCAATCTGATCTAGGATCTTAACTGAGAGAACAACATGTACAGCATATCTACATCATATCAATCATGGAGACAATAATGCAAGCACACAAGAGACACAAAGATTTACTTGGGGAAAACCATAAAGGTGAAAAACCCCAATAACTTCCTCAGAGATAGATAGAGCAATGATACAACCAATCAAGAGAGATAGCCATAACCTAGCAGCAGATCCTCCTCCTCCATAAGTGCGCCACTCCTCCTTGAGTGCATGTGTGAGAAGTGAGTGAGTAAATAGAGTGCCTCCCGCACTCTATTTATACTTGACTTGACTTGCCTTTTTACCTAACTCATGTAGGCTCGAACTTAACCATATAACATAATGCTGAGTGGGCCGACCCCCAATAGGGTTGTCTAATAACCCTTTGAACCACATGGCCGACCCCCAATAGGGTGGTCTAATAACCCTTTGACCCACATGACTTATACAAGGCCGACCCCAAACAAGGTGGTCTAATAACCCATCAAGTATAAGTTACGACACTTACAATATAAATAACGACACTTCCTTATAGAGGAATAATACCATCTCTATAGGAATACAATATACATATATGTGAAATACATTCCAAAGTTACATATACATCAACACGTATGACCCTACAAAACCACCTAAGGGACCTCAAACTGATGACATCATTGGTTCCCTTACCTCCCAGCCTCCTACTCAAATTCATGGATTGTCAAACCCTCAAGGTTCTTCCCCATCTCCACCACAGGCTAGCAACAACACCACCAAATCGCCCACTCCTGCTTCCATCGAAGAAGTGAATTCTGTTCAATCAGCATCACCTCAAAAAACCGGTGGTAAGAAGAAGAACAAAGGTAAACCTAAGAAATATTCTAACCAGCATGAAAATAAGAGCACCCATGAAGACACCAAATAGAAGAGGAAGTTGAAGTATCCTTGTTTGTTGTGTGGTGGTGACCATTTGTCTAAGGAATGTCCTCACCGAGATGAAGTACATAAGTTTTTCAAGGGAAACTCTACTCCCACAGTTCTCAATGATCCCTTCCCTACTCAGAATCAACAGCTGATTACTCAAACCTCTCCTTCACACAAAGGGGCATCCTCTACCACGCATGTTCTCATGATGCGTAGTGAGATGGTAAACTTGAATACACGATTGCGTTCATATGACTTAGTCCCGCCGAAGGAACCCGTTGGAAGTAATACTGAAAAAGCTTCCACTTCTATACCCCATGTCACCGTACCACAGGCCTCTCTCACTATTGAAGAGCCTTTTTTAGAGTCAGTTTTGCGTCTGCCCAAAAGCATGATTTAGAAAGTAGTTTTCAATCCCAATGCTCGGGCAGCTTAGAATTACAATATTGTGGAGGACTTGGCGCAAGCTACTTGTGCCATGTCGACTCTAGAGTTCTTGCAGAATTATCCCAATCAACGCAAGACTCTTCTTGTTGCTATTGGCGCGGTAGATACAGATTCCTTGAATATAATCATGTTTCGACTTGATTATTTTAAACTGAGGCTTTCCCACCAACTTGCATTTCAATTTGCTACGAACATTTCTGGGAAGACAGTCCATCATACTGTACTAGATGAAGGGGCTTCTACCTCGATCATGTCTCTATCTTGTTGGAGAGCCATTGGTTGTCTCGAACTGAACCGTTCTCCCACCACCTTGAAAGCATTCGACGATCGTGGCTTTCAACCCCATGGGCTATTACAAGCCCTAACAGTTGAGTTGTGGGGTAAGACCGCAACCATTAACATGGAAGTAGTCGCAACCCCTTTAGATTATAATCTCTTACTTGGTCATAATTGGTTTTACTCCATGACTGTGGTCGCCTCATCTGTCTTATGCATAGTGCAATTCCCCCACCAAGGCCGAATTGTCACTGTCGAGCAACTGGACTTCTGCACACAGGACACCGCTACTCATCCCGATGATAATGTCCTATTGCTTGGACAATCTTCACAGCTGTATGAGAACATGGGGGTCGGCCTCATAAAAGACTCATCTCTTATGGGTGTCTTTCCAACCTTGGATCCCCCTAATCATGTTGCCACAGTGAACATGATCTCCTCTGGGATTTCATCTTTTCCCAACTCTAACGATCAATGGATTATACCTGATGAAGCCACTATGCACTTGATTAGAGACTCCATGCCTCTTTCACCCACTGAAATCACTTACAAGGCTATCCAGTCAACACCCTGGGACCACTTGTCTATGGCCTCCACATCCTATTCTCTACAATGGATGTCATCTTCACCTGATCCTCTGCTCCAGACTTTTCATTCTGACAATTCCATTATGGAAATTATGAGTGAAGATGACCCTCCGTGGGAAGACCTTCACCATCGCTCGTCTTTCTTCCCTCCTTTGGATTCTGTGGAGAATAGCATCACCACCATTTTCACACCGGATGTCTACCATTTCCCCCAGTCCCTGATACTCACATGTCATATAGACACCGAGGGCAACTTGGCGAACATTGAACCCACCATCCCGGTTGACATCTCGGTTACCCCTGGTGTAGTGGAACATATTCGGTTAGGCCAGAAATGTTCTCCTGAAGAGATTACTACTTTCACAAGTTTATTCAAGCAATTTCGAGATGTCTTTGCTTGGACCTACGAGGAAATGCCCGAGATAGACCCCACCATTGTTTCGAATGAAATCAAAACCTATCCCGACATTAAACCAGTCCGCCAAAAGTTACGATCGGCACAACCTCAAAAAACTGCGGCAATTAAAGCAGAAATTGAGAAGCTCTTGAAGGCTGGCTTTATCTACCCTGTTCCATTAACAGAATGGGTCTCAAATGTCGTCCCTGTATCTATCATCCGAGTCTGCGTTGATTATCGGGATCTCAACAAGGCTTGTCCTAAGGACAACTACCCGACTCCCTTTATCGATTAGATCATAGACAATTGTGCTGGAAGTGTCATCTTCTCTTTTATGGATGGATTTTTCGGTTACAACCAGATTGAGATCCACCCCGCTGACCAACACAAGATTGCGTTCATCTTCCCTTGGGGAACGTTTACATATCGCAAACTCCCTTTTGGTCTTAAAAATGTTGGTGCCACATTCCAACGGGCCATGTCGTATGCCTTTCATGATGTGAAGGACTTTATGGAACCCTATTTGGACAATCTCCCTGCCCATTCGCGACAACGGGAGTTCCACATAGATCATATGACGACAGTCTTCGTTAGATGCAGACGGTATAATATCCGTTTGAACCCTCACAAGTGTATCTTCTGCGTTGAGTCTAGATGCCTCTTAGGTTTTATCATCTCGAAATATGGGATCCACATTGATCCCTTGAAGGTGGAAGCCATTGTCGCTCTCCCACCTACTACTAATGTTACGGAACTTCAAAGTTTGCAAGGGAAGGCAACCTATTTACGACGTTTTGTCTGTAATTTCACCCAGAAGACACAGGTTTATATGATACTACTCAAGAAGGATGTCCTGTTCATATGGGACGATCAAGCACAACAATCCTTCGATAGTCTTAAACATGTTATTACCCATGCCCTTGTGCTCCAGCCGCCCAATTACTACCGAGATTACATTCTTTATCTCGCGTCTTCTGCCACCACAATTGCCATGGTTTTGGTGTAGGAGGACCATAATGCCTAGGAACATGTGATATATTACCTAAGTAAGGGTCTTATTGAATCCAAAACTCGTTACTCACATGTTGAGAAGCTCGCTCTCGCGGTAGTCATTGCCGTCCAAAAGTTCTGACATTACATACTGCTCCGCACCACCACCATTATCGTCGACTCGAATCCCATGTACCACGTTTTGACACATCAAGTACTTGGGGGCAAGTATTCACGTTGGATCATGATACTGCAAGAGTTCGATCTCCTATTCGAGAAGGCCAAGTCCAAGAAGTCTTTGGTGTTTTTCGAGCTCATCTGGGATCTTCCCCGTGTTGATGTAGGATCTAAGCCCAATGATTCTCTTCCAGATGAGTCATTGTTCCTTATCAGCACGTCTGACTCGTGGTATGGAGATATTACCTTATATCTTCAAACCCAATGTTTCAACCCCCAACTGTCTCGTGACGACCGTCGTCGTATACGCCACCACGCAAAGTATTACCTGATCATCAGTGATACCTTGTATCGTCGTGGTATTGATTTTGTTCTTCGACGCTGTCTGACACATGAGGAGGTTGAACACATCTTGAATGAATGTCATGCTGGGGCTTGTGGCGGTCATCTCTCTGGGATGGCTACAGCCCAGAAGATACTATGCGTCGGATATTATTGGCCATCTATCTTTAAAGATTGCATCGAGGCTGTTAAAAAATGTCCCCCATGCCAACATTTTCAAACGAAAAGGTGCACCCATTTAGCCCCGTTACACCCGGTTATTTCCGTTGGCCCCTTTGCAAAATGGGGTATGACTTCATGCACTGTAAGCCTACCTCGGCCGGGGGGCATGGTTACGTCATAGTAGCCGTGGATTACTTTACAAAGTGGGCCGAGGCTATGCCTACGTACACTGACGACGACAAAACTGCCGCACTCTTCATGTTTAATCATGTTATCTCACGGTTCGGAGTTCCACAAGCCATAGTCACCGACCATGGATCTCATTTTCATAACCATATAGTCGATGAGCTGAGCGCCAGACTGGGTTTTCGTCATGAAAACTCAACACCTTACTACCCGCAGTCTAATGGACAAGTAGAGGCCATTAACAAGGTTTTGAAAACCATGATTCAATGCATGGTGGGTACGCACAAGTCTAACTAGCACACCATGCTCTTTTCCGCACTATGGGATTATCGAACATCCGTTAAGACTTCCACCGGATTTTCACCTTTCCAATTAGTTTATGGATTGGAGGCAGTCCTACCTATAGAGTGCGAGATTCCATCTCTCAAACTCGCAGTTGAACTTCTTCCAAACACCACTGCCGAGGAAGAACGCTTCCTCTACCTAGAAAAACTCGATGAGACTTGCCACGATGCTGCTCTTGCCAACGAGGCACATAAGAAGCACATCAAAGCGCAATATGATAAGTCGGTAGAACCCCATGTCTATAACAAGGGTGATTTGGTCCTCACATACGACCAAAGGCACGATACAATGGGGGCAGGTAAGTTCGAGTCCATGTGGCATGGACCGTACATAGTGAAACGTGTTCTGGAAAAGGGAGCCTACGAACTAGAGGACTATGATGGGATATCTTTGGGTGAGCCCTGCAATGGGATCTACTTGAAGAGGTACTATGACTGAGCCTTTCATGCATAGACATCTTGTATATACTGTACATGGCGTGTGTGTTTTGTGTGGTGTGACACTTTTGTTTTAGTGTGTCTAGATCTTGTTTTCGCTTCTTATACCATGTTCTGTCTGCATGTGCAGATGGAAACTTGCTACGGATTCGTGGACGGCACAAGCCGACATACCCATAACCTTGCTTCGACATCCTGGGTACTTTATTCCCCGACCATCGAGCTCATTAGCTCAGGAGGAAATTGTCTAGGATTCACAACCAATAATGCTGCAGAATATCAGGCAGTCATTGGAACCCTAACCAACGCTCTTTTCTTGGGTATGAACCACGTTGTCATCCATTTGGATTCATAATTGGTGGTTTCTCATCTTAACCAAATTTATGCTATCCACGACCCTACTCTACTCCATCTCTTCAGACGAGTCCATCTCCCGGAAAGGTCCCTTGAATCTATTCAATACTTGCACATTCCACGAGACATGAATACAGTTGCTGACTCGATGGCCAACTTCATTCTAGATTGGTACATTGCACACACATAACATATTCATAAAATATAAAAGCATACATAACATGTAAATAATCTATTGTATAAGCAAACATGTAAACAAGATCTCATTAATCATCCATAGAACACATAATGTATAAAGCCGCCGAAAATGTCTGTGTATATATATAAATTGATACAAAATGATGGTGCTGATTCAAAAATCTGAAGCTCACTAGCTTTCAGTAAGAGTAATCTCTAACAAAAATCTGAAGCTCATAATCTTTCATTATATACATAAGTAGAAACCTAATCCCTAGGATGCTCATGATAACAGACTATGGCCCTCGCCACTTTACAAAGCAACATGCCAAAATGTGTAGTCACCCCGACGGTGTACTTCTGGTAACCCCGAGGTAGATCAAGGACACTCGGCTCTGGGATATCTAGTGTCAACCTGGTGAGGTTATCATAGACCTCCTCTACCTCCTCTATGGCATCACACATCGTGAGACCTAAAATCGACACCTCTCCTCTCCTCATAATGAGCGAGACTCCAACTGGTCGCAATGGACCCACATCTGCACAAAACATCGAGTTATCAGCACTATTCCAAAAAACATTATATGTATATAAAATGAAAAAAAAAAAAAAGTTGTTGTTCTTACCGATGTCACCCCATTGTGCTCCCTCGGGAAGCACCAGGTCGGGATCACCTCTGAAATCTGTATCGTTGTACGGATAATCCTCTATCATGAGGAGTTGTCCCTCCAGCCAAGTGAAGAACCCTGTACCGTAGGCTATGATAGGACCCCCGCCACCATGGAGGGCCATCACCTCTGCCCATCAGGTCATGTGTGGATCCCGGGAATCTCGGTCATCCAAGTCCACTTGTGGACATAGATGATGTACCCTCTCCAACACAAAAGATATCACCACAAACCCATAGCCAAACTGTTTCAGTGCCCTACGTCGACACTTGGTCAACTGACTTCGGAGGTTGGTGAGGAGCCCCTCACACCAGTTGAATACCCGAGGACCCATACACTCCTCCGCGTACATCAACTGTGACTTGCTCACAAGGTGAGCAGATTGACTCCCCGCTACCCTCACTATGGTGAAGAGCACGACACGTAAAGCACGGTCTCGAATATCCTTGATGGGAATCTCCCCACCAATAGTCGCAGTACCTCCAGTTCAGTATTGATCAATATATCGTCCACTGTCCGATCACCTCCTCATGATTCAGTAAGAGATATAGGCCCTCCCGTCGGGATATCCCTGTCAGGAAATAGATGTCCTCAACATCTATACTCAGTGGCACTCCGATCACAAAATGATGCTGCACCGGATCCCAACACTGGATCATGTGCGTTAGCAGCGAAACTTGGGCCCTCATGCCTGACACTCAGAAGTATTTGAGTAACCCACAGTGCCTAAATGCATTAATGCATTGAGGATCATTCTCGGCTTGGGCATCATCAACCTCATGCTCTCGTTCTCGCCACTCGATAACCATGTTTGTCACTGTGAACCTGTCAAAAAGGGTAAGTAAACATTATTAGAACTCTCTCCATGCATCAAGACTTTTTCATTTGGGTTGGGCATTTCCACCGTCGCAGGACATATTTGTTGACAGTGCGACGTCAGCGCAAAAGGTCCTTATGGGTTTTGCGACGGCGCATGGCCATTGCAGTTCCCGTAAGGAGGGCTTGCGCCAACCCGTGGGTGCATTTACCCCCACCAAAACAACTCAAAACCCTAAAAATTAATCAAAAAACATAAATCTAATCCACTGAAAAGTTGCATAGTTGAGTTTAGGCCTAACTGTCTCTGACGGCTCGCGAAACGGTGGACCGTAGCTCCCGAAATCAACAAACGAAATTTGGCTCCAAATGGCACTTCACACTCTCCAAACTTGGTAAAAAACAATTGTAATTCTTTTTCACTATTTTGCCCATTTTATAACCAAAAGGGATATTCCTTTTTTAATTTTATGCTTTAGTGGGTTATTTACCATAGTTTGAGTTATTTACTGCATTTGAATACTCGGTTAACTATTTTTGACCTAGTCTTTGAGCTGCAGGTGAAGTTAGGTGCCTAATTAATGCCATTTCTCGACGTGATGATCATCTTGTAAGTCTGATAAGGTATGGGCAACTCATCGAGCGTTTTTATGTCATTATTTTGCTCATTAAATTCAAATTATTAATGACACCGAGCTTACTCTTTGTTCTTTCTTGTGCTCGTAAAACAATGAGAATAAGTCATCGAGTTATAGTTTATCACTTTTCGGGCTCGTTAAACTCCTACGAAAAAGGAACCCCCCCAGAGTCTTTCTTCAAGGTCTTTTCAGGCTCTCAAAATACTAAAAGATCGCCAAGCGAACTTGTCGCGTTCACGCTTGTTAAAGTATTTGAATGGTCGTCTTCCTGGTGATAGTTTACCCCTTTTTCGGACCAGGGGGCACTAATTACGAAAAAGGAATACTCCAGCCAATCATGACTGGAAGAGTCCTCTCTCGCGTTGTTTTACTCTTTTCCGGGCGAAGAGGTTAAGTTTATGAAAAGGACCTTTGGAGTCTTCTTTAGTTCTTTTCAGACTCTCTAAACATGAAATGACATCGAGTTTAACTTCTATGGACTTGTTAAAATTCAACATTGAAGGGCCCGCCATGGGACGAACCCCTACTTTCCCAGGTTTTGAAAAACATTTGGGATTGGAATCATCTATGAGGTGAGCTATACCGAGCATTTGGTTACCCTCATCAAGCTCGTAAAAAATACATGAGGCACTCATCAGTCATGATGGGGAAAAATGAAAGTTTTTTGTGTTACACCTTTACCTGTGGAAGTACTTAGTCGTTCTTGAACATGACACTCATTTGCATTCGCATACAGTACTTGGGTCATCCGTTTGTCCTCGAGTCCTGCTAACTTCATGAGTCTTGTTACTCCTTTGGGTCATCCAAAGAATACTTCCATCATCAGTTGCATTAGGGGTTGGTGTCGTTGTTGTCATGTCATACTGCCAAGTCATGCCATGCCCATGTTCAAGATACATTCACCACTCATCTTTTGCAGTCAGTACACCCTCTATCATGTCGGTCTACTCTGAGTCAGTCTTGCATGTTACTGTACCATCCGATCTACTCCAAACATCTGTTATCGAGTTTCGTGTCGATGATGGGGGATTCATCATGGCTCTCCTTCGACGGATTCATCCTTGTCAACTTCAAATCATCATCCGAGGATTGAATCTAGAAACCAATCGAGTACCTTGGGCCTGTATGCCTCAATGGCAGGTTACCTCGCTTTTGACATGAGTTTACATCATTGACTCTTAATTGAAAGATTTCGTCAAGCATTTGACTTCAACTCATTCATTCACGCTTGATGATATGTACTATGATACCTTGGGGATCATTGACATTAATGGTGATTTCCCTCGCGCTTGTTAACAGTATACATCAATGACCAGTAATCAAGTGGTTTCTACGATGTTCGACCTCAAGAAATTTGTAATCACATGGATAGATTCGTATCATTGCGAGTTTGGCTTGAAGACCCTGGGGAGTCATGTTTCACCCAGGTTGCGATGGATATTGTTTTGAGTTATATCACACAGATCCACTTTGTATTGGTCGTGGCTGTGTTATCATCTCATCATGGATCTACGATTGTGTCTAGTAGCCATGATCATGTTCAGTCGGTCTTTACTACCATGGATCTGCATTGTATTGGTCGGCAGCCATGTTGTGAGTCATACGAGACTCTGTTCTCAGATTCAGTTGTACTGCAGCAACATCTTCCCTCCGACAAGTCCTTGCCATCCTTCTATCAAGCATTTCACCTATCTAGTTTCAACAGCTTCATGCTTTGGGGGGCATTCCGTTACACCTAAATCTTGCCACCATAAGACTCAGTGTAAACATCCTTGAAGTTTCCATGACTAGGAAGTCAAACACGAGAAGTTACTGACACCCTTTTCATAGGGTCTAGTTGGGTCATCGCAGGTTTCTCCCTAGGAACTTGCGCCCAACTAGGTTCATCGCAGGAGGTTTCCTGACCACTTGCGCCGATGGCTCATGTCACACTTGTTCAACATGTGTCGACCCTATCTGTCCCTGGTTGTCCTATTGCAACGTGCGTCGATGTCAGTTAATGTGGATAAAGGGAATCTTCGAGCGATTTCTCGAAGGCGTGTGACTTGGATCTCTATCCCTAACCTATAGGGGAGCTGGCATTCGGTTCCCTAACCCTTTGGGAGGATCCCACTATTTCTCAACCTATCCTATCCTCCTAGTCCTATATATATGAAGCTCTTCTCCATTCCAAAGGGAGGAAGGCTATAACATCCATATGCTGGTGGAATAAGCTTAGGAGATCACCGTTCATCCATTGGAGGCACCCATTTCTCCTTAGAGGCATTGGCTTGTCTTGTTGGAGGAATATTGCAACGTTAGGGCTTGGTTGTAATCCTCACTATTCTTTGTATTCCCACTTTTTATACAGTAATACAAAAATATTTCCATAATGTCTTGTTGTTCATTGATATTTATAGTTCACTTCCTTAACTGTTTACTTAGATCAATTATTGTGTAGATGTGCTATTACTGCTTGTTTGTCTCTTGCATGTTCTGACAGGTCTTGCAGCTTTGGATATGACGACCGTGGAGCTTGGAGTGACGAGGGAGAAAGAGATCTATAGGTCTGAAAGGTAAGATGTTCATGTCTCTTAATCTCTAATTCGATCTAGGAAGGTAGATTTGTATTCCGTCTGATTTGTTCTAGATTCACATTGAACTAAAGAGATCATGCGTTAAGTCTGCTTTTGGTAGATTGTTCGGTAACGTGATAAGATATTGCGCAACAAGGTGAATCCCCCGTGGCCCGGTGTGCCTTATTAATCTAGATAACCTCTCCTCCTCCATCCCTGCCGAAATAACTCCTTTACTCTTTGAGTTTTTCGATGTCTTTACAGCACATGACGACCTCCCTCCTCATTGTGAGATTAACCATTCCATTGATATGATCCCTGGTACATCTCTGCCAAATTCCCCTTCCTATCGCCTTGCTCCTCATGAGGTGATGAAAATTGAGCGTCAATTGAAACAACACTTGAATTCTAGGCATATTCAACCTAGTTCATCCCCTTGTGCATCTTCTGCCTTCATTATTTCAAAAAAGTAAATAAATGAATGGCATCTAGTAACTAATTACCATGCTCTCAACAAAGATATTGTAAAAAACCGTTATCCCTTGTCCAAAATTGAAAATTTGTTGGATCACCTTTGTGGTGCTTGATTCTTCACCAAGATGGACTTGACAATTGGCTACCACCAAGTGCGCATGAACCCAACTGACACCTACAAGATTGAATTTAAGACCATATTCAGTCTTTATGAGTGGATAGTAATGCCCCGTGGCCTCACCAATGCTCCTAGCACCTTCATGTATCTTATCAATGACATTTTTTTCCCTCACCTTGGGAGTTTTGTTATCATGTATCTGGACGATATCTTAGTGTTCAACACTACATGGCAAAAACATCTTCAACATGTTTGTTCAGTTTTGGAACCATTATAGACTCATAAACTACAAGTCTTTATTCAACCAAACTTCAATTCAATAATGGGTTTTATCATTGATCAAGAGGGTATCTATCTTAATTTTTCTCAAGTGCAACCAATAACTCAGTGGTCCCCACCTATCATGGTTGTAGACCTTAAGTGTTTTTTGGGAGGTATCAATTTCTATCGGTAGTTCATTCCTATTTTTTTCACATTTGGCTAGGCCCCTCCATCAACTTTACAATTAGTCCCCTTTCTCGTGGTCTTCCACTATTTAGGATTAGTTCACCCGTCTTAAGTAAGCCCTATGCTCATCTCTTGTTCTACACCTCCTTGAACTCCACCAGCGTTTTGAAATCGAGATGGATGCTTCCTAATATGCCATTGGTGTCATTCTTAAACATGGAGGACATCCTGTTGTATACCATTATGAAACCTTGTCTCAAGCCAAAATCAACTACAAAAACTATGATAAGGAGTTCTACAGTCTTATTCAAGCTTCAAAGCAAAGGCACCACTACATCTTAGGTAAGGAGACAATTTTGCATATTGATAATTTCCCACTAATTTTTATTAATTCTCAGTGTAAGATTAAAGAGTAGTTCCACCTAAAATGGGTTGCCTACCTATAACATTTTCATCTAGTGATTAATTACAAGTGGGGTAGTGTGAATCATGTGGTTGATCTATTGAGTCGTCCCCCATCTCAGGTTTTACATATGTTGGAATTTTATTATGACCACTTGAAAGAACTCTATTCTATTGACCCTCACTTTGGTTCCATTTGGTAATGTTATCCATAACCTTATGGAGGTGAATCAAAATCCTTTTCTTGATTACACCATCCAAGAGGGGTGGTTGTATAAGATGAATTAGCTATGTGTCCCTCAAATTGATGACCATTTGATCTTGATTTAGGAAGCTCACTCCTCCTCATATGATGGGCACTTTGGAAACTGATACAAACCCCTCCAACACCTTCAACACCATTTCTTTTGGCTTACTATGTAGTGTGAAGTGGACAAATATATTCGTTCCTATTCTCTGTGCAATCAAAGTAAGCCTGCCAATCAGAAACATGGTATGTACCATCCTTTTTCCATACCTTCTGGATCTTGGGAATCTATTTATATGGAATTTTTGAGTGGTCTTCCCATGAACTTGCGTAAGCATGATGCCATTTGGGTGGTACTATGCCGCTTCTCCAAGCTGACATTTTTAATCCCTTATACCAAGACCACGTCATCCTCTTAGACCACAAAACTCTTTTTCACATAGGTATGGACACATTTTTTCCTACCCAAGAGTATCATTTCTAATCGTTGCTCTCGTTTCCTTAGTTCTATTTTGGACACCAACCTTTTTCCCCATATGAGCTCAACCCTTCACTTCCCTTGTTGGATAGTCTGGGCACACTCTCCAGGGCTGCACACTCACCTAGCTAGGTGCACTCTCCAAGGAGAGAACCTCTTATGGGAACTCTTTCCGATGCAAAATGTTGAGCCTTGGATGGAGTTAGTTAGGTAATATATTAATTAAATAAGCATGAAACGGTTACATGCATTTAGGGTTTGTGGTTAATTTTGACTTGTCAATTTGCTTTGTATTACAAAACCTATTAAAGGGACAAGTTAACTAAGTAATAAAGAAGATATTTTGGATTCTTTGTGCATTTATTTGATTTATGCTCACTTTATGTTTTCGGTCTGATTATTTAGACCATTCCCATCTTTTGGTGTTATAAAGTTGGTTCATACTTTCAAGTATTCTCTTGGATACCTAAAGATATTGGGAAAGGTCCATGAAAATGGAACATTGGTCAATGATGTATCCATTAAGAATAATATGGGGATGGGCTTGTGCCCTTAATATCATCATGCAAGTTTTAATTTTTCAATGTTGCAATTCCTACCTATTGGTGTGTTGATGGTTACCTTAATGTGTTGAGTAAATACTTTGGGAATGAACTTTGGACAATGTTGTCCATGGAGAACATAAAATGGCTTAGGTATATAATATAGTGGTGTGCATGTTCACATTTCTTAATGTTATAAGTTCAATCTTATTCCCTAGTGCTTCCATGGTTACTTCATGGTGTTAAGCTGAACTCATGGAAATGGAACCTTAGGCAATTGTACTTTCCTTGAAAAGATTGTGGGAATGGGATTTGGTGCTTAATATGTATATAATATATTTATATCTAGGAATATCTTAAGTTCAATCCTTACTTCTAATGATTACCTTAAAGTTTCAATAGAATTGCGTGAAAATGGAACATTTATCAATAGTGTAATTTTTTTTACACTCTAGCTTAATCTTGGAGTAGTTGGATGAGGATGATAATTATATTTATGTTCTTATTGTGAGAAGTAGAGCAGAGGATGGTCCAAACCATCTCGATTGTCCATTTGTTAAGATTGTCATCCAATGTCATTCAAATGATCATCCATTGCCAAATGATTTCGATAGTTCTATTGCATGCTTAACATGCATGTTTAGATAAGATTGCATATAAATTGATGAATACCCATTTCCAAATCATAATTGTCTCTCTTCTTTATCCTTCCAATATAGCTCTTAGCCATTAAGCTCAACTAGAAAATGTAGATGGGTTAGTTGTTTAGCTATTCACATAGAATAGTTTAGTTTATTTGCTTCACTAGTAATAATATTTTGATTGGTTGGTTTATGGTTTTGTAATCCCCCTCCTATAACGGTGCCATGACCTATATCACGTGTGCCTCGTACTGTGATGTTATTCCTTGTGACAAATATCCTTAATAGTTATCAAATACCATGAGTATTAACAAGGCCCTATTTTAGGTTTGATTGAGGTGTTTTTATATTCAAGAATGAATGATTGAAGGGTTTAGTGCAATGGTGCAAAAGTTGTATTTATATTGAAAGATGCTAAATAATGGGGCTTAGTTGAATGCCAGACAAAACTGCTTAGGCTATTATCTACTTTAACGTTACCTTAAAATTGCATATATCGTTTAATTTGTATTTTTGGATCTATCATTTCCGTGAGTCACATTTTCTCTAATAGTAGTTTCTACATTTGTTTGCACACAAGAAGTTCATGTCATAACTCATAACTATGTGTCAATTGGGTCTAGCTCGAGTGTTTGTGAGAAAGAGTGTTATTCTCCCCACCCAAGTTCAAATCCTCGATGAGACATGCATGAACTAATGGTTGGACTCTTCATGAGCTAATAGTTGGTGAACCAATTGTTGGGATCCTCATGAGCATTATGACTTGGTTGTGTGCCCTAAAGAATCTAGTTTACCCATCCTTGGAATGAGGGGAAATGCTTGGATTTTCCCCCGGATAAGTATGTTGAACAAATCACTATATATAACCTACAATATCATATAGATGCACACTTATTTAATTGTAGAAGTTGGATCAATGTTACCTTTTCTAAATCTCGAACTAATCAACAATAATGAATAATGAATATTGAAATTAATAATTATGATATATCAAGTACTTGAATGACTAAATAACAATGTGAAAAAATGGTGTTTACTTGCAGTACTTTGATTTAATTTTTTTTATATCATAGTATCCAATACACTTCAAATAAATCACCATTTCATGTATTCATATTTGAAAAAGATGATATTTCCTAGTGTCCAATAAATTTTAGATAAATCCTCTAAACAAATCACATTCTCATCATTATATTCATTTGGAAAACATTTTCAATATAAAACATTATTACTCCCTGCTAAGGAAAGGATATACTAATTGATTATTAGTCAGACACTTTGACTGCATATTAGTTTAGTTCTTTTTTAATAAAGTTTTACAAAGTTTTGAAACATGCTATATTAAATACAATATTTGAAAAACATAAAATCATTTTTCTTTAATTTTATTATTTTGTTGTTTAATGGTTGAGAAGTACAAGGATGGGACATAAATCCCTACGGGAGTGAAAAAATTGTGAGACTAAAAAAAAATAATTTAAAATAATATAAATTCATAAAAAACAAAAAAATCCAGAGAGAGACAAGTGGCTATATGTTGTGCAATGGACAACTCTGGAACGTCCTTCACAACAACGCCTTCTTGGAGCCTATCAAATAACAACAAAACAAAATTAACATACATGGAATCAAATTAAATTACATGATAAGACAAAAGAAAAAGAAAATATGAGTTAGCAGGGTCCAATTAGGCTGTATTTTCTGTGAGAAAACTTAGACCTTCTTAAGGGAATGAGGATGAGTGTCAATGTTGCTCCTACTACAATTGTCATTGATCAAGTCAAGAGCTTGTGGTCTCATATACCTGCTCAAAATTGTCATAACTTAACACATCATCTTGTCATACAATAGAATAACAGGCCATGTTAGCCCAAACATAATCGAATTTGCCAAAGTGAGTAGAGTTGCTACTTATAGATTTCAATACTACAACTAAAAATCTTAGTCTGGCGCTCCATGAATACCTAACTGAGTAGTAGAGAAATGCATATACATAGAATTACATATACATAACAATAAAACTCAACTATTCAAAATCTGAATAAAGTCACAAAACAAAACGACATGGAAAGTAATGGATAAATGCCTATTAGTTTGCAGAAGATGGTTATATAATTGTGGTTGAGCTCTCAAGAGCGCTTTAGCCTTCACTTCATGGGGTCAAAGAAACCCACCGCATGAGCTGACACATTTCTCCTATGAAAATGTGCTTAAGAAGGGGCATGATTGGGGTATATAGCATAGTAGCAAGATTCAAGTACGAATTCGAATACGATTCAGATACGATACGAAAAAAATACGTAATAAAAAAATCAAGTACGACTAAAATACGAGAGTAGACATCTTATAAATACAAAACATGCAATTTTAATTTAAAATAAAATAAAATTATACATAATCATTCCAAATTTTAACATCTCATTCATTATTCATTGAAAACTTTAAAAATAAAACTTAAAACTACACAAATCTATTTTTATATAAAATGACTTAAAAAATGAAAACAAAAAAACTACATAAATTTACTTTTTGATAAATAATAACTACTAAAAAGTAAAATTAAAATAACAATCGTATAAAATAAAACTTAAATAAAAAAACTACATGTAATAAAATAAAACTTAAACAAAAAAACTACGTGTAATAAAATAAAACTTAAATAAAAAAACTACATGTCATAAAATAAAACTTAATAAAAAAACTACATGTAATAGTAATAACGCATATGATGTAAAAGACCAACAGTATAACATATACTAACACTAAATAATAATAATAAATTATAATGACACTAACCGTATAGAATCTAGATATATTGAAACTTGAACTTAGCCCAAAAATTCAAAATAGGATTTTGATTTTCTCTTTGATTTGATTTCTGGTAGATTATTACTAAGAGAGTTTGATTTTCTTTGATTCACGATATTTTTTTGTTCGAGGGATGGTAAATTCTTATTTTCTTTGATTCACTATTATTTTTTTTTGTTTCGTGGGATGGTAAATTTATAAGAATTTGAAAAAGTATTTTAAAGTTTTTTCTTAAATAAATCTTTTTATTAATCGGCCATGACTGTACCGAACCCGTATCATCTCGAATGTTCGCCGTATTTTTAATCTCGTTCGAATTTCCGCACACAACTCCCAATACGACTGTATTTTGCTACTATGGTATATAGTATATATCAACAACATATGCTAAAGCATCCAAAAAATTTATGTACAAATCCACACTGCTTATAATGTAATTTATTTTCGTCAGCTAGGTTGTGGCTATAATTTATTCCTCCCTCATAACGTCACTCAGAAAAAATTGCTACTTACACCCTCCAATTCAGTTATGACTTCTAGTTCATTCAATTGGAAACAACTAGTCTCCTCTTGTAACGTCTTATTTTCGTGTTTCCAAGTGATATCCTTGCAACATTTTACTGAAGTTTCTCTTAGACAACAATTACTAATGTGTCAATTAAATATCAATCTCATTTTCGTAAACACTCTCTAGAGCTTATAAATGAACTATAATTGTACACTTTTAGAAATGTCGAAGACTTTGTTAGACTCACAAATTCCAACAATTATACTTATTGTCATAGTAATATGCCCACTAAACGAGAACCATTATGCTAAAAAGAAGAATGCACTGTTGCTAAGAATATTTTCCCTCATTTGGAGTTTGAAGAGACTTTGTTCAAAGGGGAGTGTCCAAGTAGTGTGATGTGGTGCTCGGGTTCTCCTTTCTGTAAGTGTTGTTCTCTTGGAGTTCCATGTAGGTGGAATGGAGATGGATTTGTTAATAAAAATTGGGTGGTTTGGAGGCGTATGGAATGATTTGCTTTGTCACTAAGAACATTTGCAGCACGGATTAAACACCGGGGAGGAGCTCGAGCCTATCGAAGACTTGCACATAGTATCCCCACGATACATAAATTGTTCATTTTTGTCTTTTTTATCGGTCCATTGGATAAGAACAATATTGGGGTGTTAACTCACAAGATGACGAAGCCTTGTGAGTTAGCGCCTTGACATGCTGGGACACTTAGCTCAAAGTCCCTTTCTACACTGCTATGTGTTATTGTTTTTCAGAGGATTTCCACTTTCCGTTGTTGATGGTTCGGACAATATCAATTCTCCGACTAATGCTTTCACCTTTGGCAAGGACTAAGCTTCCTTGTAACTAAATCTTAAAAACCACTCACACAGGGTCTAACATCAAAATCTCTGGTTACATAGGGTCTGAGATTGATCCCCTTCACCTCCCAATTTTTTTAGAGCCTTATATATACACTCAAAACAAAATCTACCAAGGAAATTCAAATTGGAAGGGATTCATAGAAACTGGCAACACATGAATCGAAGCTCTATTTGCTAGTGCCCTGTGCCTTGTGCACTACCTGGCCACACGTTTAATGGGACTGCGGACCTTACTTTCATAGCCCCGCTACTTATGCTTTTTTGCACCGACATCTGCCTTTAATAAGGACTTGCTGCAACACAACTTCATGCTTATTTTATAAAACGTTTATACTTATTATTATTTTTAATTTCCATACTTCATATTACATTTCACAAAATTCATTTATTATATAGTTAAATAAAACATTTTTCACTACATTGCAACATTTTTAATTTGTAATCATTAATCATGATCTTCTTCCCTCTCATTGTGCTTCAAAGTATTTAAGATTTTCTATAGTTAAAACCAAACTTATTTGAGCTTTGGACTTTATGGTAATTTAGTGCCCATGCTAGAAAGTTGCACTCATTAATCGTGCCTTATAAATATATTTTAATATTTGTTATCACTATTAAGTGGTGTGTTATTATTGATTAATTGTTAGTTAGTAGATATGTATAGATTATGATTTATTTTTCGAAGATAAAAAAATCTATCTTAATTTAGTTGTCAAACTGGCACGGAGGACAAGTATCACTCGTTGTTATCCGTAAATGTGAGTTGTCTCATCATCATTATTGAAGGAAAACTCCACCTTAATATAACTCGTTGGTGTTCTATATGGGGCTAGAATTCCACTCATACCAAATGCCTCCAGATCTTGGATCATTAACCTATTTTTTACATCCGAAAAAGATAAACTCTTAACTAATCAAAAACAATTTTAAATCTTACTCCAAAAATAATATAGATCATAATATTTATAACTACTATTTAGCTTTAATTCAAAATGAAATATATATGTAGTTATTTGTCTATTAAACATGACTACCTAAAACTTGATAACCATTGAATTTGACAAGTAATCATGCAATAGAACAAAGCGGCCTTCCCAACCTTTGAACTAAAATTAGTTATAACACCCACTCATTATATGTATGTCTTTATATCAAGCAGTTGTGTTCGATATGGATATGAATATGCCTAGTTAGATTAATGCCCTTTGTACATTGATTTCCAAAATATAAGAGCATGCCAAAAGAGGTATGAACTCAAGTCGTATACAATGTTTTAACGTTGCATGCCATAGGTTTACAAAGCAGCTTGACCTGACTACTTGGTGTTACTAAGAATACCACAATGCCTTCATTTTTTTTAGTACGCATGATAATATTTGCTCATAGATTGAAGTCGTATACACTGTTTTAGCGTTGCTAGCCATAGGTTTACAAAGTAGCTTGACCTGACTACTTGGTGTTAATAAGAATACCACAATGCCTTCAATTTTTTTAGTATGCATGATAATATTTGCTCATAGATTGAAGGCCATTTTTTTAGTATGCATATAAATATTTGCCTAGGTAATCTAGATGAGATGTGACTGAGTTTATAGGGAATATGGTTTGAATATAGTACATTTAATATTGGTTGTGGTTTAAATGGTATAATAGTTTAAGTCATGATTTTGTCCCATGATGGTAGGAACATGTAATAGTTTACCCTATCTTATGACATAGATATTATATAAATTAGAAGGATGTAATAGTTTACCCTATCTTATGACATAGATATTATATAAATTAGAAGGATGCTTGAAAATAAAATAGGTCATGGAGATGGTTTGTGCTTAGCTATTTGCCGTGACATTTTCATTTGGTTTATTATTCGGTGTAATATTATTCTATTCACAATAGCCATGATTAATTTGATTTAGAGTTGCCATGCAGTGTAATCCACATATATCTAATAAACTAAACTGACATATATTTAGGAAATGGTGTTGAAACCAATATTTAATAAGTGGGGAGATTGGAGGTAAGATAAAATCATTTTCAAGATGTCTATTGTTTTTAAGGTTTTAAAGTAACAACTATGTAGTCTTCCACATGTGTATACAAAATTGCGTCGTATAAGTGAAATTGCATCTCAATTTGAAGAAAGGATGAAGAATATGGTTTAAATACTTTTTGAATCTTATTATTTTTGTAAATGGTTTACTAAATTCTTTAGGAAATGTTTTTGCTACCATTTGTGTGTAGAATAGTTCACTTTTCCATTAACAAATTGCTTCCAATAATGTTTTAATTCAAAAATTGTATGGTATCTATTTCTTAAAATTATATTTTTACAATACTCACATCTTTGCACCTCGAGGGGAAATTGCTAGTATTATTTGTTAAGGTATTTATATTTAAATAGAAACAAGATGACTAGGAACCTCATAATGACTTTTGAACCACATCTCTATGATAATAATTTAACATTCTAATAAACAAATATGATCTTAAATGATAAAGAATTTAAGGTAATCATCGAGGACTCACTAGTTGGTCAAGAGAGTGTTGTGATATCCCCCATTGTAGTTGAATTCTTTCAAGAATGTGGTGTGTTTCATCATTATTGTTAAGTTACATTGAAAATGACATTCCATCTCTTGATAAATGTTGGATACTCACTACTTAAATTTAACATGATTGAAAACACAAGAAGATTATAAAATAAATAATTTAAGATAAATAAAAATATTGTATTAATTAATATATAAATAAATTATATATTAGCCCAAGAGGTTAGCTCAGTCAATTGTTGCTAATGTTGTTGGGATTTTGGTTAGCTTTTTGCTCTAGGTGCTTGGTTCAAATCCCCATGGGCGAGACACTACTTTATGCCAATAAGTTTACTAGGGGTGCCATCCACGAATGTGAGGAAGCAACCCTTAGGTTTCCACACAAGGTTATCCTTTGAAAAATAAACAAATTACATCATATTCTAGGTTCTAAGGCTTCTGCGATCAAAGTTTTGGTGGGAATATTTTTCTAGATCCATTGCATATGTTTTTTAATTGATGTTTCAAACCAATCAAATGTGGTCCATCATCGACATATTGTAAAATAAAACAAAATAGTTAATTTTTTCTTGGTCATGGATATAATAGCATATAGCATAATCTATTATTGCTTGAAAATACATAATCATGAATATATAAAGAACAGTCAGAATTACTGTGTGGCTATATGCTACTAGAAAGCACATGACCCCATTAGAGGTATCCTTGATGATGACCACAAGTGACGATGGATATTTTATGGATACTACCTAAGTTGAAACTGCCATTTGGTCTTGGAATCATAACTAAAACTGCTTATGATTGGCTAAGAGTTTGTCTTCCTTGGATACAAGGAAACAAGTTAAGGACCCAAGACCAAGAGACATTTGGTAAGAGTGGAATTCTTCCCCCTTACGGACCACAAATAGGTCATTTCAGGTGGCGTGTTTTCCTCAATGAGTCATCCCACATTCATGGATGGCAACCAATGATGGTTGTCCTCACTACATATTGACAACTAACTTATGATAGGTTTTTCCACTTTTGCAAGAAAAAAGAAAAAAACTAAATAGAGAAGGGATTTTTTTTTAATAGTTAGTTGTCACATACCAACAAATTTGATATACTATGAGTAATATATTTCATCTTGCTCAAATTTAAAGATCCTTGAATATGTGGTTGTGGGATGGAGCGTTATCCTCCCCACCCAGGTTCTATTCACCTATGTGACATGCTAAGCTCATAATGAGTATATTGTTGTAATGGCTTTGAGCCCTTGTTGATTGGCCTTGTGCCCTATAGAATCTAGGTTTACCCTAGGTACCATCCTCAAAATGAGGGGAAGTGCCTGGGGGTTTGCCCCAATAAATTTACTTGGAAAAAAATAAGGTTTTGTTTTACTTATAAAAAAAATAGTAATCAAGAGTCATTCAAGCGCAAGTGACTAAATCTATGTACGATGGATGAGGTTACCACTTGACATATTTTGTTGGTGTTAAAATATAGAGAAAGCAAACAAGAGACACAAAATGGTAGAAAAGGCTTGAGCCATCTTCAACATTGATCTTCATACTAATGATGTTATTATATAGTACATGGATCATAGTCACCTCTGGATCTAGATCTCACTGACAACTCATTAGTGGATAAGTACGACAACTCATAAAGTGATAAGAATAACAACTCATATGAGAGGTGATCTAGGACTTTGTGATTGTATAGGGACTTATAGTCTAACAGTTGGTTGTCCATTTGAAAAAGAAATCTAGGAGTTATATTGTTCATTTGGAGAAGTGGCACATTGGAATGGATTTGGGCAAACAATTGAACAAATTACAAGTCATGGGTGAAGTTGATTATTAAATGTATTTAGGGAACTTTAAGACTTTAGAGATTCACTTTGAGGACCTTGTTAGACCCAATACTGAATGAAAGTGAGTTATTTGAGGTAATAAGATTCACACATGTCTATTGACAATACAATTTTGAAGTTGATAGTTTATCAAAAGCAATAGTCTTAAGTCAAATAGGGATTCTATAGGTGGAAGATACTAGAGAAGAGGTACAACCTTGTACAAATCCCTAATTGAGGATCGCCTACATGTCTACATGTTGTTTATTTTTTACTTTTCTTTATGTGTTTTTGTTTATATATGAAAGAAGGTGGCACCCTTTTTAAGATATGTTGATATACTTGAGGATGAAAGCTTCTCTTTTTTATTTTTTCAAATGGTGTAAGGCTTAAACTGGTCTTCAATATGAAATTTTTAGAGATAGATAAGATATGATAGGTAGAGCATGTGGATTGTTTGGTGGACAATTTTTTTTGTTTATGGTGATTTGACACATGTTGAATGTAATTTTGTTTTTCATCTTGATAATAGAAAGCACTTACGATTTTTCTCTTTTGGTTTAAAAAAGTTTATTTTTTTTCATAAATATTTCAAGAAAGAAACCATAATATACGTGCACTTTTCGAAGACATCATCATCGTCAAAAGTCTCTATATCCTCTTATCTTTAATGATCCCCAAAATAACATAACTACATATGTTTTAAAATTGTCATCCATGGGCCTTTTTTGCCCCTTTTCTATGCTTTTAAACATGAAAAAAATACAAACATCAATACTAGCATAGACTAGCTCAAAATTTTAAAGACCAAAACAAATTTCAAAATATATTGTAGATACATATAAATATAAGTTTTAAAGTTGTGGATCAAAATACAAAAATAATAGATTCAGGAAGAGGGCCCTCCTCAAATTTTGTTATGTTAACATACCTTCCTGCATGAAGAGAGCTTCTTTAGATAGTTTATTGACATGTCCGTTGAACTCTCCCTATATATGTGTTAACACCCAAAAAGTGTTCACTAACTCATTTCCTTATTCACATGACCCATTTGTCCACTTTTCCACCATTTGAGCCTCTAAAGCCATCAAAAGGTCACCAAAAGACCATAATACACCCCTTTTCCCCCTCAAAATGAATATTTTTCCTCAAAAAGCATAAAAAACCCTCAAAAAGGGTCCAGAATTCCCAAAAATATTAAAAATATTCAGAAAAGGAAAAATGAGGGAAAAGGTACCTAAACCATGTTGGTCAATACCATTGGTTTCCTCAAAACCATAATGGTATTCCACACCACCAAAAACTATAAAAAGGTGGTAGGGGCTCCTCACTTTCCATCCATCCATCATCCTATCCTCACGCTGTCAAAATCTCTCATGAGACTTTTGGCCATTTTCAGCATCTTGGAGAAGAGACCTTTGGAGCTTGGAGCTACTCACTTTGGGAGTTGCTCAACACAAATCCTCACCATTTGAGGTATCTTAATACAAAACACCTATTATTTTATTTCTTGTTCTTGAATCATTTTTAAAAAATTTATTTGTTATATGCACATGCTAGTTTAGATTTAGATTTAATTTATAATTGTTTTTGCTTTCAATATTGAAACTGCTATCACATTGTTGATAGGTGCCCATTGCACAAAGCTTGGATGCAAAACCAAGCTAACAGTTTTTGGCGACTCCACTGGCTTCGAATTCTTAGATCTCAGTTTTTTGCTTTCGATCTTAGTTTTTGTTAGTTTTAATCATTTTAATTCATAGATCTAGCATCCTAGACAGCAGATCCATTGCTGTTCTAGATCTTGGCCCTTTCTATTGCTATTAACAGCTTGGAATTACCATTTTCGGGTTCGTTTTTCGGTGTCTGTTTTACGGATTTCGCCTCGTGGATTTTCGCCCGACAGTTGCGCGGCTCATCGCGACCTCACGGCTTTTTTCTGCACGGCGCGCCACGGCTTCGCGGCCATTTTATGTGTTGCACATCATGGCTTCGCGGCCATTTTCCGCGCTGCACATCGCGACTGTGTGACCGAAACCCGCGCTGCACATCGCGGCTTCGTGGCCGAAACTCACGCTGCACATCGCGACTGCGCGGCCTAAACCCGCGCTGCACATCATGGCTGTTTTCCCTAAACCCGCGATGCAATTTTTTTGAATTCGGCCAATTTTTTGAAAATATTTTTTGCTGTATTTTTTGCCCATTTAGCATATTTTACAACATTAATTTTTCTGCATTTTTACAACCATACTAAATCTTTTACTATTTATATATGCTCCATTAAAAGTCTTTTTAAAAATTTTCAGCAATTGAAAGAAAGATTTTCTGCATTTTATTTAGATCAAGGTTTTACTGTTTATTTGCTCAATACTTTGCCCAAGCAATTTTTAAGAGATCCATTTATTTCTTGAAATATTTATGTTATTTTCTTTCCTTCAAATTATTTCAAAGATCCATTATTTTTGAATAGTTTTTTCAAGCATTTACATTTCAAAAATGCCTTTATTTGTTGCAAAACTGGAAGCGTCTTTTCTTTCATTTGCAATCAATCGCCCAAGCGAGGCAAATCAATTTCAGTTTAAATACCACACTTGCACCCACTCTACCACATAATTTAAACTGAGCCTTAAAATTTACCTTAATTCAACAAACTTTTAACCCCACTTGGGGAGCACTTAAAAGAATCTTGTAGTTAGGTAGAATTGAGAGGATAGGTGTACCAATAACACCTCTCAATTATTTACATTTGAGACATAGTGGTTGTCTTTAGGGTCCAAAAATACCTTATAATTTTGACATGGTTATCAACCAATTTATCGGGAAGGCCTCTCCCTTAGGAGGGTTGAAGTAGCTAGACTGGTTTCAGAAGTCTGAGTGGAATACCGCAATCCATTCAGTAACCGAAGGATACCTTTCGAAGTTCTCGGTGTACACCCAAGAGGGTGTACAACAGCGATAGAACCAAACTGCAGATTCACCCAACCGAACGTGTCATGAACGGGGTATCCTAGTTGCCACTCTTTAGGATTGTCTACCCGGTATCCCTCCCGGTAGGGGGATATCTAGCCATTGATTCAACACTCTATATTGTCTAACTTGGATTTCATCACCTTGCAGAGGATATTGTTTGTTGACTCACAATGCTTCTAGTTAGGTGTTTGCATGATACATTACCCACCTTTGGTCTAGTAACACCCCTTTTTTCTAGGAACTGTTTGACTTTTGGTATTCTGACCAATTTTGTTGCATCCCTCCACTTATTATAGCATAACTGCTATAATAAGTGCTTTTTGAGGTTGGTTGTTGGCCTGAGAGCCTCTATTTTTTCACTCCCCTCTTGCACTCATTGTTGCATTAGGGTTTCGAGTTTTTTACATCACCACCTTACACTGAAATTTTTAAATATTTCTCACCATTGAGAATTTAAGACGATCTCGTCGTCTTCAGGGTCAACCCCCTCAGTTCGGTACACTTGGCTCTACATGTCATAGACGTAGAGCCTTATCCCTTGACTCGACACGTCATCGGCCAAACACACAGTCATCCGATTCTGACACGCCTCACTTCACATCTGATTCTGAGGCTGAATCTGAAAACCCTACTGAAATATCACCAACCAACCCCATGGCTGGATCACCATATGATCCCCTTTTCACCATTACTATTGGAGATACATCGACAAACCCTACTACTACTGTGCCACACATGGTAACAACAACCCCATTAGGCATGCCTAATATAGGGGCCATTCTCCCTTTAGGTATGCCCAACACAGGGCCACCACCTGTTATGGGTATGCCCAACATAGGGGTCACACCCCCTCTCATTACCACAACCCAGATCCCAGGAATTCCTGGCACTATTCCTAACCCCTCTGCAACCCATGTTGCACTTGGGAGCGCTGGCCTTTCCAACACCACATAGGTTGGAGCACACATACATTCCATACCTAGCATACCCTTAGGGGCCACTGGACCACTACATAATGCTACCATTAACAGTTATGTCCCAGCCACTACATCACACCCCTCAGCCAGTCTACCATTTTTGGCAATTTTGAATTTGCCAGACTTGGCAAGACTAACTAGTGATCCTATTATACATGACCCCACTTGGCCCCCCATGCCCACAAAGCTTCCCTCAGACATCCCGAAGTTTGAAGGAAAACCTGGGGAAGATCCCCAAAACCACATAATGTCATTTCACCTATGGTGTTAATCTAACTCCATAGTGGATGACTCCATTAGACTAAGACTGTTGCAACGAACGTTCACTGGATCTGCAGCCAAGTGGTACATTGAACAACCACATGGGACCCACCATACATTTACGTCTCTCGCCTCCACTTTCCTTCAGTTTTTTCAGCTACCTGTACGCTATGATGCAGGAGTTGAAATACTATTGTCTTGTAGACAAAACAAAACTACCCACATCACCGACCATATCCATGAGTGGCGCAAGCGCTGTAGTCTCTGCAAGATAAAACTGGACGACCGTATTATTTTGGATTGGTTTCTCAAATCACTCCTACCCCTCATAGCCAAGGATGTAGCTTCTGAACGACCCTAGTCGGAAGAAGAAGCCATTCTAAAAGCCTAGCAGTTTGATCTGATCTACGCCCAGTGTGGCTACCTGTATACCATTTTACCTGACGCTCCCCGCAGTGATTCCTACCAGACTGAAGCGCCGAGGGCATCCCGCGCCCCCGACGACATCATTGGACAAGTTGCATCCCACAACCAACCATTTTCCATTATGCACAATAATAACGGCCTCGATCTTTCGTGGGCCACATCTCACTCTGGAGCTACAACTTCGTATGCTCCCATGGCCCACCCCCACCACACTCATGGACCCCCATGTCCACCACAGTGTTATGGTCACGCACCTTCAGCCTATCCACCTCTGGTTGCACCCCCTACGTATTACCATCAGTAGGCCACACATGCTCCTATTCACTCACAAGCCCCAACGGCTTATTTCCCACCACAGGTAGTCCTTGCTACACCACAACCTCCAATCGCTCAGACTTTTCCTCCAAACAACAACAACGCTACCCCCGCCAACCAAAACCATGATCGACCATTGAAATAGGGTAAGAACCCCAATTTATGAACAAACCACCCATGTTCCATATACGGGGTATACGACCATTATACACACACTTGCCCCCATTTGGGGTGAGCACGCCAACTGTGGTCTGATGAAGCCCAACGCCAAGGGCACGCGGCACAACCAGTGCCACCTACTCAACCACAACCCATGGTGCTGCAAAATCCTTTGCCCACACAAGGAGTGTCGAACACTCGTCCGTTGGATCCTCCTCAAGGAACCACAGCACCACAACAGCAAATCACATATGCTGCACACACAAACCAACCGATGGATTCATGTAGTCATCATCTCCTTATGATGTCATCGTCCGACATGAATCTCCAAATGCGTCGAAATCAATACGCCCCCACTGCACCTAAAAATATTTTCCCTATGATTGAACAACCAGTTCAGAATGCACCTACATCGTTCATCTCCACAGTTAGACTCGGATTATACTCGGAATCACCTATGACTTCCACATTCCAATCCATCCCACCCCCTTTGAATATAACCGAGATATCTGATTTGTGCACCCTCTCGTAGAACACATAGGTACCAAACCAACAGCCCCCTTTACTCTCGCAACCACCCTTAGTGCCAACTCATCTAGGAGCCACACCAATTCATACAATCCCATTCTTATTTCCCCCTTTAGGCGCCATCAGCACACCAGTCATGGCTACACTTAATCTCCCAGGATTAACATTAGGACTACCTGTGTGGTACCTACCTGTCCCAACCTCTCCTCCGACACCGAATGTCATTTTACAATCGGTGCAACCCATCAATACTTCTAACTGTCCACCTCCTGGTGTAGCAAACATCCAGAATCGAACACCTCCAACAGCGGCCACCGCATCAACATCCAATTATACTCCCCCACCACTTCGAAACACTGGGGGAAGAGGTCCACAAACCTACACCATTGGACCCACAACTCGCACCCCCCCAGCGACCCCCAAGTTGGCAAAGAATCCCCCAACAAACCGCATACCCCCCAAGTGCTCTTTGTGCGACGACATAGGCCATGCCACCCATCAATGTCCACAGTTACCAACACTTCAAGAACACATGAATATGTTGGATGACGACACCAACATTCCAGTAGTCAAACTAGAACTCCCCCCTCAACCTAGTGATAAATCATTGCGCACAAACCATCCTTGTGCAATATGCGGAATCTACGGGCATTATTCACATCACTGTCACGATCTCCCAGATTATAGAGCAACACTGTACGAGTTGAATAACGTCGACCTAGAGATATCCCCTCTTCTCATTGAGGAAATTCATCCCCCACCATCTTCCTCCTCGGAATAAATTAACACCATTTACACGATTTCCACTGGATACCCCTCTGTCCGGTCGGCCCCTTCCATTGATCCCTTTGACACACATGTTCAACCCTTTCAAATCGACGAGGAAACCACATGTCTACAACATGGGGGCAAGCCCAAAACCTTGCCTACTCATCATCATCGTGATTATCGTCGGAGACACTGGGGGCATCCACCCCACAAGGGGAATCCCCCATCATCATATCATCACTTCAGTATGCCACCACGGCCCACAGCCTCATGGTACACCCCCCCTCTAGTAGTTGGTCAATGCCCTCTTGATCCCTCTCTAAGACAGCATCTGCACCGCATTGAAACCTCTGAGTTCGGGGACATAATAGATTACCTCGAACCTGGGATAGGGGGCATGATCAATCATTTTGACCCTACCCCATCACCTCTATCTCAACACCTCAATGAGCCCATCGTTCAAACCAAGACATATGTGATCCACAATCACAAACCCCATGCACATCATATGGGGGCAGGTCATTAACCCTGCTCACTTTTTCACATTCATGACATCAACCATTTTTTAAGTCACGTGTCACTTGTATATTTGAGTTGATTTGATACACATAGTATTTCGCCCCCGCAGGTCATCATTTATCCCCACCACTACATCCTTGGCTTGGTGGGGTCACCTTCATTTGTAGCCATTTTTTAACCTAGTTATTTCCTTTGACCATTCCAGAGTCCTTATGACCTCCATTTTTTTCACCATTTGCACCACAGGATTCATATTTCCATGCCCGTGATGATGCTTGAGACCATTTCTCGCTATCACACCCATTATTTTTGGACATTTTTTCAAAATGCCACTTATCGCCTTGGTTTGTGTGCCACATCGACCGTCCTCCTTTTTTACGAGTCTCATATCGCCGGATTCAGTTTTCTGCGCTCGTGATGATGCTTGAGATCATTTCTCGCTCTCACCTCTAGATTTTTTGGGCATTTTTCCCATGCCCCCTTGTCGCCTCGGTTTGCGTGCCACATCAGTCGTCGTCCATTTTTGACAAGTTTGATATTGTCGGATTTAGTTTTTCATGCTCGTGATGATGCTTGAGATCATTTCTCGCTCTCACCCCATACTTTTCGGGCATTTTTTCAAAATGCCACTCATCACCTCGGTTTGCATGCCAAATTGGCCGTTGCCCCTTTTTGACAATCTTTATGTCACCGAATTTAGTATTCCGCACTCATGACGATGCTTGAGACCTTTTCTCGCTCGCATAAATCCCTTTTTGTTCGGTATAGTTTTACCCCTTTTTCGGGCCGAGCAATCCCTTTTACGAAAAAGGCAATTAGGGAGTTTCTGTTAAGCTCTTTTCTGACTCCTAAAAAAATGAAAAGATCGCCGAGCAACCTTGCTTCCTTTCATGCTCGCTAAATGTATCTAAAAGGGCATCTACCTAGTATAAGTTTATCCCTTTTCCGGACCTTGTAGACTAATTATGAAAAATGAATACTCTAGTCACATCGGCTAGAAGAGTTCTCCATTTGCATCATTTTATGCTTTTTCGGGCCTTGGAGACTAACTTACGAAAAAGAACACCAATGGAGTCCACTTACCGCTTTCAGACTCTCTAAGCATGAAAGCGACCATGAGCAATCACTATCCTGGGCTCGTAAAAACCCAGAGGACGATACTCACAACCACTGCAGAGTCTTCTTATCGTTTTCAGACTCCTTAAAAATGAAAGCACCCATGAGCACAAACAGTCCTGGGCTCACAAAATCCACAGGACAGTACCATTTCAGAGCACACTTTTGTCCCTTCTTGGAGCTCATTAAAACTACGAAGAAGGACCCAATGGTGCTTCTCGGTGCCACAACAGATCACGTCTACTCATATGGCAGCTTCCCATTTTGGTCGCCTTTGTTCAGAGTATTCTGCAATATGTCACCCTGAGAATCCCTCGACAACACCCATCAGCTTGACCCCCCAGAGTTAATACATATCCTTCAGTCCCTAAAAGCTATGATCCCCACACCTACAAATCAGTTCCCTACGCTGCCAGGTAAACCATGTCATCATGCTCTGAACAAAGGAAGTTTGAGTCTACCCACTCTATGACCCCAGTTACTTCCCATCCCCACAAGTATGTCAGTCCTACCATCAGTACTACCACACTTCAGTTCTACACCTCGTGCTCCTAACAAGGAAACATCATCGCCTTGTCAATTGCTGGTCTCCCTCTGTCGACGACAACCAAATTTATTCCAGAGGATAGACCTAGAGGTCCCTATGTCTTGGACTCATCACCATTTGTGATGAGTGCCTATGAATCATTTTGAGAAGAGTCCTTAATACCTCTCCAAATGATTGTTTCTCACATGCTCGACTTCAACACCTTGATCGCATCTTTGAGACTCACACAGGGTATTGGTTCTTTCAGTTATTGGTTGAAGACCCCGGATACCACCTGACTCTTCCACATTTGAGAGTCTACCTATGGAAACAACCAGTTACATTTTTTCTATAGATATCCGGGTTGTGCATGGCGACAGTATTCAGATGTACCCCAGTTTTATACTCCCTCGAGTATACAGTTACATATACTCCTCAGAGTTGACTCAGAGTCATTGAGTCCCTATAGATGTTGGACACCTTTAGATTCAACAGTTTATCAACCCTTCTGAGACCTTGTTCAGAACGGTTGTCGCTTTATTCCAATGTATCAGTTATTGAGATCAATCATGTCATGATCATGAGTACATCCAAAAATAGTGTCCCCTTTGGATCATTATGATGTACCAGCATATTTTTTATTTAGGTCCCCCTTCTTGGGACTAATTGTTATGTATATGTCTTGATACGAGCATGGATATGCCCGCCTTGTCCGTTATCAGAGATTATTCCTCATTCATATTGAGGCCATGTAATATTTTTCGTTTCTGCAGCTTCCAAGGGCCGTGGATCCAGTCTCCAACCGGTCTCTTCTCTTCCCCAAACCCCAGAAAAAAAGACAAAAGAACTATGATGTCTATCGGCCATACGATGAGCTCCTGTCCTCACACATCAGGGGGCAATCTATTAACACCCAAAAAGTGCTCACTAGCTCATTTCCTTATTCACACGACCCATTTGTCCACTTTTCCACCATTTGAGCCTCTAAAGCCATCAAAAGGTCACCAAAAGACCATAATACACCCCTTTTTCCCCTCAAAATGAATATTTTTTCTCAAAAAACATAAAAAACCCTCAGAAAGGGTCCAAAATTCCCAAAAATATTAAAAAGGGAATAAAAATATTAAAAATATTCAAAAAAGGAAAAAGGAGAGAAAAGGTACCTAAACCATGTTGGTCAACACCATTGGTTTTCTCAAAACCATAATGGTATTCCCCACCATCAAAAACTATAAAAAGGTGGTAGGGGCTCCTCACTTTCCATCCATCCATCATCCTATCCTCACGCTGTCAAAATCTCTCATGAGACTTTTGGCTATTTTCAGCATCTTGGAGAAGAGACCTTTGGAGCTTGGAGCTACTCACCTTGGGAGTTGCTCAACACAAATCCTCACCATTTGAGGTATCTTAATACAAAACACCTATTCTTTTATTTCTTGTTCTTGAATCGTTTAAAAATTTTTTATTTGTTATATGCACATGCTAGTTTAGATTTAGATTTAATTTATAATTGTTTTTGCTTTCAATATTGAAACTGCTATCACATTGTTGATAGGTTCCCATTGCACAAAGCTTGGTTGCAAAACCAAGCCAACAATATGTATGAAACTTATAACAATTTTATTTTATTTACCTCCATAATGTGTTAATCCTTAGATATTGTGACAATACATTTCTATTGTTATATTAGTATTGTCTTTATTGGTCAGCTAATACCTTAATTGTAATTGTAATTGTACACTTTGTCTCCTATATATACCAAGGAGAGCTAGTTTTAGAGGTCATCTCATCTTGTGCATTTGATATATTGTAAAAGGGGGTTGTCCCCCTCAAGGAGGCTTCTTATTCATTCTCTTTATCTCAATTACTTATTATTTTATTTTTATGTTTTTTGGGGAAATTGGTCCATACATTTGGTATCAAAGCCATTTTTGCTATAATTTTTTTATGGGATGTTACAGACAACCAAATTTTAAGGATTATTAAAAGACATAGTGAAGTCTTGTGTTAAAAAATTCATATTTGGTTCTCTATAAGTTTAGAGTTACAATCTATTGAAGTTAGGGTTTTGACTAGTTCAAAAACTAGTCGCAGGCATGTGTTCTAGGTAAAATTGTTACATATGAAGATTACAAACTCCAAATTGAGTGCCATCTTTTGCACTAGAAATAATATGGACCATAGTATTTCTGGTAAAAAATTTAGAAGCATATAAAAAACATTCGACTCGTGGAAGTCCATACAAGTTTTCTCTCCTAAAAGGGTCAAAACAACAAGTTTTGGGAAAGTTACCATAACTTTCTCTTGGCACTAGAAACTGGCTAAACTTGTGGCATTGTAGAGAAGAGATATCAAGCCACTATTGACCTAAATTTTAGACTCACAGGGGCTGAAATTTTAGAGATACTTGAGGAGAAAGTTTGGGCAACAAAGCAATCTACATATAAGGGTTTTTAAAGGTACGTTTACTTGAAATTTGCATAACTTATAGTTGGAAGATTTGTTTAGGGTGTAAGTTTTAAACCTGTGTAGAGAAGCAAAGCATACATATTCTTTTAAGCAAAATAGAGGCTACACCACAACATTCACACATAATACACAAAGATTTAACCTGGAAACCTTTAACCGAGAAAACCAACAAAACTTAGAGTCACATCTCTCACTTTCTCATGATGAGATTTTATGAAAATAATTCAACAATTTATTACAAAATGTAAACATCTCATGAGTTTTTATGGATTAAGAGGCAACATGAAATACACAAAAGCAACAATAAAAGAAAACTTCAGATGCTGTTGTATCATATGAACATCTTAATGCTAGACCAGAGATCAAAACAATGAAATTTCTGATACAATTTCAACATTTGGCCATACATTTACATCTAAGACAGAAACATAGGTGAATCTGCTACTCAATGATTTATTAATCTCTCAAGCAATTTTTACATAGACATGAATCATATATGGAAAAACTGGAGACATGCAAAATTATAGATGAAAAACATCTCTACAACACTCCACAATATTTATCTTAGAAGAGTTCTTACAATACAAAACATCGACTCAACAATTATAGAGGCCCTCTAAAAAATTCCAGCCTTGATTACTGAGCTCAAACTGTCTTATATAGCCTTCAAGTTGTAATTGTTTTCTGTTTACTTTAACTAATTGGTAACAACCTTGTAGGTCTATCACTTTCACTTTGATTTTACAACTGCTTAACAACCTTTGTCTTATTCATTTCTTCTTACTCGACCCCTTTTTGTTTCCCTTAGGTTGAGATGATTTTCCTCTCATTTGTCCACCTGCTTGCTCAACTGATTGACCAACTGTTTGTACACCTGGCTGTCCCATTGGCTTGACAACTGTCTGCACGAGGAATTAATGCATAATTTGGATGTTGTCCTATCCTCCTAGTGGCATGAATATTTGGCTGCCCTGCAGATTGTCCTTGTAATTGGCTTGATGTTTGTCTTACAGTTTTCCCTTGGGGTGGAAAAATCAATTTATGGTACTTAGACATAGATTTCCACTCCTTGCCTATTGGGTAGTGATGTGCTTTCAAGGCATCCAAAGCTATTTCAACATTTGTAGTTTTTTCATATGATATATGCCCTAATCTTTTCAATATATTCTTAAGCAGGATCCAAATTTCAAATTTAGATTTCAACCTGCCAATTACTTGATCTCCACTTATCTCTCCTTCTAACACATCAAATTGGACTACCTCGTCTCTCTTTTGGATTAGTTTGGATTTATATATATATATTTTTATATATATCTTTGTTTCCGTCCCATGGATGTGGTAATCCCAACTTTGTGACATCATTAAAAAGGCCTTTGAATGTATCTATTCCATAAGTGAGTACCTTTCTGCTGCCCTGATTTCTCTTTAGCAATTGTTTGGCTATCTTGATCAAATGGGTTCAGTTAGAAATTTGCAATTCCTCTAATTTCCTTTTGGTCCTGCTGTTTAGGTAGTCAATTATTTGCTCTGCCTATTTAGGCATTTCTCGAAGACCTTTTTCCACTCCCTTCACTTCTTCTTGAGTCACTTTAGCCATTTCTAGCACATCTTGGATCACATCACAATGATCCCACTTTTTTCGGAACAACTGTACTATTTTATCCCATAAGGCTTTGTTTGTTCTTCTCAACAATTGATCCTATCCTTCAACATCTAATTGCAACTTGGTGATCTATATTTTTAGATAATTTATTTCAGTTTCCAAATCATCAATTTGGTCTTCCTTTTCACTAAATTTATTCTCTAACTCCAGAATTCTATTGTCTTTTTGACTCACTTCAGCTTCTAATTCCTTAACTCTATTATCTATGCTATCTGGCTGTTGAACTGTGGTGTCCTCTTCCATGACATCTATTACCACATGAGCTACAACTTGCTTCTCAAGTTCTTTTGTACTTTGTTCTGCCTCTCCTATAGGCTGATTAACCTCTTGTGGGCTGGGAGATGATGTTGGTGGACTAGTCTCTACATCCAAGGAATTTTTCTGTAGCTTCAAAGAAGAAATTTGAAGATCCAAATCAGTTACTTTTTTCTCATATTCCTCTACTATGCTCTTGTACCTCGACATGCTCTCATATATCAACTCCTTTTCTTCTTGTACCTTCTCTTGGCACAATAATTTTCAATTTTTTTAAAAACTGGATAATGAAAAATTTGTTTTGATATTTCATAAGTTTGGTGAGAAAGGCGCCAAGTCCTAAAAGAAATGATCCACACGACCATTGGCTAGAATCAGAAAAGGGTTAAAGGGATAATATAGCGGTTTTGAAAATCATGGAAAAATCAATGGTCCAGATTATAGAAGCAAAGATCGACGGTGGAGGCAGAGTTTCACCGGAGAAGAAACGAGATGTATAGCGCGAGAATTGGTCTCCAAATTGACCGTTAAGGAAACGTTAAAGTGGAGACGAGATCAACGGCCATTTGATCGAGCATTGAGAGATCAACGACTGACATGCATTTCGCATTGCCATCCTACGCGGAAAAATGAAACTTTGGGTGGTTGCAAAATGTGAAACCACTTACCACGTGTCACTTCCTAAACATTTCGCAAGTTGAGGAAGTGGTAAAAGAAACCGCCCTTCACCATTGCGAAAACTGCTGTGGAGGTATAGTATTGAGAGTCAACGGTCAATATCAAGGTTGAATGAGATATGATGGTGGAAGAGGTTTTCCGAAACAACAATAGAAGTGATCGTAAATTAATATATAATCCAATGGTCTGGATCGCGCTAGGGAGATTGACGGGTGAAATACTTTTCCACTGGGAAAAGAGCAAGGGAGATAGCCGAGATTCTGTCGGCAGTGTTAAAAGCGAAAAGGGTTAAAAAGTGAGCAGGTATCACCGTCGATTGAACAGGAGTGGATGGATTGATGGCTCAGAAGCATTTCACGTCGTGGAGATGCACGTAAAATGAAAGGATGAGCGGTTGCGAAATATGAAACCGCTATCCACGTGTCGATACATGGGCATTTTGCAAATTGAAAGAGTGGTAAGAAAAACCTCCCAAACGCCGTGCGAAACCACCTATGGAGGTTATAAAAAGGGGCGAAATCCACGTGAATGTTGACATTTGACATTTGTCTCTTGGAGCTCTAGAAAGTTCGAAACGTGTGCGGACCAGGAAAGTGACAGAGCACGCCAAATTCCAGACTTGTCAGTGTCAGGTAGGTTTCGGAACTCGTGCAACCAATTAGATAGCTGATTTATATAATGGAAGGGATGGAAGAAACCTCAAATGTCGAACATGCTAGGATAGATGATGCCCTAGAAGACAGGGATAAACATATTTTTGACCTTGTGGTTAAATTGTCAATTACAAAGATAAAGGCCAGATTGGATAGGTTGTATAAAGAGGGTACATACATACACATATTTTTTCAATCTTCTTTCATATATTTCTGCCCAGACCAAATTATAGGTTTTCCTGAGTTTGTTTCCTGGTGTGTAATGAATTACTCGCAGACTAAGAAAGTAATCATGAATGCCTCGAAGTCCAAATTTTTTTGTCCTATTGAGTCTACTGCTGTCAGGAGTTCCCTTGAAGTACCTCTGTCGCAATCCAATGAACAAGAAAATCTTACCGAAGAATCCGTTGTCACCCAGTACCATTAGTCGTCTCCAGAAACTAAACAAGCTTTTTTAACCAGTTGTCTTAAGCCCGAACTTGAAATTCAAGATACTCCTTACCCATCAGATATGAATTTTTTCAATGAGAATACACAGTTGGTGTTATCCCTAATTGCTCAATTTTTAGGGTTAGATAGTGATGCAGTGGTAACAGAAGTGCAATTGTGTTTTCTCTTTAGAATAAGTTTTGGTATACCAGGGGTAGAGTACAGTCAGGTACCTTGTCTTAAATATGATGAATTCCTAGCCGAAAGTGTTCACTCTCAGCTGGTGAATTTCCACAATACCAGGCACTTCAGATTCCAGTCTTATTTAATGAAGATGCTTTTGTTTTCAAGTCAGAAGGATCTACATTTTTCACAAGTGGTTTTTTCAAATACTTTGGAGGATAATATGTTTAATTACATGAACCATATTGTATTAGAAATATATAAATTGATTTTTGGGGAAGAATTGCCAAGGGTACTGCCGGAGATGAAGACATTGATGCAGCTGAAACATGACATAGTAGTAGGGGACTGGTTTCTATTAAAAGAACATACAGTAGTCAGACTATATGGATTCATCAAACAACCTTATATCTTGCCAGCTTTTCTAACCTCAAGAGTATTTTCCTTGAAGTTTATCAGGAAAAAGTTAATTGTTGAAAATGACCATTTTTTGGATTTTAAAAAGGAATCTGATATAAAGCTTCCTTTGAAAGTGGGACCTTTCATTGTAAAGAATAAGAATTCATTGTCTTTTGTAGAAAAAACAATTAGAAGAATTGGATTTTAAAAAGTTAGATGATGTCAACTATGATCCCCACCATATTATTTCTCAAAGGAGACAACAAAATAAGAGTAAGGGATTTGACCATCAAGAAGTTGAGGGATTATAAAAAATGGCTAATCGCTTGCAGTATGAATCAGATAAAGAGGTTTCAGCATGTTCACAGTCAAATCCTGCTGTTCCAGAAATATCTTCAACAGAAGTGATACCTACTCCAGGCAAGGTGGAGATGGTTAGTAAAAGGAGTTTTGAAGAAATTATTGATGCAAAAATTGAAGAGCAAGAAAGAGGAAAGAGACTTAAAGAAGATCTCCAAAGTGATTTGGCTATATTTGCAGGTGGAAAAGAGAAGAACAAAGAGAAATATCAAGCTCCAAAAGTTCAAGTGCTTGATTACAAATTTCAAGAAGCCAAGGAAGATGGTGACAGCAACGGATTTCAATCAAGGGCATATATGTATGTCAAATATGGACAGGATAAGCAAGCAATTTTAGAATTTTTTTTTATAATTTATTCCCAAAAGTTCGAAGCCTAATGAAATCCAAAGTCACCTTGATGGCCAGCAGAGATCCTAAAGAAAGCACCTTGAATTTAGCTGTATCATTTGATGAAAAAGTTACAGAAATGAAATTGAATTTGACAAAAATAACAGTCCCATATAAGATTCATCTGCACATGCAGACTGGGGAAGTTATTTATACAGACTTAATGAAGGCTACTTTGAAAGTTTCAAAGTTGAAAAACACAGTTAACAGGTTGGAAATTCAGCTAAGATAGGAGAAAACTGAAAACAAAGCCCATCAACAACAAATCCAAAGGATGCAAATAGATTTAATTGAAAATAATGATGGGGCAAACAAAGGTGAGGCAAGTAAGAATATGTTGATGGAAAAAGAGAACACTATTCAGTTGCTCAAGAAGAAGCTTAAAATCCTAGCAACACAGTTAATTCAAGCTTCTGAATTGATTGTGTTGGAACATGAAAAATAAATCTTATCGTAGGAATTAGATGACAACAAAGCAAAATTGCTGAAGTTTAAAGAAAAAGAAGTTGAATGGGAAAAAGATAGGATAAGTGTCAAAAATCAAGTTGAAGATCTTAAAGTAAAATTGGCAGCCATAGCACAAGAACAACAAGGAACTAGTCAGACAGGCAGAGAAGCAAATACAGATGACCTCATCCAAGCTATGTCCCAGGTTAGTTTGAATGAGGTGGAGATAAAGGAATTAAAAGAAGAGAAACAAAGATTAGAAGAAGAAAATCAGAAAAAGACAAAGAAATAAAAGAATTAGAGGAAAAGAATAAAGAACCAATTGATAGAAATCAAAGATTCATAACCCAGGTGACAAGGAAACTCCCAATGCAGGGTGCAAAACATATGATATGGGATTCAATCATAGAATAAGCTTCAAAATTAAGACCCTATTTGGATTTCATGAAGGCAGAAGAAAAGGTAGCAGATGAAAGCTTACAAAGTTGCACAACCATGAGGGAAGTTTTGAACAGAAAACCAAAAGACACAGCCCAAAACACTATAGATTTTCTGAATACTCTGACAGAAGATGATCTGAAAGCTATGCAAATCAAAAACAGAGTATCAGTCATAACTTGGGCAAGGAGAGTGCTTGGGAAACATGCACATATTGAAAATTTTCAAGCTAGAGCTAAACACATGAAAAAACAAGTTGCAGACTTCAAGAAGAAATTCGAAAAGTTAATTGATAAAGGATTACCTTCATTTTGGGAAGAAAATAATGAGTTGATTCCTCAGGGAAATTACAAAGAATTATTATTTAAGGTCAGAACAAATCATGAAAAATTTGAAGATTTAACTCATGTTTTAACTGGGAAAATCTTATTGGAAAAAATTTCATATGACTTTGAAATTTTAAATAAGTTGGTCATGATTGGTGGAAGGATACCCCCAATCTCCATTGCAGATCACATAGAAATGAAGGTGTTGGTCAAAGATATGACGCGTTATGAAATAGCCACTACAGATCAATGGAATATGGTGGAAAAGTATGGAAAGATGAAGTACAACCTACACTCTTGAAGACTTCTGTCAGTAGCTGCCGACCAATGAAAAAATATTGAGAAATTATATTTTGAGAAATTGTAATATTTGTATAAATTTTGACCAAAATAGAATGTAATAGTTACTTAAATATTTACTATTTTAGTTATAAGGCAGTTAGGGTTTTCCTCGAGGAGGTTTTTGTATAAAAAGACCTTTTGGATAATATTGAAAGGGTTGGAACCCGTGAAGAGACACACTTTGTATTGAGATTGCTTTGGTTTTAATAAATATTACCATGCAGAGTTGAAGCGCATTTTTTAGGAGCAAAGATTCATGTGTTGTTCATGATTACAGTTTATATTTTTCTTCCACTTTATGTGAATCATGATTTCTAGTGAAACTCTTTCATTATGTTATTCTTTCATGCTTTACGATGAAAGTTTTATTTAATTCAGAATTCATGTGACCATTCTTTGTTTTAATCGCACCAAAGCATTCTTATTTTTCTTCTAAAATCAATGTTAAATTCATCCATGGTTGATGCTTAATATTGGTAGACAGTCTCTCTTTCTTCAAATACCACCTGCTAAAAGAAATTGACTGTGAAATAACAACTACCTTGCCTTTGCCAAAATATTTACTATTGAAATTCTGCTGGTCTTTTAATATTCCAGATGTGACTCCATGCCCAATGGTTCTTGAGTGCTTCAGCCATACACCAATTTGAAAACATAATCTTTTTCTAATATCTTTAGACATTTTATATATTTTTGAGACAGCCCTCTCTGGTAGGAAAAAAGGCTAATTTTCATCCTAAAGACTGGTTTGAAAGAGTTACTTTAGGATTATCCTTCTACAACCAAAGGGTAAATTCTGAGTGTTAACATTTTGGCACCATTGCCGGGGAGCGAAGGTTCATATTTTCCCTGGGACGAACGGCATTGTGATCAGATTTCTGTGGGAAAAGAAGTTTGATATCTGTTATTGGTTGTATTTTTCCTTGGCGACTTCAGTTTTAAATTTTCATTTTTAAAAGGCGACTCCAAGAAAGAAATTGTGGCTTCCAAAAGGATTCACACGAGGAGAAATCCAAGTTCCCATTTATTTCAAGAGGTAGAGAATCCTAACGATATTCTGAGAAGGATTAGGGGGAAATATCAAGAAGGTACATCTCAGTCTGAAGCTATGTTCCCTTCTTTTTCAAGAATTTTTTTTTAGTTATGAATATATTGGTTTAGGTGAAAGAATTGAACAGTCTTTATTTAGATCCAAGTCTGAGTCAGATTTAAAAGAAAATGTTATTGATCAGAATAGATTTCAGTCATATCTATTACATACTATTTGGGAATATTTACAAAAATATTGAAACGTTGAGTTGAAAAAACGTAAAACTCAGAAACCACCACTACAAACTCATAAAATTGTTCAAAACCCTCCAATAGTCATGGCTTCTAGATTTGCTCCACTTGCACTACCTCCTGTTTTGCATGACCTTCCTCATAATTATGCACAAATAATCACATTGTTTCATGGAGAAGGAAATTACACATCCCAATAACACATTGATAGGTTTAGTGATTTTATCGATCTGGAAGAAGTAGATAATGATGATGCGAAAATGAGATTGCTGGCTCAAAGCTTGTCCAGAGAGGTCAAGAAATGGTTTAGAACTCTTGCTGCAAGGTCTATCCCTTCCTATGATGACTTTGTAACTCGTTTGATTCAAAGGTGGGAATATAAGAAGAATCCTTTACAAATCTTAACACAATATAATAATCTGAAAAAGGAGGTTTTGAATCTGTTCAAGAATTTTCTGCAAGATTTATGAGGGTTTATAATTCAATTCTTGAGGGTTTATAATCCAATTGCTGCCAAGTTACATTATGCAGATGCTTTTGATGGTGACTTTTCTTGTATGTTGAGAGAAATAAAATTAGCTACTTTTCCAGACATGTTAAAATTCGCAGTAGAAGTAGATGCAAATCTGATGGCTTCTGGAAAGATGAAACATAAAACTGACATAGATAGAAGAAAAATCAGAGAAGAAAACATAGCTTCAACATCTTCTTCCACTGATGCTAGATTTGATATGATGATGAAAACAATGGAAAGACTAATGGAAATACTAGCCTTGGAAAATAAACCCCAAAATAGAGATTAACAAGAGCCTCAGATTAGAAATCCGAATTTCAGAAGACAAATTCCTCCACAGATAAGGTAGAGAGATTAGAGAGATCAGAGAGATCAGAGAGATCAGAGAAATGCAGAAGATCATCAAGCGAGACCCCCATTTCCTGAGAATTTTTTGATGAAGAAGTCGAAGCTGGGCTTGTGGAAAGTGAAATACATTATTTTGATGAGGCTGATTCTGAGATCTATTTGACTAAAGAAGAGCATTACATGTTTTCTCAAGAAGGGATTGTAATAGTTTGGATTTGGAAACAGAACAATATCAAGTTGGATATCAAAATGCTGTAAATGATATTCAAAGAAAAATCAACCTTAGAAACAGAGATGTGGTTGTGAATAAAGGAAAAGGTCCTATTGATTCACCTTCAACCAGTCAACGTAAAAAGGAAAAACCAAAAGAATATGTATTGAAGAAGGTTCTAGAGATGAAAAAAGACTCAACCAAAGAAAGTGATAAAGCACTCACTCCTTTCAACTTGCAAAGTGAAATTTTAAAAATTAAGATTTCTATGCCATTTAATGAGATATTGAAAAACAATGAATATAAAGAACAAATTTCAAAAATGGTTAGGAGTGAAGGACAAATAGAACCCGATACATTAGAATTGAATGATGATGCCACAACTATTCTTTTGGGTTCCAAAATGGAATATAACAGTTTAGAAGAAGTTCCCCCTTTTTATTTGAATTTGAATGTCCATGATATGATTCTTCATAATTGCATGCTTGATTCAGGAGCTTCCCATAATTTGATGCCGAAGGTTGTAGTAGAAAGTTTGGGTTTAGAAGTCACAAGACCATATAAGGATTTGTTTTCTTTTGATTCAAAAAAGGTCAAATGTTTGTGGTTGATAAAAGACCTGGTAGTTCCTCTCACTAAAATTCCAGTCAAAAGTGTGGTTATGGATGTGGTTGTTGCGGATATTCCCTCCAAATTTGGTATGTTATTATCCAGATCTTGGGCTTCAAAACTCAGGGGGAATTTACAGATGGACATGTCTTCTGCTACAATTCCAGTTCTTGGTGTACACAGAAGATTATACAATGAGAAAAGACTCACATATGTGGTAAGCAATAGAAATGAACCAGATAGTCATTCCATTTATGCAGTGGATACTGATTTAGGATCTTCCATTTTCTACAATGATTTTCAATCGGAAGAAAAAACAGGTCTTAATAAACAACAAGAAAATAATCTGATTGAAGAAAAGGAAATAATTAAGAAAAAACAGAGGATTGAAGGAAATTGAACTATGCATTTTGATGGATCGATGAGTAAAGAAGGTATTGGTGCAGGTCTGTGGATAATATCTCATGATCGAGAATTTTTGATGTATTCTTTAAAGTTGTCCTTTGAATTTACTAACAATGTTGCAGAATATGAAGCTCTGATTTTGGGATTGAATGTGTTGAAAGATTTAAAAGCAAAGAAAATTGAGGTGTTTGGGGATTCTGAGTTAGTTATAAATCAAGTAAATGGAATATACTAGTCAAAACATCCAAAGATGAGAGCATATAGAAATGAAGTTTGGGATTTGCTAGGAAATTTCTTCGATGAACATGACATAGTAGTGATACCCAGGATTAATAACTCAATAGCAGATTCATTAGCTACTACTACTGGTGCTTTTAGAGAACCTAGTTTTTCGAGTAAAAAATATGAGATTAAAATTGTGAATAGGCCTTCTATCCCTGATAATTCGAAACATTGGCAAGTTTTTGAAGATGATTTGCAGATTAAGATAATTTTAGAAATGACAGATGAGTTTTCTAATACAACCATTGATAATGAAGATCAAGGTATGGAAGGATTTTTTAATAATGAAGAATTTCTAGAAGAACAAGAAAAGTTCAGAGGAGAAATTGGAGGAGAAGAAATAATCCAACGAAAAAAAATGTTATCCCAAAGGGTCTTATACCTTTGGAAAGATTGTTTGACAGGAATGATGTAGCAAAGAATTTAAAGGTAGAACCACAGGAAGGTGAGATCAAAGATTGCAACATTGGAACAAAAGAAAAGTCCAAAATTGTGAAAATTTCTAAAAATCTGCCACGAGAGGAAGAAAATAAATATATTGAGTTAATGAAGGAGTTTTCAGATGTATTTGCTTGGAGCTATGAATATTTAAAAGAGTATGACACTTCCATAATTCACCATACAATTCCCATCAAGCCAAATGAAAAGCCTTTGAAACAAAAGCTCAGAAGGATAAACCCCTTGCTGCTTCTAGTGATTGAGAAAGAAGTTAAAAAATGGTTCGATGCTAAAATCATTGTATCACTGAGATTTTCCAGGTGCGTAGCAAATCTAGTCCCTGTGAGGAAAAATAATGGAGAGATAAGACTGTCTATGAATTTCAGGAACCTGAATAAGGTATCTCGAAAAGATAACTACCCATTACCTAAGATGGACCACATTTTGCAGAAGTTTGTTGGAGCAGAAAGGATTTCCATGTTGGATGGTTTCTCAGGGTACAATCAGATCAAACTTCTCCCAGAAGGTCAGGAGAAAACAACTTTTACGACGCCATGGGGGACTTTCATGTATGCAAAGATTCCATTTGGATTAATGAATGCAGGGGATACATTTCAGAGGGCCATGTATATTCATTTTCAGAAGAGAAAGACAAGTTTGTGGTAGTATATATGGATGATATAACAGTCTATTCAAAGTCATACACAAACCACTTGAAACATTTGGAAAAGGTATTTTTGAAATGCAGGAAATTTAGTATATCTTTAAATCCCAAAATGTCAAACTTTGCCATTAAAGAAGGGAAACTGCTAGGGCACATTCTATGTAAAGATGGTATTAAAATTGATCCTGAAAGAGTGTCAACCATTCAAAAAATTGGAATACCAAGGAGTAAGAAAGAAGTTCAATCCTTCATTGGCAGAGTAAATTACTTGAGAAGATTTGTTCCCAGCTTTGCATAAATTTTGAGAAACATTTTAGACACGTTAAAAAAGAATAACGAAATTAAGTGGACTATTGAAGCTAAAAAATATTTTACATATATTAAAAAGGCTCTCACAAAAGCCCTGTCCTAATTAGTCCCAATTTCTCAAAAGAATTTATCATATTTTCTTTTGCATCGCAACATATTATAAATGGAGTCTTATTGCAGAAAAATCAAGATAACATGGAACAACCAATTGCCTTTTTTAGCAAGATTTTAAGGGATGGAGAATTAAAGTACAGTATAATGGAGAAACAACCCTATGCACTGATCAAGTCCTTAAGGATTTTAGAGTCTAAGTTCTACATTCACATGTGATTGCCTATGTTCCAACTACTATAGTTAAATATATACTCACTCAACTAGATCCCGAGGGAAAAAGAGCTAAATGGATTGCAATATTGCTGGAATATGATCTGGAGATTAAACCTACAAAGCTGATAAAGGGGCAAGGTTTAACAAAGTTGATGAATGAAACAAATTATGGTTCTCTAGACATGAATTTTATATCTGATCTTTCAGTTGAAACAGTTCCTAACCTTCCAATGGTTAAATATTTTCCATATCTTCTTGGTACAGTGATATTATGTATGTTTTATAGAATTTGCAAGCACCTCTAGATTTGGACAAAACTAGATCAAGGTTTGTAAAATTGAAAGCAGCAAAATTTTGCATATTGAATAAATATTTGTATTTGGAGGTATTTTGTTGAATTGTTTGTTAGAAAATGAAGCACAACATGTCATGAAGGAGTTTCACAAAGGAGTATGTGGTGGACATCATTCATGGAAAGCTACAGTGAACAAAAATCTCAGAGCAGGATTCTATTGGCCCACTATTTATTCAGATGTGTATAAGGAGATTTCAAAATGTCATGAATGCCAAATTTTTGATGGGAAAATGGAACTTTTACCTTTGAATTTGAAACCAATTTCATTCGAAGCACCTTTTCAATAGCAAGGGTTGGATTTCATTGGAGAAATTAACCCAAATTATTTAGGACAACATAAATGGATTTTGACTGCAACAAATTATTTTACTAAGTGGATTGAAGCTATCCCAACCAGAAATGCTACAGAGACAGTAATAATTATTTTTTTGGAAGAAAATATTCTTTCAAGGTTTGGATGTCCTAGAAGAATAATAACAGATAATGCACAAGCTTTCACATCAAAGAAGATGATTAGTTTTTGTCATAAGTACCATATTCATCTGAATCATTCAACTGCATATTATCCTCAAGGTAATGGATTGGAAGAATCTTCAAATAAGAGTTTGGTGAGAATCATAAAGAAGCTGTTGGAGGAAAACAAGAGAGCTTGGCATACCAAACTAAACTATGCATTTTGGGCAGACAAGATTAGCAGAAAGAGGGCTATTGGAGCATCACCTTTCCAATTGGTTTATGGGACATAAGTAATTATTCCTATTTCATTAGGTTTGCTAGTTATGAAGTTATTACAATAAGTTGCAGAAGAACCAAACCACATGCAAAGAAGAATAAATCAGATGATAGAGCTACATGAAATGAGAGAAAAGGCTTATAATAAAACTCAAATACATTAAGAGAAAATGAAGAAGACTTTGGACAGGAAAATTAAAGAAAGGAAGTTTCAGATTGATGATGTGGTATTAAAGTGGGATGTTAGAAATGAAGAAAAACATGGAAAATTTGAACATTTGTGGAAAGGCACATACATAATTTCTACTTACCAAGGATATAATTCTTTCATTTTAGAAGATCAGAATGGAGTATTTATTGCGGGAGGCCCAGTGAATGGGAGGTATCTCAAACACTATCTTTCTTAAAGCAAGTAGAAGAAGATAAGTTTTTGTACATAACTTGTTTATGTTTATATATATCATATTACTTTCCATAAAAAACCAAAAAAGTGTCACCAAGCAAAGCATTGTACAGTTTGTTTTCAGAAGTATGTTGTTGTTTCAGTTTGATTGACAAGTTCTGTTTCAGTTGGATTGTTTGCAGATCATATAATACAAAACAAATTTCAGTTGCAAATTGGGAACAACCCGAGGGCTAGGCACATGGTCTACAAGTTCTTTGCTACCTCACAAAGAGGATAGCATCCCCAGTTGGAGACAGTTGTTGGCACAGTATTTTTCAAAATTTTGACCTCACAGGGAGGTTTTGGAACTCATGCAACCAATTAGATAGCTTATTTATATAATGGAAAGGATGGAAGAAACCTCAAATGCCGAACATGCCAGGATAGATGATGCCCTAGAAGACATGGATAAAGATATTTTTGACCCCGTGGTTAAATTTTCAATTACATAGATAAAGGCCAGATTGGATAGGTTGTATAAAGAGGGTACATACATACACAGAGTTTTTCAATCTTCTTTCATATATTTTTGCCTAGACCAAATTATAGGTTTTCCCAAGTTTGTTTCCTGGTGTGTAATGAATTACTCATAGACTGAGAAAGTAATCATGAATGCCCCGAAGTCCAAAATTATTTGTCCTATTGAGTCTACCTCTATCAGGAGTTCCCTTGAAGTACCTCTGTCGCAATCCCATGAACAAGAAAATATTACCGAAAAAGCCGTTGTCACCCAGCACCGTCAGTCGTCTCCAGAAACTAAACAAGTTTTTTTAACCAGTTGTCTTAAGCCCGACCTTGAAATTCAAGATACTCCTTATCCATTAGATATGAATTTTTTCAATGAGAATACACAGCTGGTGTTATCACTAATTGCTCAGTTTTTAGGGTTAGACAGTGATGCAATGGTAACATAAGTGAAATTGTGTTTTCTCTTTAGAATAAGTTTTGGTATACCAGAGGTAGAGTAAAGTCAGGTACCTTGTCTTAAATATGATGAATTCCTAGCTGAAAGTGTTCATTCTCAGCTTGTGAATTTCCACAATACCAGGCACTTCAAATTCCAATCTTATTTAATGAAGATGCTTTTGTTTTCAAGTCAGAAGGATCTACATTTTTCACAGGTGGTTTTTTCAAATACGATGGAGGATAATATGTTTAATTACATGAACCATATTGTATCAGAAATATATAAATTGATTTTTGGGGAAGAATTGCCAAGGGTACTACCGGAGATGAAGACATTGATGCAGCTGAAACATGACATAGCAGTAGGGGATTGGTTTCTATTAAAAGAAAATACAGTAGTCAGACTGTATGGATTCATCAAACAACCTTATATCTTGCCATCTTTTTTAATGTCAAGAGTATTTGCCTTGGACTTTATGAGGCAAAAGTTAATTGTTGAAAATGACCATTTTCTGGATTTTAAAAAGGCATCTGATATAAAGTTTCCTTTGAAATTGGGACATTTTATTGTAAAGAATAATAATGAATTACCTTTTGTAGAAAAACAGTTAGAAGAATTGGACTTTAAAAAGGAAGATGCTGTCAACTATAATCCCCACCCTATTATTTCTCAAAGGAGACAACAAAATAAGAGTAAGGGACTTGACCATCAAGAATTTGAGGGATTATAAAAAATGGCTAATCGCTTGCAGTATGAATCAGATAAAGAGGTTTCAACATGTTCACAGTCAAATCCTACTGTTCCAGAAATATCTTCAACAGAAGTGATACCTACTCCAGGAAAGGTGGAGATGGTTAGTAAAAGGAGTTTTGAAGAAATTATTGATGCAAAAATTGAAGAGCAGGAAAGAGGAAAGAGACTTAAAGCAGATCCCCAAAGTGATTTGGTTATATTTGCAGGTGGAAAAGAGAAGAACAAAGAGAAATATCAAGCTCCAGAAGTTCAAGTGCTTGATTACAAATTTCAAGAAGCTAAGGAAGCTGGTGACACCAACAGATTTCAATCAAGGGTAGAGATGTATGTCAAATATGGATAGGATAAACAAGCAACTTCAAAAAAAAAAAACTTATAATTTATTCCCAAAAGTTCGAAGCCTAATGAAATCATAAGTCCCCTTGATGGCCAACAAAGATCCTAAAGAAAACACCTTGAATTTAGCTGTATCATCTGATGAAAAAGTTACAGAAATGAAATTGAATTTGACAAAAATAACAGTCCTAGATAAGATTCATCTGCACAGGCAGACTGGGGAATTTATTTATACAGAATTAATGAAGTCTATTTTGAAAGTTTCAAAGTTGCAAAACACAGTTAACAGGTTGGAAATTCAGTTAAGATAGGAGAAAACTGAAAACAAAGCCCATCAACAGCAAATCAAAAGGATGCAAATATATTTAATTGAAAATAATGACAAGGCAAACAAAGGTGAGACAAGTAAGAATCTGTTGATGGAAAAAGAGAACACTATTCGGTTGCTCAAGAAGAAGCTTAAAATACCAGCGATACAGTTAATTCAGGCTTCTGAATTGACTGTGTTGGAACAAGAAAAAGAAAGCTTATATCAGGAATTAGATGACAGCACAGCAAAATTGCTGAAGTTTACATAAAAAGAAGTTGAATGGGAAAAATATAGGATAAGCCTCAAAAATCAAGTTGAAGATCTTAAAGGAAAATTGGCAGCCACAGCACAAGAAAAACAAGGAACTAGTCAGACAGGCAGATAAGAAAATACATATGAACTCATCGAATCTATGTCCCAGGTTAGTTTGAAAGAGGTGGAGATAAAGGAATTAAAAGAAGAGAAATAGATATTAGAAGAAGAAAATCAGAAAAAGACAAAGAAATAAAAGAATTAGAGGATAAGAATAAAGATCTAATTGATAGAAATCAAAGATTCATAACCCAGGTGACAGGGCAACTCCCAAGGCAGGGTGCAAAAAATCTGATATGGGATTCAATCATAGAATAAGCTACAAAATTCAAACCCTATTTGGATTTCATGAAGGTGGAAGAAAAGGTAGCAGATGAAAGCTTACAAAGTTGCACAGCCATGAGGGAAGTTTTGAACAGAAAACCAAAAGACACAACCCAAAACACTATAGATTTTCTGAATACTCTGACAAAAGATGATCTGAAAACTATGCAAATCAAAGACAGAGTATCAGTCTTAACTTGGGCAAGGAGAGTGCTTGGGAAACATGCACATATCGAAAATGTTCAAGCTAGAGCTAAACACATGAAAAAACAAGTTGTAGACTTCAAGAAGAAATTCAAAAAGTTAATTGAGAAAGGATTACCTTCATTTTGGGAAGAAAATAATGAGTTGATTCGTCAGAGAAATTACAAAGAATTAATATTTAAGGTCAGAACAAATCATGAAAAATTTGAATATTTAACTCATGTTTTAACAAGGAAAATCTTATTGGAAAAACTTTCAGATGACTTTGAAATTTTAAATAAGTTGGCCATGATTGGTGGAAGGATACCCCCAATCTCCATTGCAGATCACATAGAAATGAAGGTGTTGTTTAAAGAGATGACGAGTTATGAAATAGCCACTACAGATCAATGGAAGATGGTGGAAAAGTATGGAAAGATGAAGTACAACCTACACTCTTGAAGACTTCTGTCAGCAGCTGCCGACCAATGAAAAAATAATGAGAAATTGTAATATTTGTATAAATTTTGACCAAAATAGAATGTAATAGTTTATTAAGTATTTACTATTTTAGTTATAAGGCAGTTAGGGTTTTCCTCGAGGAGGTTTTTGTATAAAAAGACCTTTTGGACAATATTGAAAGCGTTGGAACCCGTGAAGAGACACACTTTGTATTGAGATTGCTTTAGTTTTAATAAATATTACCATGCAGAGTTGAAGCGCATTTTTGAAGAGCAAAGATTCCTGTGTTGTTCATGATTACAGTCTGTATTTTTCTTCCCCTTTATGAGATTCGTGATTTCCAGTGAAACTCTTTCATTATGTTATTCTTTCATGCTTTATGGTGAAAGTTTTATTTAATTCAGAATTCATGTTACCATGCTCTGTTTTAATCACACTAAAGCATTGATATTTTTCCTCTAAAATCAATGTTAAATTCATCCATTGTTGATGCTTAACATTGGTAGACTGTCTCTCTTTCTTCAAATACCACCTGCTAAAAGAACATGACTGTGAAATAACAACTACCTTGCCTTTGCCAAAATATTTAATGTTGAAATTCTGCTAGTCTTTTAATATTCCAGATGTGACTCCATGCCCAATGGTTCTTGAGTGTTTCAGCCATACACCAATTTGAAAATGTAATCTTTTTCTAATATCTTTATCCATTTTATATATTTTTGAGAGAGCCCTCTCTGGTAGGAAAAAAGGCTAATTTTCCTCCTACAGACTGGTCTGAAATAGTTACTTTAGGATTATCGTTCTACAACCGAAGGGTAAATTCTGAGTGTTAACATTTTGGCACCGTTGCTAGGGAGCGAAGGTTCATATTTTCCTTGGGAAGAACGACATTGTGATCATATTTCTGTGGGCAAAGAAGTTTGATATCCGTTATTGGTTGTATTTTTCCCTGGCGACTTCAGTTTTAAATTTTCCTTTTTAAAAGGTGACTCCAAGAAATAAATTGTGGCTTCTAGAAGGATTCACACAAGGATAAATCCAAGTTCCCAGTTATTTCAAGCGGTAGAGAATCCTGAAGATCTTCTGAGAAGGATTAAAGGGAAATATCAAGAAGGTACATCTCAGTATGAAATTCTGTTCCCTTCTTTTCAAGAAGAATTTTTTAGCTATGAAGATATTGGTTTAGGTGAAAGAATTGAACAGTATTTATTTAGATCCAAGTCTGAGTAAGATTTAAAAGAAACTGTTATTGATCAGAATAGATTTCAGTCATATCTATTGCAGATTGTTTGGGAAGATTTACAAAAATATGGAAACATTGAGTTGAAAAAACCTAAAACTCTGAAATCAGCACTACAAACTCATAACATTGTTCAAAACCCTCCTATAGTCATGGATTCTAGATTTTCTCCACTTGCACTGCCTCCTGTTTTGCATGACCTTCCTCAGAATTATGCACAAAGAATCACATTGTTTGACGGAGAAGCAAATTACACAGCCCAACAACACATTGACAGGTTTAGTGATTTTATCAATATGGAAGAAGTAGATCATGATGATGTTGTAAGTTTTAAACCTTAACAGTGTAGTAATAACTCATACATATTCTTAAGCATTAATAGAAAATACATAATGGCACATGCATAACACAGAGATTTTCACCTGGAAACCCTTAATCGGGAAAAAACTAGCAAAAATTAGAGCTGCACAACTCCTTTCATTATATGTTTACTCAACCATTTACAATACAATATATGGTATTTCGCAGCATCTAAAACCCTAATTCGTTTACCCGAAATTAGGTTACAACCCTAATCCCTTTACCGGGATTAGATAGAATACAATGGGTCGAAATCGCAAAAAATGAGATTGCAAAGAGATATAACACACCCAATAGATGCGAAGAGATATAACACACCCAACAGATGCGAATATGAGATTGCTAGCTCAAAGCCTGTCCGGAGAGGTCAAGAAATGGTTTAGAACTCTTGTTGCAAGATCTATCCCTTCCTATGATGACTTTGTAACTCGTTTGCTTGAAAGGTGGGAAGCTAAGAAGAATCCTTTACAAATATTAACACAATATATTAATATGAAAAAGGAGGTTTTGAATCTATTCAAGAATTTTCTGCAAGATTTATGAGGGTTTATAATTCAATTCCCACCGATGTTAAACCTTTAGTGGGGGCTGCTAAGTTACATTATGCAGATTATTTTGATGGTGACTTTTCGTGTATGTTGAGAGAAAGAAAATCAGCTACTTTGCCAGACATGTTAAAATTCGCAGTAGAAGTAGAGGCAAATTTGATGGCTTTTGGAAAAATGAAACAGAAAATTGACATAGATAGAAGAAAAATTAGAGAAGCAAACCTAGCTTCAACATCTTCTTCCACTGATGCTAGATTTGATATGATGATTAAAACAATGGAAAGACTAATGGACAGACTAGCCTTGGAAAATAAACCCCAAAATAGAGATCAACAAGAGCCTCAGATTAGAAATCCAAATTTCAGAAGACAAATTCCTCCACAGATAAGACAGAGAGATCAGAGAGATCAGAGAAATGCAGAAGATCATCAAGTGAGACCCCCATTTCCTGAGAATTTTGTTGATGAATAAGACGAAGCTGGGCTTGTGGAAAGTGAAATACATTATTTTCATGGGGCTGATTCTGAGATCTACTTGACTAAAGAAGAGCATGACATGTTTTCTCAAGAAGGGGATTGTAACAGTTTGGAGTTGGAAACATAACAATATCAAGTTGGATATCAAAATCTTGTAAATGATATTCAAAGAAACATCAACCATAGAAACATAGATGTGGTTGTGAATTGTTGGCAGGCGGTTTGGTAAGGAAGAATCGTAGCATCACTGATGCTGCGACATGTCAGAAGAGGTCGTGGAAGGCAGAAAGCTAGATTATTTTATGTATTTTTGAGTCAATTGTACCGCAAAATGCAGGTTTTTGGGTCATTGGACCATATGATATGTAATTTTGGGTTAATTGTACCTCAGTAGGCGGGTTTTTGGGTCATTTGGACCATGTCAGTTAGATTTTGGGTCATTTGTCCAAGTGTCGGTTAGGAAGTATTTAGTAAGCGGACAAACATTGTAAAGGCATAAGCCTATATATAGACATAAGTTGTAAGTGTTGAATCATCTTAGTACGGATCCTTGGATGTTGATGTGTGCGTCTTTGAGTCTGTATCTGAGATCAAGAGATATTGCTGAGATCTGGTTTTGCGGAGATATTGTATCAGGGTTTTTGTTGAAGTAATATGACATGACAGAACTGTTTTATGGAATTCCCTGTGTACCGTTTATGATAATGCATGTTGCGATTCACAAATGATGATCTGGTTTCTTGCTGCAGTTAATACTTTAATGTTATACTTGCCGCGATGAATGTTTCTGTTGAATGATGCTATGAATATGAATGATGTTAAATTTGAATGCATAGATCTGTCGTGAATGGTGCGATAACTTAAGCAAGTGTTGCCGCAATCATCCTCTTTCATTCGGCGGAAACATGGTTCTGTCCACTCTCCCTTGAATGCCTCGGGTCAAATCAACAATAAATGCCAAAAGTGAAGACAGTTAATTAACAACACTTGTTCGAATGATGGGCATTAATGGCGTATCCGGACGATCGACTGATAGGATCAACGATGGATTTGAGTCATTAATATGGAATTTCGGTCGAGTTAATGCAGGATTTAATGATGATTTCGAAGGATTCGGTTGGACGCTATAAGAATGGGTCGAAGTTGGTTGGAAGGCACCGAGAATTCAGTTGTCAAGTGCCTGTGAAGTGCTGTAGAGCATCGTTGTTGCCTGGTGAGCGTAGTTGTGAGTTGGGAAAGGTTCAGTTGAACTTGCAGAGTGCCGTTGCTGAGTGTTGAGTGGGTCTGTTAATTACACCGGTGAAACCATCAGTTGAGAACACCGTGTGAGGTATGCCATATGAGTTGGAAACAGTCGAGATTAGCAGTGAAGTCAAGTCTCCCTTCATCGTGGTTTCCATTGAAGAAGAAGTCGAGTCTGCAAGAGATGTTAATATTGAGGCAGAAATTGCAAACATGATGGTGGGAGCGTCGGTAATTTCCAAGAAGCGTTGGGGAGGTCAGCTGTCTGAATCACCGCAGAGCAAGCATCAACTTCGGTCCTCCACTGCTGTGGCGAGGGAAGCTCAAGGGGAAGTGGGGCCATCCAGCCTTTGGGTTTATGAGTCCACCGCATGGGAAGGACTCTCGGCCACTGATATCCTGGGGTATGTCCCCCCCAGTCACCCTGGGATGCCTTCCCGGAAGGTGCAGAGGAATCAAAAGTACCCATTGCGGATGCCTGCACTACCAAAAGGAATGAAGTGCTCTATTGACATTGGGCCAGCATTGAAGCGTCTGAAATATGATGACCATGATATGGTGGCGTACAAGGAGATTACGTCAGACCCTTATGAGCCAGAGTCACAATTGAGTGGTACGCCGATTCCACATGATTGGGTACGGGGTTTGAAACAGGCAGGCCTGCTGGGCCTTATCAATATGCCCCATTTTGGACGACTGCCGGAGGTCAATGCATGCGTGAAGTAGCTTCTGGCCTGCTTTCACGGTGGTACATTGTGGCTGGACGAAGGAATTCCCGTCACGGTGCACTTGATTGTAGAGATTACCGGGTTTCCCAAGGATGGGGTCGACCTGTCACAGTACTTCCGTGGAAAGGAGAACAAAAAAAAGCTGGCCGCGCAGTTGGTCAAGCGCTATCCTTTGGAGAAGGATGGACGGGGTTACCGCACCAGCAGCATCAATGATCAGGTGGTGCTCACCGGCACCAAGATACTTTCCTACAAAGTGGTACGGGGTGGTCAACCCAATTAGTTTAATTCGGGAATTGTGGCGTGTGCCGAGCAGTGTGCGGCCAGAGTACAGATGAACTGGTCGCTGTTTCTACTGAATTAGTTGGCGGAGGATGCTGTGGTGGTTCAAGCAGGTAAGGGATCCTTTACATATAGCTAACTTCTTCTATTGATTGCATTCGTGGCCTGGAAGGAGCCCGATGTGTACCAGGGTATGGAGATTGACGCTGCGAAAGAGCGTCGCAGTGCGCGCTATCAGAACCTGTGGTTTGTTCAAGAACCAGAGTGGAATAGGGAATGTGCATTGCTGTTCTGGTTATACTGGGAGATGCTCTGTGCAGCTGCAACGAAGGTGCCCTATTTATCTGAAGAAACCGCAGCACAGTTTAAGCCGGTCATGGTGTTTGCAATTCAACTGCATTCAATGTATGTCTAAGCCCGCTGTGACCCAGATAGGCAATGGTTGCTGACACCATATAAGGTGACGACGGTGGAGTTGGAGGCTATCGTGAACGACTGGCCAACGGAATGGCACGAACCCATGGGGTTGGCCGAGATTGAGGCCGAGGAACTGGTGAAAGGTCTAGATGATCACATATCGGCGTAGGACCAGCATAGTCATCATGATTCCGATCAAGAATCCATCAAAACACAGACATATGATGACAGTGATCGGGCCTTAGAAGAAAACATAATGTAACGAAAGGGCACAAGGACCCTGTGACAATCAGTGGGCTGCCCCTGTCGACGAAAGCGCACTTGGGCCGACTCATAAAAGAAATCGCTGATGCATCCACCACAGAAGCTCAGAAGATGACAAGGGCGACAGATGAAGGATTCTATGTGCTCACTGCTCGTATGGAATCTTTGTGTCATATGGTTTCGCGAAAGGAACCGGAAGAGGCAGTGGCACCGTAAGTTAGCACAATCAGGACCGAGCTGCGGGTCAGGAATGTGGAGATTCCCCAGATTGCGATTGTGATTGAAGATGAGGCCGTGAATGCCTTGCTGCAGCAGTTGAAGAAGGTGTCCATCAATGTTAATGCGTTGTCAGTGTAAGGATTGACCACTATGCAGACGGTCGCTAGCCGCGAAATGGCTGATAGAATGCATGAGATCAGTGGTAAGTGCATGAGGTTGCAGGAGCGCGAGGAAGCTGCACCAGCAGAAATTGCAGATTTAACAGGAAGGGCCGCTGTAGTGTGGTAGGCTGTGGATGAGCTTGCACAGGACATCAAGAAAGAACAAGCCGAGAAGGCTCACGAGATTGAATAGCTGAAGAAAGAACAGGACCACCTCATCACGGAGAAGGCCCATATGTGGGATGACAGTGTGCGGGTAGAGCGGGCCATTGCAGAAGCTTATCAACATGTGCCGGAGCCCACTGAAGGGTTGGATATGCTTCAACGTGTGCAGCAACTGGGGGCTTCCATTGTCCAGTTGCGGCACACGAATCAAGACTTACGATTTCAGGTGAATCCCAGTACACCGCAAGCAGAAGTGGATGACTGTAAACGAGCTATTGAAGAGATAGCAACGCAACTGGTGGAGCTAGAAACAACAGTGACAAAGCTCACAGTCGACACTATGCAGTTTTGGGGACGGATCGTTAAGGATGAGCAGGTAGAACAGCTGATGAAGCTTCGGTAGGAAGCAGAGGGGAATTTGGCAACGCTGAAGGCGATGATGCACACAATGCCACCCATGGAGCAAGTTTCCAAGTCTACGGATTTGAAATATCTGCAGTAGCGCGTTGCCAAGGCCGACGAGTGACAGAAGAAGCGTGTTGCGCAGTTGGAGGAGTTCCAGGATGTTGGTGGTCAGTTCATGACAAAGGCTGGCGAAGTTCTCCAGGAAGTGAAAGGACATCGTCAACAAGTGGCTGTGATGCTCCTCGAGCACCCAGCGCCCCAGGATGTCATCGACAGTTAGGAGGCGGCTACGACAACAAAGGAGACGGTGACGACAGTCGAGCAACAGTACGAGGATTTCAAAGTAAAAACCACAGAGTACATTATGTCCTGTTGACGTTGCTCGAGGGCAAGCCACAAGATTGTGTTGGGGGCCTGTTGGTAGGTGGTTTGGTAAGGAAGAATCACAGCATCGCTGATGTTGCGACACATCAGAAGAGGTCGCGGAAGGCAGAAAGCTAGATTATTTTATGTATTTTTTAGTCGATTGTACTGTAGAATGCGGGTTTTTGGGTCATTGGACCATATGATATGTAATTTTGGGTTAATTGTACCTCAGTAGGCGGGTTTTTGGGTCATTTAGACCGTGTCAGTTAGAATTTGGGTCATTTGTCCAAGTGTCGGTTAGGAAGTTGTTAGTAAGTGGACAAACATTGTAAAGGCGAAAGCTTATATATAGACATAAGTTGTAAGTGTTGAATCATCTTAGTACGGATCCTTGGATGTTGATGTGTGCGTCTTTGAGTCTTTATCTGAGATCAAGAGATATTGCTGAGATCTGGTTTTGCGGAGATGTTGTATCAGGGTTTTTGCTGAAGTAATATGACATGACGAAATTGTTTTGTGGAATTCCCTGTGTACCGTTTATGATAATGCATGTTGCGATTCACGAATGATGATCTGGTTTCTTGCTGCAGTTAATACTTTAATGTTATACTTGTCATGATGAATGTTTCTGTTGAATGATGCTATGAATATGAATGATGTTAAATTTGAATGCATAGATCTGTCATGAATGGTGCGATAAGTTAAGCAAGTGTTGCCACAATCATCCTCCTTCATTCGGTGGAAACATGGTTCCATCCACTCTCCCTTGAATGCCTCGGGTGAGACCTCATCTGCTCCGTCGGTGTTGCTGGATAGGGTAAAACCTGTCTGGGCCGGTGCTCAGGGAGATCACGGTGGGTTGGTGTCGACAACGATGGGAACCCCTGTCGACTGGGTTTGAGTTAACATGAATAAAGGAAAAGGTCCTATTGATTCACCTTCAACCATTCAACGTAAAAAGGAAAAACCAAAAGAATATGTATTTAAGAAGGTTCCAGAGATGAAAAAAAATTCAACCAAAGAAAGTGATAAAGCACTCAATCCTTTCAACTTGCAAAGTGAAATTTAAAAAATTAAGATTTTTATCCCATTTAATGAGATACTGAAAAACAGTGACTATAAAGAACAAATTTAAAAAATGATTAGGAGTGAAGGACAAATATAACCTGATACATTAGAACTGAATGATGATGCCCCAACTATTGTTTTGGGTTCTAAAATGGAAGATAATAATTTAGAAGAAGTTCCCCCTTTTTATGTGAATCTGAATATCCATGATATGATTATTCATAATTGCATGCTTGATTCAGGAGCTTCCCATAATTTGATGCCGAAGGTTGTAATAGAAAGTTTGGGTTTAGAAGTAACAAGACCATATAAGGATTTTGTTTTATTTTGATTAAAAAAAGGTCAAATGTTTGGGGTTGATAAAATACTTGGTAGTTTCTCTCACTAAAATTCCAGTCAAAAGTGTGGTTATGGATGTGGTTGTTGCGAATATTCCCCCCAAATTTGGTATGTTATTATCCAGATCTTGGGCTTCAAAACTCAGGGGGACTTTACAGATGGACATGTCTTTTGCTACAATTCCAGTTCTTGGTGTACACATAATATTATACACTAAGAGAAGACTCGCATATGTGGTAAGCAACAAAAATGAACCAGATAGTCATTCCATTTATGCAATGGATACTAATTTAGGATCTTCCATTTTCTACAATGATTTTCAATCCGAAGAAAAAACAGGTCTTAATAAACAACAACAAGAAAATAATCTGATTGAAGAAAAGGAAATAATTAAGAAAAAACAAAGGATTGAAAGAAATTGGACTATGCATTTTGATGGATCGATGAGTAAAGAAGGTGCTGGTGCAGGTCTGTGTATAATATCTCATGATCGAGAATTTTTGATGTATTCTTTAAAGTTGGCCTTTGAATGTACTAACAATGTTGCAGACTATGAAGCTCTGATTTTGGGATTGAATGTGTTGAAAGATTTAAAAGCAAAGACAATTGAGGTTTTGGGGATTCTGAGTTGGTTATAAATAAAGTAAATGGAATATACCAAACAAAACATCCAAAGATGAGAGCATATAGAAATGAAGTTTGGGATTTGCTAGGAAATTTCTTCGATGAACATGACATAGTGGTGATACCCATGATTAATAACTCAATAGCAGATTCTTTAACTACTACTGCTGGTGCTTTTAGAGAACCTAGTTTTTCGAATAAAAAATATGAGATTGAAATTGTGAATAGGCCTTCTGTCCCTGATAATTCGAAACAATGGAAAGTTTTTGAAGATGATTTGCAGATTAAGAGATTTTTAGAAATGACAGATGAGTTTTCTAATACAACCATTGAGAATGAAGATCAAGGTATGGAAGGAGTTGTTAATAATGAAGAATTTCTAGAAGAACAAGAAAATTTCAGAGGAGAAGTTGGAGGAAAAGAAATAATCTAGCTAAAAAACAATGTTATCCCAAAGGGTCTTATACCTTTGGAAAGACTATTTGATAGGAATGATGTATCAAAGAATCAAAAGGTAGAACCACAGGAAGGTGAGATCAAAGATTGCAACATTGGAACAAAAGAAAAGTCCAAAATTGTGAAAATTTCTAAAAATCTGCCACCAGAGGAAGAAAAGAAATATATTGAGTTAATGAAGGAGTTTTCAGATGTATTTGCTTGGAGATACGAATATTTAAAATAGTACGACACTTCCATAATTCAACATACAATTCCCATCAATCCAAATGAAAATCCTTTCAAACAAAAGCTCAGAAGGATAAACCCCTTGCTGCTTCCAGTGATTGAGAAAGAAGTTAAAAAATTGTTCGATGCTAAAATCATTGTATCACTGAGATTTTCTAGGTGGGTAGCAAATCTAGTCCCTGTGAGGAAAAAGAATGGAGAGATAAGACTGTGTGTGGATCTCAAGAACCCGAATAAGGTATCTCTAAAAGATAACTACTCATTACCTAATATGGACCACATTTTGCAGAAGGTTGTTGGAGCATAAAGGATTTCCATGTTGGATGGTTTCTCAGGGTACAATCAGATCAAAGTTCTTCCATAAGATCAGGAGAATACAACTTTTACGATGCCATGGGGGACTTTCATGTATGTAAAGATGCCATGTGGATTAATGAATGCAGGGGACACATTTCAGAGGGCCATGGATATTGCATTTTCAGAAGAGAAAGACAAGTTTGTGGTAGTATATATGGATGATATAACAATCTATTCAAAGTCATATGTAGACCACTTGAAACATTTGGAAAAGGTATTTTTGAAATGAAGGAAATTCGGTATATCTTTAAATCCCCAAAAGTCAAACTTTGCCATGAAAGAAGGGAAACTGCTAGGGCACATTATATTGAAATATTGTATTAAAATTGATCTTGAAAGAGTTTCAACCATTCAAAAAATTGGAATACCAAGGAGTAAGAAAGAACAATCCTTCATTGGCAGAGTAGATTTCTTGAAATATTTGTTCCTAGCTTTGCAGAAATTTTGAGAAACAATTCATACATGTTAAAAAAGAATAAGGAAATTAAGTGGACTATTGGAGCTAAAAAATCTTTTACATATATTAAAAAGGATCTCACAGAATCCCCTATCCTAATTAGTCCCAATTTCTCAAAAGAATTTATCATATTTTCTTTTGCATTGCAACATACTATAGTTGGAGTCTTATTGCAGAAAAATCAAGATAACATGGAACAACCAATTTCCTTTTTCAGAAACATTTCAAGGGATGGAGAATTAAAGTACGATATAATGGAGAAACAAGCCTATGCACTGATCAAGTACTTGAAGGATTTTAGAGTCTATGTTCTACATTCACATGTGATTGCCTATGTTCCAACTACTACAGCTAATGATATACTCACTCAACCAGATCCTGAGGGAAAAAGAGCTAAATGGATTGCAATATTGTTGGAATAGGATCTGGAGATTAAACCTACAAAGCTGATAAAGGGACAAGGTTTAGTAAAGTTGATGACTGAAACAAATTATGATTCTCTAGACATGAATTTTATATCTGAGCTTTCAGTTGAAACAATTCCTGACCTTCCAATGGTTAAATATTTTTCCATATCTTCCTTGTACAGTGATATTGTGTATGTTTTACAGAATTTTCAAGCACCTCCAGATTTGGACAAAACTATATCAAGGTCTGTAAAATTGAAAGTAACAAAATTTTGCATATTGAATGAATATTTGTATTGGAAGGATCCATGAGGGATTTTGTTGAATTGTTTGTTAGAAAATGAAGCACATCATGTCATGAAGGAGTTTCACAAAGGAGTATGTGGTAGACATCATTCATGGAAAGCTACAGTGAACAAAATTCTCAGAGCAGGATTCTATTGCCCCACTATTTATTCATATGTGTATAAGGAGATTTCAGAATGTCATGAATGCCAAATTTTTGATGGGAAAAGGGAACTTTTAAGTTTTCCTTTGAAACCAATTTCATTCGAAGCACCTTTTCAATAGTGGGGGTTATATTTCATTGGAGAAATTAACCCAAATTCTTCAGGACAACATAAGTGGATTTTGACTGCGACAGATTATTTTACTAAGTGGATTGAAGCTATCCCAACCAGAAATGCTACAGAGATAGTAATAATTAATTTTTTGGAATAAAATATTCTCTCAAGGTTTGGATGTCCTAGAAGAATAATAATAGATAATGCACAAGCTTTCAAATCAAAGAAGATGATTAGTTTCTATCATAAGTACCATATTCATCTGAATCATTCAACTACATATTGTCCTCAAGGTAATGGAATGGCAAAATATTCAAATAAGAGTTTGGTGAGAATCATAAAGAAGTTGTTGGAGGAAAAAAAGAGAGCTTGGCATACCAAACTCAAATATGCATTGTGGGCAGACAGGATTAGTAGAAAGAGGGCTATTGGAACATCAAATTTCCAATTGGTTTATGGGACAGAAGTAATTTTTTCTATTTCATTAGGTCTGCTAGTTATGAAGTTATTACAAGAAGTTGCAGAAGAACCAAACCACATGCAAAGAAGAATAAATCAGATGATAGAGCTACATGAAATGAGAGAAAAGGCTTATAATAAAACTCAAATACATCAAGAGAAAATGAAGAAGACTTTTGACAGGAAAATTAAAGAAAGGAACTTTCAAATTGATGATTTTGTCTTAAAGTGGGATTCTAGAAATGAGGACAAACATGGAAAATTTGAACATTTGTGGAAAGGCCCATAAATAATTTCTTCTTACCAATGAGATACTTCTTTCATTTTACAAGATCAGAATGGAGTATTTATTGTGGGAGGCCCAATGAATGGGAGGTATCTCAAACACTATCTTTCTTAAAGCAAGTAGAAGAAAAAGAGTTTTTGTACATAACTTGTTTATGCTTATATATATCATATTACTTTCCAAAAAAAAAAGTGTCACCAAGCAAAGCATTGTACAGTTTGTTTTCAGAAGTATGTTGTTGTTTCAGTTTGATTGCCAAGTTTGGTTTCAATTGGATTGTTTGGAGATCATAGAATACAGAACAAATTTCAGTTGCAAATTGGGAACAACCCGAGGGTCAGGCACATGTTCTATGAGTTCTTTTCTACCTCACAGGGAGGATAACATCCCCAGTTGGAGCCAGTTGTTGGCACAGTATTTTTCAAATTTTTGACCTCACAGATAGGTTTCGCAACTCATGCAACCAATTAGATAGCTTATTTATATAATGGAAGGGATGGAAGAAACCTCAAATGTCGAACATGCCAGGATAGATGATGCCCTAGAAGACAGGGATACAGATATTTTTGACCTTGTGGTTAAATTTTCAATTACAGAGATAAAGGCCAGATTGGATAGGTTGTATAAAGAGGGTACATACATACACATAGTTTTTCAATCTTCTTTCATATATTTCTGCCCAAACCAAATTATAGGTTTTCCCGAGTTTGTTTCCTGGTGTGTAATGAATTACTCGCAGACTGAGAAAGTAATCATGAATGCCCCGAAGTCCAAAATTATTTGTCTTATTGAGTCTACCGTTGTCAGGAGTTCCCTTGAAGTACCTCTGTCGCAGTCCCATGAACAAGAAAATCTTAACGAAGAAGCCGTTGTCACCTAGTACCGTCAGTTGTCTCCGGAAACTAAACAAGATTTTTTAACCAGTTGTCTTAAGCCCAACCTTGAATTTCGAGATACTTCTTACCCATTAGATATGAATTTTTTCAATGAGAATACACAACTGGTGTTATCCCTAATTGCTCAGTTTTTAGGGTTAGACAATGATGCAGTGGTAACAAAAGTGCAATTGTGTTTTCTCTTTAGAATAAGTTTTGGTATATCGGAGGTAGAGTACAGTTAGGTACCTTGTCTTAAATATGATGAATTCCAAGCTGAAAGTGTTCACTCTCAGCTGGTGAATTTCCACAATACCAAGCACTTCAGATTCCAGTCTTATTTAATGAAGATGCTTTTGTTTTCAAGTCAGAAGGATCTACATTTTTCATAGGTGGTTTTTTCAAATACTTTGGAGAATAATATGTTTAATTACATGAACCATATTCTATCAGAAATATATAAATTGATTACTAGGTTGGCAGGTGCGGGGGGAGTAATTTTTGACTCCTAGGGGAACAAGCAGAAAGAGTTTGCTTGGGGAATTAGAAGAAAGACCAACAATGGAGTAGAATGGCTCAGTCTCATCAAAGGGCTGAAGATTGCTATAAACCTGGGAATAAAGAACTTGATGGTCCTTGGGGATTCCTTAATTGTCATCAGAGAAGCCAGATGCATCGTCGACAAAAGGAAATACCCCTCCTAAAAAATGCATCAGCTCTTAATCAACAGCAGTAAATATTTTCAAGAGCTTACCTTTCTTCATATTCTGAGAGGTTTAAACGGGCAAGTTGACAACATGGCTAATAATGGAGTTCGGCTCTCCTATGGCTCTCTAAGTTGCGATAATGTCATTTGTAAAAATTCTTGGATCCCCTAGCCTATGGTTCATCCACAGAGCCTGGGCTCATCATTTTCCTTTTTGGCCCCTTCATATTTCTTTGGCTCAAAACTATAGAAATTTGAAAATTATTTTTTTGGGAAATTCCCCAAGGCATTTCGATGGCCTCCTTACTCCTCATGAGACTCCCTCACTTTCTTGAATTAATGACATTAATTCTATATGCCAGTTGGCTGGCATGCGAGCTGGTAGCATTACCTTAAATCAGGTCAAAAGGATGCTCCTCGGCATTCATTCCTTTGTTGGCTACAAAATCTCGAATTTGTTGGTCTCAATTTCTTGCTTCTGTTTGAACGGTCATCTTATTAGAAGAAATATGGAGCACCATGTTGCCGGGCATCCTCAGGGAGGGGGTGACATGTATTTGAAGTGTGATAGATGTCGCAAGCATGTAAGAGGCCCTAATGGTGGATCTAGTTTGGGTTTACAATCAGAAGAAATGATGGGCGACTCAGTGGGAATGGAGAGTAACAACTTCCCTGGGCTTGGTCCTTGCCAAAGGCACGCTGGGGTTGGGAGTTGGAGTTGCAAGTTAGGATGATATGCAGTGAAAACCTGGAGTATAAGAAGGTCCCGTCCCATCTCTACACTTTGGCGTCTGCTACCCACTCCGAGGTGAACACTCAGAACAATAAAATGGAAGAGAAAATTGAACACCTTGAAGAGACACTGGGTCTCGCCTATCCCCACAAAGCCCGAAATTCTAAGGCCACTAGCAACGAATTGGAGGACATCAACAGGAAAATGGAGAAACTGAAGAAGTTTATGGTTCATGCTGGGAAATTCGTGGATCTCAGCTCTGAAAAGAATGTGGCAGCGGACTCTGCAGGCACTGTTATGGACATGGGACTTCAGTAGCGGCTCGTCGGTTGGCCCCTCTTTTTGTTCTACTATGTTTACTTTACTGCTTTTAAATTATATGAATAGAGTCTCTGAAACTCATAGAATAGGAACCAACTGCAGACTTGGCAATCCAGAATGTCTCATCTTTCAGATTTTTCATAAGGCAGCTTACCAGAAATGTTTTATTTTTGTATATTCCTCCTAGGGTAGTTCATTAGATGTTATAGTTTCCATAGAACATGAAGATACCATGTCAGCTATAGTCTTGAACATGATGAACTTGGAGTGATGGATGTTTTCCTTTCATGGGAGCAATCTGTCCAATTTTTTCTATGTAATTCCCTCCTTTTTATATAATCAAAGCTGGTTAACCATTTCTGTTAAAAAAAAAAGAAATATATAAATTGATTTTTGGGGAAGAATTGCCAAGGCTATTGCTGGAGATGAAGACATTGATGTAGCCTAAATAAGACATAGCAGTAGGGGTTTGGTTTCTATTAAAAGAAAATACAGTAGTCAAACTGTATGGATTCATCAAACAACCTTATATCTTGCCATATTTTCTAACCTCAAGAGTATTTTCCTTGGAGTTTATCAGGCAAAAGTTAATTATTGAAAATGACCATTTTCTGGATTTTAAAAAGGCATTTGATATAAATTTTCCTTTGAAAGTGGGACCTTTCATTGTAAAGAATAAGAATGCATTGCCTTTTGTAGAAAAACAGTTAGAAGAATTGTATTGTAAAAAGGAAGATGTTGTCAACTATGATCCCCACCATATTATTTCTCAAAGGAGACAACAAAATAAGAGTAAGGGATTTGACCATCAAGAAGTTGAGGGATTATAAAAAATGGCTAATCGCTTGCAGTATGAATCAAATAAAGAGGTTTCGGCATGTTCATAGTCAAATCCTGTTGTTCCATAAATATCTTCAACAGAACTGATACCTACTCCAGGCAAGGTGGAGATGGTTAGTAAAAGGAGTTTTGAATAAATTATTGATGCAAAAATTGAAGAGCAGGAAAGAGGAAAGAGACTTAAATCAGATCCCCAAAGTGATTTGGTTATATTTGCAGGTGGAAAAGAGAAGAACAAAGAGAAATATCAAGCTCCAGAAGTTCAAGTGCTTGATTACAATTTCAAGAAGCCAAGGAAGCTGGTGACACGAGCAAATTTCAATCAAGGGCAGAGATGTATGTCAAATATGGACAGGATAAGCAAGCAAATTCATAAAAAAACTTATAATTTATTCCCAAAAGTTCGAAGCCTAATGAAATCAGAAGTCACCTTGATGGCCAACAAAGATCCTAAAGAAAACACCTTGAATTTAGCTGTATCATCTGATGAAAAAGTTACAGAAATGAAATTGAATTTGACAAAAATAACAGTCCCAGATAAGATTCACCTACACAGGAAGATTGGGGAAGTTATTTATACAAACTTAATGAAGGCTACTTTGAAACTTTCAAAGTTGCAAAACACAGTTAGGAGGTTGGAAATTCAGCTAAGACAGGAGAAAACTGAAAACAAATCCCATCAACAACAAATCAAAAGGATGCAAATATATTTAATTGAAAATAATGACGGGGCAAACAAAGGTGAGGCAAGTAAGAATATGTTGATGGAAAAAGAGAACACTATTTAGTTGCTCAAGAAGAAGCTTAAAATCCCAGCAACACAGTTAATTCAGGCTTCTGAATTGACTATGTTGGAACAAGAAAAATAAAGCTTATCTCAGGAATTAGATGACAACAAAGCAAAATTGCCGAAGTTTACAGAAAAAAGAAGTTGAATGGGAAAAAGATAGGATAAGTCTCAAAAATCAAGTTGAATATCTTAAAGGAAAATTGGTAGCCATAGCACAAGAACAACGAGGAACTAGTAAGACAGGCAGAGAAGCAAATACATATGACCTCATCCAAGATATGTCCCAAGTTAGTTTGAAAGAGGTGGAGATAAAGGAATTAAAAGAAGAGAAACAAAGATTAGAAGAAGAAAATCAGAAAAAAAAGACAAAGAAATAAAAGAATTAGAAGATAAGAATAAAGACCTAATTGATAGAAATCAAAGATTCATAACTTAGGTGACAGGGCAACTCCCAATGCAGGGTGCAAAACATTTGACATGGGATTCAGTCATAGAAGAAGCTTCAAAATTCAGACCCTATTTGGATTTCATGAAGGAAAAAGAAAAGGTAGCAAATGAAAGCTTACAAAGTTGCACAGCCATGAGAGAAGTTTTGAACAGAAAACCAAAAGACACAGCCCAAAACACTATACATTTTCTGAATACTCTGATAGAAGATGATCTGAAGGCTATGCAAATAAAAAACAGAGTATCATTCATAACTTGGGAAAGGAGAGTGCTTGGGAAACATGCACATATTGAAAATGTTCAGGCTAGAGCTGAACACACGAAAAAACAGGTTGCAGACTTCAAGAAGAAATTCAAAAAGTTAATTGAGAAAGGATTACCTTCATTTTCGGAAGAAAATGATGAGTTGATTCCTCAAATAAATTACAAAGAATTATTATTTAAGGTCAGAACAAATCATGAAAAATTTGAATATTTTGTTGAGATATTGTAACTTCAAAGAATATTATATTTGTACTTTATTATTCTGGAGATGTTTCATTCCTCCTTGAAGATCTTATTGTATATCCGGAGATGTTTATTCCTCCGTCGGAATGTGGTAACATGGGTTATTAGACTTACCTAGTGGGGGTCGGCCCTGTATGTGTTATGTGGGTCAAAGGGTTATTAGACCACCCTAGAGGGGTCGGCCCAGTCAGTTATAATAGGGTATTTAACCTAATGGTTAAATACGAGCCTACATGTACTTGTGTAAAAGATATGTTAGAGTAGTGTATAAATAGAGGAGGTGTGTTCCTCATTTGACACACTCACTCACTTGAGAGAGGCGCACTTGTGGAGGAGAGGTCTGCTATGGTGGAGGAGGAGATCATGTCTTTGGTTTGCATCTTTGTATATTGCTGGTCATCTATATTGAGGAAGCTTTACTGGGTTTTCTACCCCATGAGGGTTTCCCAGGATAAATCTGTGTCTCTTGTGTTTATGCTATGCTTGTTGTTTCTTCAGTGATCCTGTATATGCTATTATTGTGAAATGGAATGTAATGCTGCTATTTTCTGTCTTAGCATATTAAATTTTAACATATTTAACTCATGTTTTAACAGGGAAAACATTATTAGAAAATCTTTCAAATGACTTTGAAATTTTAAATAAGTTGGCCATGATTGGTGGAAGGATACCCCCAATCTCCATTACAGATCACATAGAAATGAAGGTGTTGGTCAAAGAGATGACGAGTTATGAAATAGCCACTATAGATCAATGGAAGATGGTGGAAAAGTATGGAAATATGAAGTACAACCTACACTCTTGAAGTCTTTTGTTAGCAACTTCCAGCCAATGAAACAATATTGAGAAATTATATTTTGAGAAATTGTAATATTTGTATAAATTTTGACCAAAATAGAATGAATAGTTAGTTAAATATTTACTATTTTAGTCATAAGGCAGTTAGGGTTTGCCTCGAGGAGGTTTTTGTATAAAAAGACTTTTTGGACAATAATGAAAGGGTTGGAACCCGTGAAGAGACACACTTTGTATTGAGATTGCTTTAGTTTTAATAAATATTACCATGTAGAGTTGAAGCGCATTTTTTAGGAGCAAAGATTCCTGTGTTGTTCATGATTACCGTCTATATTTTTCTTCCCCTTTATGTGATTCGTGATTTCCAATGAAACTCTTTCATTATGTTATTCTTTCATGCTTTATGGTGAAAGTTTTATTTAATTCAGAATTCATGTCACCATGCTATGTTTTAATCGCACCAAAGCATTCATATTTTTCCTCTAAAATCAATGTTAAATTCATCCATGGTTGATGCTGAATATTGGTAGACTGTCTCTCTTTCTTCAAATATCACCTGCTAAAAGAACTTGACTGTGAAATAACAACTACCTTGCCTTTGCCAAAATATTTACTGTTGAGATTCTGTTGGTCTTTTAATATTCCAGATGTGACTCCATGCCCAATGGTTCTTGAGTGTTTCAGCCATACACCAATTTGAAAACATAATATTTTTCCAATATCTTTAACCATTTTATATATTTTTGAGAGAGCCCTCTCTGGTAGGAAAAAAGGCTAATTTTCCTCCTAAAGACTGGTTTGAAAGAGTTACTTTAGGATTATCCTTCTACAACCAAAGGGTAAATTCTAAGTGTTAACACCTTCATTATTTCAAGATTTTGAACTGGTTGAGTTCCAGATATCTTCAACTGCTTCTTGATATGTGCAATCTCATTATATTTTTGCTACAGTAGTGACTTAGCATGAGAAACCTCTGTTGGATTAACCCCCAAGGCTATAATTTTACTTTCAAGCTCTTTAATGGTGACCTGTTTTGTTTTGACAATCACCCTTTATGCTTTCAATAGTTTCTCAAATTTATCTAGGACTGATCTCAACCTCCTTTCTATAACAACTGATTGTACTACTTCTTTACAAATCATGTCACTTGCTTGTCTGTAAAAATTCACTTTGTCTAACTTCCCAAACTTTTTAAAATCTACCTCATACTCATTTTCCCTCCAATTGCTAAATGTTGAGGGCATTGGCACTTTGGGTTTTAGAATAAACATTCTCATAGTATCATTTTTATGATATGCTACTGTTAATAGTCCCTTTTTTGATGATCTCATCTGCTTCCTGATATATGTGACCAAGTTCACATTCCTTTCTCTTATATTCATATATATATATTGAAGATTTGACTTTATTGGTATTGGGATTGTAGAAGGTGAGGCCTGTAACACCTAAAGTACTGTGAATTCTAAAGAGGGGTAATGTGTGAACTTGACTTGTGGCCCTTCTCTGCCAATTGGTGGTTTCTCTATCAATTAAGTCAAATCTCTTGGGAGCTCATTTATCCCATATTTCTCCACCAATGCCTGCTCTACTCCTTCTCCTTATGTTCTAGACCTTTTAGTTTGAGGTCCTTGTTCTTCCCCATCAATTTCCATGTTTGTTTGGAGATCTTCAACTCCCCTATTCTTTCCTATTTGTGCACCTGTGACATGCCGCCCCTCTGCACTGCTCTGAATTGCCACTAGCTGTTCCTAGCTTTCTAAATTTGCAATTATCTCCCACTCAGTCTTGGGAACATAATTGTAGGGTGAGTTTTTGTTTGTAACCCTTAACTTGAAAATGCTATGATGGGGATCATAAGATCCCTTCTCTGCTTTTTCCAAATTTAGTTGTTTTAGGTACTCTTCCATATAATGTAGGGAATTTAATCCTTTTACTTGGAAGGGTCCCACCTCCTTGAGTAACAAAAATGTTCTTTGGTGTTTGAAATGTAGGAAATGCATCTAGTCAGATATGAATCTTTGCCTTGTGTACTCCATGGCAAATACCCTTGGTGTGAGGAAAGCTAGAAGCTTATAGGGATCCTCCTCAAATCCATATACTCTTAAAACAATATAATTTTCATATATAAACCAATCTCCTATTTTCATATTAGGGCTCAATTGTAACAGTTTCTTGTTCTTTGGGAACATCCTTTGAGGTGATGAATCATGCATATGAATGTAAGTTATAGCCATAAACTTGTTGGAAAAATCTGTATAATTGGGGTTTCTAGGATTTCTAAAAATTAGGTCATTCCATTCATATACATGCAACTTATTTCTATTTTCATCCGTGAGTTTCAAATTCAAGCCTTTATAGTGATCATAATTCTAGTATAGAAACATATAGAACAAGTAGGAGGTGTATCTAAATTTATCTATTGCAAGAAGCTCTTCCAACTGGGCATGGATTACTTGGTCCAAGTAGCTTCAGAGTTGAAACTTTGGAGGCATAACCCCAGAGGCAAAGGTTAAGCAGTGTAGGAACCCAAGGATGGTACCATCTACTTTGATACCATTGTCATACCCTAAGATTGTGCAAATTAAAGATATGGCCTTCTTGGAACTTTCAGAAAATACCACTGTGTCATAAGGGGAAGGATACGTGGGGATTGCAATCCCCCTTTCCATGTGCTGAGATGAATAATGGTTTCTTTCAAGTGGCTTTAAGGACTGGTAGGATGCGGCAAGGTTTTTCTCATTAAGGACTTGCGGGGATAGAAACTCTCGAAAGAACAAAATTTTATAAATAGCATCAACGTTTATCATGCATAGGGTTTTGGAGTAATCCAAGGAAAATATTGTTCGTTTTCTAGGGGAATATCGAATGGAACACCAGGTCATAAATTCAGGGAAATATATAGTGCGCAGGAAAATGACTCTGGCTAGATTTGACTCCCATAGGTGGCATGGGTCTTGTCCAACAATGGACCGAGATATAGCTTCTTTGATAGTGGCATTTAGGTCAAAGGATGTGACTACCGTATTAAAAATATCAACATCATGATCATATATATATTCATCCTCGAAAAATATGGGATTTAACAGCTTATCTTTGGACGCATAGGCCATTTTATGTGAATTGGAAGACTGGTAGAGTTAAAATATATTTTATAGGGTGACTGAAGGGTAAAAACTATCATTTTACTATTTATTTGAAGGTAAATAATGGAGAGGTTTTAGTACAGTACTTTCCCAAAGGGTAAAGGCTCTCCGGTGTTGGTGTTTTGTGTAGTTGTTGACTGGACTGAGACGGTGGATGCAGGCTGCTCAAGATTTTCTTTCAATAGGAATAATATAACATTGAAATTTGAAAGTCCCCTCTTTTAATGGTTAAATCACTTTAAATTTGAACTTTTGGCGAAATTTGATTTGGCATGCTTGTATGACGTCACATGGTGTAAGTGGATCCCACCTGAAACATGTAAGTTCATTATTAATTGATGTGGATGTTGACATGTCTCTCCTTTGCATGCGTGGATGCCTTTTCATTTTTCCTTTTTGGGCGAAAGCCACCCTGGTTTTGTGTGGCGGTAACGACTCAGGAGAATGAAGGTATTGGAAAGGGCTCTTTGGAGATGTTATCAATTAGAATCTTCCATGTATCGCCGACATTTTTTGGGCAACAAATTCTCAGGGAATATTTAAACATTGTGCATATTTTCGACGCGCTATCACTGTCATCCGTTTATCTTCGGGTCCCAATTGTGATTAGATCAGTTAATTTTCTTATCCTCCTCCCACTTCATTGAAGTGCTAAGCTTCTCCACTGTTGATTTTATCAGATCTAATGGTGCTCCGCTTGTTGGAATTCTTAATAATACTGAGAGGGAGAGTGAATTGATATCATGCGCAGATTAAAAAAAATTCACTTTAAAAATTATGCACCAACTCTTACTTAAATCACAATAATAAAAGACAAATGTGTGCAATGTATTTGGAAAGTAACTTTATATACATGTATACAAATTTGATTACATAGATAGGTGGGAGACACCAATCTCCAATGATGTGAGAACCAAATCACTTAGACACCAATCTGGTTGGGACACCAATCCCACATGCAAGCAACAACTCACTGATTACATGCACCAACCTGTGAGGACACCAATCCTTTGCGCAAGCACCAACTTGTTGACTACAGGCTTCGACCTGTGAGGATACCAATCCTCTGCACAAGCACCAACTTGTTGTGTTGAGGCACCAACCTAAGAGGAGACTGCAATCTCCTTTCCTTGCCCCGTCCTTCCTCCCTTAGATATATGCATAAGTTATTCTGTTTCATTGTCTTCTGATTTGTTTGCACAACTTCACACTTGTCTTGTTCACTGCTTCAGGTTATTTTGGGTGAACTTATGTGCTCTACTTCAGTTCTACACAATTGCTATGCTTCACTATCTGTTATGCACACTGATCCACTTATTGTGTACTCTTCTTCAGTTCTGCACACTGGTTCTCTTTCTATATACTCTACTTTAGTTATGTACTTTTCTTTGATTCAACACACTACTCTAATCCTGCACACTTCTTCAATCTGTACACTCCTCCTGTTCTGCGCATTGTCTATTGCTCTACTTCTTTGCTCCACGCACTCGGTTCTCTACTTGTTTCTTTCTTCTGGATCAATGAGCCATTGATACCCCAATAAATTGAAACTTCCAAATACAAAATGCTTTTACATATCCATTGTGCACTCACCTCCTCTTCACCTCAATCTTTGGTTTATTTATATCACTACTTGTTTCTTTGATTAGATTGATTTGTCCACAAGTAGGATCTTCTTTATGTCATCTACCTTTTTCTTCCTTGTCAAGTTTACCCAACATAATGCACTTTAGCCGACTAAGTAGGGGATTCATTATGTCGACTACCTCTTTCTTCTTGGTCAAATTTACCCAATATAATGCACTTGATCTGACTAAATATTTTCTGCGCACTTTGATATTCTTGCTTATTGCGCAAGAGCCCAGTATATGTGTGACATGTACCCATCCATATTGCATGGATTGGTAGCCTTGTTTTGTATATACTTATTCAAGCTGGCATCAAGGCTTCATGCTTCTTGCTTGACATCATCATGCTTCTTGTTTAACATCAATGACAACACCAAAGTCCAACACCGCTCGATCGAAATTTAGCGCCTTTATCTTTTAGCGTCAAGTCCCCGCCTTTGGTTTTATGCTTCTTTTACCTTTAGGGCCCTGTGAATTTCCATTTAGCCTACGATCACCAACCCATGGTCATTGCACCTCTTCTTATATTATTTCTTTAAGTGCCTAAGTGGCTATAGAAGCTTCAATCTTAGCTTTGGAGGGCTTTGAATTAGGAATTTCAATACTTTGAAAATTTTTTGGGGCTTATGAGCCCTGGAACATTTTCAGTGATAACAGGTCATCCCAAATCACCGTGCCTGGTGTGTGGTCAATTTTCTTGATGTACTCATTGGCATAATAGAACGACTCATATACTATGTACCCCTATGCCAGATACCCCTTGGGGGTTTTTCCATTTGTTGAACAAGTACCTTCAATTTTTTCATGTACCTCTCTAAGAAGATTGTCCAATGACATGAGACCACCCAGACTAATTCAACCTCATCAATTAGGTGGATTAGAAGATGAACCTCCAAGTCCATGAAACTTGTTAATAGTGTTTGTGCGAGAAATTGTACCTAGACTATGGAGGTACAAGCTAGGACAATCTCAACAAAAACTGAAGGAAAAGGAATTGGTTTTTTCTGTGATTTTTGTTTTGAAGTCTTCATTCATAAAAAGGGAATAATTTAATCATCAAACAAATGCAAAAACTGAATCATAAAGCAATCTTAAAGAACTAAAACATAATATATAAAGCATATAAATAAACCATAAGCATCATAAAACAAGAAACTAGTTTGTCCACAAATTAGTAAGCATTTACATGAATAATAACTTAACCAAGAAATGAAATCACAAATAGGGTGGTCAAACAGACCATAAACATAACCAACAAAGAGAGTCAATAAGTGGCTTATATATATGTATTCAAAACAATGTTTCAGTCTCCAAAAAGAACTTACATGAGAATCAATAACATCAGTCTGAGTATACAATAGTACATCAGTCCTATAGCCCTTCGAGAACAAAATACCAACCCCTCTAGTATCTTTTTCATTTCTTTTATAATTAAAAAATGTAGTAGTTTCATAAATACTTCTTTAGGTTAGGATTCAAATGTCTTCAACAGTTACATCTAATAGTTATACAAAAATAGTTTTCGAATAACTAAAGTCATTAACCAAAAAGTAACCTCAAACTACTATCAACAAATATACAAAAGATAACTAAAACAAAATACATGAACAACTGTGCACCAGGTGGCATTATAACTGCTTAGCAGCTTCTGCTAACATTGCTATTCCTTCTAATGCATGAGATTTTTTATCATGTCGAGCCTGCTCTACATTCATGCTTTGTACCTTGCTTGACAACATCTTATTCTGTTTGCTCAAATCCTGGATCTGCTTGGTTAATTTCTCATCCTGAACCTCTGTTTCTCCTTTCCTTCTTAAGGCTTCCTTTGATACTACAATCAACTCTAGATAATGGGCATTGACATCTTCCAGGTCTTCCCTTAGCCTTTTGTTTGTTGTCATAAGTCTCTCATTTGATTCAGTCAGAAATGTAACCTGTGTTTTTTGCTGCTATAAGGATTTCTTCAAATTATCCATCTCTGAGTCCATCTGAACATCTCCAAGCAATGTTGAATCTTGGTCTGATCGCAATGGAATATTCAACTTCTTGAAAATCAAATCTTCTTCTTGCCTATTCCTCGCTGCTGCATCTGAAAATGAAGCCATTGAAGTCATTCCCTATTCAACATTAGGAATAATTTCCTACTCTGCAACTTCTTCATATACTTTAGATGATTTTCGTATCATTACTTGATCTTCCTCTATACTTGTTTGAACCTGCTGTAGCTTCAACTCCTCTTTGCTATTTTCATCTTCTTCACTTGAAGAATCCTGAATGATAGTCACCTTATCCTTTTCCATCTTAGGATTCAAAATCCTCCTCATGTTCAGTCTAAGTTTATTGGTGGCTCTAGTCTCAGGTCGTCATTTAGGCTTTTCAAGCTCTGCAAGAGATTTTACATCAGCACTAAAATCTGGAATATATAATATCTTCTCTTTGGTATTTATACTAGAAGAAATTAGGGCTGAGCTCCCTTCTTCGAAAACACAACTATGCATTTCCTCCTTTGAACTAGCAACTTTTTCTTTGTTCATAACAACAAGTTCTTCCACTGTATTATCCCCAAGAATATCTTCATGCTTCTCTCCAGTCATGTTCTCTTGCTCTGCACCGTCAGGGTTTATAAAATCTCCCTGTACATTATCATTCTGCAAATCATCTTGTATTATGTCTTCGACTGCATCCCTTTTGAATTTATTCACAAAACTAGACTGTTTATTGGGCATATGTTTCTTTTCATGCTCATCTTGTTTGATTACAAACCCTGACCAAAATAAAATTTGATCCCAACTTTGATTTTCCTTTTGCAAAACTGTCAAAACAATCATTTTAATCAAGCCATGATGGAATAATGATTGGTTTGTGTTGATGTATTTGTAACTTTGGAATATATTCACTTGTAAATTGTATGTATTACATTTGTACTTTATTGCATCCCCAACGGAGATGTATTATTCCTCTGATTGGAAGTGTCGTCATTTGTATTTGCAAGTGTCGCAAGTATTATTGTAAGTGTCACAACTTATATTTGATGGGTTATTAGACCACCTTGGTGGGGTCGACCCTGTATGAGTCATGTGGGTTAAAGGGTTATTAGACCACCTTGGTGGGGTCGTCCCTGTATGATTCATGTGGGTTAAAGGGTTATTAGACCACCCTAGTGGGGTTGGCCCAGTTAGCATTATGTTAAGTGGTTAAGTTGGGGCCGACCTAGTTAGAGTTAAAAGTCAAGTGAAGTAAAGTATAAATAGAGAGTGTGACTCTCTCATTTATTCATTCACTCACTCACTCACTTCGCATTAGTGAGAGAGAGGAGGAGTGCGCACAAGTGGAGGAGGAGCAACTGCTAGGAGAATATCTCTTGTCATGGGATTTGATATTTGTGATCTTTGTATTGGTGCTCATTCTATCTCTGAGGAAGTTGCGGGGTTTTTCACCTTCTTGGTTTTCCCTAGTGAAATGCTTTGTGTCTCTTGTCTCTTGTGTTTGATATGCTGTACATGTTGTTCTCTCAGTTAAGATTCTAGAACAGATTGAATTAAATGCTGAAAAACTAACATGGTATCAGAGCTAGCCTGAAGGAAGGCATGGTATGGCATTTATGACACTTGTTGCACTTGCGACAAATTGGAAGCTAGGGCTTGGTATAGTAAACACCATTCATCATAGCACTTTCGATATAACTAAGTTTTGGAGAAGGTTCACGATATAAAACCTTTACAAGTCGAAGATGAAAGGTCCATGTACCTTTTTCTGAAGGACAGCCTTAGATTCGTTGTACTTTGTGAGATATGATCCGTACAAGTTAGGGTTTCTGCCTCTTCCAGAATGCAGTCCTAAATAGGTGACCTAGGAAAAAAGGTCATATCTCGGGCTAGGAAGCTCCAAATGGAACTCCGTAAAAAGTGACAGTTAGGGAATGGAATTTAGTTCACAGGTCCGGGTTTCAGAGGTCGAAGTTGAAACAGTGACACATGGCACTCCGTAGAAGTTCGCTATACTGTTTCATCCTATAAATAGGTCACGTTGTGACACTTGGCACATCTCTCTCTCAGAGAATCCATTTGAGATCAGATCTGTGGGGTTGGAAAGATGACAGGTCAGTCTACCACAAACCGGATTTTCAGACCTTGAGGATGCGAAATTTCAGAGATACATCAGAAACAATATGGCATATATTTCTGTCCAAACAGAATTGGATTCTGAGCACTTTCATTTTTGGTTTGTCACTGCTGCGGGAAATTAGGGTTTCGGAGAAAGTTGGAATTTCTTGAATCTGAGACCACGGCTGGATGCTCCTCAGAAAAATAAAAATTTAGAGACCAGGATCGAAGTTTTTGGTTGGGTAGAACCCCGGGCTCTATCAAATCCTAGTTTGGGATTTTGACCATAAAACCAAAAAAACTAGAAAACCAGAATTTGACAGAAGCTGCAGATCCGAAACTCGCACGTCATTTTTGGAGAGTCAATTTTTGGAGTTTTCAAAATCTGAGCACACCAGCTTGCTCGCCTCAGTCAAATGCATCTCCCTGTCTAGACAAAAGTTTGAAATTCCAAGTTTGGATTTTTAGGGTTTCTCTATCAAACCCTAGCTAGCTCCAAATCCAACTTCATCAAATAAAAGTGAATTGGGTTAATCCTAGAAGAGAATGATTTGGACACCTACATAAGTGAAGAGATTCCAGTTCTAGAGGGATATGAGGTTAAGGCCTTACATAAGAAGACTACAAGCAATCCCGACAGGTATGACTTGAGGAGTTTCAGGTATGTTTTCAAATCTGTTCATGATTAAGTTTATGATATGTTTGTCTTCATATTATTGAGGTTAGTACAATCTTGATTAATTTTAGACTTGTCTTATCACCTTAGTAAAAGTATGAATGCATGTGAATGATGAAAGACATTCATTGAGTAAGGTTACGACACTTATGATTGTACTAATGCACTGTGGTGTTGTATGAGGATGATGTTGTCCGCTAGCATGAAAGGTACATCAAGAAAGACAAATCAAGTTCTAGATCAAGAACATATGACCATGGTGACATGAAGACAAAGACTCATCCATAGCCATTGATCACACAAAATCTCTACTTATGAGGTATGTATACTTTGGTTCTACAATGCTTAACTTATGAGATATGCAAGTTACTAGCACAAATCATTAACAAGAACAAAGAAGACATTGTTTGGGTATGTTAGACATAACTAGCAAACATGATAATCCAGGTATGTTTTCCTATATCGAGTTAGAATCCTACCTTGTGTTAGGATATTATATAAGTATACTTTTTGTATTACTGATAATGATTATTCATGAAGTTATAAGTTTGAGTAATCATGGGTTTATGCATATTATGCTTCTTAATGAAGAGTCCTATGGTCATATAAGAATATGCATGTATGATTATGTATGAGATCTTGAGGATGACACTAGTGCACACTTAAGCATGCATAGTGGTCCAGGATGGATATAAGTTCAAAGACAGATAATCCAGGAAGCAAAGATCAAAAGGGATCTCACTCTAGTAGTTCCTGCAAGGAAGCAAAGACCGAGAGGGAGCTCACTCCAGTAGTTCCTGCAAGGAAGCAAAGATTGAGAGGGAGTCCACCCAACAAGAAAAAAAAGATAAGTATTTAAATTGTCATTTCTTGTATATATGATTCTGTTCAGTCATGTACATACTTATGTTCCTAGATTTAGGATGTATATTATGCATTTTAGAAAAGGTTGCATTAATGAACAAGATACTACTAATATAGTAATGGGTAAGTGGCCTATGGTATTGTACAACATTCCATTTCTACTTATCTAGAATGAAACCTCTTTGCTGACATGTTGGGAGTTATGCACACTCTTAACAATGTTCTGCTAGAGATGGAAGGCATCTAGAAAGTTACGGGATATGGATAAACGTTGTATTGAAGCATTGGCTAAGATAATTGCATGACTGTATCAGTATGACACATGTCTTTATGTGTAAGGATTTGTTCTGAAATCTATGAGATGTTTCTAATCATGCAATTGAACTTTTCTTGTAGGAAAGACCGTGTACCATCACCTACAAGAGAGACTTGTTTCGAAGAACAAGTGACGAAGACTCAACTACAACATTTGTTCCGGCAACGAAGTTCAAGAAAACTATCTATTGAAGATATTGAAGAATCTGAAGTTCCTAGGATCTGGGATGTAGTAATGGAAGGATGACATGATCGAGGAGTACCAGTCGATCATGAAGAATGATGTTTGGGATGTGGTTCCAAGACCAGAAGGGAAGTCTATTGTGACTTCCAAGTGGATCTACAAGATCAAGCATGTTGTAGATGGTAGCATAGAGAAATGCAAGGCAAGGTTTGTGGCTCGTCGCTTCTCCCAGAAAGAAGGGATAGATTATGAAGAGACTTTTGCACCTGTATCCAGATACACTTCCACCAGAACAATACTTGATCTGGCTGCAGTAATGAAGTGGAAGATACACCAGATGGATGTCAAGACAACTTTCTTGAATGGTGTAGTCGAAGAGGAAGTGTATGTGGAGCAGCCACTCGGTTTTGAGACACATGATAGGGATTCATATGTGTGTAAGTTAAAGAAAGCCTTGTATGGCTTAAAGCAAGCACCCAGGACATGGTAAGGCAGGATAGACAGCTTCCTGTCCAGTTTGGGATGTACCAAGAGTAACGCAGATTCCAAACTTTACTACAAGGTTGAGGAAGGCAATCCAGTGATACTCCTATTGTATGTGGATAATCTGTTTGTGACAGGTGAGGATAGGTTGATTGCCGACACGAAGAGGAAGATTGCTGCCGAGTTTGAGATGAAGGACTTGGGTATGATGCATTACTTTCTAGGTATGGAGGTGTGGTAGAGTACAGATGGAATCTTCCTTAGATAAGGGAAGTATGCAGTAGAGATCCTGACGCGGTTCAGAATGATGGACTGCAAGGCCATGGCCACACCTATGGCATAGAACCTAAATCTATTTGAGTGATGCTTCATCAGAGTCGTTTGATGCCACGATGTATCGTCAGATGATTGGGTCCTTGATGTACCTGACGAACACAAGGCCAGATATTTGCTTTGCGGTGAACACCTTGAGCCAGTTCCTGACGGATCCTAGACATGTTCACCTTATTACTGTAAAGCATATTTTGAGGTACCTGAAGGGTACAGTTGATTATGGGCTCAAGTATGATGCGAATAAAAAGGTTAAGCAGGAAGCAGTCTTGCATAGCACTGAGTGATGTTGAAATATTGTAACTTCTAAGAATATTATATTTGTACTTTATCATTCTGGAGATGTTCCATTCCTCCGTGAAGACCCTATTGTATATCCAGAGATGTTTATTCCTCCAAGGAAGTGTGGTAACTAGGGTTATTAGATCTCCCATGTGAGGTCGGCCCTGAGTTAGCTGTTTAGGGGTTATTAGACTCTCTTAGGAGAGGTCAGCCCCATTAGGGTGAAAAGTCAGTTAGAACTCAAGTATAAATAGAGGAGGTGTGTTCCTCATTTATACCATTCATTCACTCACTTGTGTATTACGCATAGGAGAGAGAAAGGTCTGCATAGGAGGAGAAGGAGCTCTTGTTGAGGACTACATCTTGTATTGGGTTGATTATCTATATTGAGGAAAGCTTTGTTAGGTTTTCTACCACATGAGGGTTTCCCAGGATAAATCTTTGTCTATCTTGTGATTGTGTTTCTTTTAGTGATCTTGCTTGTGAAATTAGGCTAAACTTAACATGGTATCAGAGCTAGCCTGAATAGGACATATTTCACAAGGTGAAAATACCTCTCTCTCCTCCTCCGATGAAAATTAGGGTTTATGCAAAAGTTGGAATTTTTGGAATCTGATTGCATGGCTGGATAGCCCTCCTCAAAATCGAACTTTTTGAGTGGGTATAACTACGGGAAAGTCAAACCCTAGTTTGGGTTTTGGACCAGAAAACTAGAAAACCAGTAAACCAGAAAAAGTGCGCACATGTGCACCAGAAAACCAGAAAAGGTACGAACTAGAAAACCAGAAATTCTGCTGCAGTTGCTGGTCAGATTTGAAGGGTGAAAAATTGAAGTTTCTAGAAGCAGAGCTCACTAGTTATCTCAATCCAATCAAGCACATCTCCTGGTAAGTGTTATTCTATCTTTTGAGAAACTTCAATCTCTGTGGTCCCCTGGATAAGATGGCTCCAAGCACTAAGCTTGAAGACAAGCTAGAGGGTGTAGAGAATTTTCGGGCATGGAAATATAGGATTGGTCTCATTCTTGAAGAGAATGAGCTTGTCCAATATATCAAAGATGAGGTTGCAGAACCTGCGGAAGATGAAGCCAAAGAGAAGTATAGGAAGGACTTGATTAGGGAAAAGAGAATCATTGTTGATTCTATCAAAGGCCACTTGATTCCCCAAGTAGCATCCAAGAATACTCTAAAGGAAATGTATGATGCCCTTTCCAGAATGTATGAAGGAAAGAACATCAATAGGAAGATGAACCTGAGAGCTCAATTGAAGAGCACTAAGATGAATCAAGGAGAATCCATTCGAGATTATTTCTCAAGAGTTTCCCAGTTCAAGGAACAACTGGATGCCATTGGAGATACCCTTGATGAAGATGAACTAGTCATGAATGCTCTAAATGGTCTCACTAGACCTTGGGAGTCATTCATCCAAACCATGTGTGCCAAAAAAGAGAGCATGAAGTTTGATGTGGTATGGGAAGATTGTATTCAAGAAGAAGCTAGGGTTGCCAATAGAGAAGCCTTGCTCAATGAAGATGACCAAGCCTTGGCCACCCACACCAAGAGAAGAAGGAATAAATCCTACTTCAAGAAGGATAGTCACAAGGAGTCTCAACCTCCACAAAAATTTCAGAAGAAAAGAGGAACTAATCAAGGAAGAGATTACTCCCAATTCCAATGTTTAATTTGTCACAAAATAGGACACATTGCTAAGGATTGTCCTTTAAAGAAGAAAAAGTGTTTCCATCAAAAAATACATCAAGCACACCTAGCAGAATATGATAGTGAAGAAGAGGAAAGGCCTCGGAAGAAAAGAGCTATAATAGAAGAAGAAGATGCAGAAGAATATGTTCTATTCTCTGCACTCTCTGGGTCTGTAACACCTGGAGAAGATACATGGCTTATTGATAGTGGTGCTTCAAAGCACTTGACAGGTCAAAAGAAAACTCTTACAAAACTTGAAGAGAAGACCTCTCCACAGAAGGTATCTTTAGGACATGAATATCAATATCCCATCAAGGGAATTGGTGAAGCAAGCTACAAGCTTGATTCTGGAACTCCATTGAAGATGAAGGACATACTATATGTACCAGGTTTGAAGAAGAAATTACTTTCTATCTCATCTTTAGATAAGAAAGGTTATAGGGTTGCATTCATAGATGGACAAGTACTCATGTGGTCCAAAGGAAAATCAATGGAGGATGCGATCGTTATTGGTGAAGAGGAAGGAGGCCTATACAAACTCAAGGGCCATACAGAAGCTGCCCTGGTTCATGAATCCACTAGCCAATGTGAGCTATGGCATAGGAGACTTGCTCACATTAACTACAAAGCACTACCTCATGTGAGCAAGGTGGTTATAGGACTACCATATTTGAAGATTGATCATGATGGCACATCCAAAGGATGTGCAAAAGGGAAGAATATAAAGAATCCATTTCCAAAAAGTGAAACAAATACTAAGAGTATTTTGGAATTAATTCATTCAGATGTATTTGGACCAATGCCCTCCACATCCTTAAGTGGATATGAATACTACCTTACAATTATTGATGACTACTCCAGAAAGACTTGGATATACTTTCTAAAAGGAAAGAATGAAATCTTTGGAAAGTTCAAGGAGTTCAAAGCCTTGATAGAAAATCATTCAGAAAAGAAGATCAAAATACTCAGGACAGATAATGGTGGAGAATACACTTCAAAGGATTTTGAAGTTTTTTGTAATGAAGCTAGAATCAAGAGGGAATTAACCACTCCCTACAATCCTCAACAAAATGGTGTTGCGGAAAGAAAGAATAGAACCATTATGGAAGCAGTGAAGACAATGCTACATGATCAAGATCTACCTATGTAGCTATGGGCTGAAGCAGCTAGGACAATAGTCTATGTGCAAAATAGACTATCTCATAGTGCTATTGAGTTCAAGACCCCAGAAGAAGTGTTTACAGGGAAGAAGCCTGAGGTAAGCCACCTCAAGATATTTGGGTGTCCTGTATATATTCACATACCAAAAGAAAAGAGAACTAAGTTGGACCCTTCTGGAAAGAAGGGAATATTTGTTGGATATTGTGAAGCATCCAAAGCATTCAGAATATACATCCCAGGATTCCACCATATGGAGATTAGTAGGGATGTGACATTTGATGAAGAGGCAGCTCTCAAGAAATCTAGGAAGTGCCAATACTAAGAAGTATATGAAGAAGATTCCCCTCCCAGAATTGCCGAGGCTATACACACCCCTGAAGATGTAACACTTGAAGACCATGATATGATAGAACCACAAGAACCACCTATCACAAACATATCAAGAAAGAGAAAGCCAACATGGGCAAGAGACATTATACTAGGAGCAGAAAAGTATGGAGCTCCTGAAGGCTCCACCAGAGTGAACAAGAAACCAAAGTCATTCTCCAACTATATGGCTTTCATGTGTGATCTTGTAGATCAAGAACCCACTAGTTATGAAGAGGCTTCTCATAAGAAAGAGTGGGTAGAGGCAATGACAGAGGAGTACCAGCCAATAATGAAGAATGATGTTTGGGATATAGTTCCCAAGCCAAAGGACAAAAGTGTGGTGTCCTCCAAATGGATATAAAAAATAAAGCATGATGCGGATGGTAGCATTGAAAAGTATAAGGCAAGATTTGTGGCCAGAGGATTCTCTTAGAAAGAGGGAATTGACTATGAAGAGAAATTTGAACCAGTTGCAAGGTACACCTCCATTAGAACCATCATGGCACTAGCATCCATTATGAAGTGGGAATTACACCAGATGGATGTAAAGACAACTTTCCTGAATGGTGTAATTGAGGAGGAAGTGTACATAGAACAACCACAAGGATTTGAGGTGGAAGATGGAAGAAACCATGTGTGCAAACTGAAGAAGGCTTTGTATGGGTTGAAGCAAGCTCCCAGAGCTTGGTATGGAAGAATTGATAGTTTCTTGACAAGCTTGGGCTTTACCAAAAGTAAAGCTGATCCTAATATTTATCTCAAGGTTATGGATGATGAACCTATCATATTGTTACTATATGTGCATGATCTATTTTTGACAGGAAATGATAAACAGATTATCGAGTGCAAGAAGAAGCTCTCTTTAGAGTTTGAGATGAAAGATCTCTTTAGAGTTTGAGATGAAGCTCTCCAGTTGGATGCTACTTGTATCTATTGTGACAACAAGAGTTGTGTGAATTTGTCAGAGAACCCAGTGTTCCATGACAAGTCGAAGCATATCGAGATCAAATATCACTATATCAGGGATATGGTGTAGAGAGGAGCAGTGAAGCTCCTGTATGTTGCGACGAACGAGTAGATTGCAGATGTGTTGACCAAAAAACTAGCCAGAGTGAAGTTCAAGTACTTCAGAGAGAGGCTTGGTGTACTTCAGATCGAGGTTCCTTCCAAGGGGAAGTGATGAGTCCAGAAGATGCAGATGCACATGGCCTTTTCCGACATGGTTGTAGATGTGTTCTCCCATGGTTGTGATGTAATTGCTGATCCATTCTCACATGGTGGTAGATGTGTTCTCCCTGTTGATGCCTCGGGGGTGCAGGGTAAGTGCAAAGTGCTGGAATGGGTCCAAGGCACACAACAGGGGATGAAAACCCAACCAAAGGATTTGAAAGACCCTGCGCAAGGGCAATTCTATCCTCGAGCTGTTTGGTGTGGTAATCACCCATGGATATTTGGCCTATGCTGGCACTCTATGAGTAAAAAAGGGGTTTGATCAATAAGATCAATTCCCAATTTAGGGAAACAAAGGTGTGGAAAACAGTTAGCAATTCTAACTTAGCCTATTTAGAAAAAGAAACTAATCTTAAGTTAGATCTATTCTAACATGAAAAGTTGAGTGTTTATGCAGATCAACCTTGAAGTGTAAGAGAGCAAACAGTCTGTCACCTTTGACAGAAATGCCTTTAGATGAGATATTTGCTGACTTAGATTATTATTCATTTAATGAAAATTAAACAAAATAATCCAAGTCAGAGATCATTAAGATGTAATCTGTTATCTTTTTTTTGATTGAAAAATCAACAATGATAGAATGTATATAAATGTGATCAATTGCAGAAATCGATAAAGAAAGTATTTTAATCAAAGAAATTTAATCAAATATTTTCATACACACATCAGTTATACAGAAAAACCAATACAACAGATCCATGTATTCATTATATATTCAACAAGAGATCATATGCATAACGAATGACAATCAGGAACATAAAATCAGGAATCCTTAAAGAAATTTAAGTGATAAACTGAAGATGGATCAAAAAATAACATTACTGTATTAAGATGCCTTGTACCAAAATTACAATGACTCTGACCACAGAGTATTTTCAGTCTAATCTCCTGTTGAATTACAGTTCCAAATATTCCAACCCATACTAAGGGAAACATTCCTCCTTATATACTAAATTCACATAAGAGTTCCAAAAGGAGAAGTTCTACAAAATAGGGATTACTAAATCAGATCTAATTAAAGATCCAGGAAATCCTGCCATTTTTCATAAATACCTAACAATTCATCTACATTTGGGAAAATGACAAATTCCAAGGATAATTGAACATTGCATGCGCTGTTCTCCATATAATGCTTCGCTAGCTTGTGCCAAATACGTAGGTACATACGAATCCTCCCCTCCATGATGATCGGTTCTCTAACCAAACGATCTACATCTTGAATGCTGACTTGTTCCAAATCCTGAATCTTCTGTGCCAATTCTTCACATCTGCTCTCGAGTTCTTCAAGTCTGCATTTTGGTGGCAGAGCTTCCAAAATAGGATTCATGAGTGGCAAACCTATGTCATTCATGATATTATCAACTGCATACCATCGTCTGGTGCAAGTGTCCTGTGATTTATTAATTATTTCCTCAGCCGATTCATTCAAATCAAGCCACGTGTTCAAAGATGCCTTGACTTTCTTTATCTGGAAAGTATTAAGGACTGGGATGTCCTCTGGAACATTCTTGATATACAATTTCCATTGACCGATTTCTTCTTCAGCTTTACAAGCTTGAAGTCTCTTTGCCTTCTCTTCTTCAAGAGTAGAAGACATCTTAGAAAAACTGATGAAATTTTCCCTGATCTCATCTAAGGCAATATATAACTTCTTCAGTAATTCATGCTGACTCTGATTCACTTCAAGGGATAAATTTTTGAAGTCACAAGGTGTGAACTTGAGAACATTGGAGGAAGCTACACTTGCAGTTGCATCTTCAACCTGCTTTTACAAAGAGGCTATCTTGACGAGATCAGTAGAATGTTGAGACTGCAAAAGGTTGAATTCAGTAAGAAGAGTAGCATTCTTTTGTTCTAGGTCTTGTACTTTGTCTGCCAAAGTTTTCCTGAGGTCAGCCACATCAACAAAATGCCGATCTTTTGTTTTAGCCAACTCTTCTTTCAGGTTTCTGATTTCTTCCTCCCCGAGGTCAACTTCTTTGTCCAAGACTTGGACCGAATCCCAGTTAGTAGAGGCAAAAGCCCCTAAGGCTGCTGCTGTTTCAACCGCTTCAATTCTTGGGTTATTAGTTCTAGGGGCCCATATCACCTAATCTAGTTCATGTGCTTCCAAACCACCTTGGCCTTGACCCCTCTTCCTACTTCTTTTAATTACTTCCTTGTCATCTTGACGATAGAAATAATTCCCAAGAGGAACCACATCTATGTCTGTATACTCAGCAATGGACTGTGTAGGAACAGAAGTGACACTAATTGTAGAAATCAAAGAAGGTGTCTGTGTGACAGCATAGGTAGGGATAGGTAGAGTGACTTGAGAGGTAGCTAAAGGTGTACTAATGACTTCAGGAGCTGACACACCTTTGTTTGGGGAGGGAAGCGAGACAAAAACTTCGGAAATTGGAACCTGGACATGACTACTGATTTCTGGGAAAGGGAGTGGACTCTGAGCTTTACTAGGTGAGTGTGGGGGAGAAACCTTGGAAGATGCATCATTGGAGGTTATTAATAAATCAATTGCAGATGATTGTAGAGGGATAGCCAAAGACTGGGGTTTTGTAGTGACAGATGGTGAAATGGAAAAAGAGACTGAATGTTCAGGTAATGAAGTAGTGGAGTTGTTGAGGGTATTAAAAAAGTGGGATAATGTAAATGGAAGTGTTCCTCCCAGAGGCACAGTAGAATTTGGTTGAACAGATGGAAACACAATTGCTGATGATGTGATACCAGGGGCAACATTAAAATCCAACACTGACTGTTCAGGGAAAGACCGATCCATATCAATGTTGTCCAGCAATTCAATATCAGTCTTAGTATCTCTAGTGACTTCTTCAACTACTGGTACTGGGGAAGGGGAAACTATTTCTTCATCGCAGTCAATTACATCTATAGTAGAAATTTGTGATGAGGAAGGCATAACCTTCTATATTTTGGATGGGATAGCCTTGGTTATGACCAATTCATCATCTTCTGGAGTGTTTGGAGTAGAGACCTGATCATCTAGTGTACCTGGTGGCTGAATTTTTTCTGCAGGCCTTGGGGGTTCTAGCAATTGAGTCTGTAACATTGATGACAACTGAGCCATTTGCTGTTTGGATTAACGGGCTCTGCAGCATGAGTTTAGCTTCTTCATTAGCTTTCTCTTTAGAAAGTTCCCCTTGAATAGCTTTACCTTTGTCTCCATCATGACTGGTGGGCAGAGGAAGATTGTTAGACTTCTGAGCTTCTTTCTCTTCCCTGTCCTTTCTTGCTTGTTCAACAAGATTCAACTACATGGTCTTGTAACTTAGGACTCTGTCCTTCAATTTTTTATGATACTATAGAATTTCATGTTGTTCTTGAGAGTCCTTTACTTTGGCTAGGACTTGAGAAAATATGTCTACCCCCTAATATATGGAATCGTCGGGGATTGACTCATGTATATAGTCTATCTTCATGTGAACTTGCTTTAGGTGTGCATCCAAGAACTTTTTAGAATCATGTTTCCTTTTCAGGGCAACACCCAATCTCAGAGCAGCTATCTAATCACCCAGAACTACAGCCCAGGTTGATGTTGGGATGACCAATTGACCCAGATTCAGAGGAAACTTAGGCCAATTTTTCTTCTTGGTTCCTACGAGTCTCTTATACATACCAGCAGTGGCAGTTTGAAAAGAAACCTCCTGTATTTCCATCCTGTCTGGAACTATTCTGGGCACGAAATGAACTGTTTCACTTCCCTAGATTCTGATGTATGAAAAGTACTCACCTACATACCAGTCACCCATTGTGTTGATAAAAGATTTGGTATCCTCTGAGAATGCAGGTGGCTGCTGTTGGAAGATCTTGAAATAGATGGTACCCAGAAAAGAGTCACAGATGTCATATATCATAGGTGCAAAATTCCCTTCCCATAGTGCTGAATGGTACATGTGTACAGGTGGATCTGAAGGGGTCCAATGCCAACCCAAATTAGGGTACTGGAACTCTGAGCAGAAGACATCAAGAAAATATGCAGATAGGAAGAAAGGTGTCTTCTTATGATCTAGTGCCTTCTGATATTCATGGATGGCGTTTTTTAGTTTCGCTGATAAAATAGAGGCCCACGGAAAAGACTCACGTGTAAGTAACACATGATGTGCTATGGGTGCCCACTCTGCTTTAAAATGGGAACAATTGGGTTGACCGAAAAGTCGGCAGAGCATGGCTGCAAGTAGAGAAAAGGGTTCCTTAAACAAGATAATAGGATAAAGGTTATCCGACTTAGGTACAAAGGCATTAGGCTTGTGCATCCAAGACTTAATCAGTTGATCAAAATTATACCGGGTTTTGGATGATTCTATGAACTCAGCAGAGAGGGTCTATACATGGGGTTTTAGAGCAAAAGCTCGAACAAAAACCTATGGGAGAAAACTTGTCAATTGATAGTACTGCCATTAAAAGAATGGTCTTTCACATCAGCATTCTCAATTATCCACTTAACTGCATCTGTGTAGGGTAAGACAGCAGGGCGTGCAGCAATGGCGTGAATTTGGAAAGCCCTAATTTTCTCATAGACTGGTCTATCATTCTCGATATGGGAAAGGTCATCATTATAAAAAATGGCGTATATCCTAGACCATTCCATCTGGTACATTTCAGTAACTCGTTCATTGGTGTCAGAGAGAAAACCAAAATTTGGTCTTTGATCAGGGGGTCTTTGTACGATGATTTTGACTGTGCATTTCTTGACATGGTGGAAGAACTTTGCAATATCTGATTATAACAAAAAATAAATGAAATCCAAGCCATAAATAGAAAAATTGCAGGCTAGCAACGTAAGGATAACAGTGGACTTACCTGAAATAACTAACAAATTGAAAAATGGCACCTGACACGCAATCCACAGTAGAACGATAATGCGACAGCGTAATTTCTTCAACAGTTAAAATGTAAAACTAAAAGGTAAAAAACCCTATTAAATACATTTACCGAAATAAATCAAACCATGCGATCATAACAAATAGACGACTAAGATTCACTGCAGCGGGCGCAGAATCGGGTTCAGGTATGTTGACGAAATTCTTATTCAAAGGTTCCGCAAGCCGAAACTCGAAAGTACGGATTTGTGGGTTGCGGGTTCACAAAAATGGAAGTAGGAGAAAAGATTTCCGAAAGCCGAAAACTGACCATGCGGGTGGTGGGTTTCGGGAACGTGAAACTGTAAGAAGTGACAACCATCCCGAAAGCCGTTTCCTGAAATTACGGGTTGCGGGTTTCGGAAGGACACACCAAATAAACGAAAAAAACACAATCCCGAAAGCCGAATGCCGCCATTGCGGGGTTCGGATTTCGGGGTAATTATTTCTCAATCTTATTAATGGATGGTTCCACAACCCGCAGCCGTCAGGTTGCGGGTTTCGGAATTAGCAAAACCAAAACATAAAAACAACAGTCTTGCAATCCACACCTGTAGGGTTGCGGGTTTCGGGATGATGATGAAAGTCAACAAAATACTCAAAATTTTGGCTTTTTTTTTTTTTTAAAGACCGAAACACTTAGGAAGAATTAATCAAACCCTTGCAAACAAGCAAAGCAAAAGCATGGGTGAAGAATTTTAGAGGCAAGATCAAAATCGAATATTTACAAGATGACTCACCCAAATACGTTTGCGTTTATCTAAAATGGGGTTCCTATGCTTAAGTGAAGCATGGGATCTATTGTGCCCACAACACTCCCATGGTGTAGATGTAAGGGTTGGAGCCATTCTCACATGGTGGTAGATGTGTTCTCCCATGGTGTAGATGTAAGGGTTGAAGCCATTTTTCACATGGTGGTAGATGTGTTCTCCCATGGTGAAAAAGTAAGGGCTGGAGCCTTCCCCGAATGGTGGTGGATGTGTTCTCCCATGTTAGTGGTGTAAGTGTTGTATGATGTACATTTGGGCTGTGCTCCATGGACGATGAGATGATTTGAAGAGGAAAATCATGTGTGATGAGCATCAGGACGATGCTCCAGATGATATGCATCAGGACGATGATGTGATGATGATCAGGATGATCATGTGATGATATGTATCAGGATGATGCTATGATGATGACCAGGACAATCATGTGTGGTGAGCATCAGTTCGATGCTCCAAAAGTTGTACACCGGGATGATGTATTGTATGATGATGATCAGTATGATCATGAGCATCAGGAGGATGCTCTGTGCGAGGATGATTAGGTGGATCATGAGTATTAGGTCGATACTCCATGGCCATGGACAGATTGTGCAGGTAGCATAGAAAATATCCTGGGAGATTCAATAGTTTGAGCTCAGATACTCTTTCGAGGTTTTTCTATAGGTAGCATAGAAAATATCTTGGGAGATCCGATAGTTTGAGCTCGGATGCTCTTTCAAGGTTTTGCTACAGGAGGCATGTAATCAGTCCTGGAGATCTGATAGGTTGAGTTGTGTGCTCGTAAAAGTCCTGGTATGCTCTTTAGAGATCTTGCAGGTTGCAAGACACTCTTTTAAGGTTTTTCCTGACCACATAGAAAAGATCCTGGGAGATCCGATAGTTTGAGCTCGGATGCTCTTTCAAGGTTTTGTGGTGGTCACATGTAAAAGATCCTGGGAGATCCGATAGTTTGAGCTCGGATGCTCTTTCAAGGTTTTGTTGATGCACATTCCACATGATGGCCAGAGATGTTGAAGACCTATAGGAGGCTAGGCCTACATCCAGCATGAAAAAGGGATGGATCTGTAGAACTTCCTATGACAAGAAGAATTGAGAGATAGCACTAGTGATCGAGATGAAGAGTAGAACATCAGTGACGATGATGCTCTAGTGATCCAGTGACGATGATCCAGCTCCAGTATTGAAGACTTGTGTCAAGAGAATACCTTCCTAGTTAAGAGGGAGTGTTGATGTATTTGTAAATTCAGAATATATTCACTTGTATATTGTATGTATTACATTTGTACTTTATTGTATCCTAAACGGAGATGTATTATTCCTCCGATTGGAAGTGTCGTCATTTGTATTTGCAAGTGTCACAAGTATTATTGTAAGTGTCACAACTTATATTTGATGGGTTATTAGACCACCTTGGTGGGTCGACCCTGTATGAGTCATGTGGGTTAAAGGGTTATTAGACCACCTTGGTGGGGTCGTCCCTGTATGAGTCATGTGGGTTAAAGGGTTATTAGACCACCCTAGTGGGGTCGTCCCAGTTAGCATTATGTTAAGTGGTTAAGTTGGGGCCGACATAGTTAGAGTTAAAAGTCAAGTGAAGTAAAGTATAAATAGAGAGTGTGACTCTCTCATTTATTCATTCACTCACTCACTCACTTCGCATTAGTGAGAGAGAGGAGGAGTGCACACAAGTGGAGGAGGAGCAGCTGCTAGGAGAATATCTCTTGTTGTGGGGTTTGATATTTGTGATCTTTGTATTGGTGCTCATTCTATCTCTGAGGAAGCTGCGGGGTTTTTCACCTTCTTGGTTTTCCCAGGTGAAATGATCTATGTCTCTTGTCTCTTGTGTTTGATATGTTGTACATGTTGTTCTCTCAGTTAAGATCCTATATTAGATTGAATTAAATGTTGAAAAACTAACAGTTTGTATGGTTAGGGTGGCTTTTGACCCTGTTCGACATCTTCTGAAGGCTTTTGAGTAGGAAGAATGGTAAATTCATCTTAGAATGTTAATTTAAGTGCAACAAAAACCTAATATGGTATTTGAATACCGATGCAAACCTACCTTCACATGTAATATAACTTTGCACAATTCCAATAACTTCCTTCCACTCCGGTTTGAAGTTCTCTAAATGCACCCCTTTGCTCCAGTTAAGGGATTCACGTCCAGGTAGCAGAAACGAGTTAGGGTCGAAGTCAAAAGGGGTTTTCTTAAACCACGATTCTCCTTCCAAGGGAACACCGATAGCTTCAGCAATTAGACCTTCTGTCAGTTCAAACTTCAGAGTATTAAAGCTTACAGTAGCATTGGAAAGGTTCTGGGAAAAAGCATGGGTTACATTAACATTGAAATCTGAAATTTGCTCAAGGAAGTTTATCACCCAGCTATTCTGAATAATTCTGCACACTCAAGGAAAACCGTGGCCCAACTTATGTATGTTGGCTCGAACTGAACTATCTTGCCACTCTTACCCATACTTCCTGCAATTGATCACCGACTGGTTTCTTGGAGCTAAACAGGATTATAAATTTTAACAACTTTTAACAATATGTGGCTTCCAAGTTAAAAATTCGTGGCCTTCCCCTATCTTCAGCTCTCATCATGAATTTGACAAGTGTTATCATGTAACGAACAGCTCCTTGGTACTCTTCGATCATCAACAAAACGAATGTGCCAACAGTTTTTATGAACTAACCACGAACTTCCATGTTTTCGGATTCCAACAACACCTTAGTGTATGCAATTTTGTAATTGTGCTACGAGAATGTCTCCAATGAAGATTTTGCAAAAGAAACTCAACATAAAGGTTAAAATTTAATCATAGGAGTTAGGGAAAACTTTAAATAAGTATTTTGAATACCATAAAATGAAATTAAATTCTTTAATAAGCCACTATGTAAAGAGGAAAAATAAAATGAAATAACATTCATAACATAAAAAAAAGAAAAAGAAAATGAAAACTATTCAATTTAAAATAAAACTAAATAGAAGTAAAAAAGAATGAAAAATTGAGAAACAATCAAATAGGGACTAGGTACAATTCCAGTCCTAACATTTGGCTCCAGTTGGTGGATGAAAGCCTCCTTGTGAGGTTTCATGATCCTATAGACTAGTGCCTTCTGTAATCAAAACTAAAACTTCCCTGTTATTCTGCAAACTTCCATTGGGAAATTGGAGTCTTTATTCAACTTATTTAACGCCGGTATGTACAACGAATGCAACTTCTTACCTTTAATGACTGTAAAAATGCTTAAGGAATCGTCCATTCACTGGATTGGACAATTCTTCACCCTCCAAACTATGCAGTATAAAGGTATTATTCTCCAAAATTTTAGAAATTAAGAAGGGACCCAACCATAAATTATCAAACTTACCAAGCTGACCCTTCTAATCTCTTCTGGAATCCCACCTGAGCACCATATCTCCAAGAGGAAAAGTGTATTCTTTAAATTTCCTATCAAATTTCTCTTTGATCTTGCTCTGATAAGCAAGAGCTCTTTCTGCTAAAGCTTCTCGTTCCCGCTGAAGTTCAATTAATGAGAAGATTCTTCTCTAAATACCATTTGGTTCCTCCTGATTGTCTTGAAAAAATTTCATTACTGGAATTCCTAATTGAATGGGAAAAACAGTGTCAGTACCATATACCAATTGAAAGGGAGATAAACCTATTGCTTTCTTTGCAGTTATCCGATCTGCCCACAGAGCATACTTCAACATTGAATCCTAGGATCTATTGTTTTGACTTAATAGCTTCTTGATACTCTAGATGATGTTCTTGTTGGTCGATTCTACCAATCCATTCCCTTGGGGGTAATAGGTGGTAGAATGTTTTAAGATAATTCCATTCTCCTCACAAAAATTAACCATGGCCTTGGACTTAAAATCCTGAGCATTATCAATCAACAACTTCTTAGGACAACCAAACCTACTCAAAATATTCTCTTGTATAAAGTTAATGATTACCTTATCAGTTGCATTCCGTGTAGGAATTGATTCCACCCATTTCGTGAAAAAATCAGTAGCTGTCAGTATCCATTTGTGTTGTCCACTAGAAGCAGGATTGATTTCACCTATGAAATCTAATCCCCATTGCTGAAAATGAGCATTCACCACAATAGGTTTTAAAGGTAAGGATACAAGTTTCTATTTACCAGCAAATTTTTGACATTGAACACAAGCTCTGACTTGCTGATATACATCTAAAAATAAAGAAGGCCAGTAATACCTAGACCTTAGAATCTTGTAAGCTGTAGCTTTCCAATATTTGTGACCTCCATAGGCACCTTCATGCAGTTCTGAAATGACTTCTTCTGATTTTGATTTATCCAAACACCTGAGCAATAATCCTCCCGGATCTTTCCAATGTAATTGTTGATTCACTAAACAATATTTGGTGGCTTTCAACTTTAGTGATCTAGCTGCTTTTTTTATCTAAATGAGCAGGACATTGCAAATGCAATAGAAAATGAACTATATCAGCATACCAAACTGACTCTTCATACTTATCCATGATTTGTTCTTCATTTTGCCTTGTTTGCAACTCCTCCTAAGTTGGTTGACTTGCCACTAAATGAAGACCAAGAGCTTCACAATTCGAATCAGCCAAAATTTTAGCCAAACCTTGTCCTTTGACTAGCTTAGTAGGTTTTAACTCCACATCATATTCCATAATCTTCGCAATCCATCTTCCCCTCTTACCTTCACTGTCTGGTTGTGTCAAAATTTCCTTGATGGAAGCATTAGGTACATAAGCAATAATCTTTGAATGCAAAATATAAATTCTGAAAAACTTTAAGGCCTTAACAAGTGCATATGCTTTCTTTTCTAGGGTACTGTATTTCAATTCCGAATCCCTGAGAGTTTTTCTAAAGAAATCAATAGGATGCTCTAATCCATTAGTATTCTTTTGTAATAAAACTGCTGCTATAGTATCCTAAGATGCAAATGAGAAAGTAAAGAATTCTTTCGAAAAATCAGGGCTTACCAGTACTGGAGCTTCTGTTAGGGCCTGTTTGATCTTCTCAAATGATGCTCTAGCTTCTACTGTCCATTTCACCTCCTGATATTTCCTTAACATAGATGTTATCTATTTGATTGTTTCAACAAAGTTTGGGATGAACCATCTCAACAAATTTATTTTTCCAATAAATGATTGGACATCCTTCTTATTTCTAGGAATACTGATCTTCAGAATAGCCTTAACTCTTTCAAGATCTATTCTAATGCCATCTGTTGAAACTAGATGTCCCAAAATCTTACCTTCCTGAACAAAAAAATGTGACTTCTTAGGATTTAAAGACAGTCCAAAGTTTCTGCACTTCAAAAAAGTTTGTCTGAGATGTTTCAAATGCTTACCTTCCTATTCTAATGCCATCTGTTGAAACTAGATGTCTCAAAATCTTACCTTCCTGAACAAAAAAATGTGACTTCTTAGGATTTAAAGACAGTCCAAAGTTTCTGCACTTCAAAAAAGTTTGTCTGAGATGTTTCATCGGATTTAGAAAACACAGTGATATTGTCCAAATAAATTACTACAAATTTTTCATTTTCTCCAACGAAAGCTATATCCATAGCTCTTTCAAAAGTTACACCAGCATTCATCAAACCAAACTGCATCTTCTTATACATGAATGTACCCCAAGGGGTGGTGAAGGCTGTTTTCTCCCTATCATCTGGAGGCACAACAATTTGATTCTAACCCGAGAATCCATCAACCATTGAAATTCTCTGGGCACCTACCACTTTCTGCAAAATTTGTTCAATCTTGGGAAATGGATAGTTATCCTTCAGTGAAGCTTTATTTAGATTGCGAAAATCCACACGTAATCTAATCTCTCCATTATTTTTATGCACTGGAACCAGATTTGCCGCCCATGATGAATATTTGAGTGGATTTATTATTTTTGCATCCAATAGATTTTTAACTTCTTTCTCTATGACTGGAAGCAAAGCTAGGTTAATTATCCTCAGTTCCTATCTAAAAGGTTTCACATTTGGTTTCAAAGGAACGTTATGCTGAATTATGCTGGTGTCATAAGTCTTCAAGTCTTCATAAGACCAGGAAAAAATGTCAGCAAACTCCTTCAACAATTTTACATACCTGTTCCTTTCTTCAACATGAAGAGATTTGGAAACTTTCACCATCTTAGGCTGATCTTCTGTACCAATGTTACAACTTATAATGTTCTCTTCTGAGGATTGCATGGTAGGTTTTAAGAGAGTATCATCTTTAGAAAAAATCCTCTCAAGGGGAACCAAACCCTTGGGAATGAAGTTTCCCTTCAACACAATAATCTTATGTTCAGCAATTGTATTTTTTGTATATGCAGTAGTATCATCAACTTCATCATTCTGGTCCTGATCAATCAGTGAATTAGAAAACTCCCCAGTCAATTATAAGAACTTTTTAATTTCTAAATCATCCTCAAAGAGTCTCCACTGTTTGATATTGTTTGGTACTGCAGGTCTGTACTTAACCTCAATAGGATATTTAAGTTGGGTCTGTTTTGGAATTTTGAAATGTGTGGCTGCCAAAGCCAGTGAATCTGCTGTTTGATTTTGATCCCCGGGAATAAAGGAAATATTGAATGCTACAAAGAAATTATCAATCATATCCCATACTTCATTTATGTATACCTTCAACAGATCTTGTTTTACTTGATATTTGTCCTTCACCTGTTGGACCATGAGTTTGGAGTCGCCAAAAACAGAAACCTGTTGAATTCCCAAATCCTTTGCAGCTCTTAGCCCAAGTATCAGTGCTTCATACTCAGCTGTGTTGTTAGTAGTAAACAATTCCAATTTATACATTAAACAAATCACCTCTGCTCCAGGAGAAACCAAAACAATACCTTCTCCAGCTCCTTCCTTAGATGATGATCCATCAAAATACATTTTCCATAATTCATCTCGCTGTTCAATAAGAGGTCTAACTGGTGCTTCTTTTTCTACTTGCAGTATGCCATTTGTATCTTCATTGCTGAAATGTAACATGCAAGATCCCAAATCTTCATCTACAACATAAATGGGATGGTTAGTTGGGTTCTTATCATCACTCACTATAAAATCCATCTGCACTTCCCTGTACAATCTCCTATGTTCTCCCCCAAATACTAGAATGGTTGCATATGCTAAATCCATCTGCAATGTACCCCCTATTTTCTTTGCCCAAGACCTTGAAAGTAACATGCCAAATTTGGGTGAGATATCAGCAACCACCACATCCATAATCACACTCTTCATAGGTAGCTGAGCCAGACTTACCACAAGATCCTTAATCACCCCTAGGTATTTTACTTCTATGGAGTCAAATTCAAATAAATTATGATAGGGCTTCGTAACACTCAGACCAAGGGCCTCCATGGATACTTTAGGCATCAGGTTATGAGAGGCTCCGGAATCTAACAGGAGGTTATAGATCATTTGATCATGAACAGTCAGGGTAATATAAAAAGGTGGAGGAAAATTTGAATTATTCTTACGCTTATCAGATGAGGTAGAACCAAGAATGATTGTAGGATGTTCTTATTTTAAATTTACAGTGTCTGAAGGGAAATGATTATCTTGTGAACCCAGTATTTTAAATGCAGGCTCTCTATAACAAGGAGTCTTCATCAATTCATTCAATGGCATTGGAATTTTGACCTTACACAGTTCATTTTCAAAATTAAAAGTTTGCACATTTTTGTTACTTTCTTCAATCTCTGCAGCTTTGGCTTGATCACCACGATTTTGTCTCTTTTCCAGTGTTTGATTAGGTAAGTGTTTAGCAGGAGGAGCCATCTTCTTTTTGGGAACCTGAGCAATTTGTTTTGGACATGATCTTAGGTCATAAGACTTTCTGGGTTCATATTGATACATACCAGCTAAAACTTCAGGGCCATAATCACTTTCTTGTTGATGAATATGTGAGTCAAAAAACTCAGAATTCTGATAGTTATATTCAGTAAGGAAACCCTCTAATGACAGCTCTCCAAAGTAATTTAAATTCTGATTTAAATCTTCATACTATAAATCTTCAACTTCCTCAACTTCATCTATTAAATTATTTTGGAATGGGGGAGGAACCTTCTGGTATTCATTCTCCGTTCTTTCCCTCTGAATATCATTGTTTCTTCTTTCTCTAGGGATGAATCTAAGAAAAAATGGACGCCTAAAATGATTAGGATTTCTTTCTCCTTCCTATGCAAGTTTATTCAGATTCTTCTCCAATTCCATCTTACTCACCTTTGCAGCTAAAATTTTGACCAACTTATTCATCTCATCTAGTTTATTCTCTGCTGTTTTCGATGTGGAAGCTGAAGGTATCATTTCATTTTTTCCTTTCCGGTCATGCACTTGATTATTTGATTGATCTTTAAACCTATTTGAAGCTAAAATGTTTGATTCAACCTCCGGGGGATCTTCCTGCATGTTCAACAAAGTCACTGACCTTCTTTCTCTTAGATGCCAGGAAAACTCATGATCAAAGGAATTGGCATAGGTTAACTTGGATGAGGTTTCAGAATGCTTGATTTCAACTGGGATGCTTCCATACATCTTATTGAAACGTTTAGAGAAGTCTACTATAGTTTCACATTTTTTCCTTTTCAAAACTACAAATTCTGTAATGTAATAAGTGTGATCCTTAGTATCCCCCCACTGTCTCATAAAAATTTCTTGGAGTTCTTCTATTAGGGTTATCGAATTAGCAAGTAGTTCTCTGAACCATTTCCTTACCTCCCCATCTAAAATCTATACAAACATCCTCATCCACACATCTTTAGCTTCAATATTCTGATTGTCTGCATAACTTAGAAATGCATTTCAATGTTCCTCTACTGTGGTTTCACCCTGACCATTAAATATGGGAAGGTACTTTTGATAGTCTCCAGGTGGAAGAGCATTCAAGGGTTGAGGAAGAACTAAAGGAGCATATCTAGCAGCCACCATTTGGTCCATCATATCAAGAGGCTGTTGTCCTGCCATCTTGGAGCTAGTTTGGATTAGTGAAGAAATAGGCTTATTGACTTTGCTCGGACTTGACTGAAATGAGAGCTTATAAGGTTTGAACTGAAACAAAGGAGTTTTACCAAGAAGCTCAGTTTTTATTTTTGACAAGATAGTGGATTTGTGAAAATCTGAAAGGTGTCAATTGGTGTAGAAGGTATTAGCCAAGACAAATTATGTTTTTTCTCTTCTGACTGAAGTTCTAAATATGCAAAAGGGGATACTGGTTCTAAAAGATTAGGAGTAATTAAAGAAGGAGAAGACTGAGATCTTCAAATTTGTCCAGCTTCTTTCAAGATCTGCTCTGGATTTAAGACTCCTGGTTGTAATGGAGATGTAGGTCTACCCCGTGTATTTGCTTTCCTTGAAGCCACAATGAATTGTTACTGGTGAAAATGTAGTCTTGTAACAATGTCTGATCTTGTTCACCTTCCAAAATCATATTCAAAAATTATCCCAAGGAAGATTTTACTTCACTTTCGTCCCCGACAACGGCGCCAAAGATGTTTGTGCTAGAAATTGTACCTAGACTACAAAGGTACAAGCTAGGACAATCTCAATAAAAACTGAAGGAAAATGAATTGATTTGTTCTGTGATTTTTGTTTTGAAGGCTTCATTCATAAAAAGGGAATAATTTAATCATCAAACAAATGCAACCATTGAATCATAAAGCAATCTTAAAAAATTGAAACATAAGATATATAGCATATAAGTAAACCATAAGCATCATAAAACAAGGAATTGGTTTGTCCACAAATTAGTAAGCATTTACATGAATAATAACTTAATCAAGAAATGAAATAACAAATAGGGTGGTCAAATAGACCATAAACATAACCAACAAAGAGAGTCAATAAGTGGATTATATATATGTATTCAAAACAATGTTTCAGTCTCCAAAAAGAACTTACATGAGAATCAATAGCATCAGTCTGAGTATACAACAATACATCAGTCCTATAGCCCTTCTCGAACAAAATACCAACCCCTCTAGTATCTTTTTCCTTTGTTTTATAATTACAAAATGTAGTAGTTTCATAACTACTTCTTTAGGTTAGGATTCAAATGTCTTCAGTGTTAAATTTTCAGAATTTACTTTAATCTGATCTAGGATCTTAATTGAGAGAACAACATGTACAACAAATCCACAGCATATCAATCATGGACACAATAATGCAAGCACACAAGAGACACAGAGTTTACTTGGGGAAAACCATAAAGGTGAAAAACCCCAATAACTTCCTCAGAGATAGATAGAGCAAGGATACAACCAGAATACAAGAGATAGTCTTCTCCTAGCAGCAGAGACTCCTCCTCATAAGTGCGCCACTTTCCGAATGAGAGAAGTGTGTGAATGAATGATCAAATAGAGATCTCCCGATCTCTATTTATACTTGTTCTATCCTGCCCAATAAACTAATGGGGCCTACATGTCTAGCTTAACCCATGGTTAACTTAATCCGGGCCGACCCCACACTTGGTGGTCTAATAACCCTTTGAACCACATGTCCAACCCCCAATAGGGTGGTCTAATAACCCTTCGACCCACATGACTTATACAGGGCCGACCCCAACAAGGTGGTCTAATAACCCATCAAGTATAAGTTACGACACTTACAATATAAATGACGACACTTCCGTATAGAGGAATAATGCCATCTCTATAGGAGTACAAAATACATATATGAAATACATGGGTGAAATACATTCCAAAGTTACATATACATCAACACTCCCTCTTAACTAGGAAGGTATTTCTCAACACAGGTCTGCTAGCACAAGTCTTCTTCTCTGGATCATCATCAACGAATCATCATCCTCGAATCATCGTCATCGTCACTGCTGCTACTATCTCAATCAATCTCTGAATCTACTTGTCATAGGAAGTTCTACAGAGCCAGTCCTTTTTCATACTAGATGTAGGCCCACCACCTGTAGATCTTCATCATCACTGGCCATACTGTGGAATCCTCAGGACTTATTATGTGCATCACAAAACATTAAAAGAGTCTCTTGACTAGCAAGAACCCTAAAGAGCATCTGAGGCCTTTTTCATCCTGTCCAGATCTCCAGGACTTATTACATGTGACTGTCACAAAACCTTAAAAGAGTGTCCCAGGAACGTTTATGTGCATAGCACGACCGGCAAGAACTCTAAAGAGCATCCTAGGAACATTTATGTGCCTAAGCACGATCGGCAAGATCTCCAGGACTGATTACATGTGACCTCTGCTACAAACCCTCGAAAGAGCATCCGAGGACTCATTACAGGCACACAGCCCAACCTATCAGATCTCCCAGGTCTTACATGTAGCAGCCCACAACAAACCCTCGAAAGAGCATCCTAGGACTTATTACGGGCACATAGCCCAACCTATCGGATCTCCTAGGTCTTACATGTGGCCCACTATCACAAACCCTCGAAAGAGCATCCCAGGACTTATTACAGGCACACATCCCAACCTATCGGATCTCCCAGGTCTTACATGTGATACACAGTGCCAATCCTTTTTCATACTGGATGTGACCTACAACAAATCTAGGATTTCCTTTACACAACCTGTTCACGGCCACAGAGTATCATCCTGATACTCACAATACATCATCTTGATGTACAAATGATCATCCTGATCATCATCAATGCAACATCCTGTTGCATGTCATCTAGAGCAACATCCTGAAGCTCGTCATCTATGATCATCCTGATCATACACTGCATCTACCTGATGCATACCAAGTATCTACCTGATACATATCATCATACATGATCCACCTAATCATACAATGTATCCACCTGATCATACCTGATACATATCAACATACATGATCTACCTGATCATACAATGTATCCACCTGATACATATACAGATACATGGTCCAAGCATCCAACATGATGCATATACAAAATACATACAAATGATCCAACTGATCATATCCAACATTAAACATGATGCGTACATATACATATACATATAAATGATCCAATTGATCATATCCAACATCCAACATGATGCGTACATATACATATAGAGCAGTAAGTGGAGCATCATCTTGATGCTCATCATCCATGATCCTCCTGATCATCATAGAATCATCTTCTTCAGATCATCTCATCGTCCACGAAGCACAGCCCAGATGCACATCATCCAGTACTTACACCACCGACATGGGAGAACTCATCTACCACCATTCGGGGAAGGCTCTAGCCCTTACATCTACACCATCGGAGAACACATCTACCACCATGTGAGAATGGCTCAGCAATTACATCACAACCATGGGAGAACACATCAACCATGTCAGAAAAGCTCATGTGCATCTACATCTTCCGGACTCATCACTTCCCTTTGGAAGGAACCTCGATCTGAAGTGCACCAAGCCTCTCTCTGAAGTACTCAAACTGCACTCTGGCCAACGGCTTGGTCAATACATCTGCAACCTACTCATCCGTCACAACATACTCTGCTTCGACTGTACTCAGTGCTACGCAGGACTGCTTCTTGCTAAACCAAGAGATCACACCTGATCCCATACTAAAGCACCCATAAGTTCTCTTCCTATCTGCAGCACTGCCTGCCCAATCTGAATCAACATAACCCTATAGGTTAAACTTTTGATTCGCATCATACTTGAGCCCATAATCAACCATACCCTTCAGGTACCTCAGAATATGCTTTACAGCAACTAGGTGAACACCTCTGGGATCCGTCAGGAATTGGCTCAATGTGTTCATCGCAAAGCAAATATATGGTCTAGTGTTCGTCAGGTACATCAAGGACCCAATCATCTAATGATACACAGTGACATCAACCGGATCGAATGAAGCATCACACATAAGCTTCAGGTTCGATGCCATAGGTGTGGCCATGGCCTTGCAGTCCAACATCCCGAACCTCTTCAGGATCTCTACTGCATACTTCCCTTGTCCAAGGAAGATTCCATCTGCACTGTGCCACACCTCCATACCTATAAAATAGTGCATCATCCACAAGTTCTTCATCTTGAACTCGGCAGCAAGCTTCCGCTGCGTGTCGGCAGTCAATCTATCTTCACCTGTAATAAACAGGTCATCCATATACAAAAGTAGTATCACTGGATTGCCTTCCTCAACCTTGTAGTAAAGGTTGGAATCTGCTTTACTCTTGGTAAAGCCCAAACTGGATAGAAGGCTGTCTATCCTACCATACCAAGTTCTGCACATATATTACTTCTTGTCATGTGTCTCAAAACCAAGTGGCTGCTCCACATACACTTCTTCTTCAACTACAACATTCAAGAAGGCTGTCTTGAAATCCATCTAGTGTATCTTCCACTTCATCACTGTAGTCGGAGCAAGTACTGATCTAATGGAAGTGTATCTGGCTGCAGGAGCAAAAGTCTCTATGCTACCACCTGCAGCATGCTTGATCTTGTAGATTCTCTTGGAAGTCACTGTAGACTCCCCTTCAGGTCTTGGGACTGTATCCCAAACATCTTCATGATCGACTAGTACTCCTCGATCATGACATTCTTCCCAGATCCTGGGAACTTCAATATCTTCAATATTTTTAATAGATAACTTTGTTGCTGAACAAATGTTGTAGTCCTTCTTTTGCAGGTGATGGTATACGATCTTTCATACACAGCAAGTTAAATTGCATGATTAGAAAACATCTTATAGTTTTCAGAACATAATCTTACACATAAAGAAATATGTCATACAGTCATGCAATTATCTTAGCCAATGCTTCAATACAACATTTATCCATATCCTGTAACTTTCTAGATGCCTTCCAATCTCTACCAGAACATTGTTAAGAGTTTGCACTACTCCCAACATGTCAGCAAAGAGGTTTCTTTCTAGATAAGTAGCAATGGAATGTTGCATAGTGCCATAGGCCACTTACCCATCACATGCATATTAGTAGTATACTGTTCATTAATGCAATTATTCTAATATGCATAATACACAACCTAAGTCTAGGAACATAAGCATATACATCATTGAATAACATTATTTAAACAAACAAATATGTAAGAAATGATAATTCAAATACTTATCTTTGTTGGTTGTTGGGTTGACTCCCTCTCAGTCTTTGCTTCTTTTCTGCAACTCCATTCTGATGTGGATTGTGAGAAGTGGTCAACTCCCTTTGAATATCTGCATCCTTACAGAAACTATTGAAGTGTGCTCCTTCTTGATCTTTGCTTCCTTGCAGGAACAACTGGAGTGTCCTCCCTCTTGATCTTTGCTTCTTGGATTACCTATCCTTGAACTTATATCCATCCTTAATCACTATGCATGCTTATTAGTATCATCATTGTGTTATCGTTGAGGTCTCATACATAATCATACATTCATTAGTATATTCTTAATACTATCAAAACACTATAATCTTAAGCATGTATAGTCATGATCATTTCAAACAGAAATAATAAGCATTAGTATTCAAGGTTTATATAGGACTCTTATGGTTAGTCATATCATAAATTACAGTAAGAAACATAATATGCCTAAACCCGTGATTACTCAAACCTATACCTTCATAATTCTTCTGGTTAGTCATATCATCAATTATGGTAAGAAACATAATATGCATACAACCATGACTATTCAAACCTATGACTTCATGAATAATCATTATCAACAACACAACAGTATAAGGTCCTAACACAAGGTAGGATTCTAGCTTGATATAGGAAAAACATACCTGGATTAGCATGCTAGCTAGTTATGTCTAACATACCCGCATAATGTCTTCTGGTTCTCTTCAATGACTTGTGCTAGTAACCTACATGTCTCATAAGTTATCCATTGTAGAACCAAGTTATACATACCTCGCAAGTAGATCTTCTAAGAGATCCATGACAATGGATGAATCTTTGTCTTCATGTCATCGTGATCATATGTTCTTGAACTAGAACATGATTTTGCTTTCTTGGTGTACCTTTCATGTTAGCGAACAACATAAATCTCATACAACACCATAATGCATTAGTACAATCATAAGTGTGAACACCCTAACCAATGAATATCTTCTATCATGCATTCATAATTTTATTAAGGTGACACGACAAGTCTAAATTTAAACAAGATTGTACTAACCGTAATAATATGAAGACAAACATACCATAGACTTAATCATGAACAAATCTTGAAACATACCTGGATAAGTCATACCTGTCGAGATTGCTTGTAATCTTCTTATGTAAGGCCTTAGCCTCATCTCCCTCTGAAACAGAAACTTCTTCACTTATGCAGGTGACCAATCCATTCTCTTCTAGGATTAACCCAATCCACTTGATTTGCAGGAATTGGATCTAGAGCTGGATTAGGGTTTGTCAGAGAAACCCTAAAAATTCAAACTTTGAATTTCAAACTTTCGAAAGGATAGAAATATGCACCTTGATGATCTGATCAAGCTGGTATACTCAGAATTTGAAAACTGAAAAGTTTCACCCCTCAAATTTTCCTTTGAAACTTCCGGATTCACTAGACATGACCCAGAACTAGGGTTTGATGAAGCCCAACCTTCTATCCAATAAAAAGGTTTGATCCAAAGCTCTAAGCTTCTATTTTTCTGAGGAGCTTCCAGCCGTGGTCACATATTTCAAAAATTCCTATTTTTGCAGAAGCCCTAAATTTCCACTTTTCCGATCAAAGTCCCGAACTAGGGTCTGATCAATCCTGACCTTCTGCCCAACCAAAAATTCTGATCTTGGTCTCTAAATTTCTATTTTGATGAGTAGCATTCAGCCGTAGTCTTCGATTACAAAAATTCCAACTTTCCCCGAAACCCTAAATTCCGGAAGCCATGAATGAAGGTGCTAAAAAATAATTCTGGTTTGAAAGAAATATGTACCTGATTGTTTCTGGTGTAACTACGTACTTTTCGATCCACAGGGTCTGAAACATTTTTTTGTGGTATCCTGACCTGTCATCTTTCCATCCCGATAGGTCTGACCTCAATTGGATTCTCTAAGAGAGAGCTATGCCAAGTGTTGCAACGTGACTTGTTTATTGGATAAAATAGGAGAGCGAACTTGTACAGTGTTCCACATTTCATTGGTTCAACTTCGGCCTCTGAAAAGTTTTCCTGAGATAGTATAGTATGTGTACTACCTGTCAATTTTTACGAAATTTCATTTGGAGCTTCCTAGCCCAAGTTATGACCTTTTTTCCAAGGTCACCTGTTTATGACTGAGATCTGGAAGAGGCAGAAACCCTATATTGAACAGATCATAAATCACAAAGTAAAACGAATTAGAGGTTTTCCTTTGGACACAAGGTACATGGGATCTGATCTTCGACCTGTAGAAGTTTCAGATCCGAAAACTTCTCCAAAATGGATTTATAGTGAAAGTGCTACGATGACTGATTTTTGCTATATCAATCCCAAGCATCGCAAGTGCAACAAGTGTCATACATGCCATACCATGCCTTCTTTCAGGATAGCTCTGATACCATGTTAAATTTTCAGAATTTACTTCAATCTGATCTAGGATCTTAACTGAGAGAACAACATGTACAACAAATCTACAACATATCAATCATGGACACAATAATGAAAGCACACAAGAGACACAGAGTTTACTTGGGGAAAACCATAAAGGTGAAAAATCCCAATAACTTCCTCAGAGATAGATAGAGTAGTGATACAACCAAAATACAAGAGATAGTCTTCTCCTAGCAGCAAAGCCTCCTCCTCATAAGTGCGCCACTTTCCAAATGAGAGAAATGTGTGAATGAATGATCAAATAGAGATCTCCCGATCTCTATTTATACTTGTTCTATCCTGCCCAATAAACTAATGGGGCCTACATGTCTAGCTTAACCCATGGTTAACTTAATCCGGGCCGACCCCACACTTGGTGGTCTAATAACCCTTTGACCCACATGGCCAACCCCCAATAGGGTGGTCTAATAACCCTTCGACCCACATGACTTATACAGGGCCGACCCCAACAAGGTGGTCTAATAACCCATCAAGTATAAGTTATGACACTTACAATATAAATGACGACACTTCCGTATAGAGGAATAATGCCATCTCTATAGGAGTACAAAGTGCATATATGAAATACATGGGTGAAATACATTCCGAAGTTACATATACATCAACATTCAACAGTTACATCTAATAGTTATACAAAAATATTTTTTGAATAACTAAAGTCATTAACCAAAAAGTAACTTCAAACTACTATCAACAAATATACAAAAGATAACTAAAACAAAATACATGAACATCTGTGCACCAGGTGGCATTATAACTGCTTAGCAACTTTTGCTAACATTGCTATTCCTTCCAATGCATGAGATTTTTTATCATGTTGAGCCTACTCTGCATCCATGCTTTGTACCTTGCTTGACAACATCTTATTCTGTTCGCTCAAATCCTGGATCTGCTTGGTTAATTTCTCAGCCTGAACCTCTATTTCTCCTTTCCTTCTTAAGGCTTCCTTTTCTACTACAATCTACTCTTGATAATGGGCATTGACATCTTCCAGGTCTTCCCTTAGCCTTTTGTTTGTTGTCATAAGTCTCTCATTTGATTCAGTCAGAAATGTAACCTGTGTTCTTTGCTACTGTAAGGATTTCTTCTAATTTTCCATCTCTGAGTCCATCTGAACATCTCCAAGCAATGTTGAATCTTGGTCTGATCGCAATGGAATATTCAACTTCTTGAAAATCAAATCTTCTTCCTGCCTATTCCTCACTGCTGCATCTGAAAATGAAGCCATTGAAGTCATTCCCTATTCAACATTAGGAATAATTTCCTACTCTACAACTTCTTCATATACTTTAGATGATTTTGGTATCATTACTTGATCTTCCTCTATACTTGTTTGAACCTGCTGTAGCTTCAACTCCTCTTTGCCATTTTCATCTTCTTCACTTGAAGAATCCTGAATGATAGTCACCTTCTCCTTTTCCAGCTTAGGATTCGAAATTCTCCTCATGTTCAGTCTAAGTTTATTGGTGGCTCTAGTCTTAGGTCGCCATTTAGGATTTTCAAGCTCTGCAAGAGATTTTACATCAGCACTAAAATATGAAATATATAATATCTTCTCTTTGGTATTTATACTAGAATAAATTAGGGCTGAGCTCCCTTCTTCGAAAACAAAACTATGCATTTCATCCTTTGAACTAGCAACTTTTTCTTTGTTCATAACAACAAGTTCTTCCACTATATTATCCCCAAGAATATCTTCATGCTTCTCTCCAGTCATGTTCTCTTGCTCTGCACCATCAAGGTTTATAAAATCTCCCTGTACATTATCATTCTACAAATCATCTTGTATTATGTCTTCGGCTGCATCCATTTTGAATTTCTTCACAAAACTAGACTGTTTATTAGGCATATGTTTCTTTTCATGCTCGTCTTGCTTGATTACAAACCCTGACCAAAATAAAAAATGATCCCAACTTCGATTTTCCTTCTGCAAAAATGTCAAAACAATCAATTTAATCAAGCCATGATGGAATAATGACTGGTTTGTATGGTCAGCATGGCTTTTGATCCTGTTCGACATCTTCTGAAGGCTTTTGAGTAGGAAGAACGGTAAATTCATCTTAGACTGTTGATTTAAGTGCAGCAAAAACCTAATATGGTATTTGAATACCGATGCAAACATGCCTGCACATGTAATATAACTCTGCACAATTCCAATAACTTCCTTCCACTCCGGTTTGAAGTTCGCTAAATGCACCCCTTTGCTCTAGTTAAGGGATTCACGTCCAGGTAGCAGAAATGAGGTAGGGTCGAAGTCAAAAGGGGTTTTATTAAACCACAATTCTCCTTCCAAGGGCACATCGATAGCTTCAGTAATTAGACCTTCGGTAAGTTCAAACTTCAGAGTATTAAAGCTTACAGTAGCATTGGAAAGGTTATGGGAAAAAGCATGGGTTACATTAACATTGAAATCTGAAATTCGCTCAAAGAAGTTAAACCACCCAACTATTCTGAATAATTCTGCACACTTAGGGAAACATGTGGCCCAACTTATGTCTGTTGGCTCGAACCGAAATATCTTGCCAATCTTACCCATACTTCCTGCAATTGATCACTGATTGGTTTCTTGGAGTTCAACAGGATTAGAAATTTTAACAACTTTTAACAATACGTGACTTCCAAGTTAAAAATTCGTGGCCTTCCCATATATTTAGCTCTCATCATGAATTTGACAAGTGTTATCATGTAACGAACAACTCCTTGGTACTCTTCGATCATCAACAAAACGAATGTGCCAATAGTTTCTATGAACTAACCACGAACTTCCATGATTTCGGATTCCAACAGCGCCTTAGTGTATGCAATTTTGTAATTGCTTTGCGGGAATGTCTCCAATGAAGATTTTGCAAAAAAAACTCAACATAAAGGTTAAACTTTAATCATAGGAGTTAGGGCAAACTTTAAATAAGTATTTTGAAGACCATAAAATGAAATGAAATACTTTAATAAGCCACTATGTATAGAGGAAAAATAAAATGAAATAACATTCATAACATAAAAAAAGAAAAAGAAAATGAAAACTATTCAATTTAAAATAAAACCAAATAGAAGTAAAAAAGAATGAAAAATTGAGAAAAAATCAAATAGGGACTAGGTACAATTCCAGTCCTAACAAACAGTTCCTTCTCAAACATACAAATAATTTCAGCTATCTCTTGATGCCACCGTGGAATGCTATCCAGATGAATCTCCTTTGATGTGATCCACTATATAAATGTAGATAATTTATATATGGCATGCCATAGGTCCTCAAGGAAGTCATGGTTCAGACACCCATGCATGAGCAAAGTATAATGACACTACAAAGTTAACACATAAAAATTTAATTTCATTTTAACCTGTGGGGTAAAAGATAAAACATTTTTTTTTTGACATATGTACCCTTAGAAGGTTCATATGGTCATGTGATTTCAACCCCAATGAATGTTTGTCTACAATGAAAGCAATGTTGTAGAGTAGACCCATATAAAGAAGTCACCTTCACACCCAGTATAACTTCCTTTGCCAAAGAAAGATACTCTTTCTTCAAAACCCATGGGACATCACCTTCTTTAAAATACCAAGAGGGGCCAGCCTCTCCTCTAATTTCTTGTCTTGGCCAATGCTTCTTTTTATTATTTGAAGAAATAAGATCTCTCTTAATAGCCAATGTGTCACTTTGTTTCAATGATATGTGCCTCCACAAAGAAGATCAAACATTTTTAAATATATGCATGGGATCTAGTAAGTGGACAATCTTAAGTTGCTCCCAATATGGGAGCTCGTAAAATACTAATTTCCTTTTCATGATCCCAATGTCTATTTTCTCAACATAGGTGTCAAATAATTCGGGATCATTGAACATACATTCCCCATTTGAATAGAAAATTTCTGCAATTTCTTTCTCCTTCTCTTTGTCATATTCCCTAAGCCAGTGAGCCGATATCATTATTTTAGGCCATTAGGTTCTCTCTAGTTTACCATTGAAAGCATACGTTTCTCTTTTCTAAGGGTGGTATTTTGGGAGGAATACCTTGGAGCAGTCATACACCAGCTTTCGTGGATGGTTGGACCACCTAGCCATCATAGAAGGTCCACAAAATTTACTTCCATGATACTCATTTGGTACAAGACCTGTGGTGTTATTGTATACATAACATGTTAGCGTTGAAGGTTAATACAGTTGCACTGAATTAACTATGCCAAAAAATGTTGTTACGAATATAAACAAATCAATCAACATGTTTACCGGAGAAAAATCCTAATCCTTGATAATCATGTGTTATGTATGCACATATTCCATACAACGTAAAAATCCTCTTTATTGGGATGGGTCTTGATACATCATATACGTGTATCTCTTCCCATAATTCATTCAATTCATCGATCAATGGTTGTAGGTAAACATTCATATTCTTCACTTGTCTTCTACTAGGGACTATAAGAGCCAACATAAGATGTTCATTCTTCACGGGAAACCATGGGGGGATATTGTTATTTATCACTACTACAAGCTAAACATAATAGTTGTTATTTTGGAGGGAATGATATTCCATCCATTGACTATTCTCAATCGAAAGCTCCATACTTCATCCTTGAATTTATCTAGCCATGTATCCTCTATATGCTTCATGGCTACTAAATCTAATGGGATTTGCATAACTCCTGGCTCAATTATGTACGAGGCATGACATCCCTGCAACATAACTAATTATTTTCAATGAAAGAGCATCTGGATCCTTAGGATTATAGGCATGTGCCTCAATATCTTATGAGGAGGATCACTGTGTGCTTTACCCTTGTTTCTTGATTTATGGTACCTGTCATGCCCACATTTTGGACATATCTCTTTGTTTTCATATTCACCTTTATATAGAATACAATTATTAGAACGTGCATGATGTGATATGTATCCAACGCCCAACATTTTCAACATTGGATTTGCTTCTTTGCAGTGGCCGAGCAAGACATTATCACTCAAAATTACCTTATCTTTGAATAGCCTGCAGTTAGTAGGAAATAGAAATGTACAATGACATTTAACGTTCATAAAATCAACCATTTTCAATGTTGATTGTGTGACAATATTCCTCAAAATATAAGGGACTTGATAATCAGTTACCTCAAAAGTGTCGAGAAACATGTGTTTGACGTGTAATACATTGCTTTCAAGTTATATAGTAACATTGTTGTCCTAATCTGTAGGTAGACTTTGATTGTCCAGGTCCGAAGAGAGGGGTGGTGGAAGCATATTTAAGGCTTTCGAAGAAGGTATGAATGATATGAGCATCACCAACCTGGAATACATCTAACAACACAATTGCCTTCATGGCACCCGTATCTCGTAAGAAGTCATCCATACCAACCTCTATTTCATTGCCTCCATTGCCAACATGTGAAGAACTACTGTTACTATAGGGATTCCTAATTGGTGAGTCTGGATGTAATGGGAATTTAATATCTAGTTGATTCAACCATGCTTGGTATGCTTCCTCTTCGATTTGTTCTCTTTTTGCAGCCTTTTCTTGATTTGACATTGTAGTGGGGTGCAACGAAAGATTGTAGACATGTCGCTCATCATCAAAATACTGATTTCAAAAATTCTAAACATTACACCGATAATATTAGTAAGCACAATGCAATTGGTTTGTTCAAATATTATACCAAACAAGTATTGTAGAAGCATGGGATTTTTTTGCAATTAAATGTCCAACTGCAAGCAATTTATAAAACAAAAGTTCAAATTGAGCAATACATTTACATTAATCCCATTGAAAACAATAAAATACAATTAATCAATGATTTTTGTCTTACTCCCCAAGGGGACATCTAAAGCTAGTCCCAATGCAAAGCGCATTTGATGAGCGGTTGGTGGTCTATGACAATTATAGTTTATCAACAACTCATCACTAGGAGATAAGATGCGTATTGCATGTACAACAAAAAATCTAGATGCTTTCCTTTTAATAAAGAACTCCTGGTCATTGGAGTGTTCTTAAAATGAACAATTTGCTGAAAATAAAGAGCACATAGAACTATTTATGAACCCTATTCCCATGTGTGCATGGACGACCATCGATATACAACAAGTTCTTCCTGTTAAAGTTTCCAGAACCATAACCATTCATGCGCATACTATACATGGAGATTCTATGTTTGTATTTAACAATATTCAAGTAATTACAACAACAATAAATAGGATTGCAAAATGACATAAGTGCTACTGACTATTTGGGAGGAACAAGTACACGTGAACAGATAAACAACTCAAGATTTGTAGCATCTATATTAGACTTGGAAATCATAAAGTTATTACCACAAAAGAGAATTCAGTTCCAACATCGGGAACATGAAGAGAAGACGTCCAAGAGCCATACAAAGTGCGGTTGTAACAAGTTTGGTATTTACTTTGCAAATGCATGTGAAGAGAGAAGTCATCGCTACCCTCCAACAATTGGACCAACTTGGGAGTGTACTTGGAAATTTTTTCTCTCAACTCATAAAATTTTTTGGATCTCCTAGTAGAGATGTTTTGGGTGGTATTGATAACATACTTTGGTTCACCAGAATCTTCAGTAGACTAAACAAAAGAAGAGGGGTTGGTCAATTTAAGACAAATAATTGTTGTTTTCGCTTCCAACTTTTCAAAAAATGAACATAGGGAAGTGTTCGTACGTGTCTTTTCTATATCACCTATTGGATTTTTTACTGCATTAGAAGGTATTAGACCATCAACATTGGGTATTCCATCATTAGTATAATGGGTGTGTGACATGCCGATGGTTCTCCTTCAATACTTGACATTTTGAATACACACACATTGCTGGGGATTCATAAAAGAGATCCATCTCACGACAAATTATTGTCAATGACCCAGGATTGTGGCTGGAAGATGGCATGTTACAATTGGTGGGGTAAAGCACCTATCCATTCTCAGCTACCAACTGCTTTCAGTTTCTTGCTCCTGATAAGAACTTGTGATGTTTTTCAATTGGTGGAATATTTTGTGCATTTGAACTCAATACTGAATCAGGATCTTACCAAATTGAATACATTTTTATTTAGATTCAGATGGATAAATAACATAAATTCAATTAGATAATCAAAATATAAATAAAATCTGAACTTACTAGAGATAGGAGAATTCGATGAACTTTGAACAATATGGAAGGAGTTGGAAATTGAAGAATTGGCCATTTGATATTATAACCTTTTCTCCTTGCATTTTATCCAAGTCAACAATCAATATGTTTCTACAGTCCTAAAATAAGTTTTGAGAACCATAACACAATATAGCTTTCAATATAGTTTTGAAAACCATTTTTTAAGAATAAGGTGAGTTTAAGCAGCGTATGTATACTATGAAGTATTGCAATTTATGTGTTTGAATTCTAAAAGAACATTTGGGATGACTATATCATTTTAAGTTCAAACATGCATTCATAGGGATTTTTTGTTACACCGGTGCGCCTTAAAAATACAGATGCACCGGTGTGTCCTGAGTAACTAAGCGCACTGGTGCGACTAAAACTGTAAGATGAAAATTCTTACATGTTGGATATTTATATATATTTATTATTTTATATTTCTATGATCATTCACAATGGATAAATTACATTGAATATATATGCATGAATGAGAAAGTTTGGCATCTCTTCGAGGTGGCCAATAACCCTTAACCTAATACTAGTAATAATTAATAAGCTAATAATTAATAATAGTAATAACCAATTATGTTTATTACAAGTTATCCTGCCTTGAAAAGATTCATCCACAAATATTGGATTCTTCTTAATGAACTGCAGCATCAGAGAAGCTTCCAAGCTTGATGACAAACAACCCTTATTTAGTTATTTGTTTCGGATAACAGTACCACGATTTAGTAGTTGTTGAAACATTCGGTCACGTTTCCATTCAAATATATTCATACATATGATTCTGTAGATGAAAACATAATGATTATAAGGGGTATTCTTATGAGCTTCCAATATAATGCTTTCATGAAGGACTTGTATTAACAACCTGATCTCCGATATTTTTACATGCTTTGGTATGACATTGATTCCTATCTGACATATGGTTTCTTTAGTGTTGAGCAGTGAATCTTCTAACATGGTTGGATCTTCCATTACATTTGTTATGGTATTCTTATCTATAGTGGAAACTACTAAAAAATTACTTAATTCAATCTGATTAGTTAAGGTGTCTTCATTTGTAGTTTCGTCGTCTACTTTTAAATTTGAAGCATCCTTTAATGTTTTTGTTTCATTAATTTGGGTTTGATTGAGTTTTTTCAAATGAGTTATTTCAGGTTGTCTTCATCCGACGAACTTGTTTCCAGTTGTTCCTTGGGAATAGTTTTCTCTTGAGATTCTCGGACATCTTGAGTTGCAACAAATTCTAGAACGTTTATCTTTTTGTGTGTCGAAGAGTGTTGTGGGTTCTCTTCTTCTACATTATCATGATTAGGACCATCTTCAATGATTTTATTATCATAATTGTATCCTTATACAACTTCAATTCTTTCATAACTATCATTGACACCATCTTCGTATTCATCAGTATTTGGTGCTTCATTATTACAATCTATGAGATCGTCATCTTCTTTACAATTGATATTGGCATCATGATTGTCATCTGATGCATCTATTTCTTTGTCATTGTTATTCTCAAATAATTTTTCTTCATGTTCATTTTGATCTTCTATACTCTGGATTTTATCCTCGTCCTCTACATCTTCTGTCTCATCATCCTTGTTATCATCTTCTTTATCATGTCCTTGGCTTTAGTTTGGGTTCCAAGAAGGGCTTCCAATTTGACTTTGTTCTGGAGTTTCACGAGCCATTTTTATTGGTTTTATGGTTGTGTAGACTAGACCATTCATGAGATTCATTTTTTTCCTTGAATGAAGCTGCAACGAATTTCTGGAACTTGTTCATATTTACGATATGGCATCGCATTTTGAGTCTCGTATTTGGAACATCAGTTCTTATCTTTTCATGTGTCTGATGGCCTAGATCTTTTGTGCGGAGGAATATAAGGAGTCGGTGTGAGTGAATTTTGTTTTTCTTCTGTCGTAGGTGCAATAGTAGTTTCCTGCTCTTCCTTACTTGAAAATTCAGGGGTCCTAACCACTTGTTCTATCGTAGGTGCAGTAGCAGTTTCCTGCTTTTCTTTACTTGAGAATTCAGGGGTCTTAATTGCTTCTTCTGTCGTAGGTGCAATAGTAGTTTCTTGCTCTGCTTCCTTCCTCTTAGATATTTTTTATTTTATTTGTAATAGTATTGTTTTCAATTCTGTATATATTTCCTTTTCTTCAAGTTGGCTTCTTTCTATTTCTTCGATTCTAAATTCTTCAATCTCTCCTTTTAACTGATTTTTTTATTTCTTGAGTTCTTTAAGCTCTTTTAAAAAATACATTAATGCCTACATCGAAGTCCATTTGGTATTATACAAAATCTTCAAAAATGATGAAGATTTTTTTTTTAAATTAACTATTGAAGAAATAATCCAATAATAATAATAATAATATTTGTAATATTTATATTTTTTAATATGGTAGGGGAATTAGGGGTTTTAAATATTATAGTAATAATAATTATTAATAATAATTCTACTACAATATATTTTTGGTTGGGATTGGGTGAAATTATGGTTTTTGAACTTAAGGGATGGTGGATGGGAGTGTGAAGATGAGTAAGAATGGAATCCTCACGTGGAGATGGGAGATAAAAAACTGTGGGTTGGTATTATACTTTTTTTATTCTCTTTTTTTACTTTCTTTACTTTCTTTTACTTTTTTTTTTAAAACTTTCTTTCCTTGAAAATAGCCACCAGCTAGGGAACAATGAGGCCACAAGCCTAAATTTGATTTTCTACTAAGTATTTTTTTCCAAATAACTTTTTTTTCTGAGATATCATGCCCCCGACAAAAATAAAAATTGGGCCACAAGCCACCACGAGCAAAATAAACCATGGTTAACAAATGCTTTGATACGACTTGTAAGATGAAAAGTCTTACATGTTGGATATTTATATATATTTATTATTTTATATTTCGATGATCATTCACAATGGAGAAATTACATTGAATATATATGCATGAATGCGAAAGGTTGGCATCTCTTTGACGTGGCCAATAACCCTTAACTTAATACTAGTAATAATTAATAATAGTAATGACCAATTAGGTTTCTTACAAAAACACTTTCGCACCGTCTTGAAACATCTGCAAAAGAAAATATCCGCTATATTTGATAGAAAATATTAAATTATGCATTTTTCAATATTATTAACAACGATGTGCTAAATATTTATATGTGCATTGGTACAACCATATTTTTCATACACATCGGTGAATGATTTTTTTAAAAATTTCTCTATTGCATGCCAATACGGTGCATTATAAAAAATATACTGCACCGATGCATGCATATCTTACTGATGTACTGATTTTACGGAAAAGGTTAAACAATAGTATAGGGAATGATGCATTGTCTATTATGTTGCACTGGTGCACCTATCTATACAAGCACATTGATGTGCATAAAATCAAATATAAAAAATGCACAATTTTTTTTCCCCATGAACTGAAAAAGAAGCAAAAATTTCTTTTCAAAAAACTAAATTCATAAAGTGTTTAAAAAAAACGTAATCACTATTTCATTGCTTTGTCGAAATTTCGAGGGGAGAGTTTTGCAAGAGAGACTTACTGGGGAGGATTTTGGAGCAAACAGAATATTATGAAGATTGAAATTTGTAAGGTATGGTGAATTGGCACACAAAACCCTGCATAGTAGAAATTTCAAGAATGCAAATTATTACTATTGATCTCAATGCATGATTTATTTATTTTCCTATTAAGATTTAAAATAAATTCAAAACAAAGAAAATAGTTCATAGTTATCTTCAACGTTGGAACCATTGATTTCTTGTTGCTTCCTTTTGTTTTACGTGGCTGCAAAATTTCACATTAGGGTTTAACTCCCCTATTATTTCATAATTCAGATTTTTCTTTTTAGGATTTTTTTTTGTACTAGGGGAATTGGCAACTGGGTGGTGCACGTACTTGTGTTACATGGGGTTGATTCCCATCCGCTACCACTTTACCCCTAGGTGCACCCACACATCCCGCAAACATGGGGCACGGGTAATTCAGGGTGTTTTGAATTCATGACCTCTATGTACATAATGCCCTCTCATTTCACTTCATTTGATAGTCAAGCTACACCCCCGCGAGGCTCTTTTTAGGAATTTTAGATTTAATAGGTTTGTGGTTTTATATACAAGTCGTTGGGTGCAATGGGACCACTTATTGTGTTGGATCCAAAAACTTGTGATTGTTAGTTTTTTTTCTAAAAAATGCTTTCACAGTTTTTAGTGCGGTCATTTTCGTATAACGCACCGGTGCGCTTGGAATAAAAGTGCACCTCTTAAATTTAATTTATTTTCATTAATAGTGCGTTCAACTATGATGCACCAGTGTGTACACGATGTAAACACATAGTGGTGTTTGTATTCTTAAAGCGCACCGATATGCACGACTACTTTTTTAGATGGAAGTTATGTAATTTATTTGTATAATATATTTTATAGCTTCTCTATTTAATGGTCCAGGTTGTTTATAGATAGAAAATGTGTGATGAGAGTTCAAGGACCAATAATTCTAATCATCATGACAGAAGCACATCCAAAAATGCGAAAGAGGCAAATTCTTTGTAATTTATGTATTAAATTAATATGTTTGAATTATATGTAAGTTTAACTAATATGTATTGGTTAATGTGTGTCATGGACAGCCAAAAAATGAGTAAGCTCGATAATATTATTTTCAATATAAGTGCAGACAAGTGTAAAACCTTGATGGAAAAGTTGTAGAGGGATGGATCAGGTGAATAAAAAAGTAATCAATATGAATTTATTCTTGAATTTTCAGTAATATAGTACTTAAGAATATTCACTAACATGTTTCAAACAATCTATTTCACATATGTTGAATGTTCTGTAGGGACTGACAACAACAGAAGGGAATGTCATCATAAGAAAAAACAAATTATGGAAGAAGTAAATGATGATGAGTTGGTCCTTAGCTCATATAGAGTGGTGTTGAAAGTTAATGAAAGGGGGGAATTTTTTTATAGAACTATGAGGGATATAGTGGAAAGAACGTATAGATGTACTTAATTTTCACTTACAATACATAAATCAATCTAATGATTCCAAGAATCATGTTATATCTAAACTATAGGAGGCCTTTCTAGAGCAATGGTCAATGGGACCTGTCAGAATTGCAATAGCAAAAACATACAACAACAAAAAAGAATCATTCAAAAGGTAATGTTCCTAAACATGTTTTTATAGAATATGTATATACTACTACAAATAATTCTTTTATTAATATTAATTTTTCTATATTTACTTTTCATATTAGTATAAAAATAGTTTAATGTCATTTTAAAATTTTAGGAATATTATGAAAATCCCAAAGGATGAACAAGGTGATATCTGAAATATGCCAATAGGGATGTCCAAAAAGGTGTACACGGAGATGGTCAAGGAAATGAACATAATTGCATCGCAGGAGGAGGCATCTCAACAACAACATGCTTCAAATGTATGAAATCATTAAATTTTCTATTATGTACATATAATCACTTAATTTAGCATTAAATATTAATTTTCAATTGTTTTGTTACAGAAAATAAAACAAAATGGAACCCATTCAACACATAAGACATGATGACAAGGGAAAAAGGGTTGATAGCAAATTTTGTGAGTAATTGTGATTTCCTTCTAACAACTTAAGATTTCATATTGGTTGTAATCTTTATATTTTAATTTTTTTACACTAGCCATCATTGTATGTCTTCAAACACGTGTTAAGATACAAAGAAGAGCCATTGGAAGAATTGATTGACATTGGGTAAGTATGGGTTTTGAGTATATGTTGGTGTATCAAAAATTAATATTGGAATTTGTAAATATCTATGTTGTTTTACTTCTTTCATTTTATAATTAATGGAACAATAAAAATACTTTATATTAAAACTTTGATTTGTTATGGGGTATAAAACTTGAAAGAAACAAATTATAAAGTGGAGCCAACAAAAGAGTCATTGAGAGAAGGCATGAGATTTGGTTTTGAAAGAATGTGTATCATTCAAGACTCAGTTCTTTCTATGGTACACTTTTTAATTTACATTCATGTACATTATCTAATTTAGTTTTCATTATTTCCACCAATGTATATACACTCATTACACTTTATTTTTATGTTTGTAGATGGAAGTTGAAGATGAGGAACACAATCGAGGAAATCAACAAAACATTCTGCCATATAACCCAAGTCATGCAAGTAGCTCGAGCATTGACAACAGTTCCAACGAAGAATGATGATCAATATATTTGGATGTTAATGCAAGCTATTGTATATTTTGAAATAATTGTCTGTGAAAACCAGACATTTTGTATAATGTTTTGGACGTAGTGTCCCAATTGAAAGACAACAGGTTACCAATAAGTGTAACAATTGCATATTGACATTTTTATTATTGCGGACCTTTAGATACTTGTCCCATTTTGTATGACAAAGGGCCTCTTATTCATATATAATAAAATAAATTTTCTTATTCTATTGCATTGTCCAATGTCGTTGTGAAATGTTACATCGTTGATTAAATATATGGATGAATAAATGTTACAATAGATGCAAAGACCGATGATATAATAAATTAATACAAACATTATATCCAAACTCAATAATTAAAATTAAAATTATAGGAATACTATTATAAAAAATATTTCAATTTCTGAAGAATAATGGAATTAAAAAAATAAAAATAAAATATAGATATTCTAGTGCGATGTCACTGGTTATTGTTCACCAAACATAAAATGATTATCGGTGCCTTTGATAGTTTTAAATGCATCGACGTGTTTCAGTAAATGTAGCACCGATGCATTCAAAACCAATGTGCACCAGTGCAATAAACTACTCGCTGCATGCCCTAGTGCATTTTTTCTTATTATGCCCTGGTGCTTTCTATATAAACACATTGATGCGCCAACATATTTTAACCGCACCGCTGAATGTAAAAAATGCAACGAATTCCATCCTCCCAGTCAACTACATTAGTGCTTTTTACTTCCCTTATAACACTAGTGCATATAAGAGTTCATAAGCACTGGTGCTATACTTATTATAAAGCATCGGTGCATACAATGTTATAGAACACTGGTTCCGTGGAAATTTAGATATGCACTAGTGCTTGTTTGTATTTAAATGCATCAATGAGCTTATATCAATAAAGCACACTGATGAAAAAACCTCTGCTAAAGCTTCCTACCGCTAATAATTTTTAGTTGAAATAAATTTCCGTAAAATCCTCCACCAAAACATCTGATACCATTGGTAGAGGTTGTAGCAGAGTTTTTTTTGATAATTTTGGCCAATCTTGTAACACTAAACAACTCCGCTACAGGCTCTTTTCCTTGCAATATCTCAAGCTCAAGAAGTTTCTTCCTTTCTTCTCTAACTTTTTCCCATTTCATTCTATCATAGGTATAAAATTATGCCCACTTCTCCCTTAGAGTTTTGATTTTCAATTCATGCTCTACAAGGGGTATTAGCCCTCTTCCATAGGATTTAGTAGCATGTTTCCACCCATTCAGTTGTGCTTTTAAATGCTGCATTTATACGAAGTTGACTAGCTCAATTTATTCTCTCTAGACTTCATGATAGATCAAACACTGAGTTCTGTATAAAAAGTGTTGATAATATTATTTTCCATTTCTACAACAACTTCATCATCAGATTTGTCACTCTTTCCCATATCAATATTGGTTTCAGAAATGACCATACAATGTCACAAAGAATTTCAGTAACTACTTCAATATGATCAACCATACCCTTATCCTCTATAGCACCCCGTGAATTTGTCTCTTCCACATCAATAGGTTGTTTTATTTTATCAGAAAAAATATTGATTTTTATACCATTACCTGGAACCCAATATAGATCTTGTACGAAGAAGTCCCAAGCTGCTTTACACAATGTCCAAGCCGAGGAGCCTTTGGAGGTGGGATTTCTATCGAGGCATCTTAGGTTGTTGCTGTTGAGATATTTTTTCCTTAGCAATTGACTAACTTGGTTTTGTTTTTTATGCAGAATTTGCCAAAGACTTTTGGCGCCCATTGCTAAGTTTTCTTGAAGTGGATCTCGAATTTGTAGGCCACCCAAAAAATTTGATTGCTTGGTAGTGCTCCAACTTACTAAGTGAATTTTGTTCTTGTTGTTTTTACCTCCAGACCACAAGAATTCTCTCATTAATTTGGTGATTTGATAAGAGAATCCTTTGGGAGCCAGCAAGATGGAGGATTGATAAATTGGTAGGGCTGATAGAACAACTTTTACTAATATCATTTTGCCGGCTTTGTTGAGCCAGTGACCTCCCGAATTTCTTATTTTAGACTTGATTTTGCTAATGGTTTCATCCCACATTTCGGACTTTGAGTGTCCTTGAGAGATTGGGAGGCCCAAGTAGATAAATTTATCCCAACGCTTGTGGACTTTAATTCCCATAATGGTGCCAATATTTGTTGCAGAAGCATTATTCAAGTTCCAGCCATAGACAACGCTTTTGTGAAGGTTAATCTTGCCTCCAGAGGCGTTGCAATACTAGGTTAGATTTTGCTTGAAATTTCAAGCAATGATGGAGGAGGCTCCTCATAGTAAGAGAGAATCGTCAGCAAAAATGGTATGATTGAGAGGCATGGAATCCAAGGCGAGGTTGAGGCCAGGTAGGGAGCCAATGTTGAGATCAAAATTAAGTTTATGACTGAGTGAGTTGGCCATGAGAATGTAGAGAAAGGAGGATAACGGGCATTCTTACCAGATTCCGCGAGTGTTTTGAAAGAAATTGGTGGGGCGACCGTTGACCAATGGGGCAATCCAAGGTCCTTTTATGCAGGCTGAGATCCATCTAATAAAGGTTTCATCAAATCCAAATTTTTTCATAACTTTGAGAAGGAATGAATATTTGACCCGGTCGAATGCATTGGCCATGTCAAGTTTGATTAACATGCCTTTTTATTTGCACTTCTTGCTCGAATGGATAGCTTCTTGCACGAGGATGATGTTTTCGAGGATTTTTCTTCCTTCCAGAAATCCTCCTTGATTGTCAGAGATGAGTTTGTTGAGTATGGGCTTCATTCTGTTAGCAAGCATCTTGGAGATTATTTTGTATGATGTGTTGCATAAGGAGATGGGACGTAATCTGTTGAAGGAGCTGGGGTTCATCTCCTTAGGAATAAGCGCAAGGAATGTGGAGTTGGTACATCCACCAATCTTTGCTTTTGAATGGAAACTCTTGATCATTCTCATGTAATCGATTTTGATATAATGCCAACAAGCCTTGTAGAAGTGAATTGAAAAACCGTTAGGATCGGGCACCTTGTCAGGGTCGAATGACTGAATAGTGTGAATGATTTCTTGCTCGGTGAAAGGATTGAGCAAAGCATCGTTGTTCTCCTGTGTGATGATGTTGGGTATATGCTCGAGGAGGATTTCTCTCCATTGTGCTCATCACAGTCATTCTCTGTGTATAAATCAATAAAGTGATCATGTGCAATGATTTTTATGTTTTTGTATCCTTTGACAGTTGAGCCATCATTAGTTTTGATTTCAGAGATGAAATTCATTTGTTGTCTGACTTTTGTTTGCTTATGGAAGTAGGACGTGTTTCTATCCCCGGCTTTGAGCCAAGTACTCCGGGATTTGAGTCTCCAGAAGTCTTTTTCATTTTGGAACGCTTGGTATTCTTTAATCTGTTGCTTGACTTCTTGTTGAAGTGTGGTGCTGTCCATTGGGCGTTCATCTTGTAGGAATTGGGTATTTTCAAGATCATCGATTGCCTTTTTCCTAAAATTCGAAGGTGGCGGGCAGTTGGACTTGGCCCATGCTTTGAGAGCTTTTTTGTTGTATTGAGATTCTGTTCCCAAACGAAACTCGGGGAGCCAGAGACAGAAACCTTCCAAGATTTATCCAATATCTCCTAGAAACTAGCGTGGTTCAGCCATTGGGGACTGAATTGGAAGGGAATCAGACCAAGATTTTCGCTTTCTTGGAAGTGGAGCTGAATAGGCTTGTGATCTAAAGCCAGATTTGCCATTATTTTTGAAGTGATGGTTTGTCTGTCTGCCAAGAGGCTGCTTTGTACGAGGAACCTGTCAAGCCGAGCCATTATATTTCCTTTTCCTAGGCGCTTGTTGGACCAGGTGTAAATCCCTCTCTTGGGTTTAATATCAAGTAGATCCCATTTTTGGATAAGGGCTTCTACTTGAGTTCTGAATAGATCCTTCCCAATGATGCCTCCTTTCTTTTCAACTGTGGATAGAGTGAGATTCAAGTCTTCAACTAAAATTAGATTTTGTGGGACATACGCATCAAGGAAATCTTCGAGGAGGTTCCAGCAATCCTTCTTTTCGGAGTAAATATTGGGTACATACATGTTGAATGTTGGAATATTTTATATTCCTTGGAAGGTAATAATGTCTTTGTATTATGTCGGAAGATATCCACAATATATGTAAAAGAGTAATACATTTATCTCATATTCATTATGGTAAAATATACTCTTGATATTCATTATTATATAAATAGATGTTATTGTGGAGAATTATATTATCCCACATGTAATATGTGAGAGTAATTCCTCCTCATCTTTTAGTATATAATAGAGTCAAGGGATAGTCACATCGCTCATCATGATCTATAATTTCACAAGTATTGCTATATTGTATTTGGGGTTATTGGCATTGTTCTCTGTAAGCTTGGAGAAGATATTTTGGAGATAATAGAAGATTACCTTCCAGTGGATGTACCCCAAATGGGTGAACCATGTATATATGGTGTACTCTTTTCTCTTGTTCTCTTTCTGTTCTTATTTACTATGATATGTTATTGTTTGCATAGATAGGTAAGCTAGTTTAGTTAGATCCATATCTCTGACATGGTATTAGAGCTTGTTGCTATGATCTAACACCTTCTATTGCTTTCAAACAATAGTTTATCATTTGGGCATTGATTATTTCTTGTAGATTTGCTTTATATCTGGTAGCCATTAGGCTTCTCTTCAGATCTAGGCATATTTCTGCAGTTTTTTTATTTCTAACCCTAACCTTGTTGTGTAGATTTTTGCAGAAATTTTTCAAGGGTTTCTTAATGTTGTTTTTGTAGAGCTATATGATTTTCTGATTCTCCTCAAGGGGATCTATCTTTCGGTTGTCAAAACGACAATTTTTGTCCAAGTTTGGTAGACTTTGTGTAGGTTTTTGTCTTCGAAAGATTCGACACTGTTTTCGGCCTCACAACTCAGTCAATTTTTATCGTATTTTTTATTATAACCTATTTTTGGAATTGGAAAAACTATTCTGGATCCACCAACGCGGACATAACAAAATTCTGGGCCTTCCGGTTTCCAAAACGAAAACTTTCGTCCAAGTTTGGTAGACTTTGTGCAGGTTTCTGTCTTCGGCAGATTCAACACTGTTTTCAGCCTCATAATGCGGTCAATTTTTATTGGAATTTTTATTATAACCTATTTTTGGAACTGGAAAAGCTGTTCTGGATCCACTATCGCGGACATAATAGACTTCTGGGTCTTCCGGTTGCCAAAACGACAACTTTCGACATTGTTTTCAGCCTCATAACTCGGTCAATTTTTGTCATAATTTTTATTATAACTTATTTTTTGGAACTGGAAAAGCTATTCTAGATCCACCTATGTGGACATAACAGAATTCTGGGCAAGTTTGGGCACTCAATCAAAGTGTTGTAAGCAAAAGTTTCTCTTTCCTTTACGGTTCTGTTTTCTAACTATTTTTTTTGCAGATTTAGATTAGTACGGTAACATTTTTTTTCTTTCCAGTTCTATGTTATTCATTGTCTTTCTCTTGTCATTTCTAGCATTTGGGTTTCTAGTCAAAATTTCTATCATTATGACTTCAGAATCTGTCGAAGACTATCTTGCATTGGGTTTCTGGAACTTGTTGGTCCTAACTATCTTGCATGGAAGAGAAAAATGATTGATGTTCTCAGGAGTAAGAATCTATGGAGGATTGTTAATGGTGAACACACGAAACCTTTTGATGCTCAATATTTGGCTATATGGGAAGATAAATGTGATCAAGCAAGAGGGCTCATTGGTCAAACAGTTGCAGATAGTCTTCAGGTAAGTATAGAGGCAGAAGACAACCCCGTTGAGGTATGGAAAATTCTTGCTTCCTTATTTGATAATTCTGATGAAGTTTCTGCTTATTACCTTGAAAAGAAGATTTATGAACTAGATCCTACTAACTTTGATAGAGTAGAATTATATATTGCTGAAGTGAAAACTTTAAATGAAAAATTAAATAATTGTGGTAAAGATTACAAGAAAACAAACATTGCTCTTATAATTCTTGTAGAACAAAAATTGCCATCTTGTTTTGATATGTTCATTCAAGCTAGGAATAGAGCTCTTGAATTGTCTTCAAATACCACGAAACCTACTTTTGATGATTTTTGTAAATGATTGATTAATGAGCAATAAAGGTTAATTGTTTCAGGACAACTAACACCTAATAAGGCTCTTATGGCACATAATAAGACTCCTAATAAAAGTTTTAATAATGTTAAATGTTCTAATTCACACACTTCAAATCCTACTAATAACTCTAGTAATGCTTCTAATGCACATCATGGCAATAGTAAGAAGAAGAAAGTGTATTATCCTTGTAAGCATTGTGGTAAAACTAATCATCCTGAAAAGATTTGCTCATTAAATTGAAACGTTTAAATGCTAAAGCTAAAAAGAATGGTTTTGATGAATCACAAGTAGCTTTGTGTGATTCTGTTGTTTCTTCTAGTAATTCTTCTTCTAATGTGGAATGGATAATGGATTCTGGTGCTTCTAAACATATGACTAGTAATGTTTCTTTATTTTTATCTTATGACAATAATGAAAACACATCTTAGAAAGTATTTATAGGTGATGGTAAACAACTTTCTGTAATTGGTTTTGGTAATGTTAAAGTTGCTAATGGTCAATTGGAAGATGTTTTTCATGTTGAAAATATGTCTATCAATTTGCTTTCTATTTATCGTGCACATAAAAAAGGATTCAAATTTTAAGCTTGGCCTGATAAGTATGTTCTTAAAGATATCAATCAAAATTTCAAAGTAGTTTCTTCTGGTCCTATTGATCATACCGTTGGTTTATGTAAATTTGCTGGTTTTAATTCAACTAAAAGACAACCTTTTTATTCCTATGTTGCTCATGCTGATGAACTAAGTAAATTATGCCACGAAAGATTAGGTCATTTGAATTATGGTAAAATGCAAATGTTAACTAAAATGGTACTTGGCTTGCCTAATGTTTTGTCTACTAATGGTGTTTGTGAAGGTTGTGTTCTTGGTAAACATCATAGAGAAATGTTTGATAAAGGTAAAGCTTGGCGTGCTAAAGAATCTTTGCAATTAATTCATAGTGACATTTGTGGTCCTCTTGAAGTTCCTTCTATCTCCAATGCAGTTTATTTTCTTACTTTTATTGATGACTTTAGTAGAAAATCATGGGTTTGTTTTTTGAAACATAAAAGTGAAACTTTTTTCTAAATTTCAAGTATTTAAATCCTTGGTTGAAAACGAATCTGGTAAAAAGATTAAGATTTTAAGAACTGATAATGGGGGGGAATTCATTAAGAAATAATTTGAAGTATTTTTATCTAAGCATGGAATTCAACATCAAAAGACTATTCCTTACACACCTCGACAAAATGGTGTTGCTGAAAGGAAAAACATAACTTTAGTTGAAATGGCTAGATGTATGCTTTATTCTGCTTTATTCTAAAGGATTATATAAGAAATTTTGGGCCGAAGCCATAAGTTGTGCTAACTTTATTTTAAATAGAATTCCTACAAAATCTATTAGGCATGTTATCCCCGAGGAAAAATGGAATGGTAGAAAACCGGATATTAGTAACTTTAAAGTGTTTGGTTGTGAATGTTGGGCTCATATTTCTGATGAAAAACGGAAAAAGTTAGAACCCAAGTCTCACAAGTGTATATTCATTGGTTATTCTGAGGATTCTAAGGCTTATAGGTTGTTCAATCCTTCTAATCAAAGTGTCATCATTAGAAGAGATGTTCAATTTATTGAAGTCTCTCCACCACCTAAGTCTGTTGAACCTCATGTTACTCTGAATATTCCCTTATCACCTGTTACTCCTATCTCGATTACTCCTTCCAGTTCTGTCACTGATATTAGTTCACCTTCTTCTTCTTCTTCAAGTATTCCACTTGAATGTCTTGAAGCTCCTGAAGTGACTCCTGTCCCTTCTAACCTTCCTGTTTGGGCCCGGACAACACTTGAATCTGCAGGAAGTGATATCAGAATCCCTTCTGATACTTGTAGACTAGATCTAACTTTTCTCTTGTGACCAAAGTTTTGGCCACAGATGATCCTACCTCTTATGCTCAAGCTAAGGGTAAACCTCATTGGGAACAATCTATGTCTGCTGATTATGATTCTCTTATGAAGAACAAGACTTCGTCTCTTGTTCCTCTTCCTTCGGGAAATAATTTAGTTGGTTGTAAATGGGTTTATAAACCTAAATTTACTTTAGAAGGACAGATTGAAAAGTATAAAGCTAGATTAGTTGCAAAAGGTTTTAATCAACTTGAATGTATAGATTATAACGAAACTTTTGCTCCTGTTGCTGAAATGAATACAATAGGAACCATTTTATCTATTGCTTCATCTTATAAATGGGAAATACACCAAATGGATGTTAAAAGTGCCTTTTTAAATGGTGATATTAATGAAGATATTTATATGCAACAGCCTCCTGGTTTTATTAATGCTGAATCATTAAGTTTAGTATGTAAATTACACAAGTCTTTATATGGTCTTAAACAAGCACCTAGGGCTTGGTATGATAAAATTGATGCATATTTCTTGAATAATGGTTTTAAGCGTTATATATCTGACCCTAACCTGTATGTTAAGCATGTTGATGATAATATCATTGTTATTGTTTTATATGTGGATGATCTTATTATCACTGGCAACCAATCTGTTCTCATTCAAAGTATGAAAAGTGACATTCACAAGCAGTTTGAAATGACTCAATGGGCTTTTCTCCCAACCATTCTTAAGGGGGAGTGTTGGAATATTTTATATTCCTTGGAAGGTAATAATGTCTTTGTATTATGTCGGAAGAAATCCACAATCTTATGTAAAAGAGTAATACAATTATCCCATATTCATTATAGTAAAATATACTCTTGATATTCATTATTATATAAAGAGATGTTATTATGGAGAATTATATTATCCCACATGTAATATGTGAGAGTAATTCCTCCTCATATCTTAGTATATAATAGAGTCAAGGGATAATCACATCACTCATCATGATCTATACTTTCACAAGTATTGCTATATTGTATTTGGGGTTATTGGCATTACTCTCTCTAAGCTTGGAGGAGATATTCTGGAGATAATAGAAGACTACCTTCCCATGGACGTAGACCAATTGGGTGAACCACGTATATCTGGTGTACTCTTTCTCTTGTTATCTTTCTGTTATTATTTACTGTGATATGTTATTGTTTGCATAGATAGGTAAGCTAGTTTAGTTAGATCCATATCTCTGACATTTAAGAGTGCAATCTGCTTGTTGTTGTGGATGTGAATAAGCTTGGTGTAGATCCAATGCTGGGTGGCATAGGAACTGTGCAAATGGAAGATATCATAGGACCATAAGGTTGCTAGGACACCGGAGGCCCCTCTGGCACTTACCACAATTCCAGATTTTTTCTTCCATTTTTTGTTTCCAATGGAAAGAATGAACTTATCATCGAGTTTGGTCTCTTGGAGTAGAAGGATGTAAGGCATGTCAATTTTTGGAGATCTTTGACTGCTTCTATTTTGCTCGGACTGCCTAAACCTCTGCAATTGCAAGAGACCATCTTCATTATCTACTGTTGTGGGTGGTGGAGGTTCCTCCTCCCATTGAGTCTCCTATTTTCTTTCCTGCTATTCTGGCTTGGGTATTTCTGTTGAAAGCCATGTCGATAGTTGCTTGAGATCCTTGAGTTTTCTCGCGTTTTGCTTCTTCTTCTCTTAGTTCTTTGCTTGTTTTTCGTCCAAGCTTTTTAGATGATTTATCGAAGTGTTCTTCTGAGGAAGCAAGGGAGGCTGGTGGGATGGATTTTGTTGCATCAACATAGGAGATTTTGTTCCTCTTGGGGATCGGAGTGGTGTGCAGTTGAAGATCTTTCGGGTCTTCATAAGTTTGAGATGCTGGGTGGGTCTCCTGTTGCTCAGGAATCTCTCCTTCTTCTAGAGTTTCTGAGGCTTCTTGGATTTCTGGTATCTCAAGTGTTGATGTATATGTAACTTCGAAATGTATTTCATTTATGTATTTTATTTATATTTATTGTACCCTTATTAGAGATGTGTTATTCCTCTATAAGGAAGTGTCGTCATGTGGATTGACAAGTGTCGCAAGTGTGTGTACTTGCCGATGGGTTATTAGACCACCATGTGTGGGGTCGGCCCTGAAATATATATATTATAATGTGGATGTACCTAGATAGACAAGTTGGCCCCTTAAGGTCACTGGGAAAACAGGTTAGTATAAATAGAGATCAGGTGATCTCTATTTAGATCATTCGAAAAAGTATATCTCTCTCACTCAGAAAGTGGCGCACTAGTGAGGAGGAGGATCATCTGCTACTAGGAGACTATCTCAATGTATTTTGGTTGTACTTTGGTTGAGCCATTGCTCTCTCTATCTCTAAGGAAGTTGTGGGGTTTTTCACCTTAGGGTTTTCCCCACGGAAACTCTGTGTGTCCTGTCTCTCATGCTTTTGATTCTTGTGATGCTTTTCATGCTTATTGTGATTGTTATGCATTGATATACTGTACATGTTATTCTCTCAGTGAAGATCCTAGAGTATTGTGAATTAATGCTCAAAATTTAACATCAAGAACTTTGTATCTATTCTTGGTGTTGGTTTCTGTTTTCTTTTGATGAAAATATGCTCTCTTGGAGCTTTGGCCTTTTGATGAAGGTTTAGGTCCAGATCTAGTGTTTTTGTGTGGCTGTCCACTGCTCTTTCTCTCTTCCTGCCTTAGGATCTGTGGGCTTCTTCTTGCAATAGCATGCAAAGTGCCCGTATTCATGACAATACTTGCATTTGAAGCAGATTTGCTCGTAGTCTAGTTCTTGAATGTGAGTCCAATCTTCCACTTTGAGGTTTATTGCTTCAAGGAGTCCATGTTCTAGATCTACTTCAACGCAAATCCTTGTGCATGAATATTGGTATTTTCGATCTTCTCTGTCTATATATTTTTCGAGAGTATTCCCGATGGCTTCTAATGATTCTGAGTTCCAACAATGAAGGGGAAGATGCCGAAGTCTTACCCAGACCGAGACTACAGATGGAATATCTTGAGAAGGATTGAAGTTCGGATTCCATTTGTTTATATATAATCCTTGTGGCCCCATAAAATATGGTCCATTCCTGAATATTAGTTCGTGGTCCTACTTGTTCTTGAATACGAACGCGAAGAATTCTTTCCCTAGGAAGTAGGAGTTTACATCTTCTGAGATCAGGGGTCTCCAGTTCTTCTGCACCCAATTTTCAGTGGATTTCGGAGAGGGCCATAGACCTGTGAATTGGCCTATCAGTCCTTGATTCGAGAGATTGAGCGTTGTTCTCCAGGTTTGTTCAATCGACAATGCGATGGTGGGGATCTCATCAATTTTCTTCACGAATTTCTATTGTGAAGCAGAAAGGGGCTTTTTCCCCTGAGCGGCAACAAGTTTCAAAAAATCTGGCAGATCAGAGGGAAGGGGAGGGCCTCCAACCGAGGCCATAAGGATGGCTAAGGTGGAGAGAAGGAGACTGCTCAGTATGCACAGCTCATAACAATGGATGACTGCAAAATCAGGTGTTCAACCACGACCAGAGATCGTTAGCTGCACTACACATTCTGCACGTCGTGATGGCAGCAGGGCAATGGCGTTCGAGCTAACTCCAGATCTTCCTTGCTCGATGGAAGCGTGATCGATGGCTGCTCTCTACACGATCGAATTCTGCTTGAACATGACTTTCTGCATGATCGATGGCTTCTCTCTGCATCGCTCACGATAAATCACTCCCAACCAAACTATCTTAGATGTTAAGTTCTACTAAGTTGTGAAGATATCAATAGGTTGTTTTATTGATTCCATAGAAGTCTTTTGATTCTCTGCTTCCATAGAAATCATTTTTATGGCCTGGTCACCTTCATGCGAAGAAGAAGGTGACCATCTTATTTCATCAAGGGTCTGGATTAGTACATCCATACCTGTGTGGGATGTAGGGTGCTTCAAATTTCTTCGGGCAGAATCCAATTTCTGCCTCAACCTCATATTTTACTTATGTAGCTAAGAGTTTTGATTTAAAATATGTTGATAGGAAGGTTTAAGATGTAACTTACCAAGGATATGATGAACTTTCCTTGTTTCCCTAACTAGCCTTGGAGTTTGGATAGAAAATTTTTCTCGGCTATCCTATGGAAAATACTAGGGTGAACTTTTAGGAAATTCATCCTCATGCTCATAGGAGGGACCTTCATTTCCCATTACTGGTTCTTGTGGAGAAATAATAGATTTTCATATTGCTCATTCTCGTGGAGCAACAATATATTTTCCTATTGTTGGTTCTGGTAGAGTAGCAACAGGTTCTTTTGGAGTTTCTCCTAGTACAATTGCTTGTGGTTCTATTGTTGGTTCTTGTGGAGCAACATTAGAGATTTCTATCATTGGTTCTTGTGTAGCAACAACATGTTCTTTTGGAGTTTCTCTTTCTATAATTTCTTGTTGTTCTATTGGTATTTCTTATGGAGTCAATTGCAAACCTTTTTGTCACTAGTTATTGTGTAGTAGTAACAGGTTCTTTTGGAGTTTCTCCTTGTACAGTTGCTTATGGTTCTACTACCGATTCTTGTGGATAAACATAAAATTTTTATGTCACTAGTTCTAATGTAGTGGTAAAAAGTTCTTTTGTTTTTCTACTGTAGCGGGTTTTGCTACTGTAGCAGGTTTTGCAACAACTAACAACCTTGTTCTCTTCTTTCTAGAATATTATGGGAATGATGATTTCTTGGCGGTCTTTACCCTCAACCCTATTTCGAGGCTTGATGAAGCTTCTGAAATCTCTTAAACAATAGGGTAGGGAATACATACACCATCAAATTTAATGTTGGGGGCTCTGTAATCCATACCTCATCATCCTTCGAATATTATTCTGTGTTAATGTGGATTTCTTCCTTGACACTAAGGTGCATGGCTTCTATAGTAGCAGTGTGTGTTTCTATCGCATGTTCTACTGCTTGTTCTTTAAATGTCTCTTCTACACCTCCTGTTGTTGGTTCTTGTGGAGAAATAATATGCTCTTCTGGTGTGCTTCCTTCACCCTGTTCTTCTTGAAAATCAATGACTTCATCTTCCTCTACTAGTTCCTCTGCTTCTCTTTGTTGACTGATACAAGGCCATTGTAAAAACATTTCCCATGACCAATTAGACTGGGACAAAGCATCAACAATTAGGAGCTTGATCAAGAAATGATGTGATCAACTTGATTCATGGTTCATCGTATGCTTTACATTATGGGCCATAGACTACAGGGTCTTCAATAGATAGTATGGTATATTCAACAATTGTTGATACCTCATATGTGTTAAGAGTTTGAAATGATACTTGAATAGAAAACCGTGTCTCCCTTTACAGATAAGATATTTATGCACAAATTAAGCTACTTCCATCTAGGGTTGCGGTAGGGAAATTCACTTAACCCTTTTCCTACATTTTTTACTATTTCGCCCAGGTTATAAGAGTCAATTCTTGCTTGTGGAAGCACCACCTTTTGCATAAACCATTTTCTCATGTCCATGGTAGACTAGTTACATGGGCTATGGTAGCCTTGACAAATTTAATTCAAATATTTCTTACAATGGATGTGGATAACCATAAGTTCTATGAAAATTCCATGACACAAGCAATATCAAAACAACTTAAACATTCAAAATATACAAACCATCCCACCTCCTAAAATATTTTGAGCACTTTCTAGATACTTCTGAGCTATTCCAAGGTTACAAGATCATAACACATAGAAGAGATTCCCATATCTATGAGTTTGGTAATGATGGCTATCTGAGTTGCAACAATTGGCATGGAATAATGTTGATATGCATGATCTATAGCGCCTATGAAGTAATGTAGGGAGAGACAATGATGGCTAAGGAGAAATGATGAGAGCTTGTACTGCAAGTCTTTTTGAAATTTGGGCGGTGAATGGATAATGGAGAGGTGGAGTTAATGTAGAGTACGATGATCCAGGTGATGAATTGGGAAACCACAGAGTTGAAAATGTGGTGATGTAGGAGTAAGGATGATGTTTAAATCGGTAATAATTTGGCGATCACCGATCCTCCCCCAATTGAATTCACTCGCTATCCTTAGCATGGGAGATGGGTAAAGACAAAGGAGAAAAGGGAATAAAACTAATTTATACATTTAATGGAAGCTGAAAGCATAAGAAATATTTCATACATGTGTAGCATGTGCAAGATCCAACCTAAGCAATGAGTATGATGATAGGAACCATCAATATTTGTTGAAAATGATGAACGTGCATGTCATACGTGCAAATTGAGTGGCATAGTGGTAATGCGTTGTCGCAATTGATTGGTGGCACACGATTGTTAGAAAATGAAACTAATCCTACAATATTAGAGTTTGGAGCATTCTACAACAATTGGCATAGTAGAGTTTGGAGCATTTAGAAAGTCATAAGGTTATGTAATAATTAGCCAAAGAAGCATGAAACATGAGGTTCCGTAAAAACCAACCAAACAATCACGAAACAAGAGGTTTTGTGGAAATCAACCACATAAGCCCGAAATAGTAGGTTCTGTAGAATCCAGCCAAACAAGCACAAATGATCCAAATGGATATAGGTGGCCACCCACCTATTCCACTGGCTCAAAACAGTTTTTCATTCTAGCAGTTTTTTTGTAATTTTTCTACAGTTTTTTTGGGTCCTGAACTTCTTGGGCCGTTTTGAGGCCCTAAATGATGTTTTTTGTAGATTTCGGGGGGGAAATTGTTTCCAATAGCAGGCATTTTCCCCTATTTGAAAGTTGTATAGCTCAGATAGACCTCTCCAATGGGCTATCGAGCACCCCAAATGGAGATCGTATGCAAAAGTTATGACCCCGGGAAGTTGACTGTTCAACTAACCATCTTGGAGCCGCAAAATTTATGATGGTTCATCTTCTAGGGTTAGGTTTTTGGATTTTTAGGGTTCTTACCCTCATGCTTATGATAAATAGGCTCTTTCGGCCTCTTCTTGTATTCATCTTGTCACGAATGAGCGTATCCGCCACATCTCTTCTCAGAGATATAGATACCACCATTCTAGCTGCTTTTATTTTACAGTTTGTTCTATTTCATTCATTTAATAGAATCTGAGTTTACTGTATCGCTTTGTTTCTTGGCATATATCTATGTATGTGAATATTTATATGATCTTTCATTTCGTTCTCACATAAATCCAGATCAACAAAATAGGAGGTTTTGTAAAAATGTTGTTGAAATCTAAAAACTGTTTTTTTTTTGGTGATGAAGCAGGGGGTGTATGTTAGGAATATGGAAATGGAGGGTGGATGATGATGAGCGGATATATAGTGGATATCAAAAATGAATGAGGGAAAAATGATGAGAAATTTGAGGTGGTGAGAATTGGATGCAGTTCATAGCAAAAGGATTTGTAGCATCTTGTTCTTGTAATGGTTTTGCAACAAAAAAGTGCTTAAACTATATATGTAGGAAATAAGTTAGTACAACAATAGATTAAAGTTAGAAAAACAACTCTTTTTTTAAAATGAATACTAAAATGTATAAATCAATATTTCACTGGTACTGCTGGAAAATCCATGGTGCCGACAACCTGTAAATTAGAATGCATATCCATTATCGTAAATAATGACCATTAGAATGCATATCCATTATCGTAAATAATGACCATTAGAATGCATACCCATTATTGTAAATGATGGCCATTATCCATTAGGAGTGTCTTTTCTTCATCAATAGTACGTAACCTAACAAAACCATTATTGTAAACAATATCAATTTCACAAGGGCCCATCCATCAAGTATAGAGCCTACCCTTAAAATATTTAAAGCTGGAATCATACAAAAAGGCCCAGTCACCTACCTGATATTTCTTTTTTATATAAACTTATCATGCCAATTTGCTCTCCGTTGTTGGAAAACATATGTTTTTTGTATGGTAGCTTGGCAAATTTAATCTAGTTCATTGATTTGCTCCAAGTAGTGCTTTTGGGATTTCAATAAATTCATTTCAACTTGCAATGCAGTTTGTAATGTTTTTATTTCAAACTCAATTGGAAATACCACATGCTTACCATATACGTGTTCATATGGAATGAAGTTAGTAGTGTTTCACCACATAGTCCTATAGGCCCAAAGAGCTTCTGGGAGTCTATTGACTCAATCCTTTCGGTGAATCTACACACTCTTGTTTTGAATAGACTCTAAGACTCTGTTTGTGACTTCAACTTGGCCATTAGCTTGTGGATGATATGTTGTGTACGTTTGATGCCGAATATGATAATACTTGGTAAGAGCTTGTATAAATTTAGAGGTAAACTAAGATCCATTATCTGTAACAATTTATCATGGTACCCCGTAGCAGACAAATATTTTCTCATAGAAAAAACCTACTACTTCTTGTTATGTGTTTTTTGCCAGTGCTTTTTCTTCAACCCATTTGGGAACGTAATTTCTGCAAACCAAGATAAGATTTTTTTGTATGGATAGGGGATTTATAGGTCCCACAAAATATAGAACCCTTTTTAGGGAAGGCTCCACCATGAGTTGAGTCTGAAGTGGCACCTCATCATATTGAATGGGTTGTCCAATTCTTTGGAAACTATCATAGCTCCTCACATATTGTTTAGTATCCCGAAAAAGAGTAGTCCAGTAATAACGTAGATACAACACCTTGTGTGAGGCTCATTTATTAGTAAAGTGACTGCCACATGGATCATCATGATAAAATTTTAGGATGTCATATAGCTCATTCTCTCAAACACAAAGTCAAATAACGATATTTGGCCCAATGCAAAAGAGGTAGCCCTAGATACATGAGTACTTAACACTTTGTTGTTCTTTTGGTGAGAGATTTGACGGAAGATTTCATGCGGCCAAATAATTAACAATGTATGCAAACCATGGAATGTTAGTTGATAATGCAAAAAAATGCTCAGATAAAAAAGTATATTCTAAAGGGATGGCCTCTCCATCATTAGTGATCCTAAAAAGAAAATTATCCATGACAAATTATCCATGACATTTTGTTTTTCGGGTTTATCAAGGATGGCAATATCAAATTCCTATAATAATAGTAACCACCTAGTTACTCTATAATTTGTGATAGGTTTGTTCATGAGATATATTTTGGAATAATGATAAGTATGGATGAAAACATGATACCCAATAATGTAGTGACAAAATTTATTAATAGCATATACGTCCATCGAAATAAATTCCTTTTCAGTCACTATATAGTTTAGCTATGTAGGGGTAATATTCTTACTAATGATATAGATGGAATAGGGATTGTGATATTCTTTCCGTCCAAGTACTGCCCCAATAACATTCTTTGAAGCATTTGGATATGTGAATTAATGGTAAAGACCAGTTTGGTCCCGTTAACACTCATGACGTGGACAACTTTTTCTTGAGGGATTCAAAAGCAATTTGACATTGATTAATCCAATATAATTCTACATCTTTTCAAAGTATGGCAAATAGAGGAGATGTTTTAGTAAAATTTTCAATGAACCTGCAATAATAACTAGCATTTCCTAAAAAACTACGAACACCTTTATGAGTTCTAGGTGTAGGAAGCATGGATATTACCTCGATCTTTGCAAATCCCACCTTTATGCCTGTTAAGGAGAACTATGATGACCAAGATTGTTAGAGTTGAACTGAACTCGATAAATGTATGCTTGTCTTCCTTGCTCTTTAGAACAAGCTACCTATTCCTGGTATGAGTGAACCAACAGAAAGAAGGAAATTTTATTTTATTTCATTCCTATTCTTGTTATAACGATAGTGACTAGGTTCACACCCCAACCAAAAGGGGAGTGAAAGAGCATATTTCATGATTTGAAGACGAAAGATAGAACCAAATATGGTGCATTTATACGAATGCAAAGAGGTCTTCCAGAAAGCGCCTGATGGTGCCTACTACTCATCAAAGAAAATATGCATTTAAGCCTTATAAAAGAGATATGAGATACATTATCCTATCAAAGGCCTATTACAGGCATACTGACTAGCCTATAGTGCAGCTAATACAACTGCTCGCCTACTACTGAAAACAATCCCTTTAGTTAGGAGAATATGACACTTCTCATGCTCGAGGGAGAGATTAGTTTCTTGACATATCTTAAGAAATTTTCCCAAGTTAGTCAAATATTATTTATATGCATCACCATAGACGATGAAGTCATATATATATACCTCAACACAATCGTGTATTAGGTCATAAAATATACCACGAATAAACCTATGAAACATAGCGAGTGCATTTTAGATTCGAAAAGGCAATACTTGATAGGTAAAGGTTCCCCATGGATAGGTAAAAGTAGTTTTATCTCAGTCTTCCGGGGCGATCTAGATTTGATTGTACCCATTCAATCCATCAAGGAAGGAAAAATACCTTTTCCCTGCAAATGCATCTAAGACTTTATGTATGAAAGGAAATGGAAAGTGATCCTTTAGAGTGTCTTTGTTAAGTTTGTGATAATCAATGAAAATCTTCCATTTCCCATTTTTCTTAGGAATGATTACTAATGGTGATACCCATTGGTTGTCAAAAATAAAATAGATAAAATTAACACTAAGAAGCTTATGTAGTTCATTCTTCACTATTTCTCATATTGTAGGGTTCATTCGACATTGCGGTTTTCAAATAGGTTGGGATTCATCCTTTGTATAAATACGGTGAATACATAAGTCATGATGAATGCCTCTCGTGTTAGTGTATTCCCAAGCGAATGCACCACTATGTTCCCTAAGAAAGGTTAACCATTTTTCCTTTTGTAGAGGATCCAACCCAAAGTGACGTTTAACATCTTTCCTGGGATGAGATCCATAGGCTAGTAGGAGGATTCTGTAGTAGTGCAAAATGAAGGAGGAATATAATCTGATTGTGAGGAAAGAGCATCCATTGAATAGTTTTCTTGGACGTTGGAGTCCAATATATAATTGAAAAATGTGAGAAGCAGACTACTCGAATAAATTCACATCTATGATAAAATTACTGATCATGTCATCCTCAGTCTCTTTTTATATAAGACTAATTGATCTAAAGTGAGTATCTATGAAACAATCTCTTCATCACTATCTTCAATTCCTACCCAAAGAGGTATATCGTGGTCATTACCAGGTTTGGTAGGTGGATACAAGGTGAATTTTTTAGGTAAATTCCCTTGGGATATCATCATGTCTGGATCTGCAACCAATGTAGGCATTGGAGGTAGCTATCTATGGTCTTCCTAGGATTAGTGGATAACCTTTAAGGAGATTTTGGTTGCAATACCATGAAATTTTCGGGATACTCTCAGGAATCCATAGAAATCAAAATGTCTTCCAGGATACCCTCATGTTTAACAGTGGATCGGTCCGCAAGCTAAAGGACTGTAGGAGTTTGTCTTAAATTTGACAATTTGACCTTTTCCATAGTCTCTTTAGTCATGACATTAATGGAATACCCTAGATTTATTAAAGTATTGAAAATACAAATATTTTTAATCAAGACATCAATAATAGGGATTCCTAGGTCAATATACTTGCCAGTAAAAACATTCCCAAGCATTAGATCAACTAATTAACCAATCATCTAGACTGTCTGAGTGTACTTCTTCTTCCTATCAGGTTTCTTCAGGCATAATTATCTAACAACTTTAGCATAAATGGGAATGACTTTGATTGCTTGAAGCAATGGAATATTGACACATACATTCCTAAATTCCACTAAAAAGTCAAACTCAGTATGGGCCATAAGTTTATCTAGACTTAACCTCTCCAGATAGGGAGAAAGTTGCATAACCATAGACTATTTTTTCTCTGAAGATTTTGGAGGAGTGTTTTATGGTGTACTTGGCGAATCAGATCGATCTTGTGTAGACGCTTTTCGCACGATATCATGCAATTCTTTTGAATCATCCTCTATGATGATTGGAGAGGTAGCATGATTAAGGATTCTCCTTGATCTTAAATGTATGTATTGAAGATCATTAAGGTCAAGGACATAGGTAGGGAAGCTGGACAAATCAATGTTATAAGTGAACTAAGTTGTTTTATTATTTGGGTTAGTGGTTGGCTGGGCAAGTAATTGTGACCTTGGCAAAGGATTGCTAGAAGGAAATTGTAGTTGTTGTTGCTACTAAGGCGCTTGGAACTACTTTTGTGCAAATTTTGGGGTGGCTTGTTGTTGGGTTCTATAAGGGAAACCCCTCCCAACCTTGTGGCCATTGATAGCCTTGGGTTGGTTGAGGTGGCCATGGCATGGAAGGATACCAGAGTGGAGAGGGGTATTGCATGTGTTGGTTAATCCAAAAAGTATTATAAAACTGTGAAGGGTCTTGGACCATACTTGGAGGGTGAGGTTTCCAAGGTCACTTCCGTGCAATAAAAAAACCTAATATGATTTGTCATTAGTCCCTTGATATACGATCTTAATCCCTGGCATGGATGGGCAGCTACTAGTAGCATGGCGTTGTTCACAAATGTTGCATGTGTCAACATTGTTTAATGGACAATCCCTTAGTGGGTTCTTCTTCTTGAATTTAGAACAAAATATCGATACATCTAGCTCTGGCTCATCCTGCTTCCTTTTGACTTGCAAGATATCAATTTTTGAGCTCAAGGAACTAAGAATGTCAGTTTTAAAATTCTCAAACAAATTACCAATTTATGATCGGGTAACTCCTCCTCTTGCTGATATTAGGATATGAGAATTATCTATTGGGACCTTACCATGTTTTTCATTTCCCCTTGAATATCATATGCACATATCACAAATTTCATCATCTGTTAATGTAGAAACATCTCCTGCCCCCATTAGATTTAGTACATCAATATAGTCATTTTGAATCCCATGAAGAAGAATGGTTCAAAGAGTTTCTAGATCTAGTTTATGTTGTTTTGATGTCTGTAAGTTATACTAGAATCTTTCATCATAATCCTCTAAACTTTCTTCTTATTTTTGTGTCGTTTTATATATTTCCTCTTGCAAGTCTCTCACTTTGCAATAGTCTTGATATTTAAAAAAAATTATTGGCTCATCTCCTCCCATGTTTGGATACTCTTTCCTTTGAGTCCCATGAACCAACAAAGTGTTGTTTCCTTGAGAGTGGTTGGAAATAGTTTGTTCTTTTAAGAATCAAAGAAGTAATCATAACTATGAAAAAGTACATCAAAATCAAAGAGAAAGGTTTCAGGATCTTCGTTGGACTTACCATGAAAAACTAGTAGGGAAATATGTGTAATATTCTTCATTTGATTATTCCATTGGGATATTGAATATGGATTCAAAATCTATACAAGGTTTCTCATTGGATCCTTCACCTTCACACTCAACCATATTGTATAAAGGATGTACTTTCCAACCACGAGATTGCTTAAGGGTTAGTGATTATTCAAAAGAGACTGAGTTTTCAAGTTCTAAAACTAGATTTTCCTGATATCCAGGAGCCCCTTGTACACTAATCATATCCTTTGTCTGAATAGTTTTTGGTGTTGCTAGGAAAAAAATGCCTCAGCTAAGGAACAAACGTTTTCAACACCAATATTGGAATCAATAATTGTTTCCAAAATTGGATGAGAATTAGAAGTTCCTTCCTCAATGTTAGTATTTGATGAGAATTAGAAGTTCCTTCCAATTGTTTCCAAAATTGGATGAGAATTAGAAGTTTCTTCCTCCTCTCATAGACGTTCCTTCCTCAATGTTAGCATTTGAAGTGGTTTTTACAACACTATGGTGTCGTTCTCTTGTATTTTCAGCTCTATTCATGCATCTATATGCAAAAATGCAGAAAATACTTCGTATGATATTTTACAAGGTGGACTGTCAATGATTCCTACAATGTAGATCCCCTTACCATGTGATTTTTACTTAGAAAAATAAATACTTCGTAATGCTTTGACACCTCCATGACAATAGCATAAAAAATGACAAGCTTTCTATATACCTTATTAATTTAACAGGGCACCTATCTTGCCAGTACATTTAATTATCAATCCAGGGGTAGTATGCTTGCGATATATCATGCAAAATATTTGCAGATATTTAGTGTTGATTATAGTTCTAAGTACTATCATGCTCCTATGGCCTATCCAGAAACCCAATTCTACTTTTAAGAAAATAAAATTGAACTAATTTGCAAAAAAACAGTAAACTCAACCATTAAGGTAAAGAACATTCAATCACACACTTATAATCAACTACATGAGTAATAACATACACACTCATTGATGCATTAAAATTTTTGCAATAGTCAATCTGTTCTAGAATAATTTATCAATAGTTCTGTAGCAATAAGTTATTACAGTTATGTAGCAATAAGTTATTAATGTTTTGTAGCAATATGTTATTACAGTTCTTTAGAAACATGGTTCTGTAGAAAATATAGTTCTGTAGTAGAGATGTAAAAGGAAAATAACACACTTGTTGTAAATCAATAAATAAAAACAACTAAACTAATTAACATAAAAAAAATAACCAACACCTGTTGCTCCAGAGTGGGTCTTTCCTTTGTTGAGCAAGGCTAGGATAAATTTGATAATTAAATGCTCAACTCACAATAGAAATAATTTGCTTAACACATGAAATGAAGTTATTTTATTGAAACAATAGAAACAAAGTATTACAACTATTAATATTTTTCACCTCTAATATCTTTCTCCCTTCCTCTCGGAGGGGAGAAATCCCTTCTTATATAGGTGAAAACCATAATAGTTTAATCAATATTGTTTAAGAGTAACGTGCTTGAGAATTGAATATTCTCAAGTTGTTATTATAACAACACATACAAGTTGTGAAAAACAAAGGCCATAATTAACCCGATGCAATAGAAGTGGTTCGCCCCTTTTCAAACTGTTCAGCTACTCTTGAAGCAAGAATGTCTATCATGCACCCATCCTAAATATTCAGGGATACTTTCCTGGTTGTTCGAATGAGCATTCATAGTCATGTTGGTGCAGTTATGGAAAAATGCACACCAATACCAAGATGAGTAGCAAAGACATAATACACAGTTTTAATGGGATGCACAACAATCGTGACAATGGGATGCCACTTAGAATGGAAATTTGTAGCAGTGATGATGTGGACGGAGTAGAAACAATCATAGTTTTGTGGAAACAATGATTCAGGCATATGCAGTAATTGAAGTTCCGTAGCGAGAGGAATTCATGTTTTCAACCCATTGAGGACTTGTATTATAAAATCCGTAGAAAAATAGGAATTCTACAACAAATCTTGGAAACCTATTCCGCATCAAAGCACCTGATGTCTCTTTCTATAGTAGATCTCATCCTGCATATTAGTATACAAAAATCCGTACAAGATGCTTAACGGTCTACCAAATTAAATGCCTATGATGGGTAAAATATTACCTCTTCAATAGAAGTCAAAAGAGAATGGTAGTTACTAAAAGTGAGGTGGAAAATAGTAAAAGGTTGTAAAAATGAAGGAAACATATGGATGAAAAGATGGAAAAATTTGGGCCCATCACCCTGAACAATTCATTGTATCTCCATCTACAATCATTTTCATGGTAACTGCATCTACAATTATTACTTTAAACTTTAGTGATGGATATATAACACAATTGAGAAGTTTGGCTAATTTGCAGCTAATGAAGTTATGGATACTACCCAAATCAATCAAAACCAATACCTTTTTATTTTGATATATCCTTCTATATTTAGAGTTTGAGCAGTGCCAATGCTCGTCAAAGCATGAGAAGTTATGGTTGGAGTATTTTCTTCTAGTTTGAGATCTTGATAAGGTTCCAATTCTTGTTCTTCCTCCTCTTTAGAATCTATGTAGAAACATTTCATGTCACCACACTTATGGCCCTTACTATGCTTGCTATCACAGTTGAAACATAATCCATTTTCTTTTATTTCATCCATTTTTTGAGGTGTTAAACTTGTAAGTTGAGTGAGGTTAAGAGTGGGAACGTTGTGTTATCTCTAGGTGTCAGGGATCACCCTTCTAGTAGCCATATTTCTACTTTCCACTTTTCTTTCCACATTGAAAGCACGCTCCAAGGATTTATGCTCCAAGAGACACACCTCATGTTGAATGCTTTACTTTAAATTGATCATAAAGAGATCCAATAAATTATCCTCTGGAATCTTCTTCACTCTAAGACTCGACTTTTAAAATTGTTGAATGTTCTATGAAACTAGACCTCTTTGCCTGGATTTTATCAATTGGCTAAATAATTTATTGCTCTTAATATACCCATAATGTGCTATCAATTAGATCATAAATATGGACCTAGGTACAATAAAATGATTTTTATGATCACAAATACATTGGTACCACACAAATTGATCAGGTTCTAAGTACAAGGATGCAATAGTTACCTTTTGTAAAGTTACACTTGGTATAGATCAAATAATTTCTTCATTTGGAATATCAATATTTTGGGGATCACTACCATCAAACTTGCTCATATTTATCTTGGGAATGAAGTATCTCTTTGATACTGAGTTTAACCCCTGATGGAGTGTATTTTAGAGTGATGAATGATAAGGTTTCTAGGACTCAATCCTTTTGTTCTCCTCATCTTCTTCTTAAGGAGGTGAATTTCAGATAAGGGAGAAACCTAGATCCTTCAAAAGGTACTCCCTCATGTAATTGAGGTTTTCTTTGAGGAAATATTTTCTTTCCATCTATTTGATGCCAAATTTGATTGCCACTTCTTTAATATTGTCTTTGATATCATCTTTGAAAGTTTGGAATTATGTTTTAGTTATCATATTTAGGACGACAACCTTTGTAACATTATAGACTCAAGGATATCTATTCTCTCTTACATATTAGAAAACTTAAACTCCCTCTCTTCCTTCTCTTCTTATGTCATGGATGAACCTTCACAAACATTTTTGGGAATCACATTTGGTTATTACATCTAGACATGATGGGCTTAGGGTTTTGGAGACAAATATATTAGCCCAGATTCAATATCTTATAACTTCTCTAGTTATAATATTATATTAATTAAATTAATATAGGATTTACTATGAGATATACTCTTTAATATTCCTCTAATATCATGCAAATTGGATCTACCAATGGAATGTTATGGGAGAATTACCTAATTCTTGTTTTATCCCTTTTAAAAACCTAATTTGAAGACCATATTGCTAAGCAACCTTGCACTTGATGTAAATATGAGATTTATGCATGTGGGGGCTAAAATTTAACCTATAATATCATGGTATGTCCTCTCTAAAATTCCAAAAGTCTCACTAAAGTACGATGTATTAAGAAAAAATTTATGATAACTTTCTTACAACTTTTTTTATTTTCACCGTTTAGTTGAGTGAACTTGTATATTATGCCACATGGACAATTTTATAAATCCTATTTTGAAATTTATAAATATAATACTATGGTCCATCCTATTTCCAACTCTAGTGATGGAACCATATTTTGAGCTCGCTAGCTTAAGATACGTCTATATGACCAAGAAATTCTATTTGAGTGTAGTTTTAAGACTAGTCAAAACCCTTACTTCCACAACATGTAGTTTTGAAATTATAAAGAACTAGAACTTGAAATTTTGTCACAAGGTTCTTGGCTATGTCTCTTTCCAAAAATATCCCCCCCCCAAAACGAGAGAAAAAATAGTAAGATAACTTGTTTTAAGGAGCCAAACCAAGAGCTATCCACTTTGATACCAAATATTATGTTCCAATACTCAAAATAACATATCAAATAGAAATAATAAGTAAATATTCATATTGAGAATTATTTATAGTGAATGAATAATAATCCCCTTCAAGTGAGTAAGCTCTTTTTATAGCATATAAAATGCACAAGTTAATATATTTTCTACAACTAAGTCTCCATGGTACATATAGGAGACAGCGGGGTACAATTACAATCAAAGGACCTAGTTGACCAATAATGAAAAAAATAATATAAAAATAGAAATTTAATGTCCCAAGACCCAATGATTAACATTGATAGGGATCAAATCCCTTGAGGTGGAAACCCTTCCTCGAGTTCTTGCACTCTAAGAAATGTTGAGACCTCAAGGGTCTTAAACATTCTTAGTGCTTGACACATCTCACGGTAAAATGGATCTAATCTATATTATTCCTTTTATATTTCTATTATTATTTATCCTAGACAATTGTGCTAGTTTGTTACCTCCCAAACATGCACTTCAAATGTTACAAAGTACATTAACCAAGTGCAAGCTAGGGGAACTTTGGAAGATTGTTCCCATTATCACCACAACTACCCTTCCTCTAACTTTTAGTTGATTCTTTTCTGACACAAAGAGGGAAACCATATAAAATAAGTTCATGGTATTCTATAGAAATAAAGGGACGGTGGACCGAGACCAGTTCCTATCCAATTGGGTGATGGAGTCAAGATCTATGAACAAGAATATTTGAATATTATGGATATGTACATACTCTATTCAATGCATCATAATTATGTCAAAACTAAATTTCAAATTATGAAATAATAAGTGATATACCTTAAATGAGATATACCATCACAACCAATAAATAATGAAACCATAGACAAAGGAGACAAAGTAGGACACACTTTTTATATAATAAACAACCAACAATACATCACTTCTTCCATATGATTTCATAATAAGATTAAGAAATCCATAATGCGAGACACAAAATCTTCTTTCTTGGCTAAAACAATTTTCAAATATGGATTGAACAACCCTAACTAGAAATTTACAATAGGAAACTCCAATTATCCATGGTTACACCAAGAGCTAATAAGGGTTAACCCTCAACTGTAACATCCTCTTATTGGAGTAAGATTATGATTTGTACCTTAATATCATAATATGAAACTCATAGTAGAAATAACTTAATAAAGCAAGATTTAGCATGAAAATGACATAATTACCACAACAAGAGACAATTGTAGATAATCAAATATCATGATAGAAATACCTTATTTCATAAAACCAATGTTAAATTTCCTCTTCAATGAGGAAACTCTCGAATACGAAAATCTCCAATTACAATATTCTTCACAAGGCATCTTATTACATTGCTTCTACTCCTTTAAATAGTTTCTAGTGAATGGAATTTTTAGTAGGAAAAACCTTCTAGTAATCCTTCTTAGTGAATACACTTTTTAGTAGGAGGAACCTTCTAGTAAATCTTCTTACATATATTGATTTCACAATATATTTACTTCATGGGCCTTATTTAATATATATGGACTCAATACATAGAATCCTATCTATCTGTTTAAGGGAGTTAGGGTAGGACCCTAACATACTAGTCTTATTATGATATTATTTCACCATAAAGGAGTGGCCACACATGAAACCATAAATGAAGGAGACAAAGTAGGACAACATTATTATACAATGAGAAACCAATAATACATAAATTCTTCAATATGATTTCACTGTAATATTAAGAGAGTCATAATGCGACACACTTAATCTTCTTATTTAGCTAAAACAACTCTTAAACATGGAGTGAAAAAACATGTTAAAAAATTACAATAACAAACTCCTTCAATTATCCAAGGTTAAATCAAGATTTAATGAGGGTTTCACATCAATCTTGTCATCCTCTTATTGGAACAAGATTACTCTTTTTCAAAGATTATTTCAACAACAAAAATAATGACAATCCTTGCAACAACGCTAGTCATCCATTAAAGAGAAAAAGAGATGGAAAACTTGACATTGAAATTGTCCCTTAGCTTCTTCCTTTCAAAATATAATTAACTAATCTTGGATAGGAAATCCCATAACTCTAACCATGCATCTTTGGCCGCCGACCTCTTAGCATTCACAAGTTTGTTCCTTGAATGAGCCCTAATTAGGGCACTCCTCATGAAGGCTCTTTATGATCAAATAAATCAACTCAAGAACTATGTGGAAACCTATTAAGGTCAGAGAACACCTCCCAAGGCCTATAAACAACCCTATCACACCCCCTTTTCCTTCATCGAAGCACTAGTTTCCTTTATTAAGATTCTACCTTAAACTCCTTTTTGTCCATTAGGTTAAGGCCAACCTCTCCTTATTAATTTAAAATTGTATTTATTAATTGAATTTAGGTCACAGCCAAACTAACCTAAACACAACTCAAAGTTATGCTTAATTTGAATTCCCCCCCACATTGAAGCCCCTCCTTTTTTTTAACCATGAGAATTAATAACTTATTGGGATTACCTAGGCGACGCCCAAGTTCAAATCCAATGACTACCACTATACCCCAAGAGTATATCCAACAACCTACAAGCCAGATATACTAATAAATCGCGAATTATCAAGGGTTGAGACATCTAGAGACACACCTAATATGTGGGACCCACTCCAGGGGGGGTGCCTACCCTTCTAGCTTGATCACAACAAGCCAATGTTTCATTGGGTATTTGAACTTGAGTTGGGAGAGTGCAAAACTTACCTCCTCATCATTCAAGTTGTTGACCCCTCCACTTTGGAGTCCTTCCTATAAGAGTCGACCCTAATATCATTAAGGGATAGCTTCAAAATAGTGCTCATAGAGGTTCTTTGATGCCTTTTCCTTGTATCTATTATGTTACTGAATCCATATTTGATTCTCTAGGGAATTTTCCAATTTTGTCATAAAAAACTTCAAAAAAATACCACATTTAATAAGACAAGAGTTAAAATGAATTTAAGCTATATCATTTTCTTTTCTAAAGTTATCATCTTTATTTTCATGCTATATATTTCTTTATTAGATTTTATTAATTTTTTTGTTTTGTTTGTTCGAAACTCCCTTTCTTGGAAGGAGTGGCCTTTGGTATGAGAAACCATGAGCCAAGGGCATCTATTCCATCAAAATCACCCGGGGATTGCACCCAGCCTGAACCACACCAATTGTCAAATTGACTATATTTTGGGGTGTCTCCTTCCAACTAGTTCACCCCTAAGGGGAATTGAAACTGAGTCATCTTGCTGACAGGACCAACACCTTAACGAAATGAGCTAGCGAGAATTGATAGATTTTATTAAACTTATACAATACTATAATTATTAATATTTAAATAATATAAATATAATTTATCTTTTACAAATTATATATATATATATATATATATATGAGTTAGTTGGCATTGGTAGGAATGGAATTCTACCTCTTTATAAACCACCAGTGGTTATTTTAGGTGACCTGATTTTCCTTAAATAATGATGATAAGTCAAATTGCATTTGCTAGTTGATGACTATCCTCATTGACAATTTGAAAAATAAGTTATGATAAATTTTGCCATCTTTCAAATATATCTATCTATCTATCTATCTATCTATCTCTCTCTCTCTCTATATATATATAAACGAAAATACATGCCCTTAAAAGGTTTCATCATTATCTCTTTTTGTGAAAACAATATTTACCCGTTTCTACTCTGATAGATAACTAGAAGTCAAAATACTAAATATTAATACATCCATTGACTCAAATTTTGTGATCGATACAATTTTGAGTTGTATTACCAATTCAATTCTCTCACATGGAAAAAAAAAGATCTTTTATCTATATGAGTGGCAAAATTTTGCCTGTAACAAGAGATGAACCATCTCTAGTAATACTAAGAATTGTAATTGAACCCTATTACTGTTATTTTGATGGATATCAAGAGGAGACATCTAGTTATTCTTAACATGAAGGATTAATTCCGGATCTACACCAAGATAGCTGCAATCATAGATCAAATATTATTTGAAGGAAAAGGTTATATTTCAATTTGAAGGGTTAACATCTTAGTAACCCTTCTATGTTGACAAGCTAAAATAAATTATTCTTTTCATATAAAAATGAAAAATGATTTAAAATTTCATATATAAAACAATAACCAAAACTTCTTAATTGCTAAAATTTTAACTTTTAACTTATAATCATCAAAACATAAATCCCTATCCATAGAATTAAATCTTGACATAACTTTAATTTTTGTTGTCTAATGTTTTTTTGCATAATCACATAAAATACTTCTTTAAATATGTTATTCAAAATATTGGACATTGCAAAATTGAATACAATAATTATGACATCTTAACTTATTCCACCTAGTGAAATGTCTTTTTGTCTTCATTCATGTCCAAGTTTCATAAACTGCATTCCAATCTACCTCATGTAATTCTTGAGGTGTCGATAGAGATAAAAACATTATTGTATCTAATGTTTCTAGATAAAGTCTATATCTATCATAATTTTTTATGTGATTCGACTTAGAGAATCCGCTTGCACGACTAGCAGTGCTAGCGGGAAGAGTAAGAAAATTTTTCCACGGGTTCATTAAATTTGGATAGGACTCACACCACTCAGGTTCTCCTCCATATTTTTCCCATGCTCAAATCATGTTTTTCTTTGGATATGCCCGATGCAAAGTAATCGTAAAACTTTTCGTTTCACCTTCACATTTTTCTGTATCAATTATTGGTGAGTCTCTAATATCAAAATTTTCACACGGGCATCTAAACGATTGTTTTGTTTCAGAGTCTCTTTCATTCTCTTCTTCAAAGTATGAATGAGGACTAAATAGTTTTGTTGCATTGAATATAGGCAAATCTATAAACTTGTCATTGAGACAATCAATCAACTTTTAGAAAAATGATTTACCCAAGTGAATACAATCTTCCATAGTACCTAATCTAAATGAATTAGGTATAGGTTCAAGTATTAACAAATGCTCATGTGAAGTACCCGTATTGTCAATAAACTCCAATTTTCCACATTTTGTTTTTTTCAAGAAATATGAAACATGTTGAGAACCTACTCTAAACATATCTCGCAAGAATTTTCTGCGAAGAAGTTCAATAAGATTGTCTAATTGCATACCAATAGATGTTATATCATTATGTTCATCTTAAAATTACCGACTTAAATTATTTAATTCAATTAGAAAATATGCCAACAAATTAATAGAAAATTGAACTTGAAATATTGTTCCCATTCCATACATCTTTCTATCATCATGTTTCCATTCTTGTAATAATTATTACATAATTTTGACAAGTCTGTTCATCACCAATCCCCTATAAAGCCATTGAAATTAATGAATTTGAAGTACCTGCAATTTATTAATTTGAAAAAAGTCCATTAAAATTTAAGTTCTCCGTGTCTCTTTGCATATTTTCCCAACCAAGAATATACTTTGTTGGCCAACTTATCAATATAATTAAACTTAGAAAATAATTTGAAGCATTTGTATAGCTAATGCCTCATGATGTGCTACACAATGAATACACAACAAATGAAGCACTTTACAAAACAACTTAGCAGCTAAACCTTCATGAATTCCTTTCATAGATGAATCTCCATCTGATCCAAATCCCACCATTTTATTAATTTTGATAAATCCAATTAAGATAATAATCCCGATGGGGATTCTTATATTGATTATGCAGTACTATCCTTGATTTTCATAAGACAAATAAACTTTGTTGCACGTGGCTCTATTCCTTCATCCATTAGATATGTAACATATATAATGTGGTGTTTTTCCACCATTTTGTTTGTGCTTTCATCCACCAAAATAGAGTAAAATGGACAAGCAAATTTATGCCTTTAATTTTTTCCAGTAAACCTCTTTTGTTGCAAGTAAAACTCTTTTGCTGATGTAATATTAGTGTATGAAGAATACTCATTGGTTAATGGCATATTAGGTGTTCCATTATACCTATGCAATTCACACAAGTCTTTATACACTTCCAAAGATAAATCTTTAATAGCAACAAAGTACATGGTTTCCATGACATTGATTATTCTAGATTTCTCAACATCCACCATGAGCTCAACATGTTTGTTGATGGGAAAATATGATTCCCTTGATTCACTCTCCAATATTTGAATTGAATGCTTATGATCCTCATATACATCATGATCATTTAATCCACTTAATTGGGTTATACTACTACCTTACCTTGCATATGGTGTATCTTCTTTGAATTTGACACACCATGCATATTTATGCGCTCTTCACCATTTAGACCTATTATATGATATGCTCATCCATGTTTAAACAATCTTTTAGGAGCTACCCCTTTTCCTTTAATTTTTGGAGGATCGTCTTCTTCAATATTAATCCAAAGCTCAAAATCAATGTTTTATTCATTATTTATATCATGCTGGTTCAATTTAAATGCATCAACACATGTTGTTTGTCTTCCATGTTTTTTAGGTTAACCAATTCGAGATATTTATTCTCTATAAATTACCACCTTTTACATAGAAATAAAATTCACGAGAAATAGATAGGGAAATGCCATATTAAAAATGATAAAAATAAAAGAATGCAATTATTACATTTTAAAATCACATTCACATAACAAAAAGTGAAATTATTACATTCATTGAAAATTGTGAATATTAAGAGTAAACATTCCAACTCTAATACCTTGTAATGGTCTAGTTCAAATAATTATGCATGTTTGATTCACTTTTTAGAGGAATTATATGCATAAATAAGAAATGTAAGAAATAAATAATTTTAAAATTATATTTATTAATTAAATAAATTTTTTAAAGAATGAAAGTGGAGAAATGAAATTAATGTAATAATATAAACTAAATTTATCTTTATAAAAGAATTAATCTATTCAATTTTGTAACACAACTCAAAGAATTAGTTCTGAGGGGTAGTTCATTTGGTTGGATTTCGAGTCCAAAGACTATTGATATTGAGGTTAGAGGTTTAATTCTCATGAATCCAACCCTTTGGGTCCTTCGGGATTAGGATCCCAAAACTTGAGCTGATAAGGCAAGGCCTCTTCGTATGCGCCCTCTAGAATTGTTATTGTGAGTGTAGCGAGCCCCGATGAAAAAAGAAAAAAAAAAGTATTAATTTCATAACCAAAGAATTAAGCCTAAAATATTTCTAGTTATAGTCTCATTTTATCTTATTAAAATTTAGTAGAAAAAATCAAGTCATAATCTTATTCTTTCTTATTAAAAATTTAGTAGTCTCATTTTATCTTATTAAAATTTAATAGAAAAAATCAAATCATAATCTCATTCTTTCTTATTAAAAATTTAGTGACAAAATCATAATACAAATTCATTCGTGTAACCATAATACAAATGCAATCTATATTTGAACTAGTGAACATCTTAAAACTATACATTTTAATGACATTATTGATCCCATCATGTTTACATTTTGTGAAAACAACAATCCCTTGGTTTTGAGCTTTGCAAACTTTGTAATCACATATTTTTGCATAACATAATTAAAAAAATGTTTGCTATAAAATTTAAAACAATTTTCTACCTTAAATGAAACTATGGTTAGTACTGTTTATCTTTTAGGGTGGAAACAATTCATTGACAAGATTCCAAGATAATTAATAATTTTAAATTTTTGCCATCTTTATTTGAAATATTTAAAACATTAAATAAATATATTTAAAATATGTAAAATGTTAAATTTTAAAAAATAACATTGTTTTCATATTGTATGGAATTTGAAGTCAAATTTAATAATTACACTTAGAATTTTGATTAAGATTTATGTTAAAACATAGATTATCGTTGTTTAAAAATAAAATCAGTGAAGGTCTGGTGTAAGGTAATGTGACTCACATGGTGTAAAAAGATGAGACATAGACAGTTAAGTTACATTTCATAATATATAATTTTTATTTATGGAAAATTAGTATAACTCTAAGAAAATGGTGTTCTCTTAATATTGGTATGTTACATTTTTTCTAAAACATAACGCATATATGTTCACATTTGGCCCCGAGTTTGGTATGTAAACAATGGATTTTTTGAAAAAAAATTGTAGAGTTATAGATAACAGGCGGTTCTTGTGCGACACTATTTTTCCATAATTTTTAATGTTATATATATGTGAGTAGGTGGAGCGTTAGGCCCCGCTATGAGGGTCTTACCACAATCAATGAAATTTTTTTAGTATGTAGGTCTTCTTCCGTGGTTGTGCGGATTCGTTTTCGTTTTCAAAATAGGTGAACAAATAAAAAGTTACAAATAAAATAAAAAACCTATGTTTTTTAGAAATTTTACATATGACCATATAATAATAAATAAAAAATAAACAATATTGTCTTCCTAATATATATATATATATATTTGGAATCAACACGTAGAGCTCTATAAGGTGTGCAATTTCATTAGAAACAAACATGTAGAGCATATGATTCGAGGTTTGAAAACATGGACATAAAAAAAATGAATGTGTTTTGTTATTTGCAGGCCGAACCTACATGTTTGAAAATCCGAACATAAAATCAAAGAGAACAACTCATCCACCACGTAGATGGAAAATGTAAATCCTTCCATTTTTTTTATATTTAATAATGTGTATGTGTTATTATTATGAAAATAAGGTCTGCATGTTAATAATAACGCGCCCATGCAAATAATAGCATGCATGCGTTAATAACGCGCACACACTACTAAAATAGAAATGCACCCAGGTTATATTTTTGAAAATATAACATCCAATTTTTGAAATTAAATGAAGGTAAACTGTAGCAATCACTAGCAACATTAAATGGTAATATTAAATTCTTAAAGTAAAAGTGACATTCTCCTTATATTTCATTTTCTACCCTTTTACTGAAATTTTAATCTTACCATTAATTGTTTCAAGATGTTTGAGAGTGGTTCCAACCTCATTGGACATCATATGCAAAATGTAGAATTTTAGATCCCATTCATAATTCAATAGATTTAACAGTGTCCAGGGTTTTAAAATTGCAACGTTTCCACTGGTTTCTATCTTGTATGAGGGTACGGGATTGACATTTAATCAAGTGCATCAATCCCTCCATATACATCGTTGTTGGTGGTGTTGATTGTGTAACTCTTTGTCATGAGCTTAGTAAAATTCTACCCTTCACTCAAGCAAAATTACTTATTAGGAATGGGAATTTTTTTCTACCTTTTTTAAATGTTTGGATTAGGAGGTTTCATCAAAATTATAGGGTGTCGACTAATGTCCTTGGAGGATCAACTTTGAGATTCAGGATAGAGGCAAGGGAAAGAGCCTATAGGTGGGGGGTACATGGTGCTATTGTCGAAGAAGATCCCAATATAGGAAACAATTTTTGATGATATGTAGTTATTTGTTATAGCATGATGTTTTTGGGACTTTAAAGGCCATTTAGAGCCTCTTTGTTTATGTATCCTGGGTCACATATGGATTGCACTCGATGCGATCTTTTAGTTATATGCACCCTTTCTATATACATGAGAAACTTTGTATATTTGTGTATAATGGTATGGATTCTTATGGATGAACATGAATATATATGTTTTTTTTCCAAATTTGAATATTTTATGTAATTTTTGGTTGACTGGTTTTTTGGTCCAGTTTTTTTCCTGTTTCTGATCTAGTTCAGGTTTTTGGGCTTGACCAATTCGATAAATGGTTTGGTATTAATAACATTGACCCTACCCATCTCTATCCCCCCTTCCATTTCCAAGTATATCCCTCCCACAATCTTCTCGTCCATCCCTCCCACTCTACCCATTATATCTCTCCCTCTCCCAATCTATCCCCCAGACGCTACCTCCCCTCTCTCCCTGCCCACATCTCTCTCTCTCTCTCTAACCCCCCCTTCTATCCCTTTGTCCCTAACACCCCAATTCTATAACTCCCCCTCTCTCTCTAACCCCTCTCCTCCTCCTCCTCCCCCCACCAGTAACCCCCCCGCCCTCTCTCTCTCTCTCTCTCTCTCTCTCTCTCTCTCTCTCTCTCTCTCTCTCCCCCTATCACCCTCCCCCTTATCTCTCTCTCCTGACCTCACCACTAACCCCCCACCTCTCTCTCTCTCTCTCTCCATACACCCATATACCCCCCTTATCTCTAACTTCCCTCCTCTTCAACAAACCCTTAAACCCACGAACTCTCTCCCTCTCTCTCTCTCTCTCCACTCATCACCCCCCCAACCACCCCTCCACTCCTCATCCCTACCCCTACCTCCCCCCCTCTCTCTTATCTAATCCCCCTACCCCTAACCTATCCCTCTCTCTCTCTCTATACCACTAACCCCAACCCTCTGTGTCCCTAACCCCCCTCCTACACTCCCCCCCCCTCTCTCTCCTACTCCCCCTACGCCTAATCCCCCTCCCCCTACCATTAACCAACCCCCCATCTATCTCTCCCTCTCTCTCTAACCCCAATCCCCCACTCCTCACATATACCCCCCTTATATCTAACCTCCCTACTCCTCCCCAAACCCCTAACCCCCTCGAACTCTATCTCTTTCTCTCCCCCAACCCCCCTCCTCCCCCTAGCCCTAATCACCCCATTAGTCTCTCTCTATATCTCTCCATAACCATTACTAACCCCCTCTCTCACTCTCTCTCCCCTACTCGTCCACCTACCCCTAACCCCTAACACCCTTACCCCCCCACCCTTCTCTCTCTCTCACCCTCTACTCCTCCCCCTACCTCTAACCCCTCCCTCTCCATCTCGCTCCTAATCCACCTCTTCCCTATCACTAATAACCCACCCCTAACACCACTCCCCTCTCCCCCCCCCCCTCTCTCTCACACCCCCCTACTCCTCCCGCTACCTCTAACCCCCCTCTCTCTGTTTCTCTCCTAATACCCCTCTCCCCTATCACTAACCTCCCACCATCTCTCTCACTAACCCCTTCTCTCTAAGATCCTTCCTACCCAAACCACTAAACCCCCCAATATCTATCTCTTTATCTCCCCCAACCCCCCTCCTCTCCCTACCCCTACTCACCCCCCATCTCTCTCTCTCTCTCTCTCTCTCTCTCTCTCTCTCTCTCTCTCTCCCCTATACCCCTCCTCTTCTCTCTAACTTCCCTCCTCCTTCCCAAACCCCAAACCCCTAACCACTAACCCTTTTTAATTTTTGATGGACAAAAAATCACATGAGGGTTAGGGGTTATAGGTTTGGGAAGGAGGAGGGAAGTTAGAGAGAAGAGGGGGTATAGGGAGAGAGAAATTATGGGGGGGGGGGGTGTTAGGGGTTTGGGGAGCACAAGGGAAGAGAGAGAGAGAGAGAGGCGGGGTGTTAGGAACAAAGGGATAGAAAGGGGGGATTCAAGAGAGAGATGTGGGTAGGGAGAGAGGGGAGGTAGCATGGGAGGGATAGATTGGGAGAGGGAGGGATATAATGGGTTGGGCGGGAGGGATGGACGGGGATATTGTGGGAGGGATATATTATGAAATGGTGGGAGGGATAGAGATAGGTAGGGTCAATATTATAAGAACTGGACTAGTCATCAAATTGGCCAAGCCGAAAAACTTGAAGCGGACAGAAAACAAAAAAAACAGGAAAACAACTGAAACAAAAAATCGATTGGCCAAAAAATACATAAAATATTCAAATTTTGAAAAAGACCTATATTCACGTGCATCCATAAGAATCCAAACCATTATACACAAATATGCAAATTTTCTCATGTATATAGAAAGTAAGGGTGCATATAAGTGCAATCTATATCTGACCCAAAATACATAAACAAAGAGGCTCTAAATGGCCTCTAGAGTCCAAAACATTTAATTCTACAACAAATAACTACATATCATCAAAGTTTTTTCCTATATTGGGATCCTCTTCGTCAATAGCACCCTATGCCCCCCACCACTAGGATCTAGCCCTTGCCTCTATCTCGAATCTCAAAGTTGATCCTCCAAGGACATTAGTCAACAATCTACAATTTTCATGAAACCTCCTAATCCAAGCATTAAAAATATGTAGAAAAAAATTCCCATGCCTAATAAGTAATTTTGTTTGAGTGAAGGGTACAATTTTATTAAGGTTGTGACAAAGGAGTTAAACAATCAACACCACCAACATCGAGGTACATATAGGGGTAGATGCGCTTGATTAAATTCCAATCGCATACCCTCATACATGATAGAATCCAATGGAAACGCTGCAATCCTGAAACTCTAAACACTGCTAAGTCTATTGAATTTTGAATGGGTTCTAAAATTCTACATTTTGCATGTGAAGTCCGATGAGGTTGGAACCACTCTCAAACATCCTGAAACAATTAATGGTAATATTAAAAATTTAAGTAAAAGGATATAAAATGAAAGATAAGGAGAATGTCACTTTTACTTTAAGAATTTAATATTGCAGTTTAATGTTATAAAAATGTGAGCACATTATAGACACCCTCACATGTTTTTAAAATACATGAATGCATGCACACATAATAGAAATGCGTGCATATTATAGAAACACATGCATATTTCTATATCATGTGCGCGTTCTTGTCCATGCTGAGAAGCTTGGCAATTGTCAAACCTCCACTAAAAGGAATGTGCACATGTTTTAATAAATAGTCATTATAATTTTGAAAAAAAAATTATTCACAAAATCAAAAGCATAACATATGCTTGTGCTCCAGCCCACTATTGATCTATTGGGATGCAAGATCACAATGATAAACAATGTTATAAAAATTGAAAATAGATTTAAATTTGGAGATGATAATAAATAGACATTTAGATAATAAATTAAATCTATCTTTATTTAAGATAATGAATATTTTATTTTGGTGAAGATAAAAGGATTGCTTCCATTCTAGTGGAGGTTGATGTTTCTCAATGTCTTCCTGTAGAAATCCAAATATCATGGGGAGATTTTCAATTATGTCAAAGACTTGATTATCTCAAAGTGCCTTTTCGTTGATTTCCTATGTTGGAACACTAGACATATGAAGGAAAATTTCTTGAGTTTGTTGATGCATGGTTTAGATTTGGAGGGGTCCTCGCCAATAGAAGTCTCTTCAGATGGTAGTCCAGTGGTTGTTGTTTTGAAGGAGTCAACAATTTATGAAGAAAATTTGAAGTCCTTGGAGGATCCTAAGTCCTCTGAGGACTCTGCTAAATTTCTGGGTAATTTAAAATCTTTCTTTGTCGACTTTTATAATTCTCTATCAAAGAAGAGGTGGATTTTATTCATGTAGTTCAAGCAGAAAATGAAAACTCTTAAGAAAATTCAGAGTATGAAGTCTAGTTGTGTCCGACTGTTACAAATCCTTCTTCTAGTTTGTTTAAGCATGTTATTTCAAATATTGAGAAGAGCCAGGGTTTTTTAGATGGGAAGGGTACTATTGAATAGTTTTCTAGAATGGATTATCTGAGCCTGTATTATGATATTGGCCTTGCTAATGGTGTTTTAGTGGATTCCATGGATCCTTGTGTATTTGGTGGGGATGATACTAATCAAAATTTTGAATTTCTCCATGTGGTCAGTCTGACAGTGTTAGGTTCAAATTTGGTTAATGATTCAAATTCTTCCCCGTTGAATTTAGAAAATACCTATTCTTCTCTCCCTAGAGATAATAGGGTTTTAATAAAAAAGGCATCTACGAGCCTAATGATTAGCCATTCTTCCATCTCTTTCATTGATTCTTCCTCTAGGGTTATGGAACTTAGCTAGGGTGTTTTAAAATCCATAGCTCCTTCTTATAAATATGTTTTGACTTAGTCCTCTCTTCAAGTATTCTCTGACAAACCTTTCAAACCCGGTGTGACACCTATATCCTCAATTCATTGTGAAAATGTGACTATTCATCGTAAAAGGAATAAAAAAGATAATTTGAAAGGAGGGGTGTTAGATTCGAGGGATACTAGGATTATTGAGCAAGCTTACTTTCCTCTGTTGGCTAGATTAAATAACTTTAGCCAAATCTCCTACCCTAGGGGTTTGAATACCAATTATGGGGTTCTTAGAGTAGGACAACCCCTAAACCATGTTGATTAATGATCATTGTCTCCTTTAATATAAGAGGAATTGGGGGCAGGTCAAAATTTATTTCCCTTAAGAGGTTATTCAGTATTTTTTGGGCTAATGTTGTTCTTGTTCAAGAAGCAATGTGTAATATTGCTAAGGCCTATACTTTTTTGAATATCTTCTTGCGATGGGAATGTTTTGCTTTGGATGCATCTAGACTCTCTCGAGGTTTATTAGCTATTTGGAATCCTTCTATGGCTGAATTCAATCCATATACCTCTGTTGGAGGTATTCTTGTAGATGGAAAGCTTTAGGGCCTTGATCTTTCAATCAAGGTGGTCAATTGTTATAGACCATAAATTGGAAAAGAAGAGTTTTGGAATAAGGTGGACAATAACAGTATTTTGAAGGAGGATTTTCTAATATTTGCAGGTGATTTAAATCTCACTTTGACTGCCAGTGAAGTGTGGGGAGCTGACCCTCATTTAGATCCCTTAGAATATTTTTTAATCCAATTGTTTAAAGGGGAAAATCCAATTGATGTTCCTCCTTGTCCTTTGGCCCCTACTTGGAGAAATGGGAGGACTAGGAGTATTGGGGTGTCAAAAAGACTTGATAGATTCCTCATTTCTGAAAATTTCTTAGAATCTCTTTGTGGGTAAAGATCTTGGTCTATAAATTCTGGGACTTCTGATCATATCCCTATCTACCTACAATTTGAGGTGGACAATAGTGTTCAGAAGTTCCCTTTTAAGTTTAAGCATGCTTGGATTGAAGATCCATATTTCTCCTCTTTGGTTAAATATTATTCGTCTTCTTTTTCAAATGACCTAGAGGATTCTGCAATGAAAAATACGGTTGCTAAGTTGAAAGTATTGAAAAAGGTAGTAATTAAATGGGAAAAAACAGAAAAAAAGATGGAACTTAAGAACTGTTGATGGTGGAAGAAAATATTGAATCCTTATTCTCTCTTAATTCCTCAGGTATATTCTCAAGGGAAACAAAAATCCTATTGGTTGATTTGGAATCTAAGAAAGCAAAAAATTTAGAATAAATGAGGAAACATGGAAATTAAAGAGTAGTGCTATTTGGCTAAAGTAAGGTGATAACAATACTAAGCTTTTTCATAATATTGCCAATCAAAGAAGAATTCATAATGCCATTTGGGATCTAAAGGATAATGAAGGAAAGGTGATTAACTCGTGATTAATTCTCACAAGGAGTTGGAAGGAACAATAGTTTCTCATTTTTCAAATATTTTCAGGGATCCTAAAATATCAAATATATCTGCTCAGCTAAAAGTGATCCAACAATATCCCATATTTTTCTCCGAGGACCAAGGTATTGAAGTTGGTAAAGAAGTCTCTCTGGAGGAAATTGAAGATATTATTAATAAAATTTCCAGGTCCAAAATTCCTAGCCCTAATGGCTGGAAAGTTGAATTGTTTTATGCATTCTTTGATATGATGGGGAAGGGTCTTATGAGGGTGGTTGAAGAGTCTCGTGTAAATGGATATGTTTATAGCGCCCTAAATTCTACTTTCAATGCTCTTATCCCAAAGATCACAATGCCTGAATCCTTTGATGAGTATAGACCTATTTCCCTATGTAACATGGTTTATAAAATCATTTCCAAGGTGATTTCTAATAGGATTAGTCCTAAATTAGTTGAGTGTATGCCACTAGAACAATTTGGGTTTCTAAATAAGAGGAAAATCCTTGATGCAACTAGGGTTACCTAAGAATGCATTCATTCCATAAAACTAAGAAACTGGCTGCTCTTATTCTTAAATCGGATTTGATGAAAGGATACAACAGAGTTCTTCATCAAATTAGTCTCCCTTTGTTAGTGACAAAATGGATTATATCATGTGTTACCTCTGCAAATTTCTTAGTTTTAATCAATGGTAGCCCCTATGCCTTGTTTAAAATCTCTAGGGGTCTATGACAAGGATTCCCCTTATCTCCTTTATTGTTTCTGGTGGTGGTGGATGGTCTCAATAGGCTTATAGGGAAAGCTAAGCAGGAAAATAAATTGACTTGTGTTAAAGTGACCTTAATTAATTATATTACTCACTTGCTGTTTGTGGATGATGTCCTTTTATTTGGTAGTGGTTATGTTGAAGGTTGGGAAGCTTATCATAGTATTAATAAGCTATTATGTGAGGCATCAAGGATGGAGGTTAGGTTACAAAAATATTTATTTATTCATAATGTTGTCCAAGATAATGTTATGGCTCGGATTTAGTTTTTTTTTTTCCATTCAAAACAAAGCATTTAGTGAATGATTTCAAATATCTAGGGTACATTCTGAAGCCAACTAATTTTTTCAAGGTAGACTAGATGAAGCTTATAAGGAAAATGGGAAAAAATGATTTTTTTTTGGTGTTTTAAATGGCTCTCTATTGGAGGAAGGCTTACTCTTAAGAAGTCAGTACTAGAGAGCATTCCCGTGTATTGGATCTCACTTAAAAAGATACCAGTGACTATTCTTCACAATATTAGGAAAAAAATGCAGTTCTTATGGCCAGGTAATGTTGACAAGTCTACATTTCATTTGGTTATTTGGGAAAGAATATATTTGCGCAAGGTCCTGGAGTGATGGGGAATTAAAAATCTCATGTGGTTCATTGCTGCTCTGAGTCTAAAAAGCTTGTGGAGGGAACTTTTTGGATCAAGATTATGGGAAGATATCTTATTTGCTAAATACTTGAAAACCAAACCTATTGTGGAGTGGATTAGGAATCAAAACAAATATGTTTCCCAAGCCTCAAATTTATGGAATGGGTTTATGAAGTCCTATCCATGGATGGGTTCTTGGCTAGCTTGGAAAATTGGGAATGGGAAAATGGTCCATTTGGGGATTGATCCTTTTATTAGCGGGGATAATATTTATATGCTGTCTCATCCTCTCATTAATTAGCTAACAAATCTTGGTTGCTACAGATTAGCTCATGTTGGAAATGTGATGGATGATTTTCCTTCTTATTGGCTTTTTGCAGAGGAACTGGGGTTAACAAGATGTCTCGTTGATGAATGGAACCAATTTGTTTTAGGTATAAATCATATTGGTATAATATTATCTGATGATGATAGATTGGTTTAGGAATGGAACAAATATGATGGGAAAATTAATGCAAAAATTGCCTATGAGGCTATCTTATTTGCATCTACTGACATTGTACGAAAATGGTGGGATAACACGTTGTGGAATTGGAATATCCCACTATAAGTTAAATGCTTCATTTGGATTTGCTTGGAAAACATGATTATGATCTGGGATAACTTGATCAAAAGAGGTTTTGTAGGTCTTAATATTTGTCTCCTATGTAAAAGGGGATTTGAGTCGGTCAATCATGTATTTGTGGATTATTTTTTTCTCGTACAATCTGGTTAGATGTTCTAGCAGGTCTGCATTTTACAGGTGACTGGACACACTCTTCTTTTGATGATAACCTAAAATATTGGATTTATCAGTTCCCACATCATAAGGAGCTTCCCTCCTTTGTTTGTTGGGGATTTTGGAAGGCTAGGAACTTATGGATTTTTGAAGATGTTCATCAATATGCTCAGATGACTAATTTTAAAATTATGGGTTTATATAGATATTTCCATAGGAATCAAGTTTAGAAGAAACAAATAATCATTCTTTCAAACCAGTCTTTCCTGAAGATGAAACCATTGGTTTTTTTAATGGAGCTACTCCTTCTAGTCAGTGTGGAGGTGGCATGATGATCATAGTTTCATATAGGAATTGTTTCTTGTTATGGATTGGTTGTGGACCAGGTGCCAATACTCGCGCTAAGTTGTTGGCTCTGTGGGCACTGCTTCTTTTTGCATTTTCTAGGTTTTTTTTAACCCTTCAGGTTTATGGTGATACCAAAGCAGTTGTGGACTGGGAAAACGGTAAGGCTACTCTTTAGGTTGCTATTTTGGATTAGTGGTTAGATAGAATTAAACAACTCTAGGACTCTTTCTCTCGTTTATCCTTTTCACACATCTACAGAAATTTCAACAAGATGGCTAATCATTTATCAAAAAGAGTCATGAGAGCTCTGGAAGGCATCCTTTATTTTGAAGAATTTGATGATTTTTTCAAAGTCTCTGAAGGTTTCTTCAAGGCTTATTAGCAACCTTTAATGCATAGTTTTTTATTATACTTGTCACTTTATATCTTCAATTTCTGACTTGAACTTAATACTTATTGTTCTTTTTTCTGACTTGAACTTAATACTTATTGTTCTTTTTTTGTGTAGCATTGATGTTGGCGATAGGAGCATAAAGTCTTTTTCTTGTTAAAAATGTGGCTAGTATGTGATTTATGTAACTTTGAAGAGATGGCTCTCTAGAGATTTCAATTACCTCATGTTTAAAGAACTATCATATAAAAGTTATTATAACTTTGATTGAATATTTGAATATCAAATTATGCTTTGTTTTAAGCTGAAAAAAAATATTACCACAATTAAAAATAAATATAATTTGCCATTTAGAAAGATGATAGTCATTTCCTGAAATGTCAAATTCTTGTGAAAGGCAATAATCCAATTTTATTTTTAAACATATACAATAATAATTTAAAATATCACTAAAAAAAATTCAATTTTTAAACATATACAAGAATAATTAATAAAAAAAATATCACTAAAAAAATTCAATTTTGCTTTATTTAAGATGATAAACTTGTAATCAGAACCAGATTGATTTGAGATGGGCAATGAAGCTTCAGGTGTCGGGATCACAAAGAGCATATCGGATCACAAAGAGCATATTGGGTAGGGTAGCTTTGAGGACAAGGTCTAAATCTGGATCACTTTCTATGCATTTTTATCTTTCATCTAATTTACATGAGGGTGGAGGGTTTTTCTAAATTAAGCAGGTTTTGGGTGTTCGGTGTGAAAGAGGTGTACATATTTTATCTTCTATTCTCTGAGATCTGAATCTATGGTTTTTTAGGAGAAAACACATATTCTTAATTGTTAAACCCATATCTTATCTTCTATTCTTTGGGATTTGAATCTATGGTTTTTTAGGAGAAAACACATATTCTTAATTGTTAAACCCACTCAAAAACTATATGACAATTCACAAAAACCCTATAATGAATTAACTAAAATAAAAAAAACTATAAACAACCAAATTTGAATAAAAATAAGATTTTGGAAATATGAATTTCTTGTTGCCCAAGATTGAAGTTCAAAAAATTATAAAAAAAGAAATATAAAAAATAACCGCTCATGCATGGATAATCAGTAGCTCATGACAATCTGATAACTCAACCACTCACGTTAAACCTAATCAATAAAAATTATCATTTATTATAACAAATTTACATTTTCATTTTTTTTTTTGTAATTGCTGCAAATTCTATTAAGCTCAAAGAAGTAGAGTTACAGAGGAAAATACATACCGAGGTGGTCTTATCAGATGCCAACCTTGAAAAACATCTTTGACATGGCCATACAGACCCAAAAAGATTAAAAAAAAACCCTGATACCAGGGTGCGATATGGAGCTGTGAAGGCTGTAGATAAGCTAGCAGTATGATTTTTAACAAAAAACAGTAAACAGAGATTGAACCACAGAAAAAACTTGTTAACTAGCTGTAGAGGGGGCTTCAATATCAGAAGGGATTTCTTCAAGGATGGGGCAACTGTAGCAGATGGCGTCTTCCTCGATCCGAGCAGGAGGCGGGGTGCTCTTTCCTGGGGGAAGAGAGTTCTTCGTTGAAGTCCGGGTGTCATGCACAAGGAGCTTGATGGGCAAAGGAGACGTCTTCCTTATCACCGGGATGCCACTGTCAAGTTCATTGCGAGTGCGTTTTTCCAAAATCGCCCCCAGAGTGGAGGTGATGGGAAAAGACACGCGTGCAGGATCCTTACCTTTTTGCGAGCTGCCACGAGGTTGGACCAGATTGAAACTTGTTTAAATGTTCCGAGCGCTGCAAGGTGAAGAAGCCAAAATGCCAGGTGGAGTGGCCTTACCAAAAGAGGTGGCCAGACTGCCAAGTGTAGTGGCCCTGGAGCTTAGAGTGGTGGCCAAAGTGCCCAGGCCAAGAGAGGTGGCCAAATTGCCAAAGCCGTGAGTGGTACCCAGAGTGGTGGCTTGGGAGCCAGGGCCATGTGACATAGCCAAAATGCAATTGTTTCTGGCCACAGAGGGAAAGGCCGAAGAACTAGGAGCGCTGCTACTAGGACGAAGGTCATAGCGAAGGTGTCGGGCATGAGCGTAGGAGTCCCATCCGAAGACGCTCTCTAAGTTGCTAAGAATTGCTATAGGCAAGGAGGCACTCAGAGACTGAGTTGCATGACGGGCTGAAGCCCAATTTGACAACATGTCCTCCATTAAATCGCCTAACATGTTTTTAGAAAGCCAATAGGGGTCCTATGGCTGCTCCTGGTCCTGTTAGAAAGAGTATCAGCAATGAGACGTGCTTCCAAGTTATCAATTAGAAGGCGGACATGGATGGAGATTTCAAGCTTGTAACCTTTCCTGCCCTGGTCGGTTTCAGGGGTGTCCTTTGTCTTTCCACTCTTGGAGCCTTTCGGCCTACCCATAGTGTGGGAGTCACAAGACTTATCGAACCAGAGCTTGGGGGACACAGGCACATGGAGTAGGGATGCCAAGAGCATAGCGTTGAGAGCACGAATGAGCAGGGTGAGGAGTCGAGGCCAAAGTTTGAAGTAGGGACGCTGAAGCCAAGTAACTGGCTGGTAGGGCTTCACACGCCTGAACGCCATGGGTGGTGCAGGACAGGCGGAGTGAGGCGACGTCAAAGGTCTAGGAGTTTAATGCAGCCAGCGAATTGACGTCGCTTCGAAGTCAAGTCGATCCACCTGGCTAGGTTCAACGCCTCCATTTGAGTGAAGATCCCTGCTTACCTCAGCATTACCACTTAGGATGGGTGTCGTGGTCTGATCAGTCCTAGTGACGTGGATGCCAGTGTCACTCACACCCGTTAGCCCTGTTGAGACCACCTGTTTCACCCGCATCCGGAGAATTTACATTTTTATTATTATTTCAATGGAGGATTTTCATTATGTCTTATAGTATATGCTGAACCGTTTTTATTTTTTTGATAATAGGAAGATACATATAATTCCATATCCTTTTATTATGGATTACTACATATTTTCAGATCTGGTTTCGTTATGTGTGTGAAGTTTTTTGGAACAAATAAATATTTTTATATAGTTGGATTACTATGATCAATATTCATAATGTCTTCTCTTCTTTCAATTTTGAAAAACATTTACATAATTTTCTTGTGTTGAAGAACATTTATATGTACACGAAAATAATGAAAATGGTCAAATTTCTTAAGACAATAATTTTTTATTTTAAATTTCATTATATAGGAAATAATTTTTTACCTTCTAGTAGGGCTAGAGGGCTCTTGAAGGGCAGTGACGATCCCTGGCTCCAGTAGCTGTTATTGATTGACGCGGTCAATAACAGCGTTGAAGTTTCAACCGTTCCATTCTATCGGCCCGCCGATTGCTTGAATGGCTGCACCAAATCCTTGGCCAGACGTAATAGTGGAGTGATGATTACTGTTCACATTCCACAACCAGAACGCAGTCTTCCACGCAGTTTAGTCATCCTGAGACACAATTCCAGGGTTATTCAGCAGATACACGCCCAGGTAATCTCGAGTTGCACCAAGTTACTGCAAACAAACAGCAAATGAACTAATCGTCGTGTAAGGTTTGTTGTTACATCAAAATTTTTATAGATATTGGTAAACATTTGCATCCCAGCATATAATTCAGGGATCTCAGTATTGGAGATCAATCCAGATTATAAGGATCTTAGTATAGGAGATCAGTCCAGATTATATTCCTAAAGATGCGGGTTATAACAAACACTCCAACACCCTATATAAGAAGAATTGAACCTGGGATCTCAGCTCACGCTAAACATTCAATTCCACAGCTTCAATAGCCACCAAAATAAAAGAATTTATAATAACTTGCTTATAGAAAGACATATAAGCATACATACCAGGAGAGTTGCAAGGGGCCACGCAGGGATATTGTGTGTTGGTGGAATTGCAGTAATCGCTCTTGCTTATCTCCTCGATGCAGCACAGATCTGTTAATCAGTCATTTGCAATATATGCAATAGCCAATAGCCAATATGACAATCCTCTTCTTGTTATTATTCTATGGCCTTCTCTTGCCTTTTCTGCTCTTTCCATCAGCGGTGCAGCTGTTGGGGATATTGCTACCCAAGATTTCTTCAATGGAATTTTATCTGCTGCTTCTGATAGTTACGCAGGGAAGAGCTTCCATACATATAGCGACTTCATTAATGCGGCCAGTGCACGACAACAAGAGAGAAATTGCTGCTTTCTTCGCCAACGTTGCTCACGATACTGGCAGTGTGTTTCACATACATATGATTTACTTTCTGTTCCGATAAACTTATCCTTAATATGATCTCTAAATGGATGATTTCAATTCAGAATTTGTAGATAAAATTCCAATGAAGAAATCCTGGGTAGCAATATCGCCAAACAGCTCCACGGCAGATTGAAAGAGAAAACGGGCTTGGAGCAACCCATAGAATAATAACACGAAGAGGACTTGCCATATTGGCTTTTAGTGTATGCCAGAAAGAGAACTTCGTCGCTTTGCTATGCTCTGTAGTTAACAGTGAATGAAGTATTGTTTTGTTTCCTTAACGCAGTTCGAATACAAGGGTAGGATTGCATCTCATAAATGGCAAGAGTTTTAAGTCAACCTCCATGATTGGTGAATTTACAAAGATTCGCCATTACATTCAATATAAAAAATAATATATTTCTATGTGTATATTTGGGTGGCATAACTAAAATTTAGTCTTTTTAGGTCAACCAACCTCAAGGGCTTATGAATTCACATTTAAATTTAAATACAAAAGATTCCCCATGACATGATGCTTAAAATATTGAGATATATTTTTTATAATTGAAAAAATATTTTTAAATCATTAAAATAATCCCTTCATCTTATAATCTTTAAATAAACATGGAAAGATTATATATATACATATATTCTCTTTATCTTATTCTCAAATTTGAAGCATGAAACATTGAAAGTTTATATATATCATCTTATAATCTTTAAATAAACATGGAAAGATTATATATATACATATATTCTCTTTATCTTATTCTCAAATTTGAAGCATGAAACATTGAAAGATTATATATAGATGTATGGTCTCTTTGTTTTATTCATCAAATCTTAAACATGAAATAGTAACTGTTATATCTATTATTCATTTATATTTAAACAAACATAATGTTACACCTTTGGCTAGAGAAGGTCTCAATTGCGTCCCTCACACGTGGTGGAGACATCAGTTGGTGGGAAACAACCATGGGGCATGAAGGTTAATGGGTCTACTTGTCGGGCACTTGTGGATGCCATTAACATGATATTTGGGCTTGTAGACAAAGGGGCTCAGTTGCATCAGTAAGAGATGTGTCGAGTGAAACATCCAAGTCGGGTTAGCAGAGTTACTAATGAGTCATCAAGTAGACCATTAGGAGAGCGTCCGGTTTTTTGGGCCTTCCCTAACAATACACTAGTTTGAGAAGGTCGACCCAAGATGGGAAGGGTACATTGTGTGCCAAGGCGCGTGCGTCCTCCATTTCATATAAATGAACCGAGTGGTTGGTGACAAACATACCAAGTGAGTGGGAACAAGGAAAAGCACAACTCCACTTGGGTACAGGTCAAGGAAGAAGTGCGAGTTGGAGTTGGGCACAACTAGATGCTACATGTGCACTTGAAATAGAATCCTGAAATAGAACTTGGACAGGTGTCACAGGAGGCAGACCTATGGGTTGCGACAAGTGAAGGAAGGAAACAACGTGATTACAGTTTGGTCACACATTTGGGTGGAGTTGTGCGACAATTTGAGCGTACTTGGGTCTTGGTTGGGCACTAGTCGAACACAGTTTTGTGTGCACTTATGGGTGCACATCGGAGCACCAGTTAGGACATGATTCAGGGAGCACTTCTGGGTGTTGGTTTGGGCACATCTTTTGAAGTGAACTATAAGGTCGTTTTTGGCATACCCTTGAGGAAGCCATTTTGGGTGCCCTCTAGGATAGTTGTTGGGTTGTGGCATCCTCCTCATGTTGTAAACAAGTTCTTGCTATAAATACAATATGGGCACACCCCATTGAGGTGTTGCCATTCTTATCTCTTGTGTATTGTTGTAGGTGTTCTCGGTGCAACTCTATTTAACATGGTTAAGTCAAATAAGATACACACATAAGAGTAAAAAGTGAGTAGGCATATTTGGAAGGTTTCACACTAAGCTGATCTTGTCCCTAGAGGTAAAATCTGGGCAGTGCCGCATGACCTAAGCGAGGAGACGAGACCTCACCTCAAGCTAGACTTTTGGTTTCGTGATAGCTGGTATTAGAGCAGATATACTTGGTGCTTTTCACAACTTTCCTAAGAGAAAAGTTTGTATCAGAGAAGAGGCTTGGGTAGACTACCGAGAGTGCCATCAACAATGCATTGGGAGAAGTCTTGGGTAGACTGACGGGAATGCCAACGACAGTGCATCGGGAGAAGTCTCGGGTAGACTGACGGGAATGCCAACGACAGTGCATCGGGAGAAGTCTCGGGTAGACTACTGGTAGTGCCATTGACAACGCGTTGGGAGAAGTCCGAGGTAGACTGTTGGTAGTGCCATCGACAATACATTAGGAAGAGAATTTGGTAGACTGTCGGAAGCAGCATCGATAGTGCATCAACACATGCTTGGTGCGACCAAGCAAGCCACCTGATGGGTTGAAGAGATCCCGATGGATCGAGAAGAAGAGAAGTTGTGGAAGGTGGGACTGGAAGCTGCAATGGCATACTTAGAATGATGGATATGAGATTCACCAGCTACTCCAAGAGCACGCAAGGCAGAATAGAACCAATTGCGAAGGACTTGGACTCAAAATTTTCTGAAATCCTAGAAACTGTCCAAGTTAGAGTCACTTCGAAGAGTAGGCGACACAAGAAAATACATGACATTGCAGTACGTACCAACTGTGGAAGAAGGTGCTTGGGAAGAGTTATTACAGTCCAAGACGAAGGCCATAGCCATGGGAGAGGCATGTTGGGTTAAGGAGATCTGCAAGAGTGACTAGACCATGTAGCACAACTAGAGTAGGCTAGCATCCATGATGGAGGTTGGGATCAAGAATGGACAACCCACCAAGTGAAGAATTGGATGTTGTGGATGGAATCTCTCAGAAGTAAAGAAGTCGAAGTCACAGCATGGATGCAACATTGGTTGGACAAGTTCGTGAAGGACGATTGCATGCGATGACAAATCTTGTGGAAGATCTGAGTGGAGGCTTTGTGGTATTTGATGGAGGTGGCCTTGGTATCCACCTTCCATCCCCTTCTCACTGTTAAGTACTAAGAATGGACCACTACCTAGAATTAGGCAGTGGAGCCTTGTGCACTAGTGAAGGTGTCCAACCCAGAGAAGCATTGCATGGAAGGGGAGACAATTTGTTTACTAGAAGGTAGAAACTTGTGATGGCAATCGAGCTTGCTAGCCATCCTCTTCTTCCGTGGAGGTTGATTTAGACATTCGATGTCCATTGGGAAGGACAATGGATAGACATGGGAAAGCTTGGAGTTGTAGGTGGTAGCTTGATAGGCTTAAGGAAGGGATATGAACCTTTCCTTGGGAAAACAACAACAATAGTTCTGAAGCAATGAATGTTTGCTTGGGCAGAGCAAGGAAGTTTGGTTCCAAGTAAGGTTATGGAAGAAACAAGAGATTCAACCATGAAGATGGATGCATCACACCAAGAGAGGATCCAACTGATCAAAATGGAAAGAAGAATTGGTTAATGTGAAGGATCCCATCTAGATGTGTGGAACTTAGAGAGCAACAAAACATGTTGACTTGGAATATGCTCACCTACCTTTGGTATGGAACTCAAGTTATGGTGGAGACTCCTTGGGATGATTGATTGGTTGAGGATGTGACCAAGTAGTGGTGTGAACATGCCTCACAAGAGATGTGGAACTCTTTGGCTCTCTCATCACATTGGGTGGACTTTGGATAGGTTATTGAGGGTTATCTATTAGAGGTTCTTAGAGGGTTCTTGTTAGTGGCTTTTAAAGATATATCATGTTTGTGTTGTGATAGTTGATAGTAATATTTTTGGGTATAGCACCTTAGTATTATTTTTGGAGCCTATCAAGCTTTGCATTCATCTTGTGATATTTACAATTGCTTCACCCTACTAAAAGTGTTTGGAATTACCATTTTGTGGTTGTAGGTGAGGTTAGGCATCGTACTCCATAGCTATTTGGGTGAACTAAATGAATCAAAGCCATGTGGGTTAAGAGAGGATAGGAACCATAGTCCATAGTGGTTTAGAGGAGTCTAATGATCAAGATTCCATAAATAATGAAGAATTCATTCATGATATTATCATCCTTTGGTTAAGGAATTAGGGATTATCCTTGGGTTAGGAATAATGGTATTCATCATTAATCTTACGCTTGTGGGATTAAGTGATTACGAAGTTCTATATTGACCTTTGTAGTTCAAGCTAGGGGATAGTGGGTGCAATTGGGTATTGAATCACCATGGTTTGGAGGACCATGGTTGGATCTTAAGCCATGTAACATATTCTAATGGAATTTTTGGCATCCTTATATTTGGGTGATTACCATCTAAGTTGAATCATTTTTTAATTTGTATTACTATTTAAAAGTAGTTTTGATAAATGAATATTACTAGTATTATTTGGAAGATTATTATCCTATAGAATTTAAACATAATAATAATAATAAATCTAATTTTAAGGTTACAATCAAATTGAGGTATCAAACTCCGTATTTGAACTTTTTGATTTCCTAAGGGAAAAAGCATGTTCTTAATCATTAGGCCCACTCAACTTATACAATCTATGTATCTTATAGAAGCATTGTTGATTTAGTGATAAAATACCCTATAGAATTATACAAAATAGTACGATAATGTAAATAATAACATTGACAACCTTACACAACCTTCATAGCCTTGGATAACGAGACATAGTAAAGTATTGGCATCATAATTTAAATAAACAAACTCTATCAAAGCTAAGGAAACTTTCATAATGAACTAGAGATTAGTAATGGTTAAGGCCATCAACAAGGGTGGTCAACCCATCAAAGCTAAGGAAAGGAAACTTATACTAAGGGATTAGTAAATTCCATTTGAAAATAGCGATTTATTAGTGGTGTGATGGACTTTTATATTAGATTATGCAATAAATGCTTATAACTATAATCCACCTTTTGTCTTATAAAAATAACACTTGTGTTTATGATCTCGTCACTGTATTGTATTTGTACTTGTTACTCACTTTGAATGTCTATTTTAATATCAAAGTGAAACTAGACCTTAGTAAATACAAAGTAACAAGCATTAAGATAAAGATTAATTCAAAAGAAGTTCATGCACAAGAGAAGTGATTTTTGTAGCAAATCATTACTACAACCTACTACAACAATGATAAACGTAAAAACACCTATTGTTATATCAATAGAGGGTGAATCCATGAAGTTGGGTGTCTATTTCGTGAGAATCGGGTGCTCGAGAAACATAGCGGAAGCTATTCGGCCGAATAACTATAGTTATTCGTCCAAATAAATTATTTTATTCGGCCGAATAACAATGGTTATTCGACCGAATAATCTATACGTTATTTAGCTGAATAATTGTTAACGATTCACCGTTAAAAATAACAGAGACGTCGAACTGCGTGCGACATAGTGCCAATCGGGAAAATTGTCTGGCGATTTTTTTTGTTTATTCGGTCGAATAATTATTCGGCATAAAAGCTCAACTGTGGCCATCGTTTTTCATTTTTTCTGCCTGCACCTGCTAGACCCCTCCTATTGCCCCTGCCTGCAGCTGCTGGACCCTGCGCCTGTTTCCCCTGCCTGCAACTCAACCCCGTCCCTACTGGACCTCACCTATTGCTTGACCCTGACGTCGCCTTTGGCGTGGAGATCCGCCACCCTGTGTTCCGCCACCCCTTTTTTTGCCACCCTCTTGATGTGGAGCGCAAAGTTGACAACATCCATTTTGTAGGTTAGCGTTCGACGTGGAGTTGGACAACGTCTAGTTTGCAGGTAAGCTTCGTCCATTTCGTAGTTTAGTTTTTGTTTTTGTTTTTTTTTCTATGCCAATCAGTGGTTTGCTTGTTGGCAGGTTTCTGTTTCGATCGTTGGTGTTTGACTTCGGTCGTTGGTGTTCGGCTTCATCGTTGGTGTTGGTGTTCAGCTTCGTCGTTGGTGTTTGGCTTCGTCGTTGGTGTTCGGCTCCATCATTGGTGTTCAGTATTTCTCTTTTGATCGGTTCAGTGCTCAATTGAAAAAAGAACAGGTATGCAAAAACTCGTTACATATTGAGCTTCAACATATTTATAAACTTCACAATTAACTAAAAATAAAAGTATGTTCATTCTTGTTTTGGATTAATATTTATTTATTGTTTGGCACTTGGTGCATATTACAGAGTTCATCTCTGTTCAAGAACAGATTTCATGAACATGGATGAACTCTGCTCATGAACAGAGACGAATATGATTTAGATGAGAATAAATTTAGTTAATGTTTATATCAATTAGAAATCTATTTGAGTAACTTATTTCTTTGTCTTACCTTACTACATAGCTATCAAATTATATAATATATCCATCTTTAGCATATCTTGCAAAATATATTCATTGGTTATATATTATTTATAATTAAGAAAAAAAATTACAATATAGCTTCGTTGCTGCCTATTTATTCAGGGACTAAGCTAGAGATGGAAAATCCAATTATTAAGATATTAATCCCTTCGAATTTTAAAGCGTATGGTCCTGTTCACATGTATACACTTGTAGTTGTAAACCGTGTAATTTTTCTATTGTTAAAATTCTTCTGTTTCAATACAAACTCAACCAAGCATACCTAGTATTATAAAACAAATGTGTGGTCGCTTTATTTTCCCATTTATCATAAACAAATCCAACAAAATCAAATTTCAAATAGAAATTTTCCAATTTTACAAAACTTTATTTCTAACGGAGTTCATGAACTCTATTCATGGACAGAGATGAACTATGTTCATGAACAGAGTTCATGAACAGAGATAAACTCTGTTCATGAACAGAGTTCGTGAATAGAATTCATGAACTTGCCTTCCCTCTGTGCCATGTGTGCGACCTCAAAAATATATAGTTACATTCCGCAACATCATAGTTGCCATAATTCTTCCCGCTTTCTCAAAGCATCTCAAACCATTCCACCATCTAACGTAGAAGCATTACCGAGACTGTAAGATACCTATAATACTAAGTACTTTGTGGAGCAACATGTTATATAGACAAAAATTTAATATATTAAACACACCCCAAACTCCCACCTCTCCCATGGATCTATTTACAAAATTCCAATGTAGACCATACCAACCCAACAAGATATTTTTATATTATCAAGGTCAACAACTATTAAAGAATCCTAAATGTATACAACATGCACATAGGATTTTCTGATTCACCTCATAGTTTCTTTAGTAGCTAGGTTTTAAAACCTGTATGCATTACCATTTCGTTAGCAACCATCAAGTACTGAGCTCGTATCCATCAGAAAACAATCGCGCCAGGTAGAATTTTAAAGGCGTCAAACAGACCATAGACGGATCCTATCCATCCAGATATTAAGGATAGCTACTGAACCAACACAGCATCTGAACCTGAAGCTTTATCGATAACCCAACTCTTTATACTTTATCCAACCTTTTGTTACAAGCAGGGAGTTTTAAAACCTAAAACTTTATATGTAAAAGTTTTCTTTTTTCAAAAGTAGCAAAATACTTATGGATATATATATTGGATTACTACTTGGGTAAGATCTCTCTAGCTGATTATTTTGTGTGACTGGTAGTGTGCTTATAGATTGGATCAACTATAAAGCTTTTATTGAGACTTAACACTCTACCACATTGTTTGCGCATTTAATTTGCAAAATAAAATAATGACGATATACCTCTCAGGCTCTTTGGTGGGACTTTCTTAAATTATGTAAACACCTAACCCAAAAAGGTACATGCTCCATAAAAATCCATCCTATAGAATCGTTTTAAATGAGGATCACCCTCGGGCAGGTTTGCTGCATGAATACCTTCCTTGCTAAAAAATGCATAATTTCCCAATCCTGCATCAACAAAGTTCTCCAATTATTTAGGTTCTTTATTCTCAAAATATACCAGTCTTTGAACTTTGTTCATGAACAGAGATGGACTATGTTCATGAACTTTGTTCATGAACAAAGTTATGAACAAAGTTCATCTCCTTTACTTCCACAATGGACATACTATTTACAACCTAGCAGTAGTTCAAATGTACTTCATCTGTCACCTCGTATGATGATTGTGATTGTCTGGATTAATAATAAATAAAGTGGGTTAAATTAAATGTATTAAATAAAACCATTACAAAAAGATTGAGACTAGTCATTTTCCAATATTTGAGATAATTGCATGAAGTATATATATATATATGTAATTACGCTCTTCATTTATGTTATATCATTTTATTGTGTAATTACCTTTATGATAAGGTGAGCATGAGTTTCGACCACTTTTTAAGATATTTTCCTATAGAAACTTTTGTTCATTGACGGAGTTCATGAACAGTAATATAGAAAAATATAATTAAATTAAATTATTTTAGTAGTGTTAATATTCTTAATGTTATTATATTAGACTTGATAGAACAATTGTTAAGGGCCTAAGCTAATGGTACTTCAATGAAGTGATCCTTATCATATTAACACTACTAATATAATTAAATTATTTTATTAGTGCTAGTATTCTTAATGTTATTATACTTAGATCCCCATTAAACCTAATAAGCGAGAAGGAAGAAAGACCACATTGGTGCACCTCTTTCTTCTTCACACTGACTTAGCCACTTTCAATTCACAGACTGTAAAATAGATAATAAGTGTTGGCCCACCATAGGGCTGAACTTTATTAGCACGACTAGACTAATATAGGAAATAAAATTAATGTACAAAACTCCCCTTGACATGGGTGTTGTACCTCAAATGGTTGGATGGTCAAAATTCCAATTGATCATAACAACACTTACAATCTTTATTTTGTCTTATATAACATAATATATTTTTCTGGGAGATTAGGTTAAATGTTTGGAATGTTAAAATATCAAAACATGTATAACTTGAATATGTTATGAGTTGATAGTTGTGTAAATGTAGATATCATATCAAATGGAAAAAGAGGAGTCTTTGAGGCAAAAGCATAGAAGGTCATCACGATCATCAGGAATTGGTGTCTCAATTGATAATCAAAGGTTGCCGGCTTCACCTCGGGATTCAAGCTTATTGTATACGTCACATTCATCTGATCATCAGCAAGGCCAAAGGGGTACAGATGATTCCCCTGTATCTTCTATTGGAGAACGTCGATCTCGACCTTCTGTTGGTATGAACATTTATGTTTTAATACATGTATCAATTGTATTTTTGTGTGTGTTCAAAAAGTTTGTACATGTTTACACACAATTGTGTTTGTATTTGAAGCAGAGCAAGGTTCGGAAGAGGCTCATAATTCTACACAGAGGGAGGAAGATCGAGCAAGGAGGACAAATGTTGAAACAGATTTGGGTGTAGAGCAAGGTTCAGAAGAGGCTCGTTATTATACATAGAGGGACGAAGGTCGAGCCAGGACGACATATGTTGAACTAGATGTGGTTTGTACACCCATAATGACTTATCCATCTGATTTACCTAAGGAGCTTCCATGGGAAAGTGGTGTTCAACAAACGACCCTTGAAAGCTGTAGATCTCACTATGACAAGATGCAACATGAAATTTCTAGTTTGGATCTCCCTCCACAGAGCAAACAAAGTCTAGATATTGTTTTGCGATCATTACAAAAATTCATTGAGGTATATGAGGATCTCAGACCAATTATAGATAGTTTTGTTGACTTGATGCGGAGGAGAAAGGAACAAGTGATGGGTCTAGACAAGTGGGATGTTGTGAAGGAGAGAGTGACCAAAGAATAGGTCAATTCAATGTTTAACTTCAAAGAGGGCCTAAAGTGAAAAATGTTGAAAGTGCAATATTTTAAGCACCCTGAACTTGCACATCTATTATATGATCAGTTCCTTTCAGCCTATGGTCGGTTTCCATGGAACGATGAGGTTCCTAATTATTTTTCCAGATTTTTTTATGCAGAGTTTTTTAAAAAATATGAATCCAGACTATACCGATATTCATTCTAGCTTTTATGGAGTTGGAAAGGGGCGAATATACAATCGAAAAGGTGCTCTTAGAGATCCCACAACTCTTTGACCTCCACCTCAGATATCTCTCCCATCCAGGCTTGTGACTTTAAAATTGGAGATGGAGCCCACATCACAACTTGGGACAACTGCAAGGCATTCTGTTGTCGAAGGTTTAACGTCAGCATTTGTAGGAGTTGATGTGGGATTTGTTCAAGAGAGGGATTGAGCCACCATTCGTCAAAAGTTTGTTTACAAGATGAATGATGAGGTAGATGGAATGAGAATTGAAGATCTTAGGGCTTATGCTAAGGTTTGTCATGATATAGCTTCGAATGTCCTAACCCATGACACATCTAGTATAGGAGAGGTTTGTTGTTTATGTACCTACAGTCTATTTAATTGTTTTATTCATTTTGAATTGAACTTTTTGAACTACATTATATCTATGAAATTATGTATTATGTATTATTGTTTTATTGTTTTATGACATTATGTATTTTTTGATGTATAGTAATAAATATATTACGTAAATGTTTATTGGTTGCAGTTTTCTAGAATGTTGAATGAAAATGATTTTCGACTCTCCACTAGTGAAAATGTAGAAGAGCATCTTAGAGAGGTATATTTATTATTTACATATTTATATTTATGTTTGAAAGATCTGTATGTTTTTTTTGAATTTTAATTTATCTATGTATCTTATTGTTAATGTCACTTATTCATGCAGGTTCATTTAGATTCAAACTTTTTTGATGATTTTCCATCTCTTGTGAGCTCATGAATTTAATTTTTTTGTTTTGGTTTTAAGTGAATTGATTAATTTTATTTTATTGTGCTTGCACAATGTTTTATTTATTAACAAAATTTAAATTTTAGGGAATAATAGAACATATGGAAATTAGTGGTGAGGATATAGGTTCTTTGATGGACGTGGATATTGGCACTGAGGTAATTTTGTTAATAATTGAACTGTTCTTTGATATAAGTTTAATATTTTAATTTTTTGAATTTAGTTTAAAACTGTTTAAATAATTTATGAGATTCATAATTTGCTTTTATACATGTTGCAGGTTGGGTCTCTTTGAGGCAAAGGAAAGACCCAAGTGGAGGATAGTGGTGGAATTTCATTTAGAGAATGATTTTTATTGCTCTTTTTTTGTTTTCCCGTACTACGATATTGTATATATATGCATGTTGATACATATATTGTAGTTGTTTTGGACATCCAGGAACTTTATTTTTGGATTATATATGTACATTGAACTCACATGTTCATAAACGTTTTTCTTGAATTATATACATGTACATTGAACTTACATATTCTGTATTTGCCTTAAATGATCTAACTTTTTTGGGGGCTAATTATTTAGCATATTTTGTGTGGTAAATGATTAGAATATGATTTTGCATGATGTTCATGAATGTATGTATTATTAAATTTGTATGTAGAAGGTACAATTTTCTTTCATAATGATAGTCAATTTTATATCTAGTTTAATGTTCAATTTTGAAATGGTTTTAAAAGATATCAGTACACATGTTTTAATGCTTAAAGTACTTTATTTTATGAATAATATTAAGTCCATGTGTGATTTTTGTTGGATCCTGTTTAGATCACTGTGTGATGTAGACCAACACTATTTAGTTGATGTACCTTTTGCAGTTTGAATATAGTGTTTTGCAGTTTGCACTCCCGAATCTTTCTTTATTGAGTTTCAGTATATGCTAGCTTTATGTTTTGATAGGTGCAATCTAAAGTTGAAAGTTTTAAAGACCTGCAGGATTTAATTCTTGAGTGCCTTAAGTTTTGATAGGTGCAATCTAAAGTTACAAGTTTTAAGACCTGCAAGATTTAATTCTTGAGTGCCTTAAGTCTTGATAGGTGCAATCTAAAGTTACAAGTTTTAAGACCTACATGATTTAATTCTTGAGTGCCTTAAGTTTTGATAGGTGTAATCTAAAGTTACAAGTTATAAAGATTTGCAAGATTTAATTCTTGAGTGCCTTAAGTTTTGATAGTTGCAATCTAAAGTTACAAGTTTTGAGACCTACAGGATTTAATTCTTGAGTGCCTTAAGTTTTGATAGGTGCAACCTAAAGTTAAAAGTTTTAAAGACCCGCAGGATTTAATTCTTGAGTGGATTAAGTTTTGATAGGTGCAATCTAAAGTTACAAGTTTTAAAGACCTGCAGGATTTAATTATTGAGTGGCTTAAGTTTTGATAGGTGCAATCTAAAGTTACAAGTTTTTAAACTTGTAAGATTTAATTCTTGAGTGCGGATTTGTAGTATTGACAATTTTTTAGTGCATATATTTGAATTTATGAGTGCATATGTAAACATTTATGAGTGCAGATGTAAAGTTTTTTGAAATTTTTTGAGTGTAGATGAAAAAACAATTGAGTTAAGATTTCAACCCTCTTGGTTTTCTTTTAATATATAATCTTGGTTTCAACAATAAACTTGAATTTCATATAAATGATAACTTGAATCTTATATAAATGATTTGATACTTTCAATTTTTAACTAATGATTCATATGTTCAATGTTCAGGTACACAACACTTTTGTAGTTGGTGAACTATAGATGCTGCTGAAATCATGGCAAATGAGGATTTAATGATTTTTTGTTTTTTAATCATAAGCAAGGATTTCAGGATTGTGAATCTTATGCTAAATTAGAGCAATGATTTTAGAAAACAATTTGATGAATTTTCATCGGTTTGTTGTAAAAAACCATTTCTCTAATTTAGCATAAGCTTCACAATATTGTGGTCCTTGTTTGTGATTAAAAATCAAATGGTCATTATCTCCATTTTCCATGATTCAATTTCATCATCATATGAAATAAGATCTTCATATAAGGATGAAAACACGAAGATGGGTAACACTTCCGTGAGAATCGAGTGCCTGAGCAACATGGCGGAAGCTATTCGGCCGGATAACTATAGTTATTAGGCCGAATAACTATAGTTATTTGGCCAAATAATCTAAATTTTATTCGGCTGAATAACGTTTAATAGAGAACCGTTTAGATTGACGGGGACCTCGATTTAGGTGCAAACACATAGCCAGCCAGTAATTTTGGACGGTGGTTCTAAGTTTATTCGGTGGAACAATTATTCGGCTGAATAATTATTCTGCATAAAAGGTTAGATACGGCCCACATTTGTCATTTTCCTCTATGCGTTTCGCTGGTCCCGGCCTGTCTCCTCGCCAGCCGCTGCTGGACCCCTCTTGTCGCCCCGTCTCTAGTTGCCACCTGTCGTCCTTGTGGATTGATTCTGAGGGGTTCCGCCACCCTCCGTAACGTCCTTCTTTCCTCGTGGAGACCTGCCACCCTTCCTTCCTGCTCTCGGTCTGGTTCAGTTGTCCCTTTCTGCCTCCTCTCGGTGCTGTTTGTCGCTCCTTTCGGCCTCCTCTCGGCCTGTTTTTGTCGTTGACCACCTTTTGGCTTCCTTTTGGCTTCCTCTCGGCCTGTTTTGTCGCCGCTCTCGGCTTCCTCTCGGCCTGTTTCATCATCGTTCTTGGCCCCCTATCGACCTCCTTTCAGATTGGTTTTGACGCCGCGTACCTCCTGTCGGCCTGGTTCAAGCAGTTCGTGAAGTTGGACAGCTTCACCCCAAGGTAATTTATTTAATTTTTTATTTATTTCTTTTTTGTTAATTTTTATATTTTCTGTGTAATTCTATTTCTTATTATTTTACATTTTTGGCAGGTTGTGTTTCATTTTTTCATTTCTCGGCTTTGTTTGTTGCTTGTTGTTTGGCTTCGGTCTCTGGAGTTAGGTTTCGCTGGTGTCTTTCAGCAGTGAAAAATAAACTGGTATGTCTTCTAATTTTTTGCACTAAATTAATATGTTAATTTAATTTTTGATAAACTATATTTTGTGTTGGTGAGTGTTGAACTCTGCCCAGATTGGTAGAGTTCATGGACTCTGTCCATGTGGACAGATTCCATGAACTCTTCCAATCTGGGTAGAGTTCATGAACTTTGTCCATGATCCAACTCATAACCAAAAGGAACAGTTCATGTGATCCATGTAATCCGTGTTGATAGCTTTGTAAACCCATTAATACTTATGTTAATATTCCAATGACGTTGATATCACAACATTAATCATAATACATAGGGAATTATATGAATCATATGAACATGTAGTATCAAGCTATGAATAAAACCCATGTATCTATATTATTTATAGGTTGTATCAATATCGTTAAGATTAGAGAAACACAGACATCAGCTTACAAGATGAAACCAATAAGCAGTACAATTGAAATCATAGTAATAGGTTTAGTATCATACTTCTATAGGTCAACTAGTTTGTTTCCATAGGTTAAACTCCTATAAAGCAATGATAACACTATAGGTATAATAAAAAGATTATAAAAGGAGTGAGCTTAAGTAATATGTGAAATCTTATGGATAAACAAGACGAGCTTAAGGATATGTTACATATTAGCAATATATGTGAACACGGTAGTTTACATAATTATATCCTAGTAATTCATATCAAAATGTGATATGAGCTAGTACAAAGCTGGATTCAATTTTTACTTTACCTATACAACCTAATATTATGTTATACTATGAATTAACACTAGTATAAAGTCCATCATATAAAGTAAGTTGTAAAGCAATATGTAAGGTCATAGCTAGTATAGAGCTGATGTAACACTAGTCTTGTACTGAACTTAGTTACTGTAATAAAACACCAATTACAGATACATAATCATTGAATAGTAGATATGGATCCTATATATTATATTGCTTATGTTAGTAATATGTTACAACCCCATTGTTATTAGGTATGAGCTTAACTCTCACTGTAATTCCATAACTAGTGATCATTTAAACTGGTTAGCTACTAGTAGAGGACTAAGTTAGTATTAATTACTGATATTACATGATTCCAATTACTCTTATGGGAATACAGCTAAGTATTGTACTAATTATGTGAATAAGGCTTGTTACCCTGTGTATCACTTGCTATTGAAGTAGGTACTACTAGAGTAATGGGAATAGTTGGTGGTATTGACTACTAATATGATGGTTACTCACATATAGCTAGTGAAGTGGACAGAATTCAAGAACTTTGTCCACATGGGCAGAGTTCATGAACTCTATCCATGTGGGCAGAGTTCATTAACTCTGCCCACATGGACATAGTTCATGAACTCTGCCCATCATGAACTCTGCTTAATCTGCTATCATTTTTCAGAGATGACTACCTCACTCTTAATTAATCTTTTATCATTTTTTATAGTGATTATAGTGATTATAGATCAATATATTAACCTAAATTTTCAACAAAGCAAAGACAATTGTACTGTACACATTATTTCTATGTATTTAGGGAATCCGTGTTAAGAGGTATTGATATCAAAACATGATAGTATTATGTCAATCATATATGGAAACATGAGACTCGCTAATAAATTTTCCACATTAACAGTGATCCAATGATATTAGTCCACCTACCATTGAGTTCACACTAAGTTGACACTAATCCAATTCCTTTGAGTTCAAGATATAGAATTGAGTCATACTCTAGATCAATGGAACTAAATTATATCTACACAAGTGATATTGTCAAGAATTCAAAATAAGATCTTCATATAATCTAGATCAAATGGAACTAAATTCTATTTACACAAGTGATATTATCCTTGTGCATGTATCATTTATTTAAAAACCATAGGTGTCACATACCTCAATTTTTGTAAAAATTATGTAATTATTTTATTATATTCTTGAGACATTATGTTAAATTTAATGCTAAGTTGGAATTGATGACTCAACAGAGTCACTAGAAATGGAATGTAATTCATAATATTTTATTATTAATAAATAAATTATGGAGACAACAACATGGGAGAGCTGTTAAAAAGAGGTTACTGGTCAAACTAGTGGATGGAACTAGGTGGAAAGGCAAATGACAAGTGGCAACATCCTCAAACACTTCCTAAGTTGCAGGTGGAAACTTCTCTATATTTGGGGTCATGATTCCCCAAGGAAGTGGAATCAGAGCAGGTGGCTCATTAATGACAGTTAACCCAACAAAGACCTAGGCAATCTTTTAAATAGTACTCAATGAACTGAGATGAGGGTTCGAATTGTTCAGGAGGGAGAATGCATTCAGGTGAATGTTATTCAGGAATCCCATTGAGGAAGAGGGAAATATACAGTAAGGAAGTTGTTTGAGAGGAATGTTGCAGTAACTTGGTTCCATTATAGTTGTTTGGGCTGAGTGAATTATTTTGCTGCACCTAGTTCCATCCAGGGAGACCAGAGCAAGCTCTGGGGTCCTAAGAAGTGTTGTCTGGGCACTCTCCAGGAGTTGGTAGGGAGGAACAGCCTCCCATTTGTTGTTGTTGTCCACAGAAACAGGTTCTGCCATTTATTTCCTTATGTTTGTCAAGTATGAACAAATGTATGATGAGTTTATTTCTATATGTCTGAAGAGTAATTTGTTAGTAAAGTAGTATATCCGAGTAGCAGTAGATAGATTTGTTAGAGTTATTGTGTTTTTCATCATATCTTAGTAAGAATTAATGTAGTTAAGGTATTACTAGTATTGTGGTTAAATATGTACAATATAAAACTAACACAGTAAGTAATAAATTATTATTACAATTATAAACCTAGAAAGTATAATTGACGAATAGCTAAGCAAAGTCTAAGTATACAGTATTTATGCGCTGTGTAGACAAAATTTAATAAATAGTCATAATAGACAAACAATAAACCTAACCATAAATATTACAATAAATTATATCATGGTCGACAGTCCTTACAGGAACATTGGTGGCCACAATTAGAATATATATGTCAGGGTACAAACCCTAGTCAGAAGTTAAACAGTCTCAATCTATTAATTAAATTAATACACAAACCCTAGTTAACAATTTATCCATTCATTTCCTGTTAAACAAAATGATTGTACAGAAACCCTAACCGAAAATTCATCACACAGAATTTATTAACAGTAAATAAACTAGTTTTTTTTTAAAAACAAAAGAAGTAACAGAACAATATCTAGCTCGACATCGAGCTTAAACAGTATAGTACTATCTTTCCTTAAACTTCCATTTTTCCATAGAATCCTAATCGTAACAACAGAGTAAGAAACTAAACAAAATCTTGATTGTGGAGCTCGAACCGAACCCCAACATTTCAACTTGTCAAATAAAGAAAATATTAGAACTTAAGACAACAATATTACCTACGGCCGTAGCTCAGGTTCTTTGTTTAAGTAATTTTTTTAAAAACATAGAATTTAAAATACACGCCACATACCAGCACAAATTTATAGAAGGATTTCTAATAAGTCAACTTATAACAAAACCAATGCTAAATAGTTAAGATAATATTCTACCTATAGCCGAGTCACAATCCACTGTATAAGTGTTTTAAAAACTAAAGATTTACTTACTACTGTACATAGCATAGAACAAAAAGAAAACGCATGCAATATACAAGCCCGTTGTACAGGCAGAACTTATATTAAGTTAATTTTCAAAACCCTGGGTGTTAACCCAAAACCCTTTTTAAAAGTGTTGTAACGAAACATAAAACCCGAGGCCATAATCTCACCTACAGAACAGGCTCACAGCCTTCGTTCTCTTCAAAATTTACAATACAATTCTTCTATATAAAAACCTAAGTTCCAAAAGGAGGATAAATAGCTACAACACCGACTGAAGCCGTAATATCCAAATACATCACAGGGTTAAACCTGTCAAGGAACTTTGGTAACAAGCAGTTACAAGACCAAACAGAACGGAGATAGCCACAAAGATGGATCTTTCAAGACCAAACCCTAACCATCCTAACAACCAACAAGGAGGGACGCCATGGTGAAGACCAGGCTTACCAGGTTAAAGAAAAACCAACTGCCGAAGCTCGAGTCATCCACGCTGCAAGCAGAGTGAGGGCCTGCAACAAAAGAACATTATCATTAACCCTCAATGTTTTCGTTTTTAGCAAATTCTTTTAACTAGAAATAACGAGTAATAAATTCTGTAGCTTACCGGTGATGCGAATGAAGTGCAAATACAGTGGATAGACTGATAGCCACAAGTCGAAGAAGGATAAACCCCACCATTGGCACCAGAGAACGAGCTAGCCGAAGCAAAGGGTTATCTTCTACAATGGAAGCCCCGACGAAACAAGTCAACTGATAACACTCATGCCAGGACAGGGTTGGTTTTGGTAACAAAGGTAAACCCTAAGTGCTTAAATAACTCATAGTTGCCAAACAGCAAGGTTTAATGACTCCCCAAATGATATAATGGACAAGCACGAATGCTGGGAGCAACATGGATACTGTTAGCACACTGTAACAGGAAGGGTCGGACAGGAGGGTTCTCAGAGCCACCGAGCCCGAAGGCGAGGGAGAAATGGCAAGATTAGGGTTGAGTCAACGCTTTATACCATCAACACTTTGTTCTGAAAGCACCACGTATCATTTTAATATTCCCATGCAGTGGGTCTACGTTCCAAAGTTCCTCGATGTGTTATCAATTGTTTGTTTTTCAATTAAAAATCATAGCGTGGGTACACCAAGATCATAGTATAATCATAGAATGGATATTCCATGGTGGTCGTGACCCATAAGTTTTAAACCTGCCATCATATCCATGTTAGAACAATGCTTGGAACTTTGTATAAAGAAAATTACACCTTGCCCTATATTCTTTAAAACTATACCTTGTCAATAGCATTTGAATTTAAGTCTTAAAGCCTATTTAGTCATAGAGAAGTTTGATTATTAATATATAAATTATAAAGAGGTAGGGTCCAAATGAATTTTATATGGTTGTTAAACCTAATACTATATTGCCCTTCACATAAATTCTATTGCGACCAGACATAGATCATTACTTCCAAATCCATACTATAGTAGAGTGATGTCATGAATAGTTATTTTTAAATCTACTAATTATAGTGCCATTGGTTATAGACTGTGCAGATGTTATAGAAATTGTTATTCTTCTTATGCGTTGTTAACTTGTAGAACTAAGCTAAATAACTCATAATTTCGGATTTGGGTTACTCTAGTCCATTTCCATTGTTGCTACAATTTAATAACCATCTACTAAGCGACTCAGATCCCTCGTATGGACAAGTAGACTTTGTCACTCTTCATGTCAAGAAGAACCAAGAACGTATACGTGAAATATATGTTAGACAGAATTATGCGAATTATTATATCCATTCCTATTGGCAGTATAGTCTGGAAAAATCATAAATGAATTCAATCGTCGATTGTACAAATAGAGGTAGATTCCAATCAATGCAAACCCTTAAATTAATAATAGAAGACATGTATTGACAGGTAACTCTTGGAATTGTTGAAGATAAGAAAAGTACAAACATAGTAATATTATCAGCTCCCAGTCCTTTGCAATTAAAGTTTAAATCAAAAACATATTCTGAATTTGAACTTGGCATAACACAGGAAGAATTTTACCTTTAAAAGCTTGATAAATCTGGTTAGCATGCTTAGACTCTTTACGGAATGAATTGGTACAGCTAACTGATTTATAATACTTTAAATATTTAAGTGTAGCGACCCGCACATTACCTGTATATCTGTAAGAGAAAGACAATTTGATGCATTAGCTCGGAAGCTAAGTAAGCCCAGTCTGTTATGGAAAATCCCCCTTGAGGTTGCATAACATAAAACAATCAGTAACTATAAATAAAACTCATATTAAAATTTAAGTACAATCACAGATACTTCAGACACATTTATGTTCATTTAATCTAATCAAAACAGTTAAATGACTACATTTAATCATATTACATGCTATTTTAAAAATTTTAAATTTTTTCGGAAATTTTGGGTTTTGACAATAGGTTAGCAAAGTTCCAAAAAATTCATGGATCGTATTCATATGAATTGTCCTTCCCACCACAATGCCACTAATGGATATTTTCATGAAATTACACATTAAAGACCACACATATTACCCTAAAATATTTCAAATTCAATCAAGGTCAAATGGTTTTAACTATACAACCACATATCAAAATTGATAAGGATTCCAATTTAGGATTTCTTTCACATACTTAAATACCATAGATCCCTCAATATAATGGACTCAATTAGCTTAATCTAATACTTGTAAAATTACATTTGCATTCAACATTCCATAGCTGAAATATAACATTTTTCAACTTTTTCCATCTTTTATTAAAGTTCTTATTACCAAATAATTATCGAATTGATTTCAACATGCTAAAATACAATCATTTAAACTCTTATTCTAGTTCTCATTCAAGATAATAGTCATAGTTCCCAATATAAAAGTATACTGTACACAACATTTGACATGAACACAAAAATCGATCAATTCATTTTCGATATAGTTAAAAACATCGCAATGGAATGTCATCCTCAATTATCCATTCATGGTCATAGTTGGATAGTTTCCATTTTCTAGTTTTTTTTTTCGATGGAACTTGTACCAATTTTATTCGAGATGCACATACTAAATGACTATATTGACAACATATAACATTAGGTTCATAATCCTGAAAGTAGACATAGTTTTCAGTCATATGGGTCTGCTGAAAAAAAAATAACCTTTTAAAATGATCGATCCTCTCTCATATGTAAATCATTTTTCATCGTAGTCTTCCAATAACTTCATCTTTCCTTCAGTGCATCGTATGAAATAATATTTCACCTTTTCATTGTTTTCTAAAGGTGTAATCACATTGAAAACATCTCCTGTGCAAATTACAATTGACCTCAGGGTTTTTAAATCAATTAAATTGACTATACACATAAGGTGATGGACAATAATGAATAATCAAAAAAGAAGTTGTAAGTTCATTACCTTCTCTAACAAGATCTGAAATTCTATCGCCATCAGATGATATTGCTATTTCTTCTGATTCTAATTCTTCTAAGCTTGCTAGTGGCATTTTCCTCTTTGGATTAATCTCTGTGTGTTTCCAATGTTTTACGTAGCTGTTCGTTATGTTTTCACAAACTTCTGTAGATTCAACATTTTCAATGCAAATATGAAAAAAACATGATTGCTTTCTACTATCAAATGCAAACACGTTTTGGAAGGATTTTGTTTGAATAGAGTGTAAATTTGTAGTCCCATGTATGGTGCTAGCCTCGTATGGAATTGATATATCTATATCTTGGATTCCAATAAGCCAAAAGAACCTACACAATATATGATAAATCACAAAGGACAACTTTTAATGTTAGTGTACATATACTTAAATGATAGACTTGGAAATAACATTTTTTTAAATTAACAATTAATATAAATTAAAAAAATCATGCACATACATGCGCACATATTTTGATTGTTGATTATAATCATGGCTTAGATGTAATTTACACCATTGGACAACCTTTGCAGCTGAATGAAATCACGCAGAAGAATGGTTCATTTTCCATCTTCTAAGTGCTCTTTTTACGCATGCTCCTATACCATCATGTTCACCTTTTCCATGTCCAGTTTCAAAGAAATTCCAGCGATGTTTAATGCTCGATGCTTTATGAATTCGACATAACCAAAAAAATGATCGTGAAGATTTAAATTTTCCCGCACATCCATCCAACCATATCCAATGTTCATTGAATTTAACTTCACGTCTTTTTAATGAATCATAAAAAATATTTTCAATACAATGCTGAACAAAATGTGTATCGTGTGTACGATCATTCGCTGATATAAAAATGATTTTTTTAATCACATATCGATTGTCACACGTTCTTTCAATGCCATCAACATCGTGTTGAGAATGTCTATACAGAACATGGACTAATATTGAAACTTGGTCAAAATAATAGTATTCACTTTGTATCTCTTTTTGTGCTGCAAATGTGTATTTTTCTGCAAAATCAACCATAGACAAAATTGTTCTGAGTGGAAAATTTTCACAGGACTGTTTGAATTGAAGGTCTTGTCATCATGCACCATGTGAATGCTTGGTGTATTTATAAATTTTACTTTCAAATTTCTTCAGAAATTTTGTCACACATATTTTATCTTCTCACAAATCAATTCGTTTGGACTGTGCATCACTAGAACTTGTAGCATAATTGTTGTATTCATATCTTCTCCAATCAATGGTTACATTTGACATCGACTGATAATTATCGATAGTATATTTATTGCGGAGTAAAACCATATTTCCACAATGATGACAATATTTTCCATTGACACATTTCTTATTGTAAAATAGTTCATCGTGATCTCTCTCACATAGAATTTGAGATATGAATTCACGTATTGTGGGAGGAGGTGGTGAATTTGTCCAAAACATTTTACCAAATTCAAGAAAAGTGTCGTAATATAATTCAAATTGCACATGATAACGACAACAACATGTGTCACGTATAGTAATAGGTCTAACATACCATGGTTTTTGTTGTGCAAATGTAGTGATTGACATATTAATTCCACGATGATCCTCCTTTAATTTATTGAACATTTGTACTTGTGTCATTTCCATTATATGTTCTGCATGGATTTCATATACATTTCGTGATACTCTTTGTCATATCACATCCCTTGAATTTGGTGAAACTTGAGCATGTGCCAACCAATATTTATGTACAATATCTTTAACACCTTCTCCCATTCTATATTTGTAAGGATGTGTTGATGCCTCGAAAATTGGAGCATCAATCAGCAAAGGATTCTCCCCGATAAGCAAGCCCAATTAGATCGCTCACCATTTGATGTGGGGAATCCGTCCGGTTTACGGTCCGGCTACCGTGTAAGTTGTAAAGATTTGTTTTGCTTTCACCGATTGCGTCCCGATCCACCATTTATGTATTTTATATTAAAGAATGGTATGCAAGTGCTCTAAACTAAATACATGCGAATAAAACAAACCTGGTTTAAACCATTTAAGTTAATCTAACCTATCCTTGCAAGAATAAAAAATGAAAGGATGAGCAATAAACTGAAAGAAACATTTAAAGACTCAACAGATAGCCATTTTATCATCTAAATGTAATTTCAGTAGAAGATAAATGATATCAAAGATAACTCTGATTTAATTAACACATTCAATTACTCATATAGTGCAAAAATTTTGCAAAGGAAATGAAACCATTCATCGCAAATAATTAATTCACAACAACTAGGAAGGATCTCACAGAATATGGGTGATAAAATGCAGAAATAGTTTAGCAATAGTCCATCATAAACTCCAACAAAACACTGCACAGGATTCTACAGGCCAAAACGATTTTCCATTTATGTAGCAGAAATAGTTCAAGTATACAAGAGGAGTCTCTTTCACCTGCCAAAAGTCCCTTCTATTCTCCCCTAATCATATATATATAGAGTTACAAAATGCTCCAAGAGCTGCCACCTATTTCCTAACTCCCAAGATTCTTTTAATTTGTCTTGTAGTGCCCAATTTACAAAAAAGAATTAAAATCCCAAAAATGGTACAAGAGAGGGACGGGAAGGAAAATCCAGATGTACTTTTAATATTTAAAATATTCAAAGCCAAAAAGGGTGTGTTGGCTTTTGATTATCAAATATCACAAAGGTAGATTATCTTTGGGCCGACGCCCCTTCTTTCTCAAGCGCTTCTTCTATCACTGGTGTCTCTGCTGGAACTTGTGCCATTGGTGCTGCTGATACTTCTACTGAAGCTGATGCCCCTGCTACTACTGCTGATCCTTGGCCTGCTTCTGCAGCCATTTCCCTGTATGCTCCTTCTATGTAATTTACCCAGAGACTAGTTTCTCTGATGACACCGTTTGCTGAAACAGGGAGCGTAAGTTGTAGGGAAATCTCATGCTTGGCGAGATCTTCTTCAAGGTTGATTATCTCTACTACCATGACTTGGATACTTTCTTCAAGAAGATGTGCATGAACGGGAGCTTGGCCAATCCAATGGTGAAGGTCTTCTATGGTCAATACATCCATCTTCTTTACATTGTCCATTTCTGCATTTAGCCCATCCCTTAACTCAGACAGACGAAGAGCCTTGTCTGGGAAGTCGTCCATACTTTGAGGCATTATCATTTGGAAATTTTCTTGGACGGTTCATATCCTAAGATACACACTTTCACATTGTTCAAGAGTGTCCATGGCTATAGCGTTTAGTTTCACTCCACAATCTTTGCAAAACGCCAAAAGGCGCATATCTACTTTGAAACCGGAGATGGATTTAAGAGGGAGTGTTGTTGGGAACCCCGAATTTCCTTCTCTCCATACCATGTGTTTCTTAATGTCTTCACTAATGCATACATATTTCCTCTTGCGCTTAGTGGCTTTGGCATTAATTTCTTTGGTTCTGGTCACTACTTGCTTTCAGCTTGCAAACTTCTTCCGTTATGAGCTCCTGAACCTTGTGGGTCCTTTTAAATATTTCACAAGCTTGCTCGTGAAAAGAACTTATATCACCAACTTTGTTGTTCACGTGTTCTAACTGTTGTTCCAGCAATTCCCTGCCATCTTCCAACTTAGTCCATATTCTCTTTCATATCTTCAATCTGCTGAATAGTATCAAACTTTTCAGATTCTAGTCGCAGGTTCTTTCTTTCAAGGTTATTCTTTTCTACTTCGATGGTCAATATTTGTATCACCAAAGCTCTCTTTTCAGCTTCTAGATGCTGCAATTTCCTGTTTAGTTCTCCTTTCTCTGACACAAGGGTATCACATTTCTCAATCATCAAATTTGAATAATTTTTTTCTTTGACCAGAGTTTCCTGCAGTTGGTGAGCTCTTTTCTTTTCTAATTCTAATTCGTCTGCTAATATGTTGACATTTTCTGCAATTGCTTGAACAGAAGCCACAGAAATGGATGCCACGAGTTTGTGTGAATGCTTAGTACCTTGTATGACTTTTGTTTCATGTTTGGTGACAATGTCTGGTTGAAAAGGTCTCTTCATCCTAGTCACTGTTTCTTTGACAATAGATTTCATCTTCTTGTTATAAGCGAACCTATCCCATTGGGACACTGTGCTACTCTTTGATGGTGTAAAAGGGACAAGCGGAAGGTCTCTTATGGGGATGTACGCATCCATGTATTGGATGTTTGGGCTCTTTGGTTCAGCATCCTCCTTCAATTTTTTTTCTTCTTCCGCTTTCCTTTGCGCTTCTTCTTCTGCAGCCTTCCTCTTCTGCATGTTTGGCAATCCCTTCCAATATGATCCATTCTTCCTCTTGAACTCTTCGAGATTCTTCCTCCACTGCTTGGATATTTTGAGCTTCTTCTTCCCGAAGTTCATCCTCTTTCGCTTTGTTTTCTCTTTCAACAGCTTCTCTTTGGATTCTCTCGGCTTCTTCCTTGAGCCTTTGCTCTTCTTTAGAGAGAGTTTCAGCGGCTTCTGTTGTTTCCTTTCCCTGCTGTTGTTTTGCTTCCTTGACAACACCAGAGCTAGAACTGGCCCCGACTTTGCTTAGTCAGCAAATCTGTAGTTCGGTCATGTTACTGACCCCTCTATACACTTATTCATATTCATCATAATAGTGATCGTATTCAAAGTTAGCATGAATCTCCCTGCAATGTTGTGCAGCCTTGCCTCGTCGATCGTTCCTCTGAAAAATCCTTTCCCCAAAGTGAAAATCCCTCAGTTCTGCGACAAACTCTTCTATTGTTGCAATCCATGAAAACTTGTAAGCCCCAATATAGAAAGGTAAAGGTAGTAAAGAGGCCTTCTTTGCCTTGTATAAGATGCTACCAATCCCATCAAGGAAAACTTGTCTCACTACCTCCTTGTGGACTATGTAGTCAGTAGCATATCTGGGTAGGATATATGGGGGTTTAGAGCCTCCATATATTCTTATGAAGGTGCCTTCTGGTGAAAAATAAAAACCACCATAATTCTCCAGGACTTCCATGGCGTTTTCGAATAAGCATTTAGGTTCTTCATTGAACATTAACTCATATAAAGGTATGATAAATTCCTCACAAATGAGTTTGTAGTGCCATTTGTAGTTCTAAGCCCAAAAGAGTTTGTAAGCAGTGTATACCGGGGTGTCGGCCTCTCTCCAGTTACATCCTAGCTTTGGAAAGGGGCGCTTCGCCACAATACAGTCTATCAAGTAGGATGGCATGTAGAATTCTTCCTTCTTTGCCCCTAACCCTTCTTGTGCAGCAATTATGGCTGATGATAGGCTGTCTAAGAGAATATCTACCCAATTAAAAATTGTTCCTCTAAACACTACATAGTGGATGATGGGAACCCATTGAAGCATAAAAACAGTACCATCAGGCCTTCCAAAGATTCTACTAAGCATGAGGGAAATCATTCTGAAAGCAGGCCTTATATTCTGAACCTCGTACTCATCACTCTCGTTCTTCCTGATCTGTTTTCATGAGATCAGTAACTTTCTGGCCATCTCTATATTATCCATTTTGATTTGTCCTAGCCATTCATCATCAAGCCGCTAATGAGCCCGAGGCAATTTGTAAGTTGTTGCAATATAAGATGGATGGAAGGATGCAAAAGCTTCCCCCTTGCCGTCTGAAAGAACCCTTGTCTCAGCATTCGCATGCTGCAGGATCCATCCAATTACTTCCGAGCATGGGAAAAGTTTCGGGCGTGTGGTTGCTTTGGATATGCAGGAGGTTTTGATGTTCTGGTATAGGTATTCTTCCTCGAGGAGTGCCTCAGGGATGTCCTGGTCTCTTATCATACGATATATGTCTCCCCATTTGACTTCTGGAGGAACGCCTGTAGTGCACTTGGTGTCTTCATATAGAGGTTCTACTCTCGTGTGGGCTAATCCTGGCTCGGTCGCTTTTGACTTTCATTTGCCACCTTTAGGCATTTTGGCTTAAAACCCCGTACAATAACATGCATACGTATATAAGATACTTTCACAACACAAAAACATTTACTAGACTATCATTTTGAATATAACGAGTGTCTCTAAAGATAAAGTAGTGAGCATAGTATTAATGTGTTCTTATGATAACAAAAATGTAGCAGGGTAGGAGCACCAACGTCCTCCTCGCAAGGGTAGACGAGCCTAACTTCAACTTCACAATGCTAATGGCTTCCACAACGGGCAGAGGCATGCCGCGGATTCTCTTAACGATCGCACAATGGGTGATCAAGGTCCTAAAGACTTCTATGTTCATATGGAAACGGGCTTGGGTGCGCCTGGGCCGTAGTTAGACTGAAAACCTCCACAATGGCCAAGATAAAACGAATAGAACCAATGAATATGGCATTCATTTCAGCGAGAATTTACCACTATAAGTCCTGAAAGGTACTAACCTGTTAGAAAATGATCATGTATGGGGATGTTGACGTTGCTGTGGAGCTAGCAAACCTGGAGTAGGTGGTCGTGGTTTCAAATGGACATGGAGCTAAGCCTCTACTAATTTGAACAGTGAAAACCAACGGGATTTATACCCTATTTATAGGATTTTGACACTCGTGAGCCATTAATAGGGTGGTTGTGAAAATTTAAACGGGGTTAATGGGCGTACGGATGGGGTCAAATCAACACATTCGGTATTTAAGAGTGATCGCCAAAACCAGAAAGACTTGGCTAACTTCTCTGACCATTGCGGCAAAAATTTATGAGTTTGTACCTCCATTGCGGGGAAGATATCTAAGCTCTTCCACAAAAGACAAGCGTGAAGTCGCGGAAAAGTTGTGGGAGTTATTCCGCCGTTGCGAGAAAGTTACTTGAAATATTCCGCATAGGTCTGAGTTGTTCCTTACTTTTCGCCATTGCGGAAGATTTGCGCGAGTTCTTCCGTCGTTGAGGAGAGACTCGGCAACTTCTTCCGCCATCGCGTGTCTTACCCTTTTCCTGCAGTTTCGGCAGAGTTAGATTAAATCTTCCACCATTTCGAAAAAACTTGCAAGTTTGTTCCGCCGATGGTTCACTTAGTCAAAAATTTTCATCGTTGTGGAAGGTTCAGATGAGTTTTCTGCCGATATGTGGCTTAGCCCCTTTTCCTGCTGTTTTGGCAAAGTTGGCCCAAGTCTTCCGCCGTTGCGGAAAAGTTATCTTAAAGCTTCCGCCGTTGCAGCTCGGAATCCTAAGTTTCACTTAGGCAAAACAGTGCAAATAAACTCAAAGGAAACAAACAAAGGACTTTCTCTGGAAAGATAAGTGAAAAGGTTCGTATGGCCTTTAGACTCCTAGGCAAACTTTCTCTTCAAAAGTAAAGGAGGGGCCCCAAATGTTTTTTTTAAAGTGGGGGGGGGGGTGATGTTGTAGCAACAACAGGATGTCTACAAATAATTTTCCAACAAGCAAGTTCATCATTTTCATCTATTGGCATTCTAAATTTGTTGTGTTTGTATAATGTCTTTCTTGAGGTTCCTATTGTTTTTGCTAGTTGTGTTGTTAGGCGATTTCGTCTAGTACTAGCTGAAATAATTGTTGTCTGAATTGCTCTACGTGCAGCTTTGGTATCTTTCTTCTTGGATTTTCCAAATTTTTTTATTGCATCACTTATATTTTCTATCACATTATGTTTCAATTTCGACTCTTTTGTCGCCTTGTGAATACCCAATAATGGCATAGCATCTCTTAACTTCTTGGACACTAATAAATATCTCAAAATTTGCGCTTGTCCTGCTATTGAATATTGTTTGAGAAAATTATCATATATTTGCATAGCACGATATCGTGCAACATGTGTGGCTATTTTTTCTCTATATTTGTCGCAATCAATGTCTTCTAACATTCTATCATCAATGGTGAAAGCACCTATGCATTAAGTTAAATTTAATTTAACATATATCCAAAATATACAATTCATTATAAAAAATGAATTTGGAAAATACATGATATATACATACCAAGTCCAATTTCTTGTTCTTGAACTTGATCTTCAATATTGACTTCATCAACATTAGCATGTAAATCCCTATTTACATCTTCAAAAATTATCTCTTCAGCTTCAATTTGTTCTTCTTGTACTCTATTTTCAATATCCATTTCATCAACAATGTCATGTAAATCTGTATTTATATCTTCAGTAATTGTCTCTTCTGTTTGTGCAACCCTTGCTTTTTTGGCATGATATCTGAGTCTTTTTGTTTCCCTATGAGCATCATCATCACGTTTACGATCACTTTTTCTTTGGCGGTTTCTCTTACTACCCATGATTGTTTAATCTGTAGAGGTTAAATTAAAGAATCATCACTTTATAGTAAAAAAATAAAAATTTAAGATTTAAAAACAGTTACTAAATTTGTTTTTTTGAGTCTTTTAACCATTTAGAAAAACATGAACTGAAATTTACTCACCTTATAAAAATCTTGTAAGAGTCCTTTGAAGAAAAACTCCCTGGAAAGAAATTTAATTTGAAAAAATCCCTTGAAAAGAAATAAGAAATCTCCTTGGAAAGAAATAAAAAAACTCCTTGGAAAGAAATCTCCTTTGAAGAAAAACTCTTTGGAAAAAAATAAGAACTCATTGGCAATAAATCTTCTTTGAAAAAACCCCTTGGAAAAAAATAAAAACTCTGTGGAAAGAAATAAAAACTCCTTGGAAAGAAATCTCCTTTGAAAAAACCCCTTGGAAAGAAATAAGAACTCCTTGAAAAAAAATCTCCTTTGAAAAAACCCTTTCAAAAATATTTTATACAGACCTCTACAAAAAATTAAGATGTGAAATGATGCATCCTTTAGTTTTATTTATACAATTGTAAATAATTTCATTTCATTTTTTTTTCCAACCGACAAAAGTTTTTTGCGTTTTGTTTTTTGGCCAAATAACCGTTGTCAATTTTAACGGCTTGCCAATGGAAAATAATTATTCGGCCGAATAATTATTCGGCCAAATAATATCTGAGACCTGAAAACAGTGTTGTTTTCAGGCTTCACGGTTTTTGGAAGGGAAAAACCATTTGTTAAAGTGAAAATCGACTGTCGGACTTGATACCATTAGATTAGTCATTGAATATACTCTTTGTTGGTATAGATTTTGTTGTGTTTAGGTGGGATCTGATAATTTTAATTTTTTTTTTGTTAACATGTGTCCAGTTTGGTTTCATCGATTTCAAAATGAGGTAAAATGAAAAATCTATAACTTTAAAAATACACCATAAAAAAATTGAACAAAATATGGTGTAGTTAATTGGAGTGTCTACTTCAGAAGGGTATTCTTAGATGTTTTATTTTTAGTGTAAATTGAGAGAAATGTCACGTCAAACAAAACATGTTGAAAATCGACAAGCTTTCCCCATTGATCGAATTCAAAAAAATATAATAATTAGTATATAGATCCATTGGTACAAAATTATAGTCATGCAGTAGAACATTTTGTGTAGATTGTCATAACATATTTTGTTTTTACAAAACACAAGTTTAACGATGATTTCAGCCTCCCCAAAAAACATGACTATTTTTTAGTCCCTTCATTTTATAAGAACATACTGTTGAACATTTTTTAGATTGACATATCAAATAGCAATAAAAAAATTTGAAAAAATAATGAATAGAAGGCTAACATAATTCTCTAAAAGTTTTCTTTTTACTGAAAAATGAAATTCTAAACACAAATATCACTTTTGTTTGCCCAAAGTTGAAAAACATGAAAAAATCAGATTTATTTTCTCATAAGACCCCCCAAAATAGACACCCATCTTCATGGATTCACCCTAGAATCTTAGTTCAACACACCTATATTTTCCATCTATTGACATTGGTATGATATGTTGATTAAACAATAAACATGTACCTAAACTAACAAGCTCATAATGGAAGAAACCGTTACCATGAAGTGAAAAAAGTATGGAGTTTTTAAAAATGATTCTTTAACATTGGCTTATAAAAAGGGGAAAATTCATTTTACAGGTTTGGCCATTAAAGTAATAGAGTGCCATTATTCTATTGCGTTGTTATTTTGTATGGTCTGACACCCATGCGAATCAAGCATTGAGTAGAGCCTTTTAATGTTGTTCATGAACATAGGCATAGCCTTCATCATATAGGGATTAGAATACATTGTAAGGAGTGTTCATCCTAGAAATACCAACAAAGCAAGGATACCCATCCAGTCATAAAGTGAGCAATGCAAATATACCTGAATATAAAGTTCATAGTGAACAAATAATTCAATGGAGAAGTTGCATTCATATTTTCTTTAAGCAAAGAGCCTCATAAGACATTCTAGAGACAAAGTATCTTTGCATAAGACTAAGAATCAAGGATCTTAAAATCATATATTCAGTTGTCATTGTCTCTAGTATCTTGTGTGCAGGTTATGAAGAGGAACAATCTTGATAATTAAATTTGATCAATGTTGCAGAGAATTAATCTATTTCGAAGTCCAGCAACAGAGGCCATGCAACCATTAGAAAGGAAAATAGATATTTGAACCACACAAAAGAACAAAAAAAACATACTTTTATTCTGCATAGTATCCGTGTTGGTGAAGCCAATGGACTATAAGTCCCTCAATTATAGATCAATGTATTTCACCCAAAGCTTGTAAAATATATAATCAAACCCAAAGTTGCACAAACAAAATATGCTCTACAGTATTTCACATAATATCAAATGTGTCATTTCCCTTAATAATTAGAATACTATTGGGATACTTTTCTCAAATTTGGGGAGCTTCAACTTGTCTTCTATATAGAGGATGGTATTTTCTTGTGCAAGAACTTTCTCATGGATATAACTTGGAGCTTTCACTCTCTGAATTGAAAACTCAATTATCCTTCGTATTTACATAGTGATAGCAGATGAAGGCCATGAAGATGCACAATGTTGAACAATATGTTAGTAAATAAGGTGAATATGACATATAAATCATGTTGTCTACATCAATAAACTCGAGTATCCCACAGTATAATGTAGTTGCATTACTGGATTATGAAGCTTAAAAATATCTGGATATTCTAAATGTAGGACTTCACACTCCCAGTAATAAGAGAAATCACCTAAAACCATTCTTTGGGAATTGGGAAGATGCGGCCTCATCCTCATCAAATCCTTCCCCAATTTCTTTCCCGTATGCATATCATGCTACATTATGAGACGAGGTCCACAATGCACAAATTACAAATAAAAGGACAAACACAAGTAATGTCTCAAAGCTATAATAATCCAAGCATTTTACCAATGTTCATTGAAGGGATTTGATGCCCTGAAATATAGTTCATAGTTAGTTCAAGCAACATACAGAACAATTGCCACTGCCAATGCTTTTGTAATCCTTTGATAGAGCTCAAGCTTTGCAAAGCTTCTATGTGCCTTAAACTGTGTGTAATGCCTCTTATGTTATCCACATGTCAAGGCTATTGCAGATTATGTTCAAACATAAATGCTATAAACATCCTAAAATAACCGTGGTTTATATGTCTAAAATCAATTGTTCTTAATTTCAAATGAATTATGGGTTTGATTTCAGTTATGACTTCAAATGTTGCCTATAATATCACTGAAATTGGATAAACACCCATTGATATTTCATTCTCTTATTTTCAAAATGGATTTCCTCCAAAGGTTTCACCACTGCATACCGTACCATTTTCCACATGTTTCTCAAAATATACAGTTTGAATTTAGAATCCACTAGGATATTTTCCCCAAGATATTCAATACTGTAAATATATAAGCTACAAAAATATACCTAGATTGTTGCTTTGTGATAATGTGCAGGTTGGTTATTTAATGGGTCTGAAGTGTTGCACCCTCACATGATAATATTGACTTCAAACTCCATATAATGAATGTAATTTTTTTGTTCTTCCCATGAAGAGGGAAGAAGTGGAGTTATCATTATTCTCTCTCCAAACAATGTTAACTCAGTCTTTAATTGAAGGGTAAATCCTACTCAAAGATTGGTGTGGATTATACTAAATTTGGACATCTATGTTTTGAGGCTAGCCATCATTTTTCCTTCAATAATGAAATTGAGCAAGTCACTTTCTGGCGGTGGATGGAAAAATAGATGTATGATGCCAATTTGGTGCCTTCTATGCAAATAAGCTATTGAATCAATTTAGAATATGCCGATAAGTTGTCATTTTACAAAAGAAGTATGGGATGCTTCACTTACTCTAACCAATGGATTTGGTAGCTGTGATGGATATTACTTAGGAATACTCTTCATGGGATGGTGATCAAATAGAAATTTATAAGAGTTTGAAGGGCTCCATTTCCTGGTTTGTTGGGCCATATGGAAAGCAAGAAATGAAGCCCTGATTACAACAATAGCTCATCCCCATTACAATTCTTATACAAAATACAATATGCACTTATAGGTCAAAAGAAAATAATAAAGGTAAGTTATCTCGTAATGAGACTTTAAAAATCAACAAAACAAAGTTATGGGGCTACTTCGATTGGGCCTCTACTAGAAACCTAGGCATGTGTGGTGCTTGAGGGATAATTCATATTTATTTTTTGTAAGTTAGATATAGGTACTTATATTATCATCAAAAAACTATACAGATTGTGACCAGGCCCTCTCGTGACCGAGAAAACAGACCTCAAAACTAGAATGTGACCAGGCCCTCTCGTGAACGAGAAAACAGACCTCAAAAAATAGTATGTATCCAGAGTTGCTAATAGACTAAGTAAATTAGAGTTTGCAGAAAATAACATTGCGTAATGAAAGAATAGAGCTATTGACACTAGTACAAAATGAGAGATAAGTGACCAAAAAAAGACCAAAATACACATATAAATGACCACTTTTGAGTTGGTGACCATTGGTAGCAAATTAGTGGCCATATAACCGGAGATCTTGGAGCGTATGCAAATTTGGGTGTATTGAGATCATGGAGCGTATTGGTATCATAGCCAAGTAAAGCCAAGTTAATCTATTATTCTGGTAATTCTTGCTCTTTAAATATGATGAATGTTGTATCTCTGCATAAATCTGTTGTAACATCATTGCTCAGTTTCTGTTTGTTGAACTCGCATTCTACAATAGTATTCTATAGGCGGTGGAAATGACCACTGAGTGGATTGTTGGGCATTGAGAGTGTAAGAGTCATCCGAATTCAGAGTAGCAGTAAGGCCCGAAGGGATAGGGGAGTAAGTCTACATATTTTCCAGAGACTAAATTAGAGTCAGCACTCACTCTCTTTAAAAAATGGACCCAGCAATGGATACTGTTGAGCTGACACACTTAGAGTGTGATTCCTCAAACGATACTGAAGTCTGTCTTGCAGAACACAAACAATCCTCTTTCAATCCATCCACATCAGATGATTCATCATATATCTCAATTACAGATCATAATCCACCAGAAAATTGGCAATTGCCTCAAATATTGCCAAGAGAAGTCTATAGGCTCCCATGGTGGAACATTACAGCTGCCACACATATCCGTGTGTCTAGTATAGATGTGTCTTTTACAGATAAGCAAGAGCCTGTCCATATTAATCTTTTTAATAAATCTCAAATTGATTGGGCTCTGTCTAAAGGATATAAGTATGCACATTTTGGTGCAATTAAATTAGGCCTTGGTCCTTTAGTCCGTCCACGTTTAGCTGTGTCTTCTCTGTGTTGTGTAGTTGACACTCGTCACCGTAAGTTGTCTGATGCAGTCATTGGTGGTTTCACTGCACCACTACATGATGGTCCTGCCTTCGGCACTTTCTATCCAAAGTTCTCTGTAAGCCTGAAAGACCCTTATATTTACAATCTGCTAAAAGCTTATATCTTGCCCTGTGGTTTTGACATGGAAACTGGATCTAAAATTATTCAGTTAAAAGGTGGAGTTTGTGTCAGATTCGGGAATGATACTCTTCCCCAGTTGCAAACTCATGTCCATCAGAGTTCTGTAGACACCAGCGTGGTGGAAAAGGAGAAATCGAAAAATGCCACACCAATTATTTTTAATTGGACTGGTATAAATTATCCACAGTCTTGGGAATTAAAGTATACTGAGTTAAGAAATAAAGAAAGAGTTAAAGCTTCTTTCACTCCACAGCCTTTGATATTTGATGAAGCTACTAGTTCTTTCCGTGCTGCCCAAGAAGAACCTATCCAAAGATTTGGTCCACCCTTGATAAAGTCTGCTTCCATCTCCTCGTATAATAATTCAAAATTGCAAGCCATGTCTGATCAACTAAGTAAAGAGAACCAAGCCCAAGCCGAAGCTGAATCAAATCCCCCTGCATCTTCTTCATCTGTACAAAATTCATTTACTGGTTTATCTCCTTATGAGCATAGAGGCCAACATGCTTCCTGTCAAGCATGTCAAAAAATAAAACAAAAACTTTTGCATAAACAAAAACAGAATCATCAATATCCTTCGTTAGGAATGTTTTCCCTCCCTCGAGAAAACTCTAGTCTCGAAGTTACTAATGGTAGCCAAAAATCCTTTGTCCCGGGTAGAAACCTACCAGAAGCTGGTTTCAGACAATATGCCCAAGATGGCCAGACCAAAAGGGAATTCCTGCCTTGTAAATCTTTTGCTGTTGATCAAACTGTTTCTGATGAAATTAAATTAGCAAATTGGGGAAATCTACAAGAGCTACACACTGCTAGGAATCTAGATGATATGGCCAGAGATATTCTGTATTTAAAACAACAGTGTGCTGACCAAAAAGAGCAAATATCTACAGTCCAACAAAGCTTGAGTTGCTAGATCATCTTCTCCATGATTCAACCCAGATCAAAACAGCCATAGTAGAAGCTTCTCAGAAGCTTGATAGAAGACTTGATGTCCTAAATGATCTCTGGAGTAAAACAGAGATTCTAAAGAAGAAGCAGTATGTGGTTCCTGACAATGTACTAAGACAAGCTGTAAAGGGACATTCAAAAAGCAAGTCTTTAGGCCAATTCACAGTCTTGCCTGTAGATGAGAGGCCAGAATGGGATTTCGGAGAGAGTGACATGATTAGAAATGATGTAGAGGAATGGATCACAGAGTTCAAAAAGTTTAGATCTGCACTTGATCCTAAATATCTTGTTGAGTTGAATGCACTTGATGTTGAATCTTCTAATCAGAGAAGAATGTTAACAGCTCCTCCTCCTCAGTTTGATACACATATGCCAGATGTTACATCTGCATCTGCCCCTCCTGCCAAAGCTTTTCACTTTGGTGTTAATTCTATGAATGATTTAATCTCCCAGATGCCTGAACAACCAGTTTTGAATGTTCAGTGCCAATCTAGAGCAGATTTAAGAAATACCATACAACTGCTCAATCAATGGACCCTGTATAAAAAACAGCAAGATCCTAACCTCACTGGTCAGATGTTAGGAACCCAATTGGTAGCTGGATTTTCAGGTCTAGCTTATGAATGGTGGAAGTGGCTACCACAGGAAACAAAACATGAAATGCTTGCTGCTGATAATGCAGAAGAACAAATTTTATCTGCATTAAGTAGAGAATTTTATGGTCTAGAAGAGGGAGAAGACTATGATCACCTTGCTTCTTTGTTTATGTCTGCAAGATTATGTGACTTGAGCAAGGCTGAAGAATATTTTTGTTATATGCAAAAATTATTGATTACTTTAGGGAAATCAGGACACCCTACATATTTGAAGCACTACCTTAGAAGTTACCCTGGTCATGTGCCTGATGCAGTTGAACAGGCATTAAAGGATAAAAAGGTAGAGCTTAGATCATTGACACTTGCACAGCTTCATGGTCATATTTTAGAAACATGGCAAGACCATTGTTTGGAAAAGCGTGTAAGTAAGGATTTCAAGAGACATCAAAAGATGTACTCTGCTTCTTTCTGTAAGGATATAGCTGGAATGCCCGATTGGGGGTGCGGAGCACACAATCATGGTCACTTTGGATCTAGTTCTTGCAGTTGCAAGAAGAAAAAGAAAAAAGGTTTTTATACTTCCGAACCGCGCTATCATCCTGATAAAGATTATCGCCACAGATCCAAGTCTAAGTTTAAAGAATACAGATATAAGAAACCCTATAAGAAGTCCAAATATAAAGCCAAAAGATATGTCAAAAGAAGGACTGAAAAGGGTAAGAAGAATGTCTGTTTTATATGTGGCAAATCAGATCATTGGGCTGCCAAGTGCCCTGAGAGAAAATCAAGACCCCGTCTTGCAGCTCTTTGTAAAAACCTTGACCCTGCTTGGTGGGATCTATTTGAACTTTCCCATGATTCTCCTCTTCCTTTCGGTAAAATTGTATATTTACCTGATGATGATTATTCTTCTAATTCCAGATTCTGATAACCGTGTCTTAGCTAAATGTGCCGCTGACTCTTCATCTTCCTCCCTTGAGTCTGATTCCGATTCTGATGCACATTTAGGGGGGTGTAGTAGTCGCCCAGAGTTTGATTTTTCTTTGTATATGTTTTCTCGTTTTCCTAAATCTTTTGTACAGTCTATTGAAAAGAATATTGCTGATGTTGATTTGCAATTATCTACTATCCCTGTATATAGACACCGAGAGAGAACAGATATGAGAGAAGAAAAGAAAAGACTGCAAACCCAGCTTGAAACTATGAAAGGGAAAGGAAAGATATCTTATGTTCCTACTGTCCACTATAACCCTGCAGAAATCTACCAAGACTATCCAAGAAGCCATAGTGATAGACAGTCCCATAGAACAGATAAAGAAAAACTTCTCAGGCTACAACTTAAAGAGAAACAGAGCAAGTTGAAACTCCTTCTCAGAGAAATAGAGGAACTAAAAAGTATGATCATTGTCCTTGTCAGTGAAAAAGACCAGTCCTCTGATGAAGAGATTTCTAAGCAAATAGAGAGAGCTTGTTTCAACCCTGAGTCTAAAGAAGAATCCTCTTCATCTACTCCTCCGCAGTCTCCTCAGTCTCAAAGCCCTCATCTTCTTGGTGCTTTGTCTGGTCCAAAGTTGTTTATAACAGTCAAGTTTTGTCCTGCTGAATTTAAAGATTACTCTGTACAGTGTATGATTGATTCTGGATGTCAATTTAATCTTGCCAAAGGTAATGCTATACCTCAATTTTATTGGGAAAAGACTAGTGAATTTGGGTCTGCAATTGAAGGTTCACCAGTTGTGTTGTCTGGTAAAGTGAAAGACTTCCCTGTTCAATTGTCTAGTGTGTATAGTCAGTTATCTTTGTTTAGGTTAGATGTTATTAAAGAAGATTGTGTCCTAGGTTCATAATTTTTACAGAAAGTCAGTCCATTCTCTATAGATACAAAGCAAATGCTTTTCTCATGTACAGTCTCGGGTAAAGTTGTGTCAGTCCCTTTGAGTTTTACTCCTGTACTAAAGTGTAAACCAATACTTGTTGAGTCAATTCAAGTCAAGTCAGTCAGTGCCTTGAATAAAATGGAACGATGCATAGCTTATGCAGAAGCTCATAGTGAAAAAGCATTGGCTACTATAAAAGAAAAATTGGTCAAAGATTTTTGTTCAGAAATTCTGAATGCATTCTAGACAAGAGAAAAATATTTCATCTCTCTGCCTTTTGATCCTCTGCAAAAGATCAAGCCAATGAAAGCATCAACAAGGATTATGAGTCCTTCAGAGAGAGAATTCTGCTCTAAAGAAATTCAGGAATTACTGAGCAAAGGTTTAATTGAACCATCCAAAAGCCCTTGGGCTTGTAGAGCCTTTGTTGTAAATAAGCATTCTGAGCAGAAAAGAAGAAAGCCCAGGTTAGTGGTAAATTATAAGCCTTTGAATGTTGTTCTTCAGTAAGTGAGATACCCACTACCTGATAAAGCAAGCTTACTGCAGAAAATAACAGGCTGCACAGTTTTCAGTAAGTTTGACTTAAAGTTTGGTTTTTATCAGATTGGCATTGAAGCGAAAGATCGCTTCAAAACTGCATTTGTTGTCCCTCATGGACAATACCAGTGGAAGGTGATGCCCTTCGGCATAAACAATGCTCCATCTGAATTCCAAAAATGGATGGAAGACATATTTAGAGACATTCCCTGGTTGATAGTTTTTATTGATGGTATTCTCATTTGCTCTAAAAATCTTCAAGATCATGTGAAGCACCTTCAGAGATTTTATGAGCTTGTTTTTAAACATGGTTTGGTCCTCTCAGCTTCAAAGATGGAAGTTGGGAAAACTGAAATGGATTTTCTCGGATTCGATATTAAATCAGGACAAGTTGTGTTGCAGAAGCATGTACTGCAGTCTTTTGAACATTTCCTAGATAAGATATTGGATAAGATGTAGCTGCAAAGGTTTCTAGGAAGCCTAAACTATATCAGACCATTCTACAAAGGTCAGGCATCTGATATTCATTGCCTACAGCAAAGACTGAAAAAGAAGCCAGCTGCATGGTCTGAGGAAATGACTGTGGCTGTTCAGAAAATAAAAGCCAAGGTGAAAGATCTTCCTGCTCTTCATTTGCCACAGGGGAATGGCAAATTAATTATCAAAACAGATGCATCTAACACTACATGGGGTGGTGTTCTGCTTGAAGAGATAGATGGAAGAGAAAATATTTGTGGTTATGGTTCGGGTTCGTTTAAAGCTGCAGAACTGAATTATCCCAGTAGCCACAAGGAAATACTTGCTGTTAAAAAGACAGTCCAACATTTCATATTGTTCTTAAATCCTGTCAAGTTTGTGATTAGGACTGATCTAAAAATCATGCCAGGAATATTTAAAAATGAAAATTTAATGGCTGAAAATAGCAGCAGGATATTGAAATGGTTTATATGGTTGTCCAATTTTGATTATGAAATCATATATAAACCAGGATATTTAAATTGTTTGGCTGACATGCTTACGCGTGAGATTGTGCAGCAGAAAGAAGTGAAAGCAGTCAGTTTAAATATGTTTTCAGTTGGTTCCAGTTCTGGTTCAAAAGATGATAAAGGTAAGGACCCTGCACTAGCTGAAGGAACTGAACCTAACTATGTCAGGAGTATGCCACGGAATGCCCTTTTCATGAAGCCGTGGGATGAAAGCTTGTCTCCAGCTGAAAGGAGAGAATTGTTAGATTATGCAGATAGACATCAAGCTGAAAAATATCTTAGCTTGACATTGATCAAAGAAATTCAGATAAACCCCTGCAAACTGCATATTCTGGAAAGATGGGAGAAAACCGCCTTTCAAGAGTTTTCAAAAGATCAGGAGAAGCACCAGAAATGTCGAGAGCTTTGGTTAGATTGTAATGATGAGAAAGATGGCCCTGTTTGGTATGTTGACATTAGTGAAGGCCAACTCACATCGACATCTTATAATTTGATTCTCCAATTTTGCAGGGAACAAACCTCTATAGTGATTTGTGCCGATCCCGGCAATCTAAGAAATAAAGCCTGGTCAGGTTGGACAGAAGTTTTGCTGGATAAGTTTTGTCCGTGGTTAGATTGGACAAACAGGTGTGCAAACTTTATTTTGCACATGCAGGTAGATATGTAGTTTGCTGATCAGCACCACCTGTGGTCAAATTTTCTGTTACGACATCATGGTAGCCGTTACACACCTCTGGAGCATACGGTTCAAGTAACTCAGAAGTATATTAAAAGAGATGCTAAAGGGGACCGTTTGGATACGAAGATACACCGTAGGTTACTGCCCCTGGACTACAGAGTTGAGTCTATGTTCGCCAGCGAGTTTCTCGGCGAAACAAATGAGGTATTACATGGGTCAGATATTGAAAAATGCTTCAGTGGATGGTTGTACCCAGAGCCGGAATATTTTGAAGACACTTATGTACCAGATGATTCCCAGGATGTAGATGCCATCCTTGAACAAAGAGAACTAGAGGAGTGTATTTACTCAGAAGACGGCTTTGACTGTTCCTGCGGTGGACAGCCAGTTGGTCCGCCTGGAAATCCTGAACTCTTTTGTGTTTTCCGATCCGGTGAGGATTGAAGTCATAATGGTCCGAATTTTATAATCATTGTGCATATTTACTTTTCATAGTGGAAACCGTGGTGGGCCGGGAATAATAGCTCCACAGTTGTACTCTGTCGGGATGCTTTGCCCCGAATATTTGTAGGACATATATGTCGGCAGCGAATCTTTACTTTCGGCCTAATTGAAGTTTTGTGGGCCTAGTCTTGTCTGCCATTGTCTCGTGTCCGAATCTAAGTCCCCACATGGCACTACCTCTAAGGGATGAGATAATAATGGTGTTGTCCCACCATTACCTCAGATTCGTTACTTTTGACTGGTTGGTGTAAGTTTCTTGTAACCGGATGACCTACTAGCAAGCTATATAAGGAAGGTCCCGGGAGTCATTTATGTATTAGGAGTTGTGCATTGAGCTGGTTAAGAGCTCTGCAAGTAAGAGTCTTAGAGCCGAGCGTTTCCAGTAGTCGGAAGCTCTGCGAGTCTTAGGTGTGTGAGAGCCAAGGAAGGTATGCTCTGTTGGTTTCCCTAGTGGTAAAACACAGCATAAAAAATCCAAGGTTCGACTCTGTAAATTGTGTTGAGTCTGTAAAGAATGTTAGTAGGCATATCACTGGAATCCCAGGAGCCTTCGAGTAAGTTCATGCTCTCTGAGAAGTTCTGAAAGATAAAAGGGCAAGTGACATTGTGTCTATACATTCTATCTCTGTGTGTGGTGATGAGCTTCGCCCTCCGAAGCCGATCCATAGTAAGTCTGAATCTGTAATATGATGCTGATGGAATAATAAAGCTTGCAAATTTGGGTGTATTGAGATCCTGGAGCATATGCAAATTTGGGTGTATTGAGATCATGGAGTCATTAATTTGGTCATTAATTTGGAAATATATTTGGTCATTAATTGTCACGTGATAAATGACCGCTAATTTGCTACCAGCGATCGCCAACTCAAAGTGGTCATTTATATGCATATTTTGGTCACTTATCTCTCATGTTGTAATGGTGGTCGTTTATATGCAAATTTTGGTCATTTTTTTAGTCATTTATCTCTTTTTAGTGTTTCAGAATATAAATAGGGCACGGTGGAATCGAACCACCAACCTCCTGCCTATGAGGCAGGTGCTCTACCATTGAGCTAGCACCCTTAAATAGAATTTCTTATGGATTGATATGAGATTAAAATGTAAGGAGTGGGATATTAACATTGGACACACCAAGCCAAAGTTTACATGTAAATACAAAGTTATGAATAACTAAAAATTTTACAAGTCATATTTTTTGAGTGAAGGAACAGTCTAGGCATTTCAGAATGTAGTCTTGTGACAAGTGGAAGATTAGCAATATGTCAAAACAATGCAGTCCAATGTTTGAAAAACAATGTTAAACAAGATATACCTTAGCTTCACTGAATAAGTAGCGATCAGAAAGTGTGTCGGATTCATGCTATAAACATTGATAAGACATTTTTAAGCACTTGTCAAGCTTCACTGAATTAAAGACAAGAATATCGCCAAAAAAATCAGTACTTCCCTCCAATGAAAGACAAAAGAATATCACCTTCCATGCCCTAATAATGATGAGTAGGAGATATTCTTGATGGTGCAGGTGCAGAAGAAGCAGATGGCCCTAACAATACAATAAACAGATTATCCTTACTGAATTTTGTAGATGGTACCCAGTGTAACCCTATCAGCACAAATTACAACACTTGAATTGTTAGGACATTAAGCAAGGCATTAAACAGAGTCATCCAACCCAAGGGATTGACTCTCCCTGCATGAAGCTCAAAGGCACTCAATCGCTCAAGCTAGCACACATAGATAGTAAATAGTTGAAGATTTGAATTACTGGCTTCTAAATTTATAAGTTGTTATATGTTATTCTCTTTTTTTTTAATTTCCATGACTATTTTGGATTTTAGGAAAGTGCATCAAGGAGGAGACAACATCATGTTTTTATTATGGTGCTAAACATTTGTTTCTAAAGAGAATGTATATATATATGCTGCACTACACCTCGCTTCTATTAGTGCAACCATGAAAAATAAAAGAAAATGCATTCTACATAAATGGTAGCTCAAAAGAAGCATATGCATTGAGAAGACATGCCAACAAACATGCTAATTGACAACATTTTCCATACCTCATTTCTGGCTGGATTAAAGCCACCACCACCATAGTTAGTAAACTAATCAAAGCGGTGTACAGGACGTATATTCTCTTGGTATTGAGCCAATACCTTGTATATATATGTGTGGCAATCATTCTAGGAATCATGGGGTGGCAATCATTCTAGGAATCATGAGATACTGACATGTCATGGTTGACAGAGATTACTGCTTTTTATATTCCCTAGGACTGCATTTAAAATATAATTTTTCACATGCTATCCAAGACTAAAAGCTTATAACTGTCAGTAAGAATTGTGAGCTCAGGTGAGTTATTCAATAATGTTTTCTATTTTATTTTTCTATCACATATTCTAATTTATATTTTACCATAATCGGACATTGGAATATAAATGTGGTGACATTTCCAATACAAATTAATAGCATGATATTTTCCACTTTATTTTTCTGTCACTAATTCTATTTTAAAAATTCTACCTCATTTAATGTGTTTAAACACCAAAAGTAGTAATTCTATTTATCACTCAAATCATAACAATTTCTATTTGATAATTTTACCACATGATCTCTATTTCATTTTCCGAGATTACATGCCGATTCACATTATAATCTTCTGGAAACTCAAATTCGGATTGGGTAACACATGGTTTAAAAGTTATCATAAATGCAAGCACTATCATTCAATATTAATCGAAATCTGATTTTCATAACCAAATCTATTCCCTTCATAACCAAATCTATAACTAAATGTAATTTGTATAAAATAATTTTTCTCTATGAAATATGTAAGCAATAGCATATATAACTTGTACTTTAATAACTCTTCCTCTACTAATACGGTCAAGGAATAAATAGAAAACTTAATTAAAATTCATGGTGTGGATCTGGAATGACCTTCACCGTAAGGCTGAGACGCCATACTTGGATGGATCCACAAAGTATTACCCATCTTTTATAAATTCGAGAATCTCCGAATAGAAATGGATCAACAGAGTTTTATTATGACAGAATATAACCAATTTAAGATTTCTGAAGACGCTATGGAGGAATGATCCTCAGAGTTTTTCAATGGCAAAAGCATAAGTCAAATCAGATTACTGGAAACGCTATGGAAAAATGGATCCATAGAATGTTTCAAAGACAAAAACGTAAGTCCATTGAGTTTGCCGGAATCGCTATGGGGAAATAGATCCACTGAGTTTTTCAAAGACAAAATGTAAGTCCATTGGATTTGCTGGAATCGCTATGGAGAAAATAGATCCAATGAGTTTTTCAAAGACAAAACGTAAATCAATTAAATTTGCTGGAATCGAAGCTATAACATTAACAAGTTTAAATAAATCTCAGAATAAAAGATCGATTTCTACAGATTACTGCTTTTTATATTCCCGAGGACTTTGCATTTAAAATATAATTTTTCACATGCTATCCAAGACTAGAAGCTTATTACTGTCATTAAGAATTGTGAGCTCAGGGGAGTTATTCAATGTAATGGATGTTGTCTGATATTGTTTCAGATCAGTCTAAAACTAGTGATGGAGTTAGGATTTTAACCGAGTTATTTTTTATGTATCGAGGTGCATTGTTCTGACTGTGATTATTATGGATGCACCATGGGAAAGGTGAGAGACATTGATGTGTCATCTATCTAGGCCAAAGACTCTAGAATATGCAAAGCAAAAGGCACTGCTTAGTTCTAAGTTGACAAAAACCATGTGTGGTGGTATTTTTTATTCTCAAGCATCTAACTTGCTCCAAAAAATATCCTTAGGCTCTTTTCAAAGAGATAATTCAAGTGCAAGTAGTTTAGGGCCTTCAAACCTCTTAAAAATTAGAAATTAATGCTTAATTCAACCAAAAAATAATTAGTTCCTGATTACATAAAATATATGTTCAAACCTATCAAAATTCAGAAATTAATGCTTAACTAAACCAAAACATAACTAGTGCCTGATTACATAAAATACTGACAAAATTCCTTCACAAAATTTAACCCCTATCAAAGTATTCTTTTCACTACAAATATCTGACAAAACCCAGGAAAAAGAAAGTTTAAGATCCCAAAATGGTTTCAGGTGACAATATGGAGCTTTTACTAGTTTCTGTAATGTCCTTATGCACTACTTTATTTGCAAAATCTTTGTGAACATGATCTGTAGAAAATGATCTGCAGACAGCTATTAGCATGGATCTGTAGATGTAAATGTGTCATTTGTTTTTATGGTTAGATTTAGCAAAAAAGGATTCATGTCTGGGATTTCTTAGCAAAGAAGTTTTATGCGGGGACGATGTCCTTTATGCAGATCTGAAGAAGAAATTGTATCCCATCTCTTTGTTCATTGTTCATATTTTCAGAACATGTGGTTGACTGTCTAACAGGCAAAAGATTTTTCTTTTGATTGGAATGGCGAAGACATACAAGAGTCTCTGAAGAATGGGCTCACGGATCCTTCTATTTAAGTCTCTTCTGGTCATGGTTATTTGGGGCACTTGGCTGTCCTGAACTATGAGTTTTTGAGGAAAAAATCATTCCCCCTCATGTATATGCACTAAAAAGTCTTGCTTTATTTGATGCATTTCCTCAGTTGAAGAAGGTTCCTAAGAACATAATTATCCATGAGGTGATTGTTGACAAGTCTTACCATTGGTGTTTTTTTGACTGTGCATCCAAAGGGGATCCTGCTTTGGGCGGTGCAAGGCATATCATCTTTTCTTCGGATGATGTGGGGATCAAATTTGTAGTCGGCTTGGGTCATTGTTCTAATAAGAGAGTAGAGTTGTTAGCTTTGAAGATGGTCTTACAACTTTCTTTATCAAAAAATCTTACTAGACAGCAAGTTTTTGGGGATTCTCAAATCGTTATTAACTGGATGCGATTGAACAAACCTTCAAAAAACTTTCTTCTGAGGCTGCTATTTGAGGAGGTCCAACAATATACAGGCCTCTTCCAGAATATCGGTTTTTGTCATATCTTCCGAGAGAGGAACATGATAGCAAACCTTCTCTCCAAGAAGGGGCTTTTGTTGGGCAAGGGTACGTGGCAGAGATGGAAATTTAACTATGACTATATCAAGGAGGATGATCCAAGACCGGTTATTTTTTTAAGTTCTAAAAGTCCCAGAACTATTTATTATTGTCATAATGAATTTTTGGGCATCTTTGATATAGTGGAATGGTATGGATATCTTTTTTGTGGTATTTTGGCCAGATGGCAAGATGTTATTTGACTCAGCTAATTGCTGTGAAGATGTTTAGCATGACAGGCCTCAGCCTTATGTAAATTGTGGTTTATGTTTTAATATAAATTATGATCTTTTTTTTATGGAAAAAAAAAGTAGGAAATGTTCATCTAGTTCTCTTGGTAATTCCAGAATTTTACTTTTTTTATACTGAGGTATAGACATTACATATCATTTTATCTCTTGCCATGCATCTTCACATAGTGTATTGCTTCACCATGGTGGCAGCTACCAGCTAGCTGGTGGGTAGTGATGGTAGGTCAAGGAAAGGCAGGGTTCGTCAGTTGAAGGAACCTCTAACAAAGTAGAATTTTTTTCCATTTCTTATTCTAAAACATTCCTGACTATGTGACTTAGCCTATAGAGGTAAAAGAAAAGTAAATATTAAAATAATTTCCCTAAACTCTTTCCCTCTAAACATGCCAATTGAATTCCAGAAATAAAATATGACCAGGCAGGTTTGATAGAGTGGAAAACAAAGCTGGCTTGCACCCCTTCACTCAGCTAGTTGCATTTTCATTTAGTTGTGTGGTAAAGGTAACTAGAACCTTCATACAAATTTGCATGTTTGGTGAAGTTGGGTTCTCTATGGCTTAGATTAATAAAATCACTCGTCAAATTTTCCTACTGTAGCCTTGTATCTTTGCTAGTTTTTATATTTGTTGTTTAAAATTTTAAATATAGTAAGTACGAGAAATAAGCGGTCAGGTTTTTTATTCCATTCTATTTAACATTACACACACACAAAGACACATCTCCCCCACCTCATCTATAGAGCACCTTGCTTCTCTTGGCACAGATATATGGGGTCCAAGCTGAAAGGAGTTGATATTCAAATTTTATAAGCATAGTTTCACAGAAGCTTGGAGTAGACACACTAATTAGTAATAATGAATATAAGGGGAAATTCCACAGTGGTCTATGAGATTCCAAACTTTGTATGATAAAGATAGAGAAGCAAGAATATTGGATCAAATTAGTTGTTTAGTATATTTGCAGTTGAATTCTGGTTTTTAATTCATAATTTACCTTCCATCTGTAGAAGGAATAAATACTGAACGAAATGTTCAAATATTTATCTGGCTACCACTCCCATAAACTCAATCATGTTCACTATGAAAACACAAATTCAATTTGTTGAAAATGGCATATGGCTTGTTAGGGCATTGAACTCCTAAAGACACTTTACAATGAGAACTCTTCTATTTTGTTTGGAGTAACATAGATCTAGATTCCATATTTATTTGATATGATTCTCCTATATTCATAGGATGCTATGGCAATGCACAATCCCTATCTCTTGAATATTTTCTTTTCCAAATAGAGTTGTAACTTGCTCGATTTGTTGATGGGCATCACCTTTTAATATGCCTCTTCTTCAGTAAGTTTCCTACCGGCATTACAACAACCATGATTAGTGATAGGAAGAGAGGATGTCCGCTTGTGATTCCTCTAGGAAAGCTAAAGAAATTCTTCCCCGCACCATTGATATGGATAAACAGATTACTACTAAACAATTATCACTAAAGAGATATCACAAAACATTTTATTTATCACTAAAGAGGCATTGCCGCCTCCATCAAGTCACCTCTCATAGACTTTTGTTGCCTTAAGGAATGCTTCATCCAAGGAAAGCATTTTGACTCCTTTTGTAGTCAAAGGAAGGCATGATAACCTTCAGCATGCCCTTGGGATTTCTCCAGTAGTTATTTCATCTTCTCCCATCAAGGAATCACAGACCACTAAATCAGTTTTATCCAAGGAAGCGCATGGAATTTTGCTTGTTCTCATGAAGGTACTGTTCATCTCAGCCAAGGATTCAGAGTCAGACTCTTACGCAAATCTGCCCTTGTACCCACCCAACTCCGTGATGAATTATGTGGCAAGGAAATGCCCCTACACTCAAATAATTGTAAGTGCTATCAAAATACAAAGTGTGCTTGCTGTTGAGCAGGCTCAAAGCTCTTCACTTCAAACTACTATGCCTCCTTCATTGGTGTAGTCTAGTGCCTCAAGGTCGACTCATGGAGGCTCCTCAACAAGTCTCTCCGTTCAGAAAAAACTACAACTCCCCCACATCCTCATACATGTGTGCTTCAGGAGGAGAAACCCTTAATATTCACTATGCTTGTTTCAATTCAGGAGACATGAGGAGGGTTTCCCAACTCGCCCTATGTCAATTTCAGCTCAAGTATGATTTGTTAAAATGTTCTGTAGCAGTCATGATTTGTAGATTTAAATGCCTTTGATTGTCAAAAGAGAATCTAGATAATTAGATTGGAAACTCATGGTGCTATTTGGAGCTTGAATTTATTTAATATCCAATATTGTGCTAGGGCATCATTTTACCTGAAACCCATTCTAGATTTGCCTCTGTTCTGCAAGTCGTTGTCTTTGTACGGACCAAAATTCATGTATTATTGTTTCTCCTCATGTCATCAACCAAGGGCTTGGATGAAGGTAGGGTCCTACAGAATTTCAATGTTTTGCAACACACTTCAGGCAACCATGGAGATGAATATGTTGGTCTAGAGCAAAGATCCACAGGAAAAAGATATATTATCTCTGGCAATTTTGCAGTAAATTCACAAGTTATAAAAATTTCAAAGGTTTAGACACTTTTCTAGTAGAAAGCAGGAGAACAATAGCATCAATTCCATGGGTTTAAAGAAAATTCATAGATTTTTGGCAAGTGTTGAAACTGCCATAAAAATTGTGGAAATTCTGCTGAGAATCGACAAAATCACACAAAAGCATAGTAGAAATTTCATAAGTTCCACGGTTATGTGAAATTTTTAGCATACTTCCCAAAATGTTTTTTCACCACCTCCAAAAATGAACCAAATGAAATAAAATTTGTACCTTGAAGTGGATTTTATGACAATTTGCAGTTGAACATCAAATTGATGGATTCTTTGTAATGATCAACTGTATTTTCTTCTCTAAGCTAGGATCCAGTTCATTTAGAAGACCCATAATATGCTACATTGTTGGTTGCTTTGCTGGAGAATCTGTGGTGCAAAGATATCCTACCCTCATAGCTTCTTGCATTTGAATTACAAGTCTTGTTCTTGACAACTTTGGATCAATGGCACTATCTACACGGTTTGTCTTTACTAGATATTTGACCCACCCAACAAGAGTGGCTTTTTTGCTATCTGGATAATAGTCACAAACAAGTCTCTTACCTGTGATGAGTTCAAAAAGCACTACCCCAAATCTTATTGTTGGAGCCAGATCTTATCTTTGATAATCTAAAATGTGCTAAATGTGACTCCAGTATTGCATCCAAATATATACCGCTTGATCCCACATCTTTGTGCACGATTTGGGGTGAGCACCCATGATGCACAAAGGCAAGAGCCCTAGCAGTCCCCAATGCAATTCTTTCTAAAAGTGTGAACATCCGCCCATTTCGAGATATAGCAGGCATAGAATGCTAGAACAATTTGTGCACTGACCAAGTTCTATTGCTCCATAATGCAGTATTGGGGTTCGCAGCTATAACAAAAGATAAGAGATGAAAATTTACCATGGTTTTATTCTTGGACAAATTTACTCCTCTTGTGTTTTTACTCATCCTGTTTTTTTCTCTTCTTGTGCCTACAAAACGATAAAACCCTAAAAAATACTATGAGACCAAAAGCAAAAAAAACAAACCCTAGAAAAATCTTTGGCACGGTAATAGCAAGAAGTCCACCTGATCTAACCTATACATAAATCCATTCTACCCGACTGGGGGATCCGCCGTGACAATTCCTTCCAATCTTCTATATATATATGCTGCACTACACCTCGCTTCTATTAGTGCAACCATGAAAAATAAAAGGAAATGCATTCTACATAAATGGTAGCTCAAAAGAAGCATATGCATTGGGAAGATATGCCAACAAACATGCTAATTGACAACATTTTCCATACCTCATTTCTGGCTGGATGGAAGCCACCACCATCATAGTTAGTAAACTAATCAAAGCAGTGTATAGGACGTATATTCTCTTGGTATTGAGCCAATACCTTGTATATATATGTGTGGCAATCATTCTAGGAATCATGGGGTGGCAATCATTCTAGGAATCATGAGATACTGACATGTCATGGTTGACAGAGATTACTGCTTTTTATATTCCCTAGGACTTTGCATTTAAAATATAATTTTTCACATGCTATCCAAGACTAGAAGCTTATTACTGTCACTAAGAATTGTGAGCTCAGGTGAGTTATTCAATAATGTTTTCTATTTTATTTTTCTATCACATATTCTAATTTATATTTTACCATAATCAGACATTGGAATATAAATGTGGTGACATTTCCAATACAAATTAATAGCATGATATTTTCCACTTTATTTTTCTGTCACTAATTCTATTTTAAAAATTCTACCTCATTTAATGTGTTTAAACACCAAAAGTAGTAATTCTATTTATCACTCAAATCATAACGATTTCTATTTGATAATTTTACCACATGATCTCTATTTCATTTTCCGAGATAACATGCCGATTCACATTATAATCTTCTGGAAACTCAAATTCGGATTGGGTAACACATGATTTAAAAGTTGTCATAAATGCAAGCACTATCATTCAATATTAATCGAAATCTGATTTTCATAACCAAATCTATTCCCTTCATAACCAAATCTATAACTAAATGTAATTTGTATAAAATAATTTTTCTCTATGAAATATGTAAGCAATAGCATATATAGCTTGTACTTTAATAACTCTTCCTCTACTAATACGGTCAAGGAATAAATAGAAAACTTAATTAAAATTCATGGTGTGGATCTGGAATGACCTTCACCGTAAGGCTGAGACGCCATACTTGGATGGATCCACAAAGTATTACCCATCTTTTATAAATTCGAGAATCTCCGAATAGAAATGGATCAACAGAGTTTTATTATGACAGAATATAACCAATTTAAGATCTCTGAAGACGCTATGGAGGAATGATCCTCAGAGTTTTTCAATGGCAAAAGCATAAGTCAAATCAGATTACTGGAAACGCTATGGAAAAATGGATCCATAGAATGTTTCAAAGACAAAAACGTAAGTCCATTGAGTTTGCCGGAATTGCTATGGGGAAATAGATCCACTGAGTTTTTCAAAGACAAAATGTAAGTCCATTGAATTTCTGGAATCGCTATGGGGAAAATAGATCGAATGAGTTTTTCAAAGACAAAACGTAAATCAATTAAATTTGCTGGAATCGAAGCTATAACATTAACAAGTTTAAATAAATCTGGAATCGAAGCTATAACATTAACAAGTTTAAATAAATCTCACAATAAAAGATCGATTTCTACAGAGATTACTGCTTTTTATATTCCCGAGGACTTTGCATTTAAAATATAATTTTTCACATGCTATCCAAGACTAGAAGCTTATTACTGTCACTAAGAATTGTGAGCTCAAGTGAGTTATTCAATGTAATGGATGTTTTCTGATATTGTTTCAGATCAGTCTAAAACTAATGATGGAGTTAGGATTTTAACCGAGTTATTTTTTATGTATTGAGGTGCATTGTTTTTACTGTGATTATTATGGATGCACCATGGGAAAGGTGAGAGACATTGATGTGTCATCTATCTAGGCCAAAGACTCTAGAATATGCAAAGGAAAAGGCACTGCTGAGTTCTAAGTTGACAAAAACCAGGTGTGGTGGTATTTTTTATTCTCAAGCATCTAACTTGCTCCAAAAAATATCCTTAGGCTCTTTTCAAAGAGATAATTCAAGTGCAAGTAGTTTAGGGCCTTCAAACCTCTCAAAAATTAGAAATTAATGCTTAATTCAACCAAAAAAAATTAGTTCCTGATTACATAAAATATATGTTCAAACCTATCAAAATTCAGAAATTAATGCTTAACTAAACCAAAACATAACTAGTGCCTGATTACATAAAATATTGACAAAATTCCTTCACAAAATTTAACCCCTATCAAAGTATTCTTTTCACTACAAATATCTGACAAAACCCAGGAAAAAGAAAGTTTAAGATCCCAAAATGGTTTCAGGTGACAATATGGAGCTTTTACTAGTTTCTGTAATGTCCTTATGCACTACTTTATTTGCAAAATCTTTGTGAACATGATCTGTAGAAAATGATCTGCAGACAGCTATTAGCATGGATCTGTAGATGTAAATGTGTCATTTGTTTTTATGGTTAGATTTAGCAAAAAAGGATTCATGTCTGGGATTTCTTAGCAAAGAAGTTTTATGCGGGGACGATGTCCTTTATGCAGATCTGAAGAAGAAATTGTATCCCATCTCTTTGTTCATTGCTCATATTTTCAAAACATGTGGTTGACTGTCTACCAGGCAAAAGATTTTTCTTTTGATTGGAATGGCGAAGACATACAAGAGTCTCTGAAGAATGGGCTCATGGATCCTTCTATTTAAGTCTCTTCTGGTCATGGTTATTTGGGGCACTTGGCTGTCCTGAACTATGAGTTTTTGAGGAAAAAATCATTCCCCCTCATGTATATGCACTAAAAAGTCTTGCTTTATTTGATGCATTTCCTCAGTTGAAGAAGGTTCCTAAGAACAGAATTATCCATGAGGTGATTGTTGACAAGTCTTACCATTGGTGTATTTTTGACTGTGCATCCAAAGGGGATCCTGCTTTGGGCGGTGCAAGGCATATCATCTTTTCTTCGGATGATGTGGGGATCAAATTTGTAGTCGGCTTGGGTCATTGTTCTAATAAGAGAGTAGAGTTGTTAGCTTTGAAGATGGTCTTACAACTTTCTTTATCAAAAAATCTTACTAGACAGCAAGTTTTTGGGGATTCTCAAATCGTTATTAACTGGATGCGATTGAACAAACCTTCAAAAAACTTTCTTCTGAGGCTGCTATTTTAGGAGGTCCAACAATATACAGGCCTCTTCCAGAATATCGGTTTTTGTCATATCTTCCGAGAGAGGAACATGATAGCAAACCTTCTCTCCAAGAAGGGGCTTTTGTTGGGCAAGGGTACGTGGCAGAGATGGAAATTTAACTATGACTATATCAAGGAGGATGATCCAAGACCGGTTATTTTTTTAAGTTCTAAAAGTCCCAGAACTATTTATTATTGTCATAATGAATTTCTGGGCATCTTTGATATAGTGGAATGGTATGGATATCTTTTTTGTGGTATTTTGGCCAGATGGCAAGATGTTATTTGACTCAGCTAATTGCTGTGAAGATGTTTAGCATGACAGGCCTCAACCTTATGTAAATTGTGGTTTATGTTTTAATATAAATTATGATCTTTTTTTTATGGAAAAAAAAGCAGGAAATGTTCATCTAGTTCTCTTGGTAATTCCAGAATTTTACTTTTTTTATACTGAGGTATAGACATTACATATCATTTTATCTCTTGCCATGCATCTTCACATAGTGTATTGCTTCACCATGGTGGCAGCTACCAGCTAGCTGGTGGGTAGTGATGGTAGGTCAAGGAAAGGCAGGGTTCGTCAGTTGAAGGAACCTCTAACAAAGTAGAATTTTTTTCCATTTCTTATTCTAAAACATTCCTGACTATGTGACTTAGCCTATAGAGGTAAAAGAAAAGTAAATATTAAAATAATTTCCCTAAACTCTTTCCCTCTAAACATGCCAATTGAATTCCAGAAATAAAATATGACCAGGCAGGTTTGATAGAGTGGAAAACAAAGCTGGCTTGCACCCCTTCACTCAGCTAGTTGCATTTTCATTTAGTTGTGTGGTGATGGTAACTAGAACCTTCATACAAATTTGCATGTTTGGTGAAGTTGGGTTCTCTATGGCTTAGATTAATAAAATCACTCGTCAAATTTTCCTACTGTAGCCTTGTATCTTTGCTAGTTTTTATATTTGTTGTTTAAAATTTTAAATATAGTAAGTACGAGAAATAAGCGGTCAGGTTTTTTATTCCATTCTATTTAACATTACACACACACAAAGACACATCTCCCCCACCTCATCTATAGAGCACCTTGCTTCTCTTGGCACAGATATATGGGGTCCAAGCTGAAAGGAGTTGATATTCAAATTTTATAAGCATAGTTTCACAGAAGCTTGGAGTAGACACACTAATTAGTAATAATGAATATAAGGGGAAATTCCACAGTGGTCTATGAGATTCCAAACTTTGTATGATAAAGATAGAGAAGAAAGAATATTGGATCAAATTAGTTGTTTAGTATATTTGCAGTTGAATTCTGGTTTTTAATTCATAATTTACCTTCCATCTGTAGAAGGAATAAATACTGAACGAAATGTTCAAATATTTATCTGGCTACCACTCCCATAAACTCAATCATGTTCACTATGAAAACACAAATTCAATTTGTTGAAAATGGCATATGGCTTGTTAGGGCATTGAACTCCTAAAGACACTTTACAATGAGAACTCTTCTATTTTGTTTGGAGTAACATAGATCTAGATTCCATATTTATTTGATATGATTCTCCTATATTCATAGGATGCTATGGCAATGCACAATCCCTATCTCTTGAATATTTTCTTTTCCAAATAGAGTTGTAACTTGCTCGATTTGTTGATGGGCATCACCTTTTAATATGCCTCTTCTTCAGTAAGTTTCCTACCGGCATTACAACAACCATGATTAGTGATAGGAAGAGAGGATGTCCGCTTGTGATTCCTCTAGGAAAGCTAAAGAAATTCTTCCCCGCACCATTGATATGGATAAACAGATTACTACTAAACAATTATCACTAAAGAGATATCACAAAACATTTTATTTATCACTAAAGAGGCATCGCCGCCTCCATCAAGTCACCTCTCATAGACTTTTGTTGCCTTAAGGAATGCTTCATCCAAGGCAAGCATTTTGACTCCTTTTGTAGTCAAAGGAAGGCATGATAACCTTCAGCATGCCCTTGGGATTTCTCCAGTAGTTATTTCATCTTCTCCCATCAAGGAATCACAGACCACTAAATCAGTTTTATCCAAGGAAGCGCATGGAATTTTGCTTGTTCTCATGAAGGTACTGTTCATCTCAGCCAAGGATTCAGAGTCAGACTCTTACGCAAATCTGCCCTTGTACCCACCCAACTCCGTGATGAATTATGTGGCAAGGAAATGCCCCTACACTCAAATAATTGTAAGTGCTATCAAAATACAAAGTGTGCTTGCTGCTGAGCAGGCTCAAAGCTCTTCACTTCAAACTACTATGCCTCCTCCATTGGTGTAGTCTAGTGCCTCAAGGTCGACTCATGGAGGCTCCTCAACAAGTCTCTCCTTTCAGAAAAAACTACAACTCCCCCACATCCTCATACATGTGTGCTTCAGGAGGAGAAACCCTTAATATTCACTATGCTTGTTTCAATTCATGAGACATGAGGAGGGTTTCCCAACTCGCCCTATGTCAATTTCAGCTCAAGTATGATTTGTTAAAATGTTCTGTAGCAGTCATGATTTGTAGATTTAAATGCCTTTGATTGTCAAAAGAGAATCTAGATAATTAGATTGGAAACTCATGGTGCTATTTGGAGCTTGAATTTATTTAATATCCAATATTGTGCTAGGGCATCATTTTACCTGAAACCCATTCTAGATTTGCCTCTGTTCTGCAAGTCGTTGTCTTTGTACGGACCAAAATTCATGTATTATTGTTTCTCCTCATGTCATCAACCAAGGGCTTGGATGAAGGTAGAGTCCTACAGAATTTCAATGTTTTGCAACACACTTCAGGCAACCATGGAGATGAATATGTTGGTCTAGAGCAAAGATCCACAGGAAAAAGATATATTATCTCTGGCAATTTTGCAGTAAATTCACAAGTTATAAAAATTTCAAAGGTTTAGACACTTTTCTAGTAGAAAGCAGGAGAACAATAGCATCAATTCCATGGGTTTAAAGAAAATTCATAGATTTTTGGCAAGTGTTGAAACTGCCATAAAAATTGTGGAAATTCTGCTGAGAATCGACAAAATCACACAAAAGCATAGTAGAAATTTCATAAGTTCCACGGTTATGTGAAATTTTTAGCATACTTCCCAAAATGTTTTTTCACCACCTCCAAAAATGAACCAAATGAAATAAAATTTGTACCTTGAAGTGGATTTTATGACAATTTGTAGTTGAACATCAAATTGATGGATTCTTTGTAATGATCAACTGTATTTTCTTCTCTAAGCTAGGATCCAGTTCATTTAGAAGACCCATAATATGCTACATTGTTGGTTGCTTTGCTGGAGAATCTGTGGTGCAAAGATATCCTACCCTCATAGCTTCTTGCATTTGAATTACAAGTCCTGTTCTTGACAACTTTGGATCAATGGCACTATCTACACGGTTTGTCTTTACTAGATATTTGACCCACCCAACAAGAGTGGCTTTTTTGCTATCTGGATAATAGTCACAAACAAGTCTCTTACCTGTGATGAGTTCAAAAAGCACTACCCCAAATCTTATTGTTGGAGCCAGATCTTATCTTTGATAATCTAAAATGTGCTAAATGTGACTCCAGTATTGCATCCAAATATATACCGCTTGATCCCACATCTTTGTGCACGATTTGGGGTGAGCACCCATGATGCACAAAGGCAAGAGCCCTAGCAGTCCCCAATGCAATTCTTTCTAAAAGTGTGAACATCCGCCCATTTCGAGATATAGCAGGCATAGAATGCTAGAACAATTTGTGCACTGACCAAGTTCTATTGCTCCATAATGCAGTATTGGGGTTCGCAGCTATAACAAAAGATAAGAGATGAAAATTTACCATGGTTTTATTCTTGGACAAATTTACTCCTCTTGTGTTTTTACTCATCCTGTTTTTTTCTCTTCTTGTGCCTACAAAATGATAAAACCCTAAAAAATACTATGAGACCAAAAGCAAAAAAAACAAACCCTAGAAAAATCTTTGGCACGGTAATAGCAAGAAGTCCACCTGATCTAACCTATACATAAATCCATTCTACCCGACTGGGGGATCCGCCGTGACAATTCCTTCCAATCTTCTAGAAGGAATTTTTCTCTGCAACACCGCGACTACCTTCGTAGAAAACAACGGCCTTCATTTCAGCCACAAGCTCCAACTACAGCATGTTAAATTTTGAGCATTAATTCACAATACTCTAGGATCTTCACTAAGAGAATAACATGTACAGTATATCAATGCATCACAATCACAATAAGCATGACAAGCATCACAAGAATCAAAAGCATGAGAGACAAGAGACACAGAGTTTCCGTGGGGAAAACCCTAAGGTGAAAAATCCCACAACTTCCTCAGAGATAGAGAGAGCAATGGCTCAACCAAAGTACAATTAAATACACTGAGATAGTCTCCTACTAGCAGATGATCCTCCTCCTCACTAGTGCGCCACTTTCTAATGAGAGAGATATACTTTTTCCGAATGATCTAAATAGAGATCACCTGATCTCTATTTATACTAACCTGTTTTCCTAGTGACCTTATGGGGCCGACTTGTCTAGCTAGGTACATCCACATTATAATATATATATTTCAGGGCCGACCCCACACATGGTGGTCTAATAACCCATCGACAAGTACACACACTTGTGACACTTGTCAATCCACATGACGACACTTCCTTATAGAGGAATAACACATCTCTAATAAGGGTACAATAAATATATATGAAATACATAGATGAAATACATTCCGAAGTTACATATACATCAACACTCCCTCTTAACTAGGAAGGTATTTCTCAACACAGATCTGCTAGACAAGTCTTCTTCTCGGGATCATCGTCATTGATGCATCATCATCGTCATCGTCACTGCTACTGCTATCTCAACCAATCTCTGACTCTACTCGTCATAGGAAGTTCTATAGAGCCAGTCCTTTTTCATACTGGATGTAGGCCCACCACTTGCAGGTCTTTGTCATCACTGGCCATATTGTGGAATCCTCAGGACTTATTACGTGCATCACAAAACCTCGAAATAGCATCCCAGGCTGTTACGAGCACACGGCTCTACCTATAGGATCTCCCAGGGCCATATTATATGTGACCTCACCACAAAACCTCGCAAGAGCATCCCAGGCTATTACGAGCACACAGCTCTACCTATAGGATCTCCCAGGGACAAATTATATGTGGTCACCACAAAACCTCACAAGAGCATCCTAGGCTGTTACGAGCACACAACTCTACCTATAGGATCTCCCAGGGACATATTATATGTGGTCATGGCAAAACCTCGCAAGAGCATCCCAGGAATTATTACGGGCACACAGCCCAACCTATCGGATCTCCCAGGGACATATTATATGCCATAAGACAAAACCTCGAAAGAGCATCTGCCAGATATCCCAGGGCCAGATTATATGCCATAGGAAAAACCTCAAAAGACTATCTGCAAATCTCCCAGGGCCAAATTATATGTCCTCCCAGAGCAAAACCTCGAAAGAGCATTTTCCAGATATCCCAGGGACAAATTATATGCCATAGGCAAAACCTCGAAAGACTATCTGCAAATCTCCCAGGGCCAAATTGTATGCTCATCTGCACAACCTGATCCACGGCCATAGAGTATCAACCTGATACTCACCATACATCATCCTAATGTACACATGATCATCCTTATCATCATCACTGCAACATCCTGCTACATGTCATCTGGAGCAACATCCTGAAGCTCGTCATCCATGATCATCCTGATCATACAATGCATCTACCTGATGCATACCAAGTATCTACCTGATACATATGATCATACATGATCCACTTGATCACACAGTGTATCCACCTGATACAAATACAAATACATGATACATATCATCATACATGATCTACCTGATCACACAATGTATCCACCTGATACATATACAGATACATGGTCCAAGCATCTAACATGATGCTTATACAAAATACATACACATGATCCAACCAATCATATCCAGCATCCAACATGATGCGTACATTCATATAAATGATCCAACTGATCATATCCAACATCCAACATGATGCATACATACATACATATAAAAATTATCCAACTGATCATACAAAGCAGAAACCAGAACATCATCCTGATGCTCATCATCCAGTTCTTACATCCACAGCCATGTGAAGGATCCTCCTTCCAACATGTTTGGAATGGCTTCAGCAAATGTGTCCATCACTTCTTCCTCGAAGTGTCATCAATCTGAAGAACACCAAGCCTCTCTCTGAAGTACTCGAACTTCACCCTGGCTAGTGGCTTCGTCAACACATCTGCAATCTGCTTGTCCGTCGCAACATACAGGAGCTTCACAGCTCCTCTCTGCACCATATCCCTGATATAGTGATATTTGATCTCTATGTGTTTCGACCTGTCATGAAACACTGGCTTCTCGGATAGCTTCACACAACTCTGGTTATCATAGAAGATACCAGTAGCATCCAACGGGAGATCAAATAACTCAGACAGTAGCTTCCGTAGCCATACTGCCTCACAACTAGCTGAACAGGCTGCAACATACTCTGCCTCAGCTGTACTCAGTGCTACGCAAGACTGTTTCCTGCTAAACCAAGAGATCACACCTAATCCCATACTGAAGCAGCACCCAGATGTGCTCTTCCTATCTGCAGCACTGCCAGCCCAATCTGAATCAACATAACCCCACAGGTTAAACTTTTGATTCGCCTCATACTTGAGCCCATAATCCACTGTACCCTTCAAGTACCTCAGAACATGCTTTACAGCAACCAGGTGAACACTCCTCGGATCTGTCAGGAACTAACTCAATGTGTTCACAGCAAAGAAAATGTTTGGTCTCGTGTTCGTCAGGTACATCAAGGACCCAATCATCTGACGATACATAGAGACATCAACCGGCTCAAATGAAGCATCACATAGAAGCTTCAGATTCGATGCCATAGGTGTGGCCATGGCCTTGCAATCCATCATCCCGAATCTCTTCAGGATATCTACTGTGTACTTCCCTTGACCAAGGAAGATCCCACCTATACTCTGCCACATCTCCATACCTAGGAAATAATGCATCATTCCCAAATCTTTCATATCAAACACGGCAGCAAGCTTCCTCTTAGTATCTGCAATCAATCTGTCATCTCCTGTCACAAATAAATCATCCACATACAGGAGTAGAATCACAGGATTCCCTTCCTCAACCTTGTAGTAAAGGTTGGAATCCGCTTTACTCTTGGTAAAGCCCAAACTAGATAGGAAACTGTCCATCCTACCATACCAAGTTCTGGGAACTTGCTTCAAGCCATACAAGGCTTTCTTCAATCTGCACACATACGACTCCCTATCATGTATTTCGAAACCGAGTGGCTGCTCCACATATACTTCCTCTTCAACTACACCATTCAAGAAGGTAGTCTTGACATCCATCTGGTGTATTTTCCATTTCATCGCTGCAGCCAGGGCAAGTACTGTTCTGATGGAAGTATACTTGGCTACAGGTGCAAAAGTTTCTTCATAATCTATTCCCTCTTTCTGAGAGAAGCCACGAGCTACGAATCTTGCCTTGTATTTCTATACACTGTCGTCTGCAGCATGCTTGATTTTGTAGATCCATTTGGAATTCACAACAGACTTCTCTTTAGGCCTTGGGACAACATCCCAAACATCATTCTTCATTATTGATTGGTATTCCTCAACCATGGCATCCTTCCATTCTTTCTTTTCCGTTGCTTCTTCATAACTGGAAGGCTCTTTGTTCATGATGTCACAGAGTAAAGAAACATAGCTAGTATGTGATCTGGTTCTCTTCTTTGCTCTATGTTCTTCTTCTGGAATGCCAAATCTTTCTGCATCTTGAATGAGCTCTTTAGCCCATGCAAGTTTCCTCTTGTGAGAGTTATCCTCACGGGGTGGATCTACAGGTTCTTGTGGATCTTCAAACTCACGAACAACTTCTGGAATTGCTTCAGTCATGGTAGTGTCTTGAAATCTAGTTTCCTTAGGTTCTTCATAAACTTCGATGGGTGCCTTCCTTGATTTGATGAAGGCTGAGTTTTCATCAAATGTTACATCCCTGCTGACATCAATCTTCTTGAACCTTGGAAAGTATATTCTGTAAGCCTTCGAGCTTTCACTGTAACTCACAAAGATACCCTTCTTTCCTGAAGGATCTAGTTTAGTCCTCTTTTCCTTTGGGACATGAGTGTATACTGGACAACCAAATATTTTGAGATGGCTGACTTCAGGTTTCTTACCAGAAAAGACCTCTTCTGGTGTCTTGTTGTCCAATATCTTGTGGGGTGTTTTGTTCTGCACATATACAATTGTTCTAGCTGCTTCTGCCCATAGATGCATAGGTAGATCCTGGTCATGTAGCATTGCCCTTGTTGCTTCCATGATAGTTCTGTTCTTTCTTTCTACAACTCCATTTTGTTGAGGATTATAAGGAGTAGTCAACTCCCTCTTAATCCCTGAATCATTACAAAGCTTCTTGAAGTCACCTGAGGTGAATTCTCCACCATTGTCGGATTTGAATGTTTTGATCTTCTTGTCAGTTTGATTCTCCATCAAGGTTTTGAATTCCTTGAACTTATCAAACACCTCATCTTTGTTCTTCAAGAAGTATACCCAAGTCTTCCTAGAGAAGTCATCAATAAATGAGACATACTAAACATACCCACTAAGAGAACTGGATGACATAGGACCACATACATCTGAGTGGATGATTTCCACGATATCTTTGGCCTTGCTTTCACTGCTTGGGAAAGCTTTCTTAATGTTCTTACCTTTTGCACATCCTTTGCAAACACCTTCATGTTTGGTCTTGATTAGGAAGACCTTCTACAGCCTTGCTTGCAATTGGAAGTTCCCTATAGTGCATATGAGCAAGTCTTCTATGCCAAAGTTCACTTGGCTCCATCGATTCATGCACCATGGCATGTTCAGGTTGTCCCTTCAATTTATACAATCCTCCCTCTTGCTCTCCAATCACTACTGCGTCATCTATGGTCTTTCCCTTTGGCCACATTAGGACTTGGCCATCCACAAATGCAACCCTCATACCTTTTGCATCCAATGCAGAGATGGAGAGTAAGTTCTTCTTGAGCCCAGGTACATAAAGGACTTCTTTCATCTTCAAAGATTTTCCAGAATCTAGGTTGTAGGAGGCTTCACCACTTCCTTTGATTGGGTATTGATAATCGTCCCCAAGTTTCACCTTATGGGGTGATTCATGTTCAGATAGATTCACAAAAGATTCCTTAAACCCAGTCATGTGTTTTGAAGCCCCATTATCAATCAACCAATCATTACAACCATGGGAGATAGTACCTGTGAGAGCAGAGATTAGAACATACTCTTCTTCAGTTCATGAGTCACCATCACTTTCTGCCCTAGCCTTCTTCTTTGGAGGTTCATCATCTTCGGCAACATGAGCATGGAACTTTCTTTTGCTGCCCTTCTTCTTCTTGCTGAAGTTGTTGTTATTATCCCTTTTGTTCTTGGGACAATCTGAAGCAAAGTGACCCTTCTCATTGCATGTGAAGCATCTTAGATCCTTCTTAGTCTTTTGATAGGATCTTTTGTAGCGGGAGTGCTCCTTCTTGGGCTTGCTTCTTTTGGTGTGAGTTGCGAGAGCTTGATCTTCACCTCCCATCTTTTCCTCACGAGCTACAAGCCTAGCTTCTTCTTGAGAGCATTCCTCCCATAGTTTACTGAAAGAGATCAATTTCTTTCTTGCACAGATTCCTTGAATAAAGGAGTCCCATGACCTAGGTAGGCCATTCAGAGTGGTCATAACAACTTCACCATTGTCCACTACTTCATCCACAGCTTCAAGTTGCTCTTTGATCTGAGAGACCTTGGAGAAGTAAGATTGAATGGTTTCTCCATTCAACATCTTGACCCCTTTCAATTGATTCCGCAGAGTCATCTTCCGATTTATGTTCTTCCCTTCAAATAGCTTTGTCAAAGAGTCAAACATCTCCTTGGGTGTCTTTAGAGAAGAAACATGGGGTATGAGATGGTCTTTGATAGAATCAACAATGATTCTCTTTGCCTTGACTAAGTTCTTCTTATGCAATACCTTGGCCTCTTCATCCTCTGGGATAGGGATGTCTTCTTTTATATATGAGCCCAACTCATTCTCTTCCAGGATTAACCCAATCCTATACTTCCAAGCTCTGAAGTTATCAACCCCTTCAAGCTTATCCTCAAGCTTGGTGTGGTGAGACATCTTAAAGAGTACTTCAAATGGAAATAGAAAAGATTTAGGTCTTACCACTTGAAACGCTGAAAACTGGATCTGGTCCCGGATTAGGGTTTGTCAGAAAAACCCTAAAAATTCAAAATGTGAATTTCAAATTTTTGAAAGGATAGAAAGATGCGCCTTGATGAGCTGATCAGCCTGGTGCATTCAGAATTTGATATCAGCAATTTTTTACCCTTCAGATTTGTCTTTTTGTCCTCCCGGGTTCACTAGGGAGAGCCCTAAATTAGGGTTTGAGTTTCCTGGAGATCTACCCAACCAAAAATCTTGATCCAAAGCTCTAAACTTTGATTTTTTCAAGGATCTTCCAGCTGTGTCTTCAGATTTCAGAAATTCCTATTTTTGTGGAAACCCTAACTTTTAGGGCCAAATCTGAAAATGCTTAGAATTGAATTCTGATTGGACAGATAGATTCTCCTTGATGAGTAGAGTCAATCTACTATACTGCTTTTCCAAAATCTGTGGAAAGAAACCCAATAAACAAGAAACTCAAGTTTTTGTCACTGCAAAATGTCTTCTTCTCAGGTTAGCTCTGATACCATGTTAAATTTTGAGCATTAATTCACAATACTCTAGGATATTCACTGAGAGAATAACATGTACAGTATATCAATGCATCACAATCACAATAAGCATGATAAGCATCACAAGAATCAAAAGCATGAGAGACAAGAGACACAGAGTTTCCGTGGGGAAAACCCTAAGGTGAAAAACCCCACAACTTCCTCAGAGATAGAGAGAGCAATGGCTCAACCAAAGTACAACCAAAATACACTAAGACAGTCTCCTAGTAGCAGATGATCCTCCTCCTCACTAGTGCGCCACTTTCTGAGTGAGAGAGATATACTTTTTCTGAATGATCTAAATAGAGATCACCTGATCTCTATTTATACTAACCTGTTTGCCTAGTGACCTTATGGGGCCGACTTGTTTAACTAGGTACATCCACATTATAATATATATATTTCAGGGCCGACCCCACACATGGTGGTCTAATAACCCATCGACAAGTACACACACTTGCGACACTTGTCAATCCACATGACGACACTTCCTTATAGAGGAATAGCACATCTCTAATAAGGGTACAATAAATATATATGAAATACATAGATGAAATACATTCTGAAGTTACATATACATCAACACAGTAGCCTAAGAATCTCTTTAACTAGAGCCTCACCATTCTATTCATTGGCCTCAAGATCCACTTCAATGGTGGTAGAAGATGAGGGTTTGGAGGCTAGCATCAATGGCTGCCGTAGAGGCCTCAAAGAAAGAATGTATGAAAGAAATGGATGAGCCTTCAAATCGATTGACAGTCGATCATTGCTTCTGCAATTTACCTAACCTCTATCACCTTCATTTGGCGATCTTGCTACTGCAAAAACCGTATTATGTATGCGTGGAGTGTAACTCTTGCCTTGGGTAAACAACAACTATGATCTTTGCCCAACTAGATGCAGTCTTGGTGGGATGGGTGCCATTTTCCCTAGATGCACGCGTGGTTTAGTTTAAATATGTGGTGGGATGGGTGCCATTTTCCCTGGATGCGCGCGTGGTTTAGTTTAAATCTGTACTAATTAAGCTACTAATATTTTGGAGACATGAATTTAGGGAAAAGAGATTGAAAAAAGAGAATATATATATTTTAAAATTGAGACATAGTGAGGATAAAAGTGGAAGGGTTTATAATAAATATAATGGTAAAGGATAATAAGGGAAAAATGGAAGGGGTTATAATAAATATAATGGTAAAGGATAATAAGGGAAATGGTGGGACAAAGTTTTTTTTTATTTAACTTTTGATCTTAGGATAAACCAAGGGAATGGTTTATGGGAATGATAGGGAAGTTCAAATTTGAACCCTTCCTATCCCTTTCAAACAGTTATAGCCCTTCTTAGAAATGTAAATTTAAAATTGCTCTTTAAAAAAAATTAAAATCTGAATTTTACCCTTCCAATTAAAAAGGACAAAATTGTATCAACATTTCAAAAGAAGGGCAACATTTGAAATTACCCATCCATAACAATTTCAATTTCTATGTTGAAATTCCTATGTTATAAAATTCGATTTGTCATTCAAAATATTGGAAATATCATAATTATAATCACCCACTCACTCACGTCATGCACTCACTGCTCAGCTATGCAAGATGATGAGTGATGATTGACGATTATGAGGCACTAGCCACTGGGATTTGACCCTGACTCCGAAGTCACTTCGGGCTGAGATATAACATGTGACAATGTGTCAACAATTACGACTGTAACAACAACGAACCACTACCAGTCTACTACTAGGCATATACATTAATTATTTTCATTAAATAACTTAAATTTCATGCTAGTGAGTGCGAATTTTCCAGATTGTGGATTGGTACAAAACACAACAAATTTTAGAGATTCGAGCTCTTAATTACACATCTAGAATTTTCTCAAGTCGGGCCATTAACAAACTTCTTTTGGTGTTCTGGTTCAATTTAAAAGGAATATTTTCGAGACTCAAACATGCAATGAGTTGCAAGGCTCCAACTGATTTAGGGTTGATTCAATTTCCCCTCCATCCCATACATGTATGCTATTGCGACAAGAACAAAATTTGATACCCCATCCCCTGTGATGCTAGTGTTTCTAACTTGCTTGGTATGGAGGATTTTTTTTAATGTTTTCTAAGTTATGCTTAGGCGTCCAATGCCCATCATTCTTACATCTCTCGAGCTTGAATGGATGCCCTCTCTCTGGTTTGAATTAAGTTTTTGGTTGGTTTTATATTTATTTTTTGGTTGTAAGTTTATTATAGCCTCGTTTTGCTTAGTGGCTTCCTTTCGTACATAGTTAACGATAAGTAATTTTCTCATGGTTCTAGTTTTATTTTAAGACTATATCTATTTACAATGTCCTACATTATGCATATGATCATGTGTATGCCCCAATATGGTTATTGCATAGTCTAAATAGCTTTTTTTGTATAATGAAGTATGCTCCAACCCGGAAAAATACAACATAATACTTGTTTTTTTTTTCCTTGGAAAAAGTCGTAATTTTATTTCAATAATATGAACAAAATTACATTCTACACATGTAATGGAATCAAAGAGATCCCTACATTGACACATATTTACTGTCCCATGTTACTATTCGAGACTATAAGTCCCATACATAGATCATAACATTGTATCCAGCTGTACATACAGCCCACATATACCCGAAAACAGAAAAACCAGAAACTGAAAAGGTGTCCATCACTAGATAATAAAAGCTGCTATCTACAGCCCGCATATAGCCACATACCAATAAGCAAAAACTGTTACAGTAATTGTAAATTGGTGTCCATCTCGATCATCAAAAAATTTGAGCTATAGCTCAATTCTGTGCCACTATATCTTCATGAAATGGTCTGTGGTAATAGCTGTAGGTGCCCCCAGCAGAGTACATAGTTATCCTCCAAGTGCCAAGAGCTAAATGTTGCTGCGTCGCTTCTTTGGAAAGCTGATCAGCCAACCCATTCCGCTCCCTGTAGACATGTGTAAATATGATATGATCAAATGACTGTTTTAACCGGATTACCTCCTCCAGGATAGGTAAGAGTACCATCACATGACAATGAGTAATCTCCTTTGCCCATTCAATAACAAGCATGGAGTCGCCAAATATCTGTAGAGATAGACATCCTTGTTCAAGTGCAAATAACATCAGCAGCCTAAGAGACATGAGTTCAGCATAGTTGTTCGATCCCCTCCCCAGACCAGCCACGATATGATAGTGATGAGTCTCTGATTTGTATAAGACTCCGTCCCCACCACACACCGCTTGATGGTTAATTGAAGCACCATCAAAATATGCCCATGGCATGGTTTTATCAATCCCTTCCACACGCACAGGTCGAGCACTAACCTCTAAAACAGGTGTTTTGAATTGTTGGATAATTGCCACAGCTTGTGCCACGACAGTCTCCTTCGGTACCCTCCAATATTGAAATATGATCTTATTCCTGGTAATCCAAATGCCCCAGGCGAATATACAAGGGGTAGCCTGAATGGAAGCGGATTTGTGTACAGTCCACCACAATTGGAACGCTTCAAGTACATTCGCACCCCACCATCTCACATTTATATCCAGATTATTGCATATATCAGCCCAAACGGCCTTAGTAAACCGACATTGAACAAATAGATGATAAATGGTCTCTTCCGCCTCCATACAAAGGGGACAGAACCCCGATCCCTGGATGAAGCGTTTTTGTAGAATGTCCTAGGTTGGAGCCTTATTTTCCAGTATAGCCCAAAAGAGTAATTTAGCTTTACTCGGACACTTTAACTTCCACAGGGAGTTCCACCACCATACTAATTCCCCGTTATGTGCTTCCACATTCAGCTGAATATAACCATTCCTAGGGGAGTAAATTCCAAATGGATGGTGATCCCATATAAGTACATCCGTCCTATTGGTCAGTCATATATACGAAAGTCTTAAAATCCAGAGATAATTCGCCCAAGCTCCATGCAAATCGACAGGAATCTCAAGACGCTGTGCCGAGATCCAACCCTGATGCCAAAGAGAAGATGATCCCGGATCCTTTGCATCAACCAGAAAATGACAACCTCTAGTTGCCAAATAAGTCCTCAATTCCACCGGAAGGACATGTCCACCCCTACTTCCAACCCATGGGTCCAGTCCAATACGAATGAGTCGCCCATTACCTATCCTCCACACTAATCCAGTACCGACCAAAGGAAAATGCTGCACCACCACTTTCCAAACCATAGAGCAATTTGCCCTCGCCTTATTACCCAGGCTTATCCATTCGAGAAGTGTAAGAGGGGCGATATATTTATGATATACCACCCTAGTCCAGAGACTTTGTGTATGAATAAATCTCCACGACACCTGGCCCCCAAGGCTTTTGCAAACATAAAGATATTCTTCAACCCCCATCCTCCCAATGCTTTGGGTACAGCTATTTTTTCCCATCTGACCCACACCAAAGCACGATTATCAGACTTACCCTTCCAAAGAAAGGCAAAGCACATCCTTCGTATCTGCTCCAAGACACCTTTGGGAATCCAGGCTAGAGACATCCAATAAACCGAAATTGCTTCCAAAACATATTTAACCAGTACCAGCCTTCCATCCCGAGAGAGCCATCGATGACTCCATCCATGAAGGCGCAGTTCTAGTTTTGCTAATAACCAATGCCAATCAGCTTTCAAATAAGCATTTGGTTTCAAGTGAAATCCAAGGTACTTTAAACCTTCATCAAGATCCAAAGTCCTGTAAGGTAGTCTAATAGCCAATCGAAGGATCTCCTGCTCATTTAAATGTGAGCATGTAATAGTAGATTTGTCAATATTCACTAACATACCCGCAACAACTTGTACTAAATTGAGACCTTCAACCACCTTATCAATATCCTATCTCGTGCCATCACAAAATATCAGAATGTCATCAACAAAAAGGAGATGTGTAATAAACAATACCTGTGAAATGGGTATGCCACGAAATGATCCATCAGCTTTTGCTTTCAGAATAAAACGACTGAGGCCTTCAGCCATAAGGAGAAACAGCAGCGGAGATAGGGGGCATCCCTGTCGTAGTCCCCTTCCAGCATTGAAAAATGGGCTAGCAGAGCCATTGATCAGAACAACAAAGCTCACTGTAGTGATGCATGCCATGATCCATCTTATAAATTCATAGCAGAACCCCAGGTGAGTAAGAAGCATTCATATATAGAGCCAACTAACCCTATCAAATGCTTTAGAGAGATCAATCTTTATCACAGCTCCCTTCTGCTTCTGCACTTTCAGTGTGTGTAATCCTTCCTGGGCCACTCCAATGGCCTCATGTATTTGTCGATCTTCCAAGAAACCAAATTGCTCACCAGAGATATGCTTAGACAAAATATCCTTGAGTCTCCTCGCCATAACCTTAGAGATGATCTTATAGATACAATTGCAGAGAGAGATAGGCCTGAATTCATCAAAGCAACCAGGCTTGTCTGATTTTGGGATAAGAGCAATAAAGGTCGAGTTGAAGGGACCATGTACAAACCCAGCCTTTCGCGATTCCTCCACCACATTCAGTAATTCCTCCCCGAAGAAGTCATAGAATCCTAAGAAGAATTCTATAGGCCAGCCATCAGGCCCCGGGCTTTTATCTTTCTGAAAGGATTGCATTACCAACGAGAGCTCAATCGGCAACACCTCTGCCATCAACAATCGATTTTCTTCCTCCCCCACAAAATGAGGGAAAAGCTGAGCCACCCGAATAACCTCAGCAATAGAGGCCCCAGGTTGAGCAGTGAATAATTCTCCAAAATGTCTAACACCCATTTCCGCCAATCCATCAAAGCTGGATACCTGAGTCCCTTCAGCAGAAGTAAGTTCCCAAATAGAGTTTGTGAATTTTCTCCCCTTAGCATAGGCCTGCAAAAATTTTGTGTTCTCATCACCGCACTGTAGCCAAATCGCCCTACTTTTCATTCTCCACATCTCTTCTTTCTCCCCCAAAAGCACATTCCTGCGTCTTTCCCATTCCATTATCTCTCCTTTTTGCTGATCATCCAAATAACCCATTCCCTGATAGTGATGAAGCCTATCAATATTCCACTCAGCATCCCGCAGATTCTGATCATTAGTCCCCCTTTTATCCAGTGCCCAGAGAATAGTAGCATCTTTAATTCTCTTAAGATTTAGTTGAAAGTGAGCACTCGCATGCTCCAAAGAATCATGAGGTCTATGAACCCACAGATCCTGTACCAATTTAAGAAAATCCTCCTCCTTCAACCAGCTCGGCTTGAATTTGAAAGGACTAGGAGGTTTATTGCTTCTACCTCTTAACTCCAGGAATATGGGGCAATGGTTTGATACCCCACCAGTCCCTACCCACTGCCTGACAACATCAACCCCCAGAGCCAGCTCATCGGCCACCAGAAACCGATCCAGTTGTTTAGCCACCCTTTGATCCCCTGCTCTTTGATTCCTCCAAGTTGGAGATAACTTGGGTGGTAGTATGTTGAGAAGATCCTTCCTGGTGAAAGCTTGAATGAAAAAATTTGCTAATGTATCCGGAGCAGCCCGAGGCCCCCACACTTCAGACGACCCTAGAGTAAGGTTAAAATCCCCACCCAGAATCAAATCCCTGCCATCAAAAAGATCCATGCTAAACAAGGATTCCCAGAATCCAACCCTATTTAAATAGGGCCCATATATGTTGAGAACCGTGATCTTCCTACCGATCTCTGCATCCCAAACCTCTAAACTGATACCAGAAGGGATACCCCAGGAACTATCAATTCGACAACTCTTCACCTTCCATCCCGAAGCCAACCCTCCAGAGCGCCCCCGAGCATCTACTCCAACAAACTTCCAACCTGGAAGCAAAGATTCTAATACCCGAATAACCTCCGCACTACCACCCAATGTTTCTTGCAACAGTAAAATATCCGGTTGATTCAAATCCACCAACCTCCGAAGCGACAATTTTTTGATGGGACTCGCCAACCCACGACAGTTGAAGGACATGATTTTCATAATACACCCCCTTCCAGGGCTGACGCTGCTCTAAGTGCCCACTCAATAGAAGATTGTGTACCCATCACTAAATCAACTTTAGCCCGATCTTGTGCTTTAGACAAAAGGGATTTCCTTCCCCTACCTCTCCCCCCAGCACTACAAGCTAGTTCAGGAAGGCCCTTCCCCCCCGGTCCATCAACAGATATCTCCCTATTTCTTAGAGCATATCAGATACGTCGTCCCTCGGAACAAGTAGAGTGATCGGTGGATACAATAGACGGTGTAAAGACATTCTCCATAATAGGCAACAAACAGGGAGCTACAGTACATGGTGTGGCAGAAAAGGGTGGAGGAGTAGACCCAATACTATCCCCCCCAATAGCATAAGAACCATCAAATAAAGAAACTGCATGAGAAAAGGAATCAGACATACCCGGGGGATTCATAGCTGAACCCCGTCGAATAATGGACAGCTCCTGTAACTTCTTGGATGTGGCCCGTGTCAATGGAGTCGTGGTACAGATAGTAGCCCCCACTGCAACCGAATTCGCACACCTAGGACCCTCCATCTTGATGTTCACCGAAGGTGGCATATATGCCGCTGATCCAATCTGCCCGGAGTGGTCGACAGGAACCCCAGATTCTGTAAACGCCCCAAAATCTCCAGCAGGCCCACCACCAGTAGCCCCCACCTCCTGTGTGTTCACCATCAACAAAGGATCAACGCAATCATCGGCAACAGCATCAACCAGTGGCTTGCTAGCCCGAAATGGTAAAGGGCAGTTGGAAACCAGATGGCCATGATCATGGCAGCGATGGCACCTAAACGGCACACCCACATAGTCCAACTTCTGCACGAAGTCCCCATCCTTTGTTTTAACAATGATTTCTACAGAGAGGCCCAATCGAAGGTCAATTTTAACCAAGATTTTAGCCACAGAGTAAATGCCAGTCTCAAGATGGGATTCGTCGGACCACACATATTCGCCAAGAAAATTTCCAATCTCAGCAAACCGAGATTCATTCCACAGATGCATAGGGAGCCCGGGTAGCTTCACCCACAGGGGTTCTCTGTCAATTTTCTCCATCTTAGAGTCGAAGAAAGGTGACCAGTGTTTCAGTACTATGGGAACTCCTAGCATCGACCATTGACGGGTTAGAACAGCATCAACCTCCCCTTTGTTCTTAAAAATGAAAGAAAACCAGCCTTTTGTCAGTACTCGGATTTCAGGCACAATAGACACCATGTCCTTCCACTGTGCAGCCGCCCAGCGCTGAAGGAAACCGCGGCCAAAGCGTTTTCCCCGAGCATGTCCAACCACGGCCATTTGGGAGAAGTCCTCCGCCTCTGCCATCGTGATATCCACCCACAGCACAAGTTTATCCTTTCTAGTCTGTTCTTTTACCTTCTTTGTAATATGCTGAGCAGGATGCTTATGTGAATCGACCTTCTCAGATACCCTAGGTCGAGAATCAAGCAGAGATTCGACCTCAGGCAATATATCACCACTGCTAGGGGCTGTTGCGACAAGACCACTAGGAGTTGTAGATCCGGGAAGGTCCAGCCCTCCACTACCCTGTCCAACTGCATATCCGCGGGCATCCACCGAATCGACCAAGTTACCTACCGAAAAAGATGCCAAGTCATCATCCAGCTCCATCCGCAGAATACCACGCCCTGGAAAAGATGCAAAACCCTCCACACGCAGATCCTCCGAATATGTGGGAAGGTTGGCGAGAAACCCTTGTTGGGTTTGTAGATTCCGACCCAACAATCCAGGTATGTTTGGCCCGTCTGCATCCACGCCTTCATATGATCGGAAGAACGCCAATTCAGCCTCGAGACCCTCCAGTCCCAGCGAATTCCCCGGCGAAGAAACCCTGGCTGTGGTCGGTGTCTCAGATATATGCCCTTCCAACCCCGACGCACCCACGGGCCCAGTAATGTCCTCTGGCCCTCCATCTGTCAAAAGGGGTCCTGACAGTTCCCCTGTCCCCTTCTTCTCCACATAGACATATCCATCAACAAAAATGTCACGATCACATACCCCATCAGGGTTGTAATCCCAATCCTCCGCCATGCCTTGCAGTCAATCTCTCAAATGCGCCAGATCATCCGCCCCGCGCACCAAAAATGCAGCCACTACACCGACAGGACAAGAACCTCCGAATAAAAAAACCCCAAAACCAGTAAAGGACCAACCCCCAGTCCGCCCGTCCAGGATTCAACAAACCCCACGCACTCCGCAGTGATCCCCACACATCCTCGACCAGCCCGTCACACATCCACGGCTAGGGTTCGTAATCAATCACCTGCTAAACCTATCAATGCCATCTCACGGCTCCATGTAGTAAATCAATCGACATCAGAACAGTGTGGCGGGTACAGAAAAAATGCGTCTACCACCAAAACGCAGAGGCTCTCGATCCCCATGCTGCCATCGCCAAACCCTGGAAAACGCATCGAGCTCCAAGAAAACTCATCTCCATTTCTCATGGAATACTTACTCTTATTTTCAAATCTCTTGTTTATTTTTACCCCACAACATAATACTTGTTAATTTAATGAACTGTAAAAAGAATGTTACTTATATGTCAAATTAATGTGTTCAAATTACGTTTTATTGAAAATATATTGTTTTTCATGTAGATATTAAGGAGCGCTCAATTACTTAAGATTGTAAAAATTTGGATGGGAATTTTTTTTTTTTTTACATTTTTTTGGGGGGAAGGGTTTATATTTGTCAATTGAAGCATAATTATTTATAGTACCCTTCGTCTTTGAAGGGCTCCAAGAACAAATACCCTTCCAATTGAAATTAAGACCCACCCCTCAAATTCGATCACTGATAGGGATGATATAAAAAGATATGGAGTTAACCAAAGGGGAAAATAAAAAATTATGAAATAAAAGGTTTTTTAAGGTTTCACGCATCCAAACAGGTTTTCACACGTCCAAACAAGTTTCACGCGTCCAAACAGGTTTTCATGGCCCCTCCTGCCGATTAACTGGTAATGAGCATGATGAAATCCATCTCTATCTCCCCAAGTTCTGTCCAAAATTGACACAACTAAAAATGACCAATTGTTATGTGGTCATTTTTAGTTTAGTTCTTATCCCGTGACCAAATTGGTCATTTATCTTGGTCATTTTTAGTTTAGTTCTTATCTCATAACCAGATTGGTCATTTATCTTGGTCATTTTTAGTTAGCTCACTTAAAATTTCTCAATTTTGGTCATTTATCCCTTGAAAAAACTGTGGTGACCAATTTTCTTGGTCACCTAGTCACTTGTCTCTCATTTTGTACTAGTGTGAAACAAAAACAGGCTCGTGAGCCAAAACTAAAGACAAACAGAGCCAAAAGACAGGACAAACTAAATACTGGTGTGGTCCAGCTGCTCCTCCTGAATGGGATGGGTGGTTGGATCCTTAGCAAGCATGATTCCAAACCGATGAGTGAATTGTTGTTGATTGTACAGGATTTGTTTTGAAAATCCATCATCTCGTCCAACTGCATGAGTATTTCCGCTTGGGCTTCATTCCTATCCATGAGTGCTTTTCCTAGCACAAGCTTCTGCATCCAGAGTGCATCCAAAGTCTTCTGATACAAGGTCTGGTGGCCCCTAGTGCTACCAGGATCAGGGATGAGGGATTCAAACTCACTAGGGATGTCCTCATCTATGGAATACCTGCGCGACACATAGGCATCCTCTTCAGTGTCAAGGATTTCCGTTGGAGCCCCCATAGGTATATCTTTCTTGAAGCGTCGAGCTTTGTCAACCACTCCGCGCATTATATGCAGAGGGGGCGAGGATGAGGAGCTTCCATGCTGAGTGAGACTACCATGCGGTGCCGAGCTGTGGGTGTGAGGAGGCATGGTTACAGGGAGCCTAGGGCTAAGAGCAGCAAGAATCGGGAGGGAAATTGAACCAGAACCGGGGAAATGAGAATGTCGGAGCCAGAGAAAACCAGAGCATTTTAAAGCCTGATGCCAAGAATCCTCCTTGAAGACAGAAATTCGAATGAAGAGCTGTGGAGTCGGGAAATCATTACTGAAGAAGGCAATGAAGGTGAGATGACAGGAATTATCCCCAAAATGAATGGTAGCCATTATGGTAAGAGTATAGATCAGAGCGGGAGCGGTCGAGGGGACTTCACACACGCTGGAAGGATGACTGAAATGCCGGGAGGAGAGGCTCCGAACGCAGGGACAGGCAATGCAATTAAGGAGGAGCATGGGGCGCATGGCAGGTGGTGGTTGTCACATGGCTAGCCTCGGTATCAGAGAGGGAGGCCAGGTGGCTAGGGTTGTTGGACTCATGGTTGGGATGGAAAGCGGGAAGCTGAGGGATCTTGCTATTGTGCGTGTGACCTGGCCCAGTGCCAGTCACATCAATGGTCACCCTTGGTGGGGGGGGATAGTTCATATTTTAGAAAATAATTCAATCTCCTTTATTTGTGGGATGGGTGATGACTCCAACAACATTGGCGGAAATAAAAACAAGTCTTGTATTAGTGGAGCTAACACTAGAAAAGAATGTGAACACGATTCATATCTTTGGTGACTCCCAATTGGTGGTTAATAGGATAAAAATCCAATCAAGGAACCTTAATTTGGATTTGTACAATATTATTGGGAAAGTGAAGGATTTTCTGCAGAGGTTTGATTTATTTTCAATGGAACATATTTTTAGGGAATTAAATGATATAGTTGATGAACTTTCTAAGAGAGTTATAGATGAGGAAATGCAAGGAAGGTATTTAGTGTACAATACACATCCATGTGCTACAACCCTCACTAAACAAGCTTTATCCTTGGGGCACTAGATCCATGGTCACTTAGATATTAATTGTTTTGAACCTCAAACCCTCCATTTGAGACCAATTTTTCTTTGAGGTTGTATACATTGGAAACTTATGAAATGGTGGTAAAAAATGTATCCCTGCTCACCCTAAACTCAATCTTACCACTTGTCACAACAATTGTTCTTTCATGTCTAACTATGAAAGCATTTATTTGCATCTGCTAACATATTCACACAAAATACAATCACCTCAAGATCACTAATATGTTTTATAACTATTATATCATGTACAACCTAAGAATATGATTAGTCAAATCAAAGCAGTCCATGTTGGAATAGGAACATTTATATAAAAATTGGCATATGCAATGAATAAATAATCAATCTACAAAATACAAAGTCAACAACACTCTGCACAATGTTGATCTGCACCCATCTATAGAAAAACTAGTCTTGAGAAAATACTAGAATGCCAAAATGCAAAGGGATTGCTCTACATACAGCTATAGACAAAATTGTTTCAAGAAACTCTCAAGCTGGGGAAAGGAAATGATCTTAGGGTCATAGGTTGTATAAATAATATTTTAAATGCCCAATAGAAATAAAGGGCCATTGCAAGAAAGTGGTTCTGCTACAACAAATACAACATTTGATTGGTTTCTACCAAATATGTGGGGGACTCTCTAAGTGCATGCTGACCTTTTACCAAATCATGGCTTTTTTGTTGGTTGCTTCCAAATCACTGATACAACTACAATAAATGAGAGACTCTAATTTCCTGATAAGTTTGTGTGTGAGGAACATGCAACAATTAATTGATAAAATGCACGATATATTAGATCACATAATATTTTTATTGATCGCGGGCCACTTCGAGGGGGCAACCTCCTTTGAGCAAGCTTAATACAAATAAATCTGCGGTGCCTTCATTAGCCTCAACACGTACTTATATACTAAGTCTATGCGCCAATACTATGGATAAATACCATGGAAAATATAATACTAGGGGATGACTTACAAAGCATATGCATCCAATATTATGGATAAATACCATGGAACATATAATACTACGGGACGACTTACAAAGCATATGCGACCAACAAAAATATACTAACAACGTAAAGAGAAGGGTTGACATGGGTTCCTAACATCCCCTCTCCCTTAGAAAAAGTTTTGTCCTCAAAACTTTAGATGTGGAAATTGGTGCTGAATCTGAAGGAGTGGTGCCCATGTAGCATCCTCTGGTTGCATTCCGTGCCACTGAATGAATACCTCTATGATAGAGCGAGAGAGAAGTGGACGCCCTTTGAATGTCAGGGAGGATTGCTTGGAAGGATATAGACAAAGAAAAACCATATCAATTGCTTGAAAAGTGTGCTCAGAACGGTGTTGATCGTCTGTTGTTTCACTCGAATTCTTTTCATGTGAAGAGTGTCCTGCAAAATGCGAAGAACCTGATCATGGTTTCGAAGAACCGTGTCAATTGCCTAAACTGGTGCACTGCTGAGGGTGTATGTAAGAAGAAATGGTGGTGCATGACCATAGATTGCTTCATATGGAGTCATTTTAGATGCAGTAGTGTACCACCATTCAGTGAGAGGGAGCCACTTTGCCCACTGAGGTTGTTGTTCGGAGGTGAAGAAACGAAGATAAGTTTCCAAACATTTATTGGTGATGTCAGTCTGCCCTCTAGATTTAGGGAGCCCTTCAATGAATTCCAAAGAAATTTATGTCCAAATCCGTGTAGGGATGGGAAAGGGTTCGAGTAATCTCAGAAGGAGCTGTAAAGTATCACATTCAAACACCATCTGTTGAATTGTCCTTTTCATTCCCTGCCAAAAGAAGTTATGTTGTGCCCGCTCATACGTTTTGAGGAACCCAGAGTGCCCTACCAATGGAAAAGCATGGAGTTCAAAGAAGATAGCATGTTGAAGATCTGTTCTCTAGGGAAGCACGAGATGACCCTTGTATCTCAGGGAAGTGCCATCCCAAGAGTAATGCGGTACAGTAGAAGGGTTATTGGCCAACCGTTGGATGAGTTGAGAAAAGGAGGATTCATTGACATAGCCCTATTGAATAGATTGCAACCAATTTGGAACATGCATAGAAATAGCTGAAAGAGAAACTTGGTCATCAAATGTGCGAGAAAGAGCATCTGCCACCAGATTGTCCTTACCATTCATGTAAGTGATCTCATAGGCATAACCCAGGAGTTGGTGAACCCATTTCAGTTGTGTTGGGGAGGAGACCCGTTGTTCCAGGAAATATTTCAGACTCTGGTGAACAGTCTTGATGCAGAAAGAATTCCCTAATAGGTATGTTTTCCATGTTTGTACTGCATGCAAAACAGCCATCATTTCCTTCTCAGATGTAGAGGTGGCTAAATTCTTACCTGAAAGGTCTCTTGAAGGTGGAAATCCCACTGGTTCAGCAAAGACACCTGCATATATATCCAAAATTTGTTGGAGATCCAAGGGAGTAGTGGAGACCGTTGATGGGTGCATCTGAATGGAATGGAGCTAAGCGATGACACCATGTGAATTTTTCTTAAGGAGATTTTCTAAGCAATGTGAATTGATGATGCAGAGAGACCCTGGTTGTAAGCCCATAAATGTGTGTTTTTTCCCATTAACTGAAAACTGCATCCAAAGTTCATCAAAATCCCATAATATGGGGCCAAGTGTGTGTAACCATTGAGCACCCAAAGCCACATCACATTTGCCTAAGGCCAAGGAAAACATGTCAGAACGCAAGTTATAATCTTCCATATAGATACATACATTGCGACACTTCCCCTTGCAAGGTAAGGCGCCCCCATTGGAAATCATGACTTCAAAGTTGGAGCAAGGATAGACAAAAGGATCAGCCTATTTGGCAATCCGAGGGTCAATGGAGTTATGAGTGCTACTAGAACCAATGAGTATTGTAAGAGGGAGCTTCTTGAAGTAACCCCTGACCTGCATTGTTTGTGGGGTTGTGACTCCGGCTAAAGCATGGAGAGATATCTCTAGGTGGTCGTCCTAAGATGGGAGGTCAACAGGCGGCTGCTGAATGTTGACCTGATCATCTATTGTATCTAGAGATTCTTCACCAATTTCAGAGGCAGGTAGAGAATCCACATCCAAGAGATAGAGTTTTTTCTCAACACATCTATGTCCTCGAGTGAATTTCTCATCACAAGTATAACAAATCCTTTTTTCTCGGCGTTCCTGCATCTCTACTTCAAACAAATGCTAGATAGGAGTTGGTAGAGGAGCTGGCGTGATGGGAGGTCGTTGGGAACCCATATTTCTGAAGGGAACAAAAGTGGGTTTGGAGCGTTGTTGGGCTGCGATCTTGTCCTCTGCTAACTTATCCAACCCTAAGACTTCCATCATTGTGTTGGCACAGAACATTTTAACCTATGAGCAGATTTCATCCTTGAGACCACTAATAAAACAACTCTTATAGAATTCAACAGACAATCCTTCTGTGTGATTGTTCAGTTTCTCAAATTCTGTCTGATACTCTCTCATAGTGCCAATTTGGCGAAGTTTAGTGAGTGCTCCTGTGAAGTCATCAAAAGCACTAGGACTAAATCGTTACAAAAAGAGTTGGACAAAATCCATCCAGTTTGGCTTGTCATGAGCTTTGATGTACCAACATTACCATTGAAGGGCTTCATGTTCCAAATGAAAGGATGCAAGTGGAACTTTGTGGACATCAAAAGTATTATGCAGATTGAAATATTGTTCTGCTCGGTAAATCCATCCAGTTGGATCAGTACCATTGAAGTAAGGAAAATCAAGCTTCGGCCCACGAAAATTGCTGGAAGAAGAGAACCCAGTGGCTGCAAAAGATTTTGGCCATTGGTTATTGTTCATGGCTAAATGTTGAAGATGGAGGCTGAGAAATTTTTCATCCAGATCTTGGAGTTTGGTTTTGAGGGCTGCAGTTCTTCATCCATGATTTGTGCTCCTGCACGGGTGACAACCATCACCAGGAGGTTTTTTTTTTGAATGGGTAGAAAAACAAAAACAAAAGCTTCTTTAGTAAAGGAAAATTTGGATTTGGGAAAAACTCTGATGGGTAATTGGGGTTTAACTAGGTTTTGGACACTTTCTAATGGACAGGGAAGCAGAAAATGGGGATTTCAGAAGTGGGATGAAAGAATGAGAAAATTTGTTAGAGAGGAACAAAGAAGAAGAAATAGGAAATGAACATTAGGGCAAAATTTGAAGGCGATTGGGTGAAAATCGAAGAAATAATGGAAAACCCTAAAAATAGACGAATGTGGGATTTCTGGCTTTGGGAAGTGGAATTTGGGATAGGGTCCTCAAAAATGAAATATGCAGAATGGGATTGCAGGCGTGTCAGTGAATTTTCATGGGAAACAGAGTTAAAACAAAGGAGATATGGCGAAAAAATAGAATTTTATACTCTTTTTTTGGAATGAATCTGAAACGGCTGGATTTGAAACGGCTCGGAATGGATCTGAAATGGTTCAGGGGATTCACTCGGCCACCAATTTTTTCTGACATCTTGTGTATTGGGGCAGTGCCCCTCACTCCACGGTTCAGGTAAAACTGATAACCTCTTTACCACAAATGACAGCTCTTGGTTTACCTCACGGGTGGGAACTAGTCAATCAGGTAGGGGTCGTTTCCCTTTTCACTGGCAGGTCCTCTCAATGGGCCAGCTACTTCGGGGTTCATGTGATACTCCTCACAATGAGATTTAGGGCTTATGCCCAATTACTTCCCACAGTTAAGCAGATAGGGATTATTCCCAGATCCGAACCTGCAATAGATGCGAAAAAAACAATTGGCAGAAATTCCACCCAACGAGCCCAAGAAAGTGCTCTGATACCAGATGTGAGGAATCTGCAACAATTAATTGATAAAATGCACGATATATTAGATCACAGAATATTTTTATTGATCGCGGGCCACTTTGAGGGGGAAACCTCCTTTGAGCAAGCTCAATACAAATAACTTCACGGTGCCTTCATTGGCCTCAATACGTACTTATATACTAAGTCTATGCGCCAATACTATGGATCAATACCATGGAAAATATAATACTATGGGACGACTTACAAAGGGCGTGGGATAACTGGCACTCAAATCGCCTCGCTTTTCCGACGATTTGTTCCCTAGATTCGGTTATAAAAACCAGCGGAATCGTAGTTCCACCCCATTTACTGCGGAACTATGCCATGGAACTGTGCCCCTAAGCGTTTTGGCCCATTTTAAGACGATCCAGATCGTTGAAATTCCAAAAAAATAACGAGAAGGGGTGGAACTATGCCTCGTCGAAAAATTTTCCATTGCCGTCAGGGGGCGATTTGAGTGCCAGTTATCACACGCCCTTACAAAGCATATGCGTCCAATACTATGGATCAATACCATGGAACATATAATACTATGGGCTAATACAAACTTTGGATCAATACCATGGAACATATAATACTATGGGAGGACTTACAAAGCATATGCATCCAACAATAATATACGAACAATGTAAAGAGAAGGGTTGACACGGGTTCCTAACATTGTGAGTCATATGAATATCTCGAACTATTTGATTCATTTAAGAAGCATTTTCTGGGAATTCTGTAGTATCCATTTGAATGTCGACATTTCGAACCCTAATCCAGGTTCATCTTCAGGACAATGCACCATTTTTTCAATTCAATGCACACTCTAGATCTTGGCATAATTTCCTCAATTTATTCTCAGGTTCTGCTATAGAGGAGATATTCAGTAATAAAGAACAGATTACTAATATATATAGATAGATAGATAGATAGATATTACAATTGTCAATCCAAGTTCTGCAAGGGAAAATCTATATTATTCTAATTTCCATTTATCTTGCTTAGAAATTCTTACAAACACTTGGCACACATTCTATCTTTCTCAAGATTGAGTTTGCATATTTTAATTTCTAATTTTGTTTAGACATTCTTTCAAACATTTGGCATGCATTTTGTAAAATGCCCTGTTTATGTATTCCAAAAAAAATACCAAATAAACAATGACGAAATTTGTGTTAAATAGGTTTTCCCCTACATGTTTTAGTGCCATTTCTTCTTATGCAAGTGATTGTGGGCTCACAGCTGGGTCAGGATACCTCGATATCTAGGAAACACTCATATACCATGTCCTCTATTGTGTTCCCTTCAACGATTTTCAATATTAAAAGTGGAAGACAATTTTTTTTATCTATGCCAATAGAAAAATAAAAAAATCCCAATAAGAATCTTACCTGTGAAGAAAAACAAAGAAAATTTTGTCATCTTGAAGGAAAATAAGGTCCACCCACCAATATGAATTTGTGCTCATTAACAAAATGGAATCCCTCAATTTGATGCCAAGATTACAACTTTTTTCATAGGTTCAGGGTTTCACAATTTCATAGTTTTGCTTTCATATTCAAATCAATTCCCAATTGAAACTCTTATCTCAATAACCTCTCATGCCCAACCCTTCCCACCAAATCCTCTTGATTTTTCACAAAAAATAAACCACCCTGTTATTTCCCACCCAATTTAAGGTTTCATGGTGATGGCTATTCATGAGCAAATGAATTTGTGTACTTGTGTAGGGTAGGAGTTGAGTGAAGAGAAAAAAGAATTCAATTCAATTCTTTTTCATTGGTGTTTGTTTTATTGTTTGTGTTTTTTATTTTGATTTGTTAATACTACATATAATATAATGTTTAACTATAATATTATATACATATTAACTATATTATATTAATATTCCATATTATATTAATATTCCATATTATATCATATAACATATAAACTTTTATATATAGCATATGATATATAATTACAAATATTAATACATATAACTTTAATATATCAATATTACATGTTAACTATAAAATATATAATAACTATATTATATTAAGAGGCTTCCGAAGTTTTGGCTAAGCTATTTATATATATAATATATTAACATTTCTATATATGTACAATCCTTTAATGACTTAAAACGTTGTCATGAAGTTGGTTGGGTATTGACAACATATAACATCAATTTGAATACTAAAGCATTATTAGCCAACGCTCGAGCAAAACTGGAATCAATATTAAAAAACCTAATATAATGAACATGATAAAGCTCATGAAGATGACTAAATCATTAAAACTCAATTTATGGATATAGGTAAGAAATACTACTAATTTGGATTCATGTAGTTGTTATCTAGTCGTATTTGTTATCTTTTGACTAAATTAGTAGTTAGGTTAAGTCATTTTTAGCTGTGTCACTTAAAATTGTTTAAAATTGCTAGTATTTAACTTATAAAATTAATTGTGGCTAACCTTTTTGGTCGTGTAGTCACAAATTTGTCATTTTGTACTAGTAACAACAACTTGGAGGTCTAAGTGACTTCATAGAAATACCTTAGAATCAATCTTCTTCACAAACTTATTGGAACTATAGCATTGAGAAAATAATTAATGGAGGGTGGAAAGCTTATTATGGACTTGAAACCAATTGAAAATTAACAAACCTTTGGCTTTGAGATAAGATTAAATTCCTCTTTGAGATCTTGTCACTCCTGTTATTGTTTATGGATGTGAATATTGGGGCCGCAACATCTCTAGAGAATCGTGGAGAAGGATAAAACAAATACAAAGCATTTTATAACATATGATATCAAAATTAAAGGCAATACACCCTATCTTATCCTCCTCATAGAAGCGAGTATCTCCCCCCATTGAGAGCATGGCTATGACTAGGGACCTAATGTACAAAAACGGGATAAACAACATGGGAGACAACAATCTCCCTAGGATTGCTCATACTCCATTCAAAACAACTTGTGGCTTAAGCGTTCGCATAAAGATGCTAAGTATTGGCTAAATCATTAGGGAGTCGAGGAAGAGGCCACTCTGTTGAATAGTGATAATATCAAAAGGATTATTATGTCTAGATTTAAGAAGTTGTGGTGGGATAAAGAATTATAGGATAAGAGAAAATTAAGATATTATAAGGAGGTGATTAGCCCTAATATAGAAGATCAAAAGTATATATTTGTTTTAACTAGCATAAAGAAAAAAAATCAGCATTACTAAAATATGAACAAAATCTCATGAGCTCCATAGTGAAACAACGCTAAACGATTACTAAAATATCATGGGGTGAAATAATTTGTCATCTTTGTGACACTAAGAGGGTTGTAGATGAAAATCACTTTCATTTAGATTGTCCTACATACACCCACACTAGAGCCCAATTTCAAATTATTTTCTACAATACTGACCTTCCTAACCTTTTAACTTATCACAACTATGGTGATTTAGGAATGCTTCTCTTAAAGCTTTTCGAGCACATAGATACAATTCTAAAAAATGATTCCTTATCTTTTTTAAGGATTTTTGCTCAAGTATGGGTATATTGTTAACATTGACAAAACAAAGGTTATGATAATTAGATAAAAATAGATCAATTATGCTAATTTGATGCATGAGACAAATAGCTTGGAGGAAGTGACTTCATACAAATATCACAGAATTGATCTTCATCGCAAGATTAAGTAGAACTATAGCATCGATAAAAAGATTAATGGAGGGTGGACAGCTTATTATGGACTTGAAAACATTTGTAAATCAACAACCATTTGGCTTTGGGATAAGAAGAAAGTCCTATTGAGACTCTCATCACTCTTGTTATCTTATATGGGTGTAAAGTTTGCCGTTGTATCATCTCTAGATAATCACGGAGAATGATAGAGAAAATCCAAAGCATTTTATAACATATAATCTCAAAATTAAAGGCAATACACCCTATCCTATCCTCCTCATATAAGAAAGTCTCACCCCCGTTGAGAGCATGACTATGACTAGGTGCCTAATGTACAAGAACAAGATAAAAAACATGGGAAACAAGAGACTCCCTTAGATTGTTTCATACTCTAGTCAAAACCACCTACAGCTTAAGCAAGGTTGGCATAAAGATGCCAAGTCTTGGCTAAATCAATGGGGAGTCAAAGAAGAGCTCACTTTGCATAATAATGATAGTATTAAAAGTATTATTACATCTAAATTTAAGGAGAACTTGTGTTGCGATAAGGAGGTGATCTTGTGGTGTGATAAGAGAAAATTAAGATGTCATAAGGAGGTGATCAACCATAATCTACAAGATGAAAACTATCTCTCTATTTTAACTAGCGTAAGGAAAAAAATCAACATTGTTCAAAATATAAGAACAAGAGTCACACAAGCCCAATTCCTAAAATGTTTTGGAGGAAAAAATTTGTCATCTTTGTTACACTAAGAGGGTTGAAGATGAAAATAATTTTTTCATAGAATGTCCTACGTACACCCACATTAAAGTACAATTTCAAAATATTTTCTACAATACTAACATTACTAACGTTTTTAACTCATCACAACTATGACGATTTATGAATGCTTCTCGTAAATCTTTTCGAGCATAAAAACAAAATTCTAAAGAAAACTAAGTGATCCTTACCTTAAATCTAATATACCAAAGTTGACACCACCACCATCACCATGCCAACATTTTTTCTTACAGAGATATCTTAGAAACCAATCCATATATATATATGAATGATAGATAGACATCTATAAAAATTGGTTTATAAAGTATTTTTAAAAGGAAAAACATGGAGAGATTGTTTTTAACTTAAAAAATTTGAAGGTATAATTTTAATATGCATTTAATGTTGATAATTTCTTTTCAAAATTATGCATAAAAACAACATTGATAAAAACATTTGAATTTCAACATCTAATACAGTAATATTTCATAATATTTTAATTCCAAAATATACATTTAAAAAGGTTTCAACAAAACGTCAAAAAGACAACAATTGTTTAAATATTGGAAGGTGTTTTTCTCCGTCACATACTTATACTTTTACTTTTTATGTTGTCGAGTGTTTTTCTCCATCACATGCTTTTACTTTTTTATGTTGTCGAGATTATGGTTTTGAGAATCTTATTACCATGGTTGGAATTTTGTTTCTATAGCTCAAGAAAGATTGTTCACGTCATTGAAGGGCTTGGTATATGAGGGTATATAAGTTTTTTTTTCATATTGTAGTGAAACTGGCAAGCTCAATATACAAGAGCATCAAATTTGTCTGGGTCACGGGGTCAATCCTGGGTGGGGATGGCCACAGCCAACCGCCCCAGCCACCCGACCATAACGGCGGCCCCAAGGGTATATAAGTTTATGAAGTTTATAACATCAAAAAGTATTAAGTGAAGTAAAGTCCTTATTGAGATAATGTTAATGTTAAATTGATTGTGCATCCATATGGCTTGGTTTTTCTATATTGTATTCAGCGTTATAAAGTTAGTTAAGATATGTTTTGCAAATTTTATATTATTTATATAATTATAAAAATTTCATTTTATTATTTAAATATTTAAGAGATGTTTTTATATTTATGGATAGTATTTTTAGTAAATTTATTAAAAATTAGTTTTTTTTTTCAATTTCAAAGGTATGGATTTAAAATATCTAATAATATAAGCCATAATTTATTGAGCTAACTTCTTTAGATTAAAAATGTTTGGAAACATCTCATCACACTATGAAATACTTAAATGGGAGTGAAATTGTTGATAGTTTGCCAACCCTCCTTGACTCACTAAAGGTAAACATATCATATAAGTTAAACTTAGGTGGAGAAATTAACAACTTCTCTTCCTAACCACCCAAACTAAACCCAATTAACCAACCCATTATATCTTCTATAATGCAAAACTTAACTTTTATTTATTATCCATATTCGCTCAATATCACACAATCTTTGTTATATATATATATATATATATATATATATGACTAAATTCAATATTACATTTTTATATTTATTCCTTTCCTCTTATTTAAACTAAACTTTATTACACTTTTAATCCACAAAACCATGCCAGCACCGCAAATGGATCATAAGCTTACTTTGAAAATGGGTGTTGGTAGTGGTACTAATATGAAAAATAAGCTCTTGGCTTTATGTGGCTTACTTTGGTTTGTTTCTAAAAGAGGAATATTTTGAATAAAAAGTTTTGGAGACTCCAAAGTTTTAATTGACTAGGCACATATAAAAATGATATTCAATCTATTCACTTGTTGCCTTGGCTGAATTAGACAACTCAACTCATCAAGTTCTAACTCAACTCATCAAGTTCTTTGAGCAGGATTGTTTGTCTAAAGAATTCATTAGTCCATTAGATGGGTCAATCACTTTCGAGGAATGGGTTGAAGATAGCTTGGTGGATTATGATAGTCTACTTGCCATATAATATTTATGTGGATTGTTGCATATGTATTTTTTGGCAGGTGGATCTATACCTGGTATCTATGCATATTGTTTTGTTGTTATTTTTGTTGATCTAGCTATAACTTTGTAAGCATGTAATGTTATGGCTTGGTCTTTTTGGACTTGAGATCATGACTGTGAATTATTGTTCATTTTTTGATATTTTTTACTATATTTAATAACTTTAATTTTCAATAAAAAATAACAAATTACGGTTTTTTTTCTACTAAAAAAACTTTATTATACTTTCTTTTATTTAATATCATTTTATATATTCAATTTTGGTTTTTATATATATTTTCAAATTCCACCACCCACTCGTCATCACCAACATTAAATATAATAATAAATTACTTCAATGCTTTTTAATATTTAAGATCCACAATCCAACTATGAAACCCTTTTTTCCATTGGAGAGAGCAAATCAAGTTGAAGGCATGAAAATGCATTCAGAAAAACAAAGCAAATGAATAATTAAAGGAACATATAAGTAGATACCACCATGGGCTTGACAGCTTGAGGTTAACTATTGCATGTTTGTCATTCTATTGCTTTCCTTCTAACCTAAAGAATTCATCAAATCCACATCCAAGTTTTAATGATATTTCAAAAAAATATTGAAAACATTATAAAGCAAATGAATAATTAAAGGAACATATAAGCAAATGAATAATTAAAGGAACATATAAGTAGATACCACCATGGGCTTGACAGCTTGAGGTTAACTATTGCATGTTTGTCATTCTATTGCTTTCCTTCTAACGTAAAGAATTCATCAAATCCACATCCAAGTTTTGATGATATTTCAAAAAAATATTCAAAACATTACTTAAATCCAAATGTTTGGTTGACATTTTATCGCTTTTCTTGACAGCTTGAGGTTAACTATTGCATGTTTGTCATTCTATTGCTTTCCTTCTAACGTAAAGAATTCATCAAATCCACATCCAAGTTTTGATGATATTTCCAAAAAATATTGAAAACATTACTTAAATCCAAATGTTTGGTTGACATTTTATCGCTTTTCTTGACAGCTTGAGGTTAACTATTGCATGTTTGTCATTCTATTGCTTTCCTTCTAACCTAAAGAATTCATCAAATCCACATCCAAGTTTTGATGATATTTCAAAAAAATATTGAAAACATTACTTAAATCCAAATGTTTGGTTGACATTTTATCGCTTTTCTTGACAGCTTGAGGTTAACTATTGCATGTTTGTCATTCTATTGCTTTCCTTCTAACCTAAAGAATTCATCAAATCCACATCCAAGTTTTGATGATATTTCAAAAAAATATTGAAAACATTACTTAAATCCAAATGTTTGGTTGACATTTTATCGCTTTTCTTGACAGCTTGAGGTTAACTATTGCATGTTTGTTATTCTATTGCTTTCCTTCTAACTTAAAGAATTCATCAAATCCACATCCAAGTTTTGATGATATTTCAAAAAAATATTGAAAACATTACTTAAATCCAAATGTTTGGTTGACATTTTATTGCTTTTCTTGACAGCTTGAGGTTAACTATTGCATGTTTGTCATTCTATTGCTTTCCTTCTAACCTAAAGAATTCATCAAATCCACATCCAAGTTTTGATGATATTTCAAAAAAATATTAAAAACATTACTTAAATCCAAATGTTTGGTTGACATTTTATCGCTTTCCTTCCACGTTAAAGAATTCATCAAAATCCAAGTTTTGATGGTAGGTTGATGGCATTTCAAAAATTTTTATTAAAAACAATTAAAGTTGTATGCAATTGTATAGCTACTGTCGGTTGAGCTTTGGCTTTATTCCAACTAACCTGTCTTCATGAGCCTTTAAGAGGTTTTATTTGCAGACCCTTCAAGCTACAAGTCATATCAAAAGATGTTCACCCACGTAAAAGATGCATTATTTTTTCACATGCTACAACGAAAAGTTGGTAATATGTTTACTTTAATATGTTTTTTCTACTAAATAAATGAATAATGATATCTTAAGTGATATATTATTTTAATAAATAAATAAATGGTTTATAAAAATATAAAAATAAAATAAAATAATTTTAACATATAAATTAGTAAATAAAATAAAATTGGATTATATTATTATTTAAATGATTATTACAATCATCTTTATTTTCTACATGATTATGGCTTAACATAATTTTTATCCAAAAAAAATATTATTTAAATAAAACTATTTTAATATAGAAATTTGAAAGAAAATAGTCTTAACTATATAATTAATTAAATTATTATTATATTCTGCATGGGTGTAGTTTAATATGCGATTTTCTTGATATGAATGAAATATTGTAAATGGAAACACCTAGGGGTATAGTGGTAGCAGAAAGGATTGGACCCTTGGACCTGTGGCACGCGAGTGTGTATATGCATTGTAACATTATTTTTAAGCAAATATCATAAATCCATCTTAAACTCTGATCTATCAAGCATAGAGAAGGATCCGATTTTTTGAGGTGTAATATTTTTTTATCTTAAATTTTGTACATGTCCACAAAAGAATATTTAGTTATTTTTTTTGTTTTATGAGTCCCTAATTTTTTTAATACTTTTTCATAATTGGTAAAATTACATATTACAATATATGACAACATCTATCCCATACTGGATTTTAAAGCACCTAATTACTCTCTTAAAAAAATTATATATAAATCTTATATGTGATCTATTTCTTATAATAAATCAAACTAGTCAAATTAAAGTAGTCAAAGCTCATGTCAAAGATACATGGTCCCTTAATGGGTTTAGATGGATTTCATTCCATATATACCATCCACCATATGTGAGGAAGTTTGTTGAGTAATCAAAACTCTATGAAATATTTCCATTTATATCTATAAATATAATGACATAAATTAAATCCTAAAATTTTGATAAAATTAGAAATTAAATAATTACACTTGTTTAAAAACATGACAGTTAAAAGCGCCATTCCACATTAGGCTTCTTCCCCGAATTTGTAAATACAAAGTTCTATAATTGGAAAGCAAAGACATGCTAGGTGTCTTTGTTCTATAAAATAAGTTAGAGATGAGAGCATGCTGAGGTGTTTCTGAAAGAGTTAAGAGGTGAAAGTACCATGCTGAGGTGTTTATCCTGACAACTTTGTAGGCAACCAAACAAAGCATTGAAACTTTTTCATATCACATCACATTAACTCACTTTGTAGCTTAATGTATTTTAAATGCTTCGGAGTTATTGAGTACCTTTATTTTAAGTATATACATGAAGCTGTACATAGCTGTTACAGGCAGGAACGAATTATGAGAAAGAGAGTTTGTCACAGTTTTTTTCATGGCTTGTCTGGTTGTTAGGATAAAGAGGACTGCCCAAATGAAAAGACTGGTCACTGTGAAAAGAAATATGATGTACATTGACTCCTGGCATAGGTTTACAGTGAGAATAATGAGGTGTTTGTCAGGAAAAGTTGAAAAAGTTTATGATGATAAAGTCAAATCTTCGTATCCCTGGATTTGATGCAATCAATCTTGTGAGACATGCCATGGTTGAAAATCATTGATTCCATACGTTTTTAAACAAGTTTGCACATGAAAATAGTTACTTTAAAAAAGTTCAAATAGCTTCCATAAATTTATAGTTTATAACATTATTTTATATATAATTCTTAAAGTTGACACCAATATTGATTATCCATTTTCAAGTATAGTGAACCCCATAAAATATTGATTTTCCATTTTTAAGTATAGTGAACCCCATAAAACTTCCAATGTCCAAAATAGCATCCTGGTTGGCATATTCATTAAAATAAGAGCCACAAGGTGGCAATGTCCCCGATATTGTCACCTGGGCTAGTGGTTAGTTTTTTGTAATTGGTATGAAAGGATTCAACAAAAAGCACTTTCGGATAGCAACATGTTATGATGTTTGATCATTTTGGATTGGTAACACTCAATTCTCATCTATCATTGTTACAAGACTTGGAATTATAAATATGCTTGATGCTATTATGAGGTTCATCTCATCCATAATTGGAGTATACCTTTAATAGTTTTGGATGACTAACAATGAATTCCCATCTATCATACATCTATCATAATTACAAAATTTAGTAGTAGTTACAATGTGTTTAAATATGACAAATACTTATAGTTTTGAATCGCTAACAAACAATCAAATCCCATCCTATCATTGTTTCAAGGTTTAGAATTCTGGATATGCCTAATAAATTATTAGGATCGTCCCATCCATATCTAAAGATAGACATACTTATTTTTTACATGATAATCTAATTATAATATAAGAAACTATGCCATCATTTAAAATATTATTCATTCATTTATATGAAAAATTTTAAAATATTTTTAAAATTATGAAATTCATATTAAATCTTAAATTGTTAAACACACAAAAATATCTACTGATTTAGAAGTCCTCCCTCATATTAAAATAAAATAAAGAAAATAACTAAGGATCATCCATCCATTTTGTGGGTAAAAATATAAAATATAATTATATATTTTTATAAAATAAAAAATATTTATTAAAAATAATACTTTTTAATTAAATATAAATTAGTAATATTGTATTCATGGATTATTGATCATTAAGATAAACATATAATATTTTTTTTTATTTTAAATATTTTAAATTTATTTTAATAAAAAATTGTAAAAATGGAAATAATGAAAAATGTTAAAATAAACAAGTAAAATGCATAATAAATAAATAAAATGAAAATAAAAGAAGTAAAATGAAAATAAATAAATAAAATGAAAATAAAAGAAATACAATGAAAATAAAAGACTAATTCATTTATTAAACAATTCGTTCTTCGAGATAACTGAAAGAGAAAACATATTTCATGTAAGGTTTGGTATGAAGCACTAAAAAGAACAGGGGAAATAGTTCGTTTGAATGCAAGGTCAGTTTCCACCGCTCTAAGTTAAGCTAAACTTTATTTCTGTAGCCACCGATTTATATAAAGTCAAACTATCTTAGTATCTCCGAATCTAGCTAAAGGATTTTGCAGATGGCTGTCCAAATGCAGAAATCTGTAGCAAACTATTTTAATATAAAATTTATCTGGAGATATAAACTCTCTGCAAACCAACACTTCTAATCGCAATCAATTATGTGCATCAAACCTCAAAATTTTGAGCTTCAGGATATTTGATTATTACTAATTCACACCAGTGATTCCAATGCAAACCCAAATAGTTTATGGATTATTTATTAATATTTTTTCTAAAAGATTCATCAATTAATAAAATTTACCAAGATTTCTACATAAATTCACAAATTTATGAAAAAATTTCCTGACATTGTATATTACTATGTTTTATTTGCCCTATTGTGGCTAACCATATTTCCATATTTCCTCTCTGTGAGATCTGCTTTGGTTCTGTGGTATCGGCCTTCGAAATTGTGCATAGGCTCGTTCTTTATGGACCTTTAACTGCTGTGTCTTATATTGACAGTCTTTTGTGCTGTGTAGACTTCTGCTTATTTAGTAATGGTGATATATACTTAATATAAGTATATATTTTTTTCAGCATATCTACAGAGAGGCCAATTCACTAGTGCATACGCTCTCTAAGCAGGTCATTGGGCTTATGAATGGTTCCATCTTTGCTGTGGAGTTTTCTTCGGGATTCTTGTTAGATTCTGGTCATTATAATGTATTCAATTGAATATATATATATATATTTTTTTTTATCATGTTTGGGATTTGATTATGTGATGGTTATCCTTTTAGAAGGGGGTCGATGGGTCTATGTGATGAAGGTTCAGCAATGTTTTATTTATCGATGTTTCTTTGTATTGGGGCTGGTTATTTCGGTATGTAGCGTATAATTTTGATTTTATATAGAATAACAAGTTATGTTTTTTCATTCTGAAAAATAAGTATATATATTTTTTTAATTAAAAAAAAGAAGTTTACGGGATTAAAAGTACTATAAGTGGAAGGTGTTTTATACATTTTTAAAATGTAAAATAAATAATAATGAAATTAATTCTCTAAATATTGGAATGTGTTTTTTCTCCACACCATTTTTTAATTATGTTGTAGAGATTATGTTTTTATGTTGTAAACATTATGGTTTTGAGAATTTCATGGTTCACGGTGGGACTTGAATATATATGAGGAGGATGACAACTTTAACCTCTTGTTGCCATCGAGATTTACATGTGAACGTGAGAAAAATCTCAATCCATTGAAAGTGGCCTTGGGGGCAAGTCAACGAGTTGGGTGTCCACTGTCACCACAACACTCGACTCCTTTTGTTTAGGCCAACTCCTAAACAAAATCCAAGGGAGGTAGACCCTATAAAAATCTAGGATGGTCACCTTGGAAAAAGTGACTTGGGAGTTAATAAATTACACATGAAAGTAATTTAAAAAAATAACTTAACAAGCAATTCAAAACTTTCTACATAAATGAAAATATAGACAAGTGCTTTAAAAATTATACAAATATGGAGTCACAAAAAGATTGCAAGCTACGTTAAAAGATTACTTTACCAACAAAAAATAAATGTCATCTAACTTACTAGAAAGTAGAAGCAAAGCCAAATTGTGAACTCGTCGATTTAGGAGGATTGACTTTGCTTGTTAAATGGAGGTGCCTTGAATTGTGAATCTGCTTATTTGTTACAAGTTGATTTTTTAAGGGAAAGGGGGTTTCCAATATATGTGAGGTACGTGGAAACAAGTTTGGATTGTCAAGTGTGGTTCCAAACGAGAAGGGGGCTAGATTGGATTTGCGGGGGTATGTCCAACACTGACTCACACCAATCAAGGGTGTAGCCTGATAGGTCCCCACGGTCACTACCTAGTTGATTCCCCTTCACTATAGAATTTCCCCACAAGTGATAAATTTATGGAAGATAAACGCTAGAGTTTTGTCTTTTAGGGATGGTTGATTTTAATTAATGTGGAACCAGTTAGAGTGTTTTAGGATTGATTTTAATTGGAATTAAAAGAGTGATTTTCTATGTGCATGGGTGATTAAATTATGAGGTATTAACATGCAATTAATTTCTTTCCAACTAAAATCAAATGTGGTCTAATTATTAAAAACAAATTAGAAAAAAACTATGTTAAGCTAAGTAAAAAAAAGGAAAAGGAAAAATCACACACGAAAATGACATGGAGAGGGGAGTAGGGGGATTTGACACCACCACCCTACCTTATGTGTTACAAAATGCTTTGTATCCCTTATAAGTTCTTATTATTGGTCCTTATGGCCAACGATCATGCTTACAAAATTAGAATGAGGAAACGAAGAAAGTAGTGGGGTAAAAAGTTTGTTTAGTTGGCACCTCGGGGGGTTGGATGGTGACCGGTCCAGGCTGCTTCTTGGACTGATTTCTTGTTGTTCAAAACTTGCAACAAAATGTTAGAAAACATCAAGGAAATTGATCTCAAACATGAGCTCTTGGATCCTTCTAAAAAGGGGTTTTTCCTGCAAAAGATTGTTAGATTACAAACTAGTAAACATAAACATTAGGACTACAAATCTAAAAGGAAGTAAGGGTATGTATCATTATATTTTCTCGTGAGTTGTTGTCCAACCTATGGGCAGCGAGCTAAAATATGATACATACACACAAACTATAATTATTTACACTAAAATTACAAAGACATATAAGTGCTAAATTGCATTTTCTTTAGAGAATAGGAGAGTAAAGGAAAAGAAGAGAGAGCCTTGGGTTCTCCTAAATAATGGTCATCCCTTCAGGGCTGCTAAAAACCTACAAAAAAAAATGTTAGGACGACGAAATTTATTACTCAAATGCTACAAATAAACTATTTTCCAACATAATCAAAGTACTTGTGTTAAATACTAGTAATGTAGCTAGTTTATTCTACACTTAGAAACTAGTATTATGAAAGGATCTACTTAAAACAAATATGAATATTTATGAGCAAAGTAGATCTAAGAGAAGTGATATATTGAAATTTAAGTTTTGAGAGGGTTCAAGTTGAGAGAGAGAGAATGGGGTCCTTCGAAGATGACTATGGAGATCCAAAGTAGAATGCTAAGGGACTAGTCCTTCAAGGTCGTCAAGCATGAGAAGGTTTCTCTAGGCTAACCTTCTTCTTCTTGATGGATGGAGATCTGCAAAACAATTTAGATACACAAAAGAAGAGAGGTCTTCCTCCTTGTCGTGTCTTGGTGTATCCTATAAGAAAGAGGTTAACACAAGCATGTATGCAACCGATAAAATGCCTATCTTAACTACTTCTCCTACAACCTGCAATAGAATCTAACAATAATGCTAGATCTATCTCGTTGGGAAATAATACCCTTTCAAAGGCCAATGGAAACAAGACAAAGCATATACATAAATTGCAACAAAATTACCTCACATGTAAAAATTGAACATTTGCATCCTCACAAACAAGGCACCACACCCTTATGACCTCCAAAGTATCAACAAATTTTATTCCAAATCTCAAAAGTACAAGGCTTTGGCACAATGCCAACAAGATCTAACTTCAACATGAGAGGAGAGGCCTCCTTAAATAGCAGAAGGAGGATAGAATTCACCCTATTTGAGCTCATGAATGGTTTGATGAGAGAATGACACATGGAAGGGTTTACCAAAACCCTAATTAGGTCTCCAAATCCTTAATGCGCCATTTGGAGGATCACCCAAGCTTAATTGATGAGTTAAATAGGCCTCCAATGCACCACCTCTAGGAGGACTAGAGCAATTTGAGGAGTTGCGTGAGCTTAACTAGCCCTCCAAGTCTCTAATGAGCCACATCTCCATAAGAACTAGCAAAATTAGGAGTGAACTAGGCCTAACTAGGCCTCCAATGTGCCGTCTCTAGGATTAGATCTAAGAGATCCACCCAAATCCCTTGACGTGCATGCACAAGATGAGAAATGCACCACCACTAAAGAGGATCTTTAGGAAATCTAGGAGATATTTTTTATTTCTTGAGTTAACTCCATAATTCGGGGAAGGCACCCTTCTTTTGAGGAGATTGATATGTCAACACTGAGAGCCAATGCCACTGCTAGAGTAGACTCAATGAGAGGGGTTCCACCTTTAGGAGGGGATAACAATGTTGCATGGAGGATGAGAGGGCGCGACATTGCTCCCATGGATGAGGGAAGACACATGCATGAACCCCTCCTTGAGGGGAGGATGCCTAAAATATTCCCTTTGCAATTTATGACCCCCTTAACTCCTTTTACATAGTTAATTGCCAATTTTGCTTCTCTAGGGGACCAAAAAAAACATGCATGATGCTAGGACCATGGTGGACCATAAGGAATTAAACACCACCCTAAGGCACCTATGCTATAAAACATTTTGGCTTTGGAGGTGTGTGAGTGAAAAACCCATGTTGAACTATGATCATTAGGATCTAAGTTCAACTAGGTAAAAAAAACACTCCAAAGGTTTCATAACATGAGTAACTCACTCAGGATAGCCCTTTACACATGTAAAGGATGTCAAAATTTTACATTGAACAACCTATCTTTGACCATGACAAAGGAGGTGCAAAGTACACGCAATTGAGTAGACGATTGCTTGATCTAGATGGAGGGGACTGGAAGGTCCCTGATGGATGGAGTCTTATGTCTAGTGAACACCTTGTGCAAATTGGGTGGTAACACCTCCCAAGCTAGACCCAACTAACAAAATGTTTGGAACATCTAGTCCCATCTTCAAGCACTTAAACAAAACTGATATTGCTGATACATTTTCAATCCCAATTAATCCACAAAGGGAAAACATATCATGGAATTTGAAACTAAGTGGAGAGGTTAACAACTTCTCATCTTAACCATCCAAGCTAAACTCAATTAACCAATCCATATCTCTTCTATAATTTAGACCTTAAGTTTTATTCATAATACATTTCACAATGTTATCATATAGTAATTATCCTAAGGTAAATGAGTTCAATGTGTTACTTACGGAACTTGGGTGGGGAGAATAACACTCCATCCCATAACTATTTGAACTACACCCAATTGACTTCAAACTAATTACACTTTCTTTAATATCATTTTATACATTCAAATTACTATATATTATTTTTCCAAATTTCATTAACACAATAATGTCACTTACCGACATTAATATTAAATTTTAATAAATTACTTCCATGTTTCTCAATATTTCAAATCCCTTCTTTCCTTTTTTTCATGGCTCATTTTTCATTGGAGTGGGGAAAATATGGTTAAAGATATGTAACTTGGGAAAATTTGGTTAAAGGTATATAACTTTAAAATGCATTGAGAAAAACGAAGCAAAGGAATGATGAAATGGACATATAAGCATGTAGTGTAGGTTGAGCAACTAAGAATCCATAAAAAATCATTTTGTAGGTTGAGCAACTAAGAATCCATAAAAATTCATTTTGATGGCATTCAAAAAAAAACTAAATGACTTAATTTCAATAACTTATAAATCAAAGTGTTAATAGCATTCCAAAAGTATATTGAAAACAATAACTAAATGAATCAATTCCTCTCTCCACTGGTTCCCAATCAGCTCAAAGAACGATATCTTCCCTATACTTAAAGCTACATACATTATTCCTTCACATGCTGTACATTATTTCTTCACATACTACGAGGAAAGAAAAGGTAGACAATATGGTTTTTTTTCTAGTAAATGGATATGTATTATTTTAATAAAAATTAATAAATTTATTTATAAAATTAATAAATTTATTTATAAAATTATAAATTTTAAGATAAAATTATTTTAATTTAAAAAAATAATTAATTTGATTTTATAATTAGTATAGATCTATTTTAAATTTAAATATATACTATAGAATATTTAACTAATTACAATTATTTAAATGATTAATACATTATTTTAAATATTTAACTAATTGCAATTATTTAAATGATTAATACATTATTTTAATAACATGGAAAATAAAAACACAACCAACTTGATTATATAATCAATTAAACTAATATTACAATTATCTCTCATATCTATTGTTAAACACAATCAACAAAGATAAACACAATCGAGATAAACTTACTTTAATATAAAAATCAGCAAAAAAAACCTACTTAATTATCTAATAATTTAAATCATTATCCTTACAATTTCTCTCTCATTAAACACAATTCAACACATTTTTTCAATAAAAGTACTAAAAATCAATTAAATATAAATTTTTAATATACATGGTAAATCCATTAACCCTTGAATTATCAAGCCTTAAAAATAATCAATTTTTTTGAATTGTTTATTTTTTAATAACCCAAAACTAAAAGTTTATGCAATATAGAAGGCACTTTATTCTTACTCAACTCAATAAAACTCACATCTAAGTTTAACTTAGGATGGACATATATATATATACCTAAGTTAAATATATATATATTATTATTTATTTTGTTTCATAAATTATATGAATCAATTTTTTTCTCTTATATATATATTTTATTTTCATTTATATATACATATAATAACATAAAGTCAATTAAAAAAATTGATAAAACTATAAATCAAATTGAAAAAAAGTACATGCCACATCCAAAAACATTACAATTGAAAGCATCATTCCACATTAGGCTTCTCCCCAAATTATATAAATACAAAGTTCTATAATTGGAAAGCCAAGTCTACCATGCCACATCAAAAAAAAGTTAAAAGATGAAATCATCATTCCACATCATAGTTTCCTCCTAGCATGCCGAGGTGTTTCTAAAATAATTAAGAGGTGAAAGTACCATTCCACACCACTGCTTCCTCCCAACATGTTGTTGAGTTGTTTATCTTGACAACTTTGAAGGCAAGAAAACAAGGCATTGCAACTTCCATATCACAACGCATATTTTTTCAACACGAAACAAATTTATGTTGTTTGATATTCATAAAAAAAAATCAAAGACAACCTTTACAATTCCACAAGTTACCATGCCAATTTTCCATGGGCTCAACCATTATACCATATTGTCCCTTATACCAAATTTACATACCCCCAAACATAGCAAAAAAACAGTATTCAACCCCATCCAAAAATGCAAGTCTTGTACAAGAAGAGATATCAACAAAAATACATCTACCAATAAACATCAATCCACCTCATGGTGAGGGAGTGACAACATACCACCAATACAAAAACCTCATAGGAAATCCAAAAAGAAGAAAAAACACCTAGGAAACTCCATAAGCCTGGAGCATGCCCAAAGAGATCCGAGTAGAGTCCCTATATTACTTAAAAATTAGCAAACCTTCCACCCCATCGATGGCCAATTTTGACAGTCGACCCGCCCTCTCATTAAGCTTCCTGAAAATATCCGAGAAAGAAATGTGCTGAAAAGATAAAAATAAAAACCTAGTGTAGGATACCCAGCCACCTAACACCAAAACATGTAATCCTAAATTACCTTTAGCCTAGTTGATAATAACGGAAGAGTCCCCACATACATGCAGGCACTGAATCCATTTGTAAATGGAAAAGGATAGACAACCCCATATCACAACACATTTATTCACTTTGCAATTTATTGTGCTTTAAATGCTTCAAAATTATTGACTACCTCTATTTTAAATGTATACATGCAGTTGTACATAGTTATTATAGGTAGGAACTAATTATGAAAAAAGATTTGTCACATTTTTTTCATGGCTTGTCTAGTTGGTTCAAAATTATTGACTACCTCTATTTTAAATGTATACATGCAGTTGTACATAGTTATTATAGGTAGGAACTAATTATGAAAAAAGATTTGTCACATTTTTTTCATGGCTGGTCTAGTTGGTTGTTGGGATAAAGAAGACCACCCAAATGAAAAGTTGAAAAGGTTGGTCACTGTAAAAGTAAACATTATGTATATTGGATTTCTTATTATTAAAATGTGTGACTCGCTCTACACTTCCAACTGGCATAGGTTTATAGTGAGAATAATGAGGTGTTTCTTAGGAAATATTCTGGATTTGATGCAATCAATCTCGTTAGGAATGAGGTGACAATCACATACCATGTTTGACAATCATTGGTTCCATACATTTTTAAACAACTAGGTTACCTAAGTGTTGGAAATGGGAGAAGTTACTTTTTAAAAAGTTCAAATAATTGCCACAAATTTACAATTTATAATGCTAATATTTATATAAATAAAATCCTTAGGAAAGCAAGGTTGACACTGGTATTAATTATCCATTTTCAAGTATAATAAACCCCATAAAAACTTCTATTTTCAAGTATAATGAACCCCATAAAAATTTCCAGTCTCTACATTGATGGGAGGCCATTGATGCGTATACCCAAAATAGCACCTTGGTTGGCCTATTCATTGAAAAAAGCCTATTTTATTCAACCAACATTCTCCATTAATCTTAGCTGGCAGGCATGACCTGGCCAAGTCCAGTGGCCCATTATCCCAAATTTAACTAGTGCAATCCTTAAATTAAACATAAGAATGTGAGTGAGGAGGAGCTGCGTTAAATGAATTTGAAACTCGACGTTTCGATCCCTACTCTGGGATCATCATCAGGACCCAATTCCTGGAAGGGAACATGATACCAATCTCTGGGGCTTTTCATAAAAACTCATCCCAATTCATTAGATTCATACGAATTAAAACCAATGTGTGCAGATGCAATTCAACAAACATGCACAACGGAAATAAACCTCATCCACACACATATCATATGCATATAGAATATAAAAAACAATCATCAATTTAAACATTGTAGAAGTAAAACATAGACATAAAAAAACTTATCTTCATTGTGCAATTGTCCCAAGCAACTAGCTATGTCACTGTAACGTTCAACCCAACCATAGGTCTCTGCCCAACCTATATTCTTTCAGCAGTCAGATACAACCCCCGAGATGGGCATGGTTTCTACAAGGAAAATGGGACATTCAAGCTCATACACAGCCAAAATCATTTCATCTAAGGCAAGCCAGTCCACAGTTGGGTTTATCAGGCTAGATCTGAACCCTCTTCATTTCTGGATGCTTGCACTCAAGATCAATCCAAAGCAATGGATACCCATAACCCATACCCCAACATACTCTTACACACAGCAAACTCTAAAACTAGGCATGGATACACATTTACAACAAAGGTATTTTACAAACAAGCTCCATGGGTTTTCCCCAAATCCTGGCTCACCCAAAACGAACTGTGGGAAGGGAAATTCATCCCCAGGGAGAAAAACCGATTTCTCCCACAGGTTATGAGCGTTTCAAATGGCCAAAACGACCTCCTTAAAACCCCAAATCGATCTATTCTCTTTCCCCACTGGTAACCAAAACAAAAACGCCCTTCCCAGCTTGAAAGATGAAGGAAAACATAGAAAAACCAGGGAGGAAAATGCCCAGGGAGCTCCAAAAACGTGAGAGAGGAAAAAATGGTTGATGGGTAATGGCTTGGGAAGCAATTCATGGCTCTTTTCTTGCCCAAGAAGCAAAACACGATTTTCCATGTAGGGTGGTTTTCCCATACTCGAATTTGGACAGCCATACCTCCCATTCCCCAAGGAATTAACTACCTCAACCAACTCTTGGGAGAAATGAATGATTGGGTACAAAATTCAACATGGGTAGTTGAGGGTTCATGGGTTCTCTCATTGACATTTGGATTGACTTGATTGGATCAAGGGTTTGAATGTTTTCCCTCCCAATTCCTTGTAAAATCATGCCCCCATCTCTTGTTGCATTGCATAGCTAGTTGTGGGTATTTTATTAAAATGCATATTTACATGATGTTGAAATTCCAATGTGCCTGGCTAGCACGCAAACCGTATGCATCAATAAATCGATGGCGGAGCCTTGGCCTTAAGCTCCTCACCATGATTTATAACAATATTACATTATTTACATTTTAATGCAATAGGGTCAATATGGGGACGTGACATACCCCTCCCATTGGAATAACACCGTCCTCGATGTTCCAACACTTAGGAATAAATACCCACTTTACAAATGTCCAAAATTCACAACTGGTGGCAGGTTTGTCCTGTGTTTCATCTCTTTGATTTGAACTTTCAGGATCAAGTCCTTTGGCTTCCTCAAGCTCCTCCTATTGGCTTTGATCTTCCAACTCTACAGGTGGGCATTGCTCTAGAGCAATCCCTTTCTATTATTTACCTTCCAGCTGATCTACAAGTCTGGAATTTCATGGATGCCATCTTTCTTGTTGTCCTGACAACTGTGAGTCTCATCATGGAAATTCCTATTAGGACAAGCATAACACAATATTAAAATTAGTCAATTATAAGCTCAATTGACATGAAACGTCCATGCTTTACTCATGAGACTTCCACACTTTTCATGCTTTCCCAACATACACCTGAACTCATTCATGTTCATCCATTCACAGGGAAATAACTATTTCAACATTCACAATTCATTTCAAGCAATTAAACACAATCTATTTTCATCTATGACATGCACTCAACAATCTTTTATTTCTAAGATGCATCAGTTAAAAGGAAAGAGAAGAGTAAGAGTTTCCCCCTCTTAGTCTTGATCCAATCCGGAGCCACACCATCACTTGTGGTTCTATGCTCCGTAGCCTCTTTCACTTCAATGTGAATGGTTGACTTGCCCTTTCTTGGCTATGACACTTAGTGTCTAAGGTTTGTCTAAGGATTTTCAACTGAGGAACCCTTCCCTATTGTTGCCTACAGATCCTTTTGCTGATAGGACCCACACAGTTCCACTAGCACCATATTTCGTTACTACCCATACTGAGCTTTTTTTAGGACGGTCACATGTCCACATGCATCCCTATGATGCCTTCATAGTCCTTGCTTCCAGCAATACCTACACTCAAACAGTGAATCACTTCACATGTTTAGTTTATTTTCATAGGGTTTATCTCTAAACAAGAGTTTAAGAAATCATAACCAAATCATATATACATGTATATTCATATTTAATAAGCAATAAGTGCAAGATAACCAAACACTTATCGGTATTGGATGTCTTCACTTTATTCCACAGGCTCCTTCTTTGCTTTACAAGCCTTGGATTTCATGTGGATACAATAATGAATGTTGGGATAGCATGTAAGCTACTCTCCAACCATTTGAATAGGCAATGCCAGGCCAGTACGCCGACTGGGTTTTATCAATTAATTAAGGAATGTTTGGTCAACATGTCGGCTGCTCCACAACATCAAGTGGTTAATGCTCCCACCAACTATTCTCTGAATTTATCGAGCATCAGTTGCTCTATGGATCTACCAAGAGATTTAGTGCCTAACCAATTACTCTCTGGATTACCAAGAATTTTAGTGCCCAACCAGTTACTCTCTGGATTACCAAGAATTTCAGTGCCCAACCAGTTACTCCCTGGATTTACCAAGAATTTTAGCACCCAACCAGTTACTCCCTGGATTTACCAAGAATTTTATAGCGCCCGACCAGTTACTCTCTGGTTTTACCAAGCATTTTGTAGCTCTTTCAGGGTCCTTGCTTTCCTGTGATGACCAAGGTTTCCCACAAAGAAACAATAGTGTATCAACTTAGCTGTTAGAAGACTTATACTTGAAATATTCATTACTCCAAATAACAAATAAATGAAAATGAATACTTATCCGTATTGTGCATTTCCTTTTTGGTCCATAGGGTCCTGCTTCGCTTTGCAAGCCTTGGAATCGCCTATGGACTTGGATGTTTGGCCAGCACGCATGTTGCTCCACAACATCAAGTAGTTAATGCCCAACCCGTACACCTTCACGCCAACTAGATTTACCAAGAATTTGGTGGTGCCTAACCAGTCCCATACCTGGTTGTCCCTCGTCATTGTTGAGCCAGCACATTCATCTGGGTCATCGACCATTGGAAGGAAACTGCGCCATCGACCATTATAGGTCAAGGCTCTACCACTCTGCCTTAGGCTTGCATCAGCCTTTCACACGTGTCACAACCCTTCATGCGCATAAAAATTATTCACCCACACAAGGATGGCACTCCTTCTCTTGTGCAAACCAGCGGTTCCCTTTAGGAACTCTTTAGGTGACTTTCTTAACTGTAGGATATCATGGCCCCATGATACCCACTCACACTACACAAAGGTTAACACTACTCATACAGTCCTCTTGAGTACCCTTTCTTCACTTTGCCTCTTAACGTGCAACACCAAATTGCATCTGTGTAAGTTGATAGCACAAGAAGGATAAGCAGACTCATCAATATTGCTGCTCTAAAATTGTAACCACATTTCATAACATTCACTATCAAGTATTGAAACACCAGGAATGCGTCCATTCCCTTAGGGTGTAGTCAATATTGACAACCCTATCATAACCCAGCACCGGAAAGGTATGCACTCCCTCTCGAATATGAGACATGCAGGCCCTAATCATATTCAAGCAGTCTGGAATAATAATGAAATAATGACCCATGCTTTGCATATTAAATCTAATAACCAGACATGTATATTCTGAGTTAGGGTTACAGAATACTTATCCCTTTTCATATGTATCTTTCCTTCCTTTGCTAAGATTGGGGACTCCCTTCTCTGAGTCAACAGTGCTTCGGTTTGCCACCCCATTATTTCCATGTTCCATAACTCACACATGCCTTCTTGGCATAATTTCACCTTCTCACTCGCATGCAGTGCAGCTGAGGCGTTATCAAAATTTACTATGGGTTTTCACCCGAAACCCATTTCCAAAGGATAGGGTCCTTCCCATCTAGTTTGGCTTTTGCAGGCCATCAAACATGGTCTTCCCGCAATGTGTCATCCTGGAACACTTATCAAATAGCCAAACAGTCAACAACATTTAACAATAACTTCAAATCTGATTGTTTCATAACCAATCAATGGCATTAATAATTAAATCCAAACATGAATTTACAATTCTATCCTCCTACAAAAATGGATTGGTTTAACTATGAGGCCATCCTCATATTGTTTGGCTCTCGTAAGTGATATCACTCTGTCCATTATGGTGTTACACTTGCTACCATACATGAACATCCACCTACAACATGTCCTCCTAACACAACTTCATATAAGCCAAACAGTCGTTAGCAACTATTAGCAAAATTTCAAATTTCAAATTTACAAATCTATTTTCCTACAGAAATTGATTTACAACCATGAGATTATTCTCATAAACTTAAACCATAAAATTTTCAGATTTGTTTCATGCATAAGTTACAACCATGAGAACCTTCTCATAACCTTTGGCTTCTGTACATGGTAGATCTTGGTATTTACTATGGAATTATCCTAATCGCCATACGCAAGACTTTTCTACCTAAAAACTGAAACTTCAATCATCCAAACACGTTGTGAGTATCTATGCATATAATCCCTTCATTGCTACAACAGTCACTAAAGTGATCTCAAAACTATAACACTTAATAATTCAAGCACCTTCAGTTGTTAACATTTGAAATTGAATGAAATACATATATATCTATATATGCATCATTAGCATAATAAAATTGCAAGACACGGGTACACTGTCCATGCAATTTAAATGAATTGTAAATACTCATTACTTCACATCCATATTCCTTTTATGCAACTATGTCCTTCCAACAGAGCATTCTGGTAGCCCATCAACATGTCTACCTTCTTCATGCAATCATTCTCCTGCATTCATAGCAGCTCGTGAAATGGTCTCAGTATTAACAATAGTTCACCCTTTCATCTACTATCTAATTGCATTGAGACATATATATGTCACAACCATGCATTCACACAATGCATATCAACATGTGCACCCACACATATGCATGCACATTCACAACATTTACATAATATTTTACTAGGCATTCACTAAATGCATAATCCCTCAATACAACATTGCATTAATCCATGAATACTCTGCATTCCAACATATTATGGCCCAACCATGACTATCTCATATGGGATACACTACAACAGGATCATAAGTCATCACTTGCTTGGGTTGTTAAACTCACAACTAACATACACAAATGGCATGATATAATTTCATATGAATGCATTGAGGTTTCTAAGAAACTATAGGGTGCAAGGCTCCCTGCCTTTACTTACCCACACCTCACCATACTTGGTGGGTTGTCATTCACATCCAGGCACTCAATACCACATGCAAACCAAATCAACATAGTTGAAGAGACCTTACCAAATCCTCTTTTAACATTCATGCAATTAAGCGCAAATAACACTTACCTACATGGCTATTATTAAAATCGCTTGATGTTACCTGATCAGTTGGCCTCTTACCAAGGCCACACAGTCCTTCTTCCAACATCATGGTCACATATTTGTTGCACCATCCTTTCTTCATAAGGTTGTTGGTCATAGGCAACAACATCATCCACATCTTTAGCCATGCTTCGGTTATCCTTGGTCCTTCAACCCATGCGAACACAACTAATTATTAGCAATCACAACAATTATCTTAAGTGGCTCATTACATATGTAAAACCTCACTATTTTACCAAGATGTAATATCATATATATATGCACAAACATTTTTACATGCACCATGCAATATCTATTAGTATTCCAACTTGTGTATATTCACTTCATCTATCTAATCTCTTGCATTTTCAATCATGCTTCTATGGTCTGATTCCTACAATCATTATCAACAACTTTAATTGTCATCAACCATAGGCAATACCATTAATGGGCTATATGCACATGGGTAATTGCACTACCTTTACCCATATGTAACATCATGCTCATGCATAAGCAATTCACATGCACTATGCAATGAATCTTTAATCATGCCCACTAATTTCATATTTAATCTGCTATTCTTTTGCATTTCCGACATCCCTATGCCATAATTTTCAGCATATAAAATTGAGGAAATATAAATAAAATAGCAAGAGAGGAGTTAAGAAATTCTCCCTTTTTAATTTCCTCATTGTAGCATGGAATTTCCTCTTCCACATCATAGTTGATCCAATTTCATGGGATTTCTACCATGCACACAAGCAATCATTAGCTACGATCTTCTCATGAATTAGCAATTCAATATATACATATGTGTATAACAATCATTCTTGCTACTTTCCAAGCATACAATTATTATGTTATAAAGATAAATAGTTCAAGGTGAGAAAATTTCCCTCTTTTGTCCTCCATAATGTATGACAACCCAGTACTCTTACTGAGGCCTCCACAACCCCTTTATGCAATTCATAGTGCACATTCCAAGCATAGAGAATGTCTTTCATACATTCAACGACTGTCTCTAGGGGACGACGGGGGTCAAGGGGGCTTGTCGAGGGAAACACCCTCGTTTTTTTATATATAAATCCTTTGATTTTGTGCAATCTGGTGCATAAGTTCCATGGCATTTTTTCACTTTTTGGCACCTGTAAAGTCTCACTGGAAACTGCTCGAATTTCCCTGTTTTCGACGTACCTGTCGCTTTACCTCCAACCATTTCGGCAGTTTAATCCCTTCATCGCCGACCGATTCCTTTGACCACTGGTCGCTGTGATCTAGCTCAGAATGCGTCGACCGTGTCGCGGCGTTTTAGCTTAAAACTCGTCGACGGTGTCGCGACGTTTTAGCTTAAAACTCGCAGATCGCGTCGCAGCTTTTAAGCCTAAAATTGTCGACCGCGTCGCAGCTTTTAAGCTTAAAATCGCCGACCGTGTCCCAGCTTTTAAGCCTAAAATCGTCAACTGCGTTGCAGCTTTTAAGCCGAAAATCGTCAACCGCATCCCATCTTTTAAGCCTAAAATCACCAACCGCGTCCCAGGTTTTAAGCCGAAAATCTTCGACCACGTCGCAACTTTTAAGCCTAAAATCGCCGACCGTGTCGCAGTTTTTAAGCCTAAAATCACCGACCTGTCGCAAAAACTTTGAAAAATTTCGCCGAAACGCATTGCCGGAACTCAGCTTAACTCGTCGAATGTTCGGCGTTTCTGGCTTTATCTTTGCCAACACAGTCTTGACAGAAAAACTCAGAAACACTTAGAAAATTTTCAAATTTTCAAAAACAGTTAGATTTTTTTTGAAATATTTCCTTCTTTTTTGATGATTAGTGCTGGACAGAAGGCATACTTACCTCTACAACTGTGATAGGTAGCCCATGAAGGCCCAAATGTTGCAACCAACAGCTCTGATACCATTCTGTCACATCCCCTCCCGTAGACCCAATTCCTGGAAGGGAACATGATACCAATCTCCGGGGATTTTCATAAAAACTCATCCCGATTCATTAGATTCATACGAATTAAAACCAATGTGTGCAGATGCAATTCAACAAACATGGACAGTGGAAATAAACCTCATCCACACACATATCATATGCATACAACATATAAAAAACAGTCATCAATTTAAACATTGCAGAAGTAAATACATAGACAAAAAAACACTTATCTTCATTGTGCAATTGTCCCAAGCAACTAGCTATGTCGCTACAACATTCCACCCAACCATAGGTCTCTTTCCAGCCTGTATTCTTTCAGCACTCAGAGACCACCCCCGAGCTGGGCATGGTTTCTACGAGGAAAATGGGACATTCAAGCTCATACACAACCAACATCATTTCATCTAAGCCAAGACAGTCCACATCTGGGTTTATCAGGCTAGATCTGAACCCTCTTCATTTCTGGATGCTTGCACTCAAGATCAAGCGAAAGCAATGGATACTCATAACCCATACCCAAACATACTCTTACACACAACAAACTCTAAAACTGGGCATGGATACACATTTACAACAAAGGTATTTTACAAACAAGCTCCATGGGTTTTCCCCAAATCCTGGCTCACCCAAAACGAACTGTGGGAAGGGAAATTCATCCCCAAGAACAAACCCAATTCCTCCCACAAGTTATGAGCGTTTCAAATGGACAAAATGGCCTCCTTGAAACCCCAAATCGATATGTTCTCTTTCCCCATTGGTAACCAAAACAAAAACGCCCTTCCCAGCTTGAAAGATGAAAGAAAACACAGAAAAACCAGGGAGGAAAACACCTAGGGAGCTCCAAAAACGTGAGAAAGGCAAAGCTGGTTGATGGGTAATGGCTTGGGAAGCAATTCATGGTTCTTTTCTTTCCCAAGAAGAAAAACGCGATTTTCCATGCAGGGTGGTTTTCCCATACTCGAATTTGGACAGCCATACCTCCCATTCCCCAAGGAATTAACTACCTCAACCAACTCTAGGGAGAAATGAATGATTGGGTACAAAATTCAACATGGGTAGTTGAGGGTTCATGGGTTCTCTCATTGACATTTAGCTTGACTTGATTGGCTCAAGGGTTTGAATGTTTTCCCTCCCAATTCCTTGTAAAATCATGCCCCCATCTCTTGTTGCATTGCATAGCTAGTTGTGGGTATTTTATTAAAATGCATATTTACATGATGTTGAAATTCCAATGTGCCTGGCTAGCATGCAAACTGTATGCATCAATAAATCGATGGCGGGGCCTTGGCCTTGAGTTCCTTACCATGATTTATAACAATATTACATCATTTACATTTTAATGCAATAGGGTCAATATGGGGACTTGACAAATGAGGTGACAATCGCATACCATGGTTGACAATTATTGGTTCCATACATTTTTAAACATCTAGGTTACCTAAGTGTTGGAAATGGGAGAAGTTATTTCTTAAAAAGTTCAAATAATTGCCACAAATTTACAGTTTATAATGCTAATATTTATATAGATAAAATCCTTAAGAAAACAAGGTTGACACCGGTATTAATTATCCATTTTCAAGTATAATAAACCCCATAAAAACTTCCATTTTCAAGTATAATGAACCCCATAAAAATTTCCAGTCTCTACATTGATGGGAGGCCATTGATGCATATACCCAAAATAGCACCTTGGTTGGCCTATTCATTGAAAAAGCCTATTTTATTCAACCAACATTCTCCATTAATCTTAGCTGGAAGGCATGACCTGGCCAAGCCCAGTGGCCCATTATCCAAAATTTAACTAGTGCAATCCTGAAATTAAACATAAGAATGTGAGTGAGGAGGAGCTGCGTTAAACAAATTGGAAACTCGACGTTTCGATCCCTACTCTAGGATCATCATCAGGAGACAATTGAAGCCTTCAAGGATAAAGACGCCCATGAAACATCCATAAATATATGAAACAATGATTCTTAGTTTTAAACTATCATCATTAGGAGACAGCTGAAGCTTGCAAGGATAAAGACGCCCGTGAAACATCCATAAATATATGAAACAATGATTCTTAGTTTTAAATTATTAAAACTAAGAATCATTGTTTCATATATTTATGGATGTTTCACGGGCGTCTTTATCCTTGCAAGCTTCAGCTGTCTCCTAATGATGATCCCAGAGTAGGGATCGAAACGTCGAGTTTCAAATTTGTTTAACACGGCTCCTCCTCTCTCATCATTGTTCCTGCGTAATGACTGTTTTCATAAAAATGTGATTGAGTAGTTGGACTTGGCATGGCTGCATGTTGTGTAAGGCATTAGGTGTGGGATTTTTTACTAGAAATGGAACGTAGGCATTCATTTCCCTCCAAAAAAGGCTTAGAAACGGAAACTAACGGGAAACAACATTTTCTACGGGCGTTCCCATTTCTCAAGCCATAAATCTGTTTCTTATGAAACAATTTTTCATTTCTCATCGTTTCTAAGGACATTTTTTGGTTTTTATCAGGGTAAATGTGATAGTCCCAATATGTTACAACTTCTATTTTTTCCCATTTTATTTCTATGCGGGACTGTGCGAAAAATTGAGTAAGGGGATTCAGTCAATAAAACAGTACATTGAACAAAAAGATGAAAATGACAACTTAATCAATGGACTCGGTAGTTGCTGCAGATTTTGATGACTGTTATAAAGTAATTCAGTAGTGCATTTGCATATTTGTAAGTATTTTATTTTTTATTATAAGGTAGTAGTTCCAAGTATAAGTTGAATTATTATCCATTGCATTCATTTATTTTACATTTTAAGTCAAGTCTAAAAATGCATAACTGTGTTCTTCATTATTGGCATGACTCAATCATTTGTATCGAAGATGTTTAAACATGTTATTATGGTCTCCATAAATTTAAGTATAAAGCTTTTTTTTTTCAAAGTTTTTTTTTCATGCTTCCTTAGCTATGTAAAGGGCACATCCTATAATTGGTAGAGAAATTAAGTAAGTTATCATAAAGAGTGCAGTGTAATTTATTATGAGTAATAATCCTTTAGGAGTTTAATGCTCCATATTCAAATTGTTCTACTTCTATTCTTCTACTTGGAACCACTCTACCTCCAAATTGTGAAGACTCATCCTTTTGTTTAATATCGTTGTTTTTTTATCTCTCCTCATTTCTTATATGTGAAACCTCCATACTATATTTCTCGTTTCGTTTATGTTTCTCGTTCCATTTCCAGTTTCTCGTTTATGGTAACATAGGGTGTGGGCTTCTGTTCCTGAAAAGAGATTCAATATATCTCATTATGTCTAATAAGAGTTTGAAATCAAGAAAGCAAATTATTCAGGAAATATCAGATAGATAAATTAGGTGAAGCAACAACTGCATCGACTTGTAGCAGTAGACAATGGGTTGGGTACTTTCGTTTTTTACTATTACTGAGGATTTTCCTGTCTTGCATGGAAATGTGTGAAAAATATATAGGAATAGCTCTCAGAAGGGGAAAAGTCTATGGATGGTTTTATTTGGATCTTCACATCAGTGATTGAGTGATGGCATTTTCATCTAGTAAACAATACTCAAATCAACATTCAATCCATATAACGTTGTGCATCACCTAATATCATTAAATCTATCTAGGCATTGGGCATGTGCTTCTCTTACATTTTCCTCCAAATCATCACTTGCACTGGGAATTTTCCAATGGCACCTCATTCCCACCTCAATGCCTTTACAAAGAAAGAAAAGAACAATAAGAATCTTCAAAGCAGAGGAACCTCTGAAATGTAGCTTTAGAAGTAGATATCTCTAGTGCAGGAAACTTTCCAAGCTAATTATTTTGCAGAAAAAAATACAAAAAATGGGATCTTGAGGAGTAGAAAATAGTATCAATCATTGCAAGGAAGTTATGCATCCTTGGGTTGCTGCTGATTTTCTTGGGGTACCATTCATGTTCTTTGGTTCTATACCTTTATATCTAGCTAACTGTATTTAATTGAGGGATCTATATTCACAGAACAATCATTTTATGGGGACTCTACTACATTTTTTTTTTTTTTTTTTTTTTTTTTTTTTTTTTTTTTTTTTTTTTTTTTTTTTTTTTTTTTTTTTTTTTTTTTTTTTTTTTTTTTTTTCTGATTTTCCCAATATAGATAAGTGAATTTGGCCTTCAACAAGTTTAGTGGTCCCATTCTAAGCTCTCTCAACAATTTGAAAAGAATAGGCACTATGTATCTACATGATAATTCCATAACTAGGTCTGATCCTTCACTAAATCTCCCATATGCAACATTAAGCTCAATGGATCTGTGGCACTACAAAGCTTCCATACAAATTCATTTATGGGTAAATCTCTATGGGAGTCTCGTCTAGAACCTTGTGCAGGCGTTGTCCCAGCCTTGCCTCTTTAAAGTGAGCACAAGAGAAAAAATAAACTAGGGAATAGAAGAACCGAATAGTTTGGAATAATGAAATGCTCGTTTTATTCGAAGATAGCTAGATGACATTTGACTTCAATATCTTCTCAGAGGCTTAGCTTATGTTTCGTGTCAGAGGAGCATTGTGACTACTTACTAGTCCACCTTCATCTTTGGACATAAACATTATATATGGACTTGGGTCTGAGGTTAGGAGCTGTTAGAAGATGATCATGTTCTTCATCTAGACCAACATTAAAGTTGGGCCTGTTCCCTGGTTTTTTCCCTAGTTCTTGGATTGAAATCATACTAAAATCACATAATGTTTAGACTACTCTCAATATGTTGAGCATCATCATCCCTTGTGTCATGGGACTAAACTTGTTTTCCCTCTCGAGCATCCCATACCGTCTGAAATCCTAGTAGTTGTGTGGCACTGACATGGTCTTGTTAGTTGGGCATGAACATCAACCGCAAGTATCATTTAGACTGCGCCTCACTGAAACCTCATGACTGAACCCAATACATGCACCTTAGATATTGTGTGGAATTTAAAGTACTTGTTTCACCATAGGCGATGTTTCACCATCGCCACCCAACCTTAGACAATGACACAACATTGCTTCTCTCGAGCCAACAAAACTTGAACGACCGATTCCCCAAGCATGACGATGTTATCTCCCATCTAGTCTCAATCCCATATGGCGCCTGAAGGTCTTGTCCCAACTCCACCCAGCCACACTCCTTCTCCACACCCATCCACGCTATTGTCCTAGCATGGATGAAACAAAATTCATCACGTTTCCAATCGCGTCATCCTCTATCGATCCTGCTACGCAGTGCCTCACATGTTTGTCTCATTCTACTCAACACGATGTCCCTTGGTCCTCCGATCCTATTCACTTGTACATCGTCATTTATGTCCTTTTAGTCATTGCGCAGCATTGACATGATCCAAGTATCACCGGACTATGCCTCACTAAAACCTCATGACTGAGCCCAAGACAGGAAGCTTAGAGATTTTTCCTAATGCCAACTGCTCATTTCACCATAGGTGATGTTGCACCATCACCACCCAACCTTAGACAATGCCACAACATTGCATCCCCAAGCTAGAAAAAATTGAATGACCAACTTCCCAACACATGACTATATTATCACCCATCTAGTCTCAATCCTGAATGGTGATCGAAGGTCTTGTCCCTACTCCACCCGACCACATTCCTTCACAGCATCCATCCATGCTATTGTCCTGGCATGGTTGACACATAACACATCACATTGCCAATCGTGTCATCCTCTGTCGAGACTCCTACACGGTGCCTCACTGGTTTGTATCATCCTACTCAACTCGACGTCCCTTGGTCCTCAAGCCTACACGCTAGTACACCGTCATGTTTGTCTCATGGCCAACAACCATGAGTCGGCCAACAAGGCTACCAAAATCATATGGACTTGCCGTGCACCCTTAAGTCATGCATCCTGACGCACCCTCTATCACACCATTTCCAAAGTCACTCAACATAGGGTCATTACACCTTGCCTTAAACTTATCCAACTCTAGTGCATCATCAAAATATTTTGCATTCTAAACTTTAAAACAACATAGTTCTCCTTCTTCAACCAACTTCTTATGTTATAACAAATCTCAAACAAAGCATCTAATACTATTAACTTATCCTTCACTACTTTGATAACAATGGCTTACCTTTTTAGGAATAACTCCACAACTCTATTAATTTCAAATGGGTGATAGAAATGGCTTACTTTTTAGGAAACAATAAGTCCACAACTCTATTAATTTCAAATGGGTGATAAGACTGGGTGTTGTGGTGGATGATTTGGGAATACAACTATGTTGTTTTATGTCGTTATTTTTACTAGGATTTAATTAACTATAATACTATGTTGGAAAATTTGTATACATTCAAATACATTGATTGCAAATATTAGAATTGCAAACAATAACACACATTATTAATCAATCAGTGAATTGCAGAATAACCAACTCTTTGTTAACTTAAAAAATTTAGAATAATTTACATTTTGTTAACTACAAAATGGAAAATATATAGCATCTTCAATAATGTACACATTTGCCATAAAGACTTTTCATACACCAGAATTCTTATAGTGGCAATGGTTTATTATGAAACTATAACTTTACAATGAGGTATGTAATATGGATTTGATGGTGGAAAGCATTACAATGTATATAGCAATTTTTTAGGAGAGATGTGATGGCTATGCTCATACATAAAATACCATAATGATAAGTGAAACTACCTTTTAACATAATGTTGAAAACCTAAAAGGAACCCCTTAAATAAAAAATCTCTAACCCGACATGCTAAGGTACAAGTTCTTTTTATATGTTATGAAGTTTATGGCATGAAGTTATTATTAAAATAATGTTAATATTAGATTGATTGTACATCGATATGGCTTTGGCTTAGTTTTCTATTTTTGCATTGGTTTTTGCACCGAGAGGTACTCTACAATCCAAATATGGAGAGATGTTGTCACGTAACATAATGTTACAAAAAAAATAAGAACATGTCGACTAAAAAAATTAATAAATAATAAGATAAAATTATATCAGCTTACAAATTACATATATATATCTATGTGTGTGTCATCATCAATATGATGAGTTGTGCCTGTCAGATCAGAGTCTAAGGATTGAATTTATAACGAACTGTCAAGTTGATAATCACTAAGCAACTCTTTGTAGAAACCACATCTATCTAAAGAGAAAAATCAAAGTTTAAGGATTAAAACGAGCTGTCAAGTAATTTCTCGGTGTGAATCTCGCAATTACAGTTAGTTAGGGGTGGAAAAATTGTTTTGTGCCTTAGGAGTGAAAAACCGTGTTATGTGCCTTAGGGGTAAAAAAACTTGTATATGTTAATATTGTGTTCTTGAAAAATGTTATATACCGACGTGGATTTACTTTCCATTAATCCCTAGTAATAATAGTACTATCGGTCTCTTACAATTGCAAAAGAATAAATACAGGGTTTTAAAGAGTTTAGTTTTGGATAGAATTTAGGTTGTAGGAAGTGAATGACATAGAATTTAGTTTTTACTTTTGGAAAATTTATCTTTTTGATAGAATTGAATATATCTATCTATCTATCTATCTATCTATATATATATAGTACTAGGGGAATCGACAACTGGAGTTGGGCTAGTACTCGAGTGACACTGGGTCCAGGGATACAAACTCACTACCACTCTATCCCTAGGTGCATCCACAGGGCCCGAACCATGGTGCACGGGTAAGATTGGGGGATTTGAACATGTGACCTTCCATTTACAATTGATTACAACTTCTCAACTTTACCACTTAAGCTGCCCCAACGAGAAAATTTATTTTATATTTTAATAATATGTTTTATTTTATATTTTAATAATATTTTTCAAAAACAAATATATTATAAAAGAAGACTAAGGTTGTATTTAGATTTCTATATGTGTCGAAAAACATATAATAATGGATACTAAATATGTCTAAATGGTTACTATGGAATAATAATTACTTATGATATTTATTATGTAACTTATATAAATACATGTTAATAGGGTCATGCTTAGATTTCTCTACAAGTTAATAAAGTACATGTTAAAACATTGGCAGTGATTTCACTAACTATGGTGTTTTATAGTGATAATGTGTCGTGCATTTTTTTCTTTGTCGAATAAAACATGACATTTGAAAAATATACATGTGCATTGATTTTAGTTATTGTTTCACTTATTTCAGTGTTGGTGCATTAATTTTAGTTTTTGTTACATTGTTTTCAGTCTTCGATATAGGGATTTAGTAAAAGTGAATGTTAGATTGAACAAGATCAACTAGAGGCAATGGATTGTGATCAACATGCCAATGGATTGTGATCGACATGCCAAGGACCTTTGGATATGGAGCACTTTGCATTGATATAAGTTGCAAGGTCATGGTTATATGACAAACGTTGATGTGTAGATAAATGGTTACCATGGAATAATGTAGCTATTATATGTGTGTTTTCTTGATTTAACTTTATTCCCAATTGAAAAGATGACAAGTTTGCAAAATTTTGTTGGTTCGAGTTAGTATTGTACAGACCTTTCATGAGTTCCACAGAAATATAGGGCACACAAATGGTGAGATAGTACAGACTTGGGAAATTTTTTGATACAAACCTTGGTATGTTGATCACAATCCATTGCCTCCAGTTGATCATGTTGAATCTAACGAAGAATAAGAAGTTCCAAATCCTCATATAGATTCTAGGGAGCATGAGTGGGAGATCCTTTGTGCACTGTATACAAATAAAGTTATAAATTACAATGATTTTGAGATGATTGGAGATAGGGACTATGATGTTATGCATAATTGGAACATTGATTTTATGGATGAAGAGACATCTAATTGTGCATTTCATTTCATATCTTAGAAGCGAAAGTTGAAGTCCATTCTTACTAATGACTATGTGAAGTCTTTTTCATTTGAGAGTTTGGGAGTTCAACAAAGATGAGCATATGATATTATCCTTGGCCATTATAGAACAGGGGTTGATCCACTGTGTATGATAATCCAAGGAAATGCAAGTACGTGAAATTCATATTTGATTGGAGCTATCAAAAATGCCCTTCAAACTGAGTCACTTCTTGAGAAAATTCTATTACTTCTTTTAGCTCATAAAGGGGTTGCATAATTTCAACTTATATCTACAACGATAGTTCATTCTGCACTTCATATACCAATCAAAGAGATCACTCATTTACAAGGACTGCGTTTAATTACCTTGCAAGAAAAGACTAAGCATGTAAAATAAATTTTGATAGATGAAATGAGTTTTATTGGAAGAAAATAGTTAATAAAAATTGATCCAATACTTCAATAAGCTTTCCTAGAAAATGCTAATATTCCATTTGGTGGGAGGTCAATTATATTGGTTGGTGATTTGGGATAGTTGCTACCCTTCCATGGACAAACATGTATATTCATTTGAAGGCCTTGCAAAAGAATTATGGAACTCTTTCACAACAATTGTGACCCTTGATACTGTGTTTTGTCAATAGGGATATAGCAATGAGAAAAAATGTTGTAGTCACTTGTTGATGAATGTAAGGGATGAAATTCCAACAATAGAAGACTAGAAATTACTTATGATAAACATGTATATTCATTTGAAGGTCTCGCAAAAGAATTATGGAACTCATTGACAACAATTGTGACCCTTGATACTATGTTTTGTCAATAGGGATAGAGCAATGAGCAAAAATGTTGCAGTCATTTGTTGATGAATGTAAGGGATGCAATTCCAACAATATAAGACTGGAAATTACTTATGACTCATACAGATACTTCCTTGGAAGTTTCCACTAAAGAATCCTTTGATAATGCCATACATTTGTTTGTGACAAATGATGATGTGCGAAATCATAATAAGTGTTGTCTAAGAAACCTAATTTTTCTCGTTGCAGTCAGTGTTATTACTAGAGTAAGAAGCAATTAGTTTATGGAAATAGATGAGGAAGTGTTGTTACCAGATTAGGAAGCAATTATTTTAATGGAAATAGATGAGGAAGACTTGAAACTTGAGTTACTTATTACAATTGGAGCTAGGGCGATGCTTACGTCAAACATATGGACTGATGTGCAACTTGTCAATGACGCTTTAGGAGTTGCAGAGGAAATTGTTTACAACCTAGAAACATTACTGCCATAACCACCTGCATATGGTTTAGTAAGATTTGATAAATATGTGGGGATTACATGGGATGAATCATTCCCTCAAACTATTCCTATTACACATATTGAAAGAGGTAGTAAAAAAAAACTTCCATTGAAACTTCCATGGGGCTTAACAATCCATAAGTCACAAGGATTAACATTGGAGAAAGCTACTATCAATATTGGTAAGATAGTAGAGAATGACATTTACTGCAATATCTCAAGTGAATGACTTGAATGGAATTTTATTTCAACTACCCTTTTCGTATGATCGATATGAAAAAATGGCAAAAGTAGCAAGTGGGCTATGTGAAAAGCCGAAGAAGATAGATTGAGATTGATCACTATGCAATCTATTGTTACTTTCTTATTATTCAAACTTTTTATCATTCAACATTGTTTACTTTATGGCTATATTTTTCATGTAACTACATAAGTAGTCTTCTTCATGGTACTCTCATTTTCAACCAACTAAAGAAAGTCAGTAAATTTCAAATGATCAAACATAATGATGATTATCTACAAATTTGATGTGACCACCTGTGGTTGTGACCAACCTAGATCCGTCTTAACTCCAGATCTAGCATGCATTGAGAGAGATCAAATCCTTTGAGATGCAAACCCTTCTTCCACTTTTACACACTAAATAATGGTTTGCACCTTGAGGGATTTAATCCCTCTCAGTGTATGGTAGATCTAGAGTTAAGATGGATCTAGGATGGTTTATTTATAAATGTGTATAGATTAATCTAGTTATGTTATATTATGTTTTACAATTTAGAATATTTTTGTATAATTATTAAAACTTCATGTTATTTTTCAAATATTTAAGGGGTGTTTCTTTATATTTGTGGATGGTATTTTTTATTAATCTATTAAAAACTAGTGCATTTATTTTAGGGGTAGGAATTTGAATTGAAGAAATTTTGTTTCCCTCCTTTTCATTGGAGTGGGGAAAATCTGGATGAAGATATGTGACTGGAAAATGCATTAAGAAAAATGAAACAAAGAATAGTGAAAAAGACATATCAGTGTATACGATGGGTTGAGAGCTTGAGGTTAACTATTGTGTAATAATATTAAAAACCAAAATTCATATTAAATATATATATATATATATATATATATATATATATATATATATATATATATATATATATATATATAATATTTTTTAATATTTGAAAAAATATTAACAACAATAACTAAAAACTTGAAGAATTCAAAATCCAAGTGCTATATTGAAAACAATAACTAAATTCCCCCACCGCGGGTGATAATGGAGGATGCGGATCGTGGACAATCCCATTGACAAGGTCGACTGTCATACGACTGCACACGAGGCTGATGAAGATGACCACGAAGCTTGGCACACGTCAACACAGACCGCCCATGCGCCCTCATTCATGTATCCAATATAAAGCCCACGGTGCACTAAATCATTCCCCGAACAGAGTTATTGGCCTTCTGCGTGCTCCTACGTGCATTGAGTCCTTTCCAATGGAGTTTTATGATGGTGATGGAACGCCGGTGATATTGGCTACGGTTTATAAAAGAGACACTCATCGCGGCAGGAAGCAACTCAAAAATTTGTGTTTGCCTACTGGGCAGTGGAAAGACTCTCGACTCTCTGCCCTGCGCATCCCTGAGCGTTACAAGAGTTTGAGTTTCAGGTTGTTTGTTAGAAGTTGGTCCGTTGGTATGATTATTGGTTTTACAGCGATGTCGCCTGTGAAACATGCTTACACTTGCCGTAATGGGAAATCGCCCGGCCCCCCAGTCCATCCCGTCGATGCGACATATGAGAGGGGTAATTGGGAAAGCACGTCGTTACAAAGAGGAAATATCCGTGAATATACAGGAAAAGATTAAAGAAGCTGAGGAGGATGCATAAGTTTCACGTGGATTCCTTTCGGACAGTGAAATTTGAGAGGAATTTCAAGCCTTAATCCCTGACCCTGGGAATACAAGGGGCCATGCCACACTCTATCAGCGAACCTTAGACAATCATTGGATGTTGAAGTCGGTTCTAGGGAAGACGCTGGTCGACAGAGGAGAAGCTCAAGCAAAGGTTCTCTTGCAGCAAGACGAGATGACTCTGATGCTCAAACAAATCCTCTAGAATCAAAAGTAGATTGCCCACAGGCTTGGCGTCAAGCTCGTTGAGGGCACCAGTCTTCCTGCTGATCAGACGGGTTTGGACTAGCAAACTTGTTTTAGCTATGTTCTATTTATGTTTATGTTTTAATTCCAGTAAATATTTAGTTCCTGTTTCTTAGCAGACGGATGGATTGATCTGAATTTTTGGACAAATGGGTCTGTTTTCTCATCTCAGAGAGGACCCTTAAACTCTTGAAACCTCATTCTGAGTCTATTTTCTCTTCCATGAGAGGACCCTGTTTTTATATATGCTGATTATAGAAATATAAGGCTTTAGCTAATTTACAAACAAACAAAAAAGCATGAATTCCTTTGTGAGTTGGGTCCCAATCAACTCAAAAAGCACTATCTTCCATATACTTAAAGGTACTCTTAGTTGAGCTTTGGTTTTATTCCAACTACCTTTTAAGAGGCTTTATTTTTTTGTTTTATTCCAACTACCTTTTAAGAGGCTTTATTTGTAAACCCTTTGAAGCTACAAGATATAACAAAAGAGGTTCATCTACTTGAAAGATATATTATTCCTTCACATGCTATAAGAAAAGGTCGGCATTATGTTCCTCTCTCCTCAAATATGGATAAATATGGATAATGATATGTTGAGTATATATTCTTTCATTGAAGTTTATAAAATTATAAATTATAAAATAAAATTATTTTAATATAAAAATCAATAAAAGTAATTAATTTGATTATATATTATTTAAATTAATATTATATAAAATTAAAAAACTTGATTTTATAAACAATAAAATCATTGATTATAATTAAAAAAAAATTGTGTTATCTTTATTGATTTTTGTAAGTTTTACGGAGATTTGAACTTATGGTTTTCTATTTATAATTTTTTATTTTAATTACTTATTACCCACTACTCTATTTTTATAGACTTTTCTTACCTTTATTATTAAACATAATTTATTTTTTATTTAATTTATGAAAAATACAAATTCTAAGTATGTTTTTATTCTTTATAAGTATGAGATAAATTTAAAATATCTAAAGAAATTAAAGATATTTGCAATACTATCTCCAACAATGCTAAGGGTTGATGTGGTCGAGGCCGGGTGCGATCCCCAAATGATTTTAACAACTTAGATGTTCCTAGTTAGTAATCTTTCAGCCAATGACAAACCCCTTCTAATCAGGGATACTACCACTTACCAACAAAAAAAAGATATTTACAATACTCTATATAAATTAAATCCAAAAATTTAATAAAATTATAAATTAACTTAAAAACGAAAAAAAAAACTACCACATCAAAAAAGCACATTACACATTACAATTGAAAGCACCATTCCATATTATGCTTCTTCCCAAAATTATATAAATACAAAGTTCTATAATCTAAAAGCTATAAAAAAAGGATCGAAAAATGAAATCAGCATTCCACATCACTCTTTCCTCCTTCTGAAAGAGTTAAGAGGTGAAATTATCATACCACACAAGTGCTTCCTCCCAACATGCTGAGGTGTTTCTGCTGACAACTTTGTAGACACAAAACAAAGCATTACAATTTTTTCATGTCACATCACATTTACACTCTGTAACTTATTGTATGTTAAATGCTTCGTAATTATTGACTACCTTTATTTCAAATATATACATGCAGCTGGCAATAGCTGTTACTGGCAGGAACTAATTATGAGAAAGAGATTTCTCACAGTTTTTTTCATGGATGGTCTGCTTGGTTGGTTGTTAGCAGGTAGGAATTTGGAAAAGTTTCCACTTGTTAAAAATGATGGTTTCGATATTAAATAAAGATATTTTTGATATTTCTTTTGTTTTTTTAATGGAAAGTTCAAAATTTAAAACGTATTTGATGAATAAAATGGCCTATTACATACATTTACTTGTCAAATTCCAACCCTAGTTGTTAAATCAAAAAGACTGCCCAGATGAAAAGGCTGGTCACTGTAAAAATAAATATCAATATCATATACATTGGTTTTCTTATTATTAAAATGTGTGACTTGCTATATATATTTCCAACTGGCGTAGGTCTATAATGAGAATAATAAAGTGTTTGTTAAGAAATCCTAAAAAAAAATTATGATGATAAAGTCAAATATACTGGTTTTGATGCAATCAATCTCGTTAGGCATAGGCATGCCATGGTTGACCATCATTGATTCCATACATTTTTAAACAAATGAGTTACCTGAGTGTTGGAAATGGGAAAGTTCAAATATTTGCCACAAATTTACAGTTTATAATGCTAATATAGGCATGCCATGGTTGATAATCATTGATTCCATACATTTTTAAACAAATGAGTTACCTGAGTGTCGGAAATGGGAAAGTTCCAATAATTGCCACAAATTTACAGTTTATAATGCTAATATTTATATATAGATAAAATCCTTAAGAAAACAAGGATGGCATCAGTATTGATTAATGAACCCCATAAAACTTCCAGTCTCTTTAATACATTGATGGGATTCCAGTCTCTTTAATACATTGATGGGAGGCCATTGATGCTTAAACCAAAATAGCACCTAGGTTGGCCTATTCATTAAAAAAGCCTGTTTTATTAAACCAACAGTCTCCATTAATCTTAGCTGGCAGGCATGACATGGCCAGACCCAATGGCCCATTAGGCCAAATTTAACTAGTGCAATCCTGAAATTAAACACAAGTATGTGATTGAGTAGTTGGCTTTGGCACGGTTGCACGTTGTGTAAGACGTTAGGTGTGGGCTTCTGCTCCTGAAGAGAGATTCAGTATATTTCATTGTGTCTGATAAGAGTTTGAAAGTAAGAAAACAAGTTAATCAGGAAAAATCAGATAGATAAATTAGGTGAAGCAGCAGCTGCATGGACTTGTAGCAGTAGCCAATGGATTGGGTGCTTTAGCTTTTGGCTGTTACTGAGAATTTCTCTGTCTTACATGGAAATGTGTGAAAAACAAATGGGATTAGCTGTCAGAAGGGAAAAATGTATGGATGGTTTTACATGTATCTCCATATGGCTGATTGAGTGATGGCATTTTGTTCAAGTAAACAATACTCAATCAACATTCAATCCAATTCCATATAACGTTGTGGGTCACCTAATAGTAAGGCATTGGGCCTGTGTTTCTCTTGCCTTTTCCTCCAAATCCTCGCATTAGGAATTTTCCAATAACACCTCATTCCCACCTCAATGGCTTTCAAAAGAACAGTAAGAAGCTTCTAAGCAGAAGAGCCTCTGAGATGCAGCTTTAGAAGCAGATATCTTTAGTGCAGGATGCTTTCCAAGCCAATTATTTTGCAGAAGAAAATACAAAAAATGGGATCTTGCGGAGTAGACAACAGTAAAAAAGCATTGCAAGGAAGCTATGCATCATTGCGCTGCTGCTGATTTTCCTGGGGTATCATACATGTTCTTTGGTTCTATACCTTCAGATCTAGCTAACTGTATTCAGTTGAGGGATTCTCTACTCACAGAACAATCATTTTACTGGGCCTCTACTCACAGAACAATCATTTTACTGGGTCCAATCCTTTACTAAATCTCCCATCTGCAGCATTAAGCTCAATGGATCTGTGACACTGCAAAGCTTCCCTACAGATTCATTTCTGGGGAACTCTCTGTGTGGGTCTCCTCTGCCACCTTGTGCAGGCGTTGCCCCGGCCTTGCATCGTTTTATGATGTTTAGGTTTCTAGTTCTCTTATTTCTCATATTGTTCATCTGCAAGGGGATGAGAAGAACCGAATAGTTTAGAATAATGAAATGCCCGTTTTCTTCACAGACAGCCAGATGGCATTTGGCTCCGAGATATTCTCAGAGCTTCAGCTTCTGGGTAAGAGGGGCACGGGGACCTGTTACTAGTCCGCAAGTGATGGAATTTGACGGGCAAAATACAGTTTGAATTTTTTGTTAACCATTTAAAGGTAATAAAATTTCTAAAAGTACTTTTGAAGGTCAATAAAATTTCTAAACAGTCATTATATTATACTACTATTTTTTAAGGACAACAAAATTCCTAATTCTAAACAGTTATTCTATTACTAATTTACTGGTAGTATTAATATATTTATGTTATATAGAACTATACTTTTTAAATTCCAACTTCCAAAACATATATTCACTAAATAAATAGAAACTATTTTTGAAGGACAACAAAATTCCTAAAATGTTATTATATTACTAATTTATTAATATATTTATGTTATATAAAATTATACTTTCTAAATTCCAACTTCCAAAGCATATAATCGCTAAATAAATAGAAACATTTATTAAATTAAAATTATTTCCATGCCTTTCCGTTTGCAAATTGCATTGATTTGTTAAACTATACTTTCTAAATTCCAGCTTCTTTCCATTTGCAAATTGCAATGGTTTGTTAAACTATACTTTTTAAATTCCAACTTCCAAAGCATACATTCACTAAATAAATAGAAACATCTATTAAATTAAAATTATTTCTATGCATTTCCATTTGCAAGTTGCATTGATTTTTTCTAAAAACAAAAAAACTCATTTAACTCAATGATTTCTCCATTATTTTTTTATTTTTTTATTAGTGCAATGAGCATCTAGAATCTACAAATTTCAGTGCTCAATGCTCATTGATTGTATTAGCAAGCTACAACAACTTTGGGAGTTGGAAGTTGGGAGTTCCAGGGTCTTGGAGAGAGACACTTATTTGCATTATGAGAGGTAATGCTTGCACTATTTTTTTTTGTATGTCTGTGTATTTTTTAATAATTTTAAATAACATCAGTGTATGCAGTGATTTATCCCATAATTTTAGTAATCTATATAGATTCGGACTCAAAGAGTATTGGTTAATTCTCCAACTCCCATTGAAATTGAAATGAACATCTCTTATATTTCTTTCATGGTTCAATTTGAGTGAGAGATGTAGAATTTAAATGAAGGAAAGTACTAAAAATGGGGTTGAGAGACATGAAATCTGTCCAACATTTCGAATAAAAATAGTCTATGCAATTTGTAAAATAAATGATACTCAAACATAATATACAAAAAAAAGGGCATATAGAACTATGATTTGTAGAGTCTTGTATTTTTCAAAGGGTAATATTATTTAGGATACCTCATTGTTGAAGGGTAAAATTTTAAACAAAATGTTTCACGACGGGTAATATAAACAACCAAAACATCAAAAAAATAATAATATGACGAGCGGAATGAAAACCAAATTCCAACACTGCTAGTCCGTCTTCATCTCTGTCGGTAAACAATAAACGTTTTATGTTTTTGTTTTTTTATATAGAGATAAAATCTCAGTTGAATCATCATTTTGCAAATTGTTTAAATTTCATTATTGTAATAATTACAAAAATGGATTCAACATCCTTAGATATCCTTGATAATTCCAAAAACATATATCTTCAATTTCCATAATTCTAGCAAGAAATTAGCATAAAAACACTTACTTGATTATATTACTCTCATTATGTATTGGGTGTGCATCATCATTTCTTGCCTGCAACACACCTTCTAAGTAGAATAACAATCTTCACATATCTATGTTGTCCTGTTATGTATAATGCCAAATATGTAATACCAAATACTCAAGGTAAAATTGTGCTTAATAGTGCCACACTAATGTGTCCAGTGGACTAGGATTGAAGGGTGGAAGTTTCGCACAAGAAGACATTCGACCAATCAATACTGGGGCCTCGCCCAAGTTCGAAACTCGATTATCCCATCTGACATGTTTGTGGGTGGTAGCATTGAGCTCAATTTTATAATGGTAATCTTTTCTAACTCGAACCTCAGTCTCCTCAATAAAAGATACTAGGGTTTATAAACACTGTGATAAAAAAGTAGTCCCATCCTAATTGTTATGTACTTAGTCAATCATTCTAAGATAATAAACTCAAACAAACTTAGAATGACAAACAATAAAATTAGAAATTGATCAAACACATAGCGCCACACTAATTGTTAAGTACTCAGTCGATCATTCTAATCTAATAAACTCAAACAAACTTATAATGACAAACAATAAAATTAGAAATTTATCAAACATAGAGTATTAATCACCTAGTAGCCAACTTCGTGTTAACTAAAAAATTGCAAATATATAGCATTTACAATATTGTACCCATTTGTCGTAAAGGCATTTCAAAAAATGTTGTATGGTGCTCTATCATACACAAGAATTCTTATAGTGCCAATGGTTCACTATAAAACTATAACTATGTTGATGCATGTGATCTCGATTGGATCAAGAATGTAATATTATAGAGATAACATAAGATACAATATTGAAAGCCATAGTATTAAAGTGATAATCAAATTTTATTAATGAATTCGGTAGTGGAAAACACTACGATGTACATAGTGATGCAAAGTGTCTAGAATGGTGGTTGATTATCTTTGAAAAGAAATGTGACGACTATGCTCATTCGCAAAAACACCATAATGATAGGTTGAACTACCTTTTAACATAATGCCCAAAACATAAGAGGAAACCCTTAAATCCAAAAACTCTCTACAATCTAAGGTGGCAAACATAATATTGGCCCTCAGGTGCTAGTTATAACATCAATTTCCCATGCACATAATTATTGCCTATGAAATCCATTTGTGTGTTCTTTTGGTTGTTACAAAGCTTATTACGAGCTCTATTTATTTGGTAGGCATGACACATTAATTGAGAGGTTGTCAACATAGAAAACACATGGGAAGGGCTTCAAAAGTGTGTCAGAAGTCTAGGAATTGCAAAACTGCTATAAAGCTAACAAGGTTTATGACTACTTTTGAGAGGGTGGAAGACTTGAATGTACACTTTAATCAATCATTCATCTTGGGAAGCAATAGTCCCCATTGTGTCGAGTCACTCCCTGCAATGGGAAAGCTTTTATTGAATTTTATTCTTGGTAAAAATTTTGCCTTGCTTTAACAACCCAACATAGTTGCATGTTCTTTTGTGGTGCTCTTAATCTTGGTGCCCAAGATTTAATGCATTGTAGTCTTCTCAATGAAACCGGGGTTGAGCTCTATAGGGACCAAGTGATCCACCACCTTTGAGGTGTCCAACAAAGGTGCAATGTATGGCCAAATCAATGCCACATTAAAGACATGTAACTCGAGGAATGGTGGAAGATTCATTTCAAAAGAATTATCACCCCAAAACCTTGGTGATAGCATACAACCCATATCAAAGTGGTCTGATCTTCCTGTGGGGGCAGTGTATTACTCTTTTTGTTAGTACAGCCATAAACTATCACCAACATGAAACTTTTTTTGATTAACCCAATGTTGATCATGTTGTTGCATGTACTTATCGTTTACTTTATATGCATATCTTGAAATTTTTGTTGGCTATGTTGGATCTAGTCAAGATTTTTTTGTGTGTGTGCCTTGTTCTAATTATGGGAGGGTTGTTCATGTGTTTATGCAATGGGAAGACATACATTGATGGAGCTATTAATTGGAACCCTAGGCACACTTAAAAGGGATTGTGGTGAATAAAATGGTGAAGAGTTATGTTGTACATGTGATGAACATAAGGAAAGGTTCCATCCCATATATGCATGGATGCCTATAGTTGTACACTCTTAGGATATATATAATCATCCTATTGAATATTTATATATCTATTCATTGGTTTGGGGAAGGAAGGTTGTTGATTTGGTAGTTTAGTGGCCATCATGGGTCAAAGGATAGATGAAAAGATACTTAATACCTTGTTGTCCATGTTAGAAACAATGATCTTGGAAACCCAAAACGACCCAAAACATGCTCAGAGAAGAGCTTAGTAGTGGATTCTACCTTAACACTCTTCTTACAAGGATCTCGGTGACTTCTTTAAGGTTCATGGGTTCTTTCCTAGATGAAGTAGCTTCTAGTTCTTTTCCTCTCCTTCTTTCCATATAATCCCTCCTTTCAGAAGGTTCATGTCTTGTTTGTAGGTATATTCATGCAGCCTTCAAGTTACCTTCTAGATCCTTTGCATCATTATTATTAAATAAGGTCTCTAGGTTAGGGGACCTCCTTTCTCTCGAATGGAGGGAACAATCATACTCAAAAGAGGTAACATATGCTACATGGTATCGTATTATGAGGGATTAACAACCTCTAGGACTAGATGTTAAAGATTACAAAACTTGCTAGTGAATTTAGGAAAATATTCCCCATTATTCCTATATATGGAATTAAACTCAATAAGGTAGTACTTGTTATATTTCTTGAATCCCCGTTTCTTAGGGAAATTCTTTATGAACTACCCCCAATAGGTTTTGGAGTTATATCATTTTTGGGATTATATGCATAGTGTAAGTCATTAATCTATGACCCATAGCCTCCCCTTATGAAGAATGAGAAAACACCCTTGAAAATACATCATCCTCTTCCATGGAGAAATTATATGTGCAGTCTTGGAAAGCAATAAGGTGATATTCTATTGTCAACCCATTTTCCTTGCTGAACTTGGGAAAATATTGAGTTACTCGTCTATTAAGTCACCCAATTGGTTTGTTGGGGGAAGTAACAAGGGTTTTATTGTAGAATCCAACCAAGGGTTTGGGGGATTTGGAGCATCCATTTGAGGATTTGGCCATGGGATTTGTTGCAAGTTAGGGTTATTCAAAGCAGGGTGGACTATGTGGTGCATAAAGACCTGCAAGGTTGGTATAACCACAATTTTAGGGGTTGAAGGAGAACCTAAATATGACAGGACATGGGTGGGGGTTTCTCTTTTCCTAATATGGGAGTGTTGTGAATATGAAGTTTGAAATTTCCCCAACTTATTAAAAGAGATAGGGATTTTAGAAATATCTATCAATTAAGAGCCTTGAAGAGGGGGAAAATCTTTGAGCTGAAAGGTAGGTAACTAAAGCAATTAATTATTTGATATGGGGGAATGATTAATACTAGAGGTAGCAAAGGGAAATGAGACTATGGACTCTAAGTGCCTACCCCCACTTCGGTCATGAAACTCCCTCTTTTTTTTCCACTATTGGTCAAGGTCGTCTAGAGGGAGGTTTAGCTTTCCTTTGGTCTTGGATCTCATAACTATGGATCTAGGATCCATGTTTTTAGATGAGTGAGACGTCCCTCTAGTGGAGTCTATTTTGAGGGGGCATAATCTCTAGGTGATATATTTAGCTTCGATAGCTGCTACTCCCTCACCATAAGCAATATATACATTTGTATCAGTGGGGGTATGGATTTATTCCCCTTAATTGAGTTTCAAAATATTTTCCATTAGGATGGATATTCTGCAATAAAATCAACTAGAGGTGATGGATTCACTTTGACAATTTATTCACCTTAATTTTTGTCATTGTATGCCTTCAAGAACCCTAAAAATGGGCAATGACCTCTAAATAATCTCTAGAAATGGTTGAAGTCCATGTGTTACCCCCCTAGATTGAACCCCTCACAAACTTAGCTCTAGATATCACACTTGAGAGGAACATGATGAAAGGAAGCACAAGGGCAGGGAAAACAATGCAACATGTACCCACCCGTACCACTCTAGGTCATTGATTGAATCCTCGGGCTAGAGGGTGTACACACTCGATTTTTCTAAGGAAATTGTCCTTTTTCTATCACTCGAGAACAACTTATTTATATGTGCAATTTTGACTATATTTACAACAAAAATGAGCGGTGCATGAAATTTATTTATGCTACTAAAATAGCTTCAAATGTTGTTAGTTAAAATCAAAGGGAAATGCACACTGAAAACCAAAGACTCAAACTAAACAATGTTTCCAGGGTTCCTTAATCACATCTTTATCATTAAAAGATAAGTGTAAGATTACAAACATATCAAGTAGAAGAGAGAAAAACATTCATTTTATCATGACTATGTCTATAAAAACTAGAAAACCAAAGGGTGAGATAGGAATAGATCCATTGATTCATTCAACATAATGGAAGACATTCATTCAAGGAAAAGAACCATAATAACATGTACAAGATTTGTTTCTTCAATCTAGTGGAAAAATTGCCTTGGCCTTGATCTTATTTAATAAATTCATGACAATTATTTAGTGCAATAGAAAGACACCAAAAGGGACTCTTCAATCTTGGTCTTTGATCTATTATTCATATTTTTAATGAAGGATCTCAAGTCATGTTTACAATAAGAAGAGAATGGTAGAACTGATGTTGCAGATCCCAAAAATTCAGTTGAATTTTGGTATCCTGACACTACACGATGCTTATTTTTGGAGTCGATGCCTCGCTTTTATCTACTTGCTTGTCTCTCTAAGTTTGAGTCATCCAATATTCAAGTTGTCATGCTTACAATGCAAGTTGGCCAAATTTGATTCTCCCATGTTGTTACCAAAGTGGGCTTACCAATGACCATGTTCCAAATGTAGTTAGCCATCCCCATCCTCATATTCTTAATACTCTTGATCCTTGCACCTTTTTTATTTGCTTATAATTCCTTTGGATCATGCCTTGATGATTCATCCTTTCTTGGGAGTTTTAGGCCTCTCTTTTATAGTGGGTTTTGAGGTCCCAACTTGTTTTGGGGATCGTTGGGCCAAGGGAGTGACCTCCTTGGTGACCTCACCCAGTCTTCTTTTTGTGGCATAGTCTTTTAAAGTGTTGATGCAGGCCAAGCCATATTGATTCACTGCCCTACTGCCCATTTGTATCTTGAAATATTTATCCAACAAGGTATAGGGAGTGTAATCGACATATACAATGTTCTACATATTTCTTCTTAACAATGTCCAAGTAAATATGGACATAGTAAGTTGACAATATATTTTAGTGGGAGTGGGGATAGTATGTTTATCGAGCACTTCTACCAAGCCAAGAAGAGCACTCTCAAATATTTTATTATATATAATTTCCAAATGTAAATTTAATTTATCACCCCATGGGTAAGGGAGACCATTGGAGATCATGTTGCTCATATCCCCAAGGAAAGGTTGAATATGTTTTTCTGATTATGTATCCCTTCTCTTTGTAATTTGGAAATATTTTTACTTATTTATATACGCCTAAATATCCATGTATGTTAAGGTCATGTCTCCGAACCCGGTAATTCTAAGCTATCAATGGAGATTGAATTTATTACTTCCTTAGACACTTTAGTTAATTTGTACCTCCTATATATTTCTCCTTCATGGTTGTTGAGGTACTTGGATACTTCTTTGTACAAAGTGCCAAAGTCTAAGTAAAATTGGAGTTGCTTCCTAGTAGTAGGGATTTCTTTGACCACATTTCTAGTCCATACAGATTGTTTTTTGTCAATCATGGGTTTATTCATCTTTTTTTTTCAAGGTCTCCACATGCCTGATTTTCCATGTTTCAATCACATCTCTAAGACATGTTGCTTCTATTTTATACTCTTGCGCCTTTTTTTCCATTGCATCTAATGTCTCCCCTTGCCGTTTAAGTTTCACTTTTCATTTGTTTACCAATTATATTATTCAGCTGTCACCACCTTCATTGCACTATTCCCAGCCTTGGTTCTCCATTTTGATATCTCCCTATTCAATTGGTCAAACATTTGTTCTGACAAGGATACAAATTCTATAGAAGGTGAAGGTTGGATTCCTAAGAGATTTTAGAGTACTTTCTTTCTATGCCTCCACAACTTGGTGTTTAAGGGAGCTGATATGGGAATTAGCCTCTTCCAATTACAAGGCTATATCTCCTACTTCACTTTGTTTTCCCTCCAACTCAACGATTATATATCCCAATACCTAATTTTCTGTTGAAAGGGTAGAATTTTCCCTTCTTAAGAAGTCTACTTCATCTACTATATTTTTTTGTTCATCAAGCATTTGTTGAGTGTCTGGGATGGCCTGGGCCATCTAATAGCTCTCAAGAGATTTTATTCTATCATCTTTTTCCTTGATAAAGGTGATAACATCCACTATCTCCTTCTTTCTCTTTCCCATGGGTACAAGGCCTGCTTGTAACTTATCATTTTCAGCGTCCAATGCCTTAACTCTAGAATTCAGGAACTAATTATTGACATTTATCATTTCCAATTATCTTATATCTATCACTAAAGGAAAAAACCTTCAAGTATTTATGGTAGATGATGCTACTAGACCCTTGGGTCATATAAACATCATCTTCAAGGGGAACCCATTTTGTGTCAAATGTAACTTGAAGGGCCCTCTAGTCTTGGGATTGCCTCTCTTTATAAGTTTTTTAGGCCAAGGGATCCAAGGTAGTGATATCCAACTGCCCAGTGGCTAGATCGTATATCAGTAGAAACTTGGTGTGTGCTTGAGAGTTCATGGTTTCATATGCCAATATAACCTTTTGAGGTTCGACCCTTCTCCTTTGTTCTTCCTTAATATTTCAAGAGACTCGTAGGTCTCCATGGGATGAATTACATTGGCCTATGAGACCTGTTTCCCTACCTCTTATGTGGATTTGGAACTAGGCGTGCTTGTAGCACCTTCAAATGTCATGTCAAGAAACATGTGAGACAATATGAAATGAGGGGTTGAGGGCACTTTCTGTTGAAATGAATATTCCTCCTCTGAATGTTGCTTGGTTTTGGTACTTCCTTCTTTTATTTTTTCAACTAGACGAGGCTTCTTATATTGTTTCCTCAATTGACCCCTGACCAGGGGATTATATCCTAGCCCTTTTCCTTCAATCTCTTCCTCCACTAGTTCCTCCCTTTACTTTATCTTCCTTGTTTCTATCATCTATCCTAATATATCCCCTGGATTTATTGTAGCCTCGAAAATATCTGATACACCCTGGTCCTCATGCTAGCTATTTTTCTACTTGAGGCTCACTGGTTCCCTATTCTGCTCTTTTTATTACCTTCTCCATTGGGACTATCTCTCCCATTTGTTCCATCCCCATCACCCCTAACTATTCTTATTCATAATCATAAATGTCATCATATATTTTATTGAATGCCTCATCCCGAGGAAGATCAAGGTATGGTATATCTTCTTTATGAAGGTACATCCTCATCGTCCACCAAGATCCCCTCTTATGCTTGCTAAATACTTCTTGGTTCACTTTGGCATACCTATGATTATAGGAGATCTAAAGGACATGTCCTCTTTAGTTACTAAGGTCCTTTTATTCCTATAGAAAGTATACTATGCAGGGACTTCTCACTACTAAGAATGGGGGCAGGGAAAGCTTGGCTTGTTGTTTTATTGGGATCAATCTCTGCTCTCAATATAGACTCTACCTCCTTGTATGTATCCTTGTTTGCAAATTTTTCAACATTAGGATCTAATTAATGATCTTGTGGGTTTGGTAGTTTTCTACCCTTCTCAACACTGATCCACATATGTGGATAATACCTCCAAGGTTGATCCAATGACAACTCAAGCTACTTTAAGACTTCCATGAATTCCTTAACACCCATTTTTTCATTATAGCGTATCATTCCATGGAAATGGGAAAGGAAAACCTACTTTTCTTCTTGGCCTTAAGGAAGTGAATTTCATCTATTTTGGCCATATGTATGATATACTCCAATACAAAGACCCTAGACATCAAAATATTGGGAAGTATATAAGGAGTTGATTCTAACCAGCCAAACAATTTGATTACAGTGTAATCAATCCCACAAAATGAATCACCTGCATTTGTCAACTCTACCAATGGAGATATGATTTTATCTCTGTTAGCATTTTGTCTGGTTTTCTACCCAAGAAAATGGAATATACATTATACATTAGTTCTAATGCAAACATGAGGAAGGAGGCCTCATGTCCTCTTTTCTTAACCCATGGAAACTAGTCAAAAACTCTATTGGGTTCCTCCCCCACCATTTTCTATAGACCTAAGGATCCCAGGATAAGTCCCAATTGATGTATGGATAGATAAAATAGTATGATGGGTATTTAAAGACCCCAATGTTAGAAAAGTTGTCTAGTTAAGACCTTATTCCAATTGATGTGTCCTTTGGATATCTGAATTTTGTGGTATTGTGAATATTATAGGAACCTACCATAGCCACAACCCGTTCATTGATTTATTGACCTAAATTCCTTCACAAAATCAAGGTGAAGATGGAAATACATTTTTGCGCTTGGACGGCGAAGCTTTTCAACCTCCATGGGGTATGATGGAATACATTATGACCTTGGTTTTACTTTAATATTTGAAATACCTTGAAGTTTTGGGCTTGATTCATATTTGGGTACCTCTAAGTTTATGCTTCGTGAGAAAAGGATAATTTTCAAAGGTTGGTTCCCAACATCTATGTGATGAATTGGAGGCTCAAGTGAATTAATGGGGTTTGGCCATCAGTATCCATGATTGGAAGGATGAAGGGTGGGAACTTTGAGCATAGAGATTGACGAATTTAGGGAATGGGAAATTATCTGGGATAAGGTGTTAGATTAGACGTGATTCCCAGAGGGTGCTTGGTAATTGATTAGAAATTATTTTTCCGTACTTTGTGCTTATCAACTCCTTGGGGGTGGATCCAATTGTATGAGAATTAGCGATTTGATCGAATTCATCGATGAATGGGGGTCTCTTGGAAGAGGATATCTCACTACTATTTGACTTGAAACTAGTGGAGTGAGATGAGGAACTCTTGGAGGCATATTTTTCAGCTCTAGTCATGGTTACAAAGTACTTATGAGATAGAAAAATGGAGACAAATTATAGGACTTTGCGATAATTTTCTTACTAAAATTGAATGATTCTAGTTCTTAGGGGACTTACCCGTCTTCTTAAGTAGACATAAAAAATGGCAGGGTTATGAGTACATAGATGGAGAGGTTATGGACTAAGCTAATATCTCTTAGAGAATTCCCTGTGCTCTTCTTTAATCTTATTGCTTTACAAGTTTGTCTGGAGGCTTGAAATCAAAATAGATTGGGGAACTAAGAATTCATTCACATTAAATGGTTATGTATCTTTATTGATGGCCAAGGATCTCACTCATTAAGTGGTATTCAAATCTATCATAGGGTAATGTCAATGTTTTTTTTGTGTTGGCAGGCCATGTGCTAGGTGTTGATTAGTTGTCATGATATAAAATGGCCATGAGCACCCCACACATCATTTTATTGGTGGGTAATCCTTGTTCAATATTTGGGATTAGGTGGAAAAGGGAGGGGTATCTAAGGATCCCAAATATCCCTTGAATCTTCATGATTGACATGGATCATTGATAAGTTATGGGAGCGATATTTGCACTATTGGTAGTAGTCCCACACATGTGAAAAGTGGTTGTCTTTCCCCTTGAGAAAATGTCCATGTGTCACATCCCCTCCCATCATTCCAAACCACAGAGGGAACATGACTGTAACATGGGGTTGTTTGATTCTTCCCCAAATCCATAAGACTAAATTTTACCATTTAAAATAAAATACATAATTAAATTATACAACGGAATTAAAACACAATAACACACACACACACAGACTAGAATGCATCATCATATCTATCCCAAGCAGATGATGAATCAACATACAGAGAATCAATCGATCCCATTCTCATGCTATGCACAAACTTCATATCAACCATATTAAGATAATCATTTCATTACATTAACATGAATAATTAACATTCAGAACAAAGCACATAATGGTCACAATTTAAACCACAGAAAATACTTATCTTTAAGATGAAACTGTCCAACAACTGGCTATGTGAGAGCAACATTCCACCCAACCATAGATCTCTGTCCAACCTATATTCTTTCAGCTGATAGATCACCCCCGAGTTGGGATGTGTATCCATTAAGGAGGAACTAAACAGGCTCACTCACAGCCATGGTTTCACTCAAACACTCATGTTAAGGAAACACACAGTTGGGTTTGTCAAGCATGCAATAAGAAAAGGAGGAGGATGCTAAACCAGTGAGATCAACCACAGAGCTACAGACATCTCAAGCTAAATTCAAGCAATCCAATCCTCTGTTCAAACATTCACACTTGGATTTCTCACAATTCTGTCATCGAGTAACTCAATCTCGCCACTAGATTTTTGGGCTATAAAAACTGGGTTTTCCAATGGATTTCGGGGTATCTAATGCTCTCAATTTTTCCCCAAGGTTCATAACTATGGATCCCCCATTGGATTTCACTGTCAATACCAATTTCTAGGCGTTTATGGCACTTCAAAATGTGGGTTCTTGCAAAGTTGCGATTTCTGGTCTTTCTCACTGTTGGGCATGTGTAATGGATGAAAATTGAAGTTGGGATCTTAAACAATGGAATGGGAACGAGGAAGAATGAATTCCCATGAGGTAGGGTGACTTGTGGTACAAGAAAAAATAGAGCCCATACCTGCCATACAAATTTCTGGGCTGCCCATGCTCCATTGAAACCATGGACTGATTTCTCAACAACTTTCTTACAACTAAAATAAATGTCAGCAAGGAAAGTCAAATGGGTTCTCAAAATGACATTTGTCAACCTATGGTTCAATCCCACAACTGCTTTACCAATACCTAGTGGATACACATGGCCCCAAGTTCTCATTAGTTGCTTCCATAGCCAGTTTTGGTATTTTATTGCATGATGTTTATTTACATCATTTTTACAATGTTCCATGGCTAAATAACACATGGGCAACATAATATCTAATACTTGCCTTTTAAATAAAATTTGAGCATCCACTAGTGGGGCCTTGGCCTTGAGCTCCATGCAAGGAAAACACACATCACATGTATACAATATTTACATTAAAAGCTAATATATCCTAGAGATCAAAATAGGGTATTACACCATGATTAACTTGCACATTCACCAAGATCTAATCTTATACATTGTTGGGGGACCACTAATACCAAGTCCCAATTGATGTATGATGCATGAATGATTGATATTGAATATTGGAAAGCGCATGAATAATTATTAGCCATTTGTGGGAAGTCCCTCCGTTTTACCACCCAATCACATTATATTGCGCAAATGGATGAGATTAGGTGATGGGGATTTTCACAATGCATCATGGCCATTCACAGGAGGTCCCTCCCTTTTACCTCTTGATTATGTTATGATTTGGGAATGGACACGATTAGGTGATGTGAAGTTGCACAATGAATCATGGTCATTCATGGGAGGTCCCTCCTTTTTATTGCTCAATTATATTATGATACACGAATCCATGGGATTCAGAGGCTAGGATTTGCACGATAAATCCTGTCCATTCACATGAGACTTCCCTTTGTTACCACTTGGGCATGTTTTGTTGTGTGAACGACCAAGATGGGAACTTGATTGACCACATGATGGATTTGCACCATTGATGGGAGGTCCCTCCTAGTTATTTCTTGACCACATTCTTGTGCGGGAATAGTCGAGATCTATTGATCTAGATTGAGATGGTTATATGTATGCATTACCAAGTTCATGTTTATGCTCCTAGAAAGTGGAGTAATTTCAATAGTTTGAATAATTGCTAGGAGAGCCTATTTGAAGGACAACACTTGGAAATTATTGGAAAGAGGGATATGAGGAACCAATCCAACGAGAATTCATGTTGGATATTGATTTTACACAATGTGAACCATCGACACCATTCATGAATGTAGTCGGTGATGTGTGTGGATGTGTTTTTCCTGAATTTGGAAAGAATATCTAGTCCAAGATCATGGTTAATTGGGAGCTAAAAGTAAGTGAGGAGGATAATGGAATTGGATTCAAAGGTTGCATGTGTCTCAATAGGTAGATTGATGTACCATTTTTTTTTTGTTCCGATAAGGGTCTTCTGAATAATCAAAGATGAATGGTATCTCTAACTATACTGTTGGATGAGCACTATTGTTAATTTTTTATCTTTAGTTCGGAATTGCATTAGTACTTGAAATCAATAAACAATCATAAATATAAGCATTCACATATCACACATAAATTTACCATGGGGAAACCCTCTATAACTTGAGGGATAAAACCCCAACAAAATATTCCTTAGTATATTGATAGATAGAAAAGAATGTATTTTACATCAAGCACCCTTGATGCATAAATCGGAGCAAGAGAGAAGATGGAAGAATAGAAATCAGAATAATATCTTGCACAGAGAAAAGCACATTGCCTTCAATAGAGAAGAGAATCCACTTCACATTGAATTACAACAATGTTGTGTGTGTGTGTGTGTGTATTATTCTCATGCTTTGGATTCTATTTTTATCTTCTGACTTCAGGATGAACTTGCCCTCCATATGGATGCTAGACAACCTAGTTAGGTGGATAACTTAAGTGTCGTAATTCAAGTGTTGCAACTCAAGTGTCATCATGCAAACACTTAACTAGATCTTTTTTGTTATCACTTAGTTAACTCTTTTAACTGAATTCTTTCTTGTTAACATCGTTGATGTGATCAATTCGAGTTCTCCTTTGATTGACTGAAGTCTTCTTTGTTAAAAGTTTAACAATTTGAATTCTCTCTTAATTATTTCTCTATGTGCAATTCGCATTCTCTCATATCTTATCACATCTTATCTTTATCTCTTGTCTTATCTGCATGGTCCACATGTGCCAGCTTAATTAATTATCATATCAAATATACTGAGGATATTTTTCCAATGATGTGATCATATTGTTCTACTATCGTTCCAAGTGGTTATATGCTAAAGTAATTCACTCTAGAGGTGGCAAGTCCCTAGAGGAAACTTAATATCTCAACCATGGTTAGTAGTATGTCACACACCATACATGCTTCAACATGGAAAGCATCAACTCAACACATGAGGATCTATCTTGATACACAAGACCTTAGCCTTGACTAGCAAGACTGTACAACATCATCACTTTGACATACAAAGCACTTGCCTCAACACATGAAGATTAGCCATTCTTGAGACCAACTCAAGATTCTTCTCCAAGTTTCATAAGTCCAACTTAGGCTCCTATAAGGCACTACTTAAACAAACGAGGATAAATCTTGACACAATATATTGACTTGGACAATGACTCACGATCCTGTAACTTTAACACTCCCTCTCAGCAAGGGGGGCATTATCTGCCATGCCAAGCTTGTCTCGGAAGTACCTATACTTCATCATGGATAGAGGCTTAGTCAACATATCTACTATCTTCTCATGAGTAGCAATGTACTGAAGTATTATGGCACCTATATGGACCATGTCTTTGATGTAGTGATACTTCATCTCAATGTGTTTCGATTTGTCATGAAACATGGTGTTTTCTGAGAGCTTTATGCAACTCTGATTGTCAGAGCAAATGACAATAGTCTCAATATTATCACCAAACAACCCAACAAGTAGCTTCCTAAGCCACAAAAATTCTTGGTAGGTGGTATTAGCTGCAATATACTCTAATTCTATAGTACTCTAGGATATGGAGCCCTACTTCTTGCTAGACCAAGAGATCATAGTTGATCCCAAGCTAAAACAAAATATGGATGTACTATTTCGGTCCACAATATTACCACCCCATTCAGAGTCGGCATATCCAAGTATCATCACTCCACTATTGGAAGCATATCTGATTCCATAGGTAATATTACCTAGAAGATATCTAAGCACATGCTTGGAAACAACCCAATGTCTATGTCTTGGCTCAAACATGAACTGACTCAAGATACTCATTGCATAACATATGTCTGGTCTTCTATGTATCAAATACATCAAGGAACTAATTATGAGCTATCTATACATGGTAGGATCCACTAGATCTGATCCAGAATCTGAATCATGTAGCTTATTTAGATTAGACACCATTAGAGTAGACATGGAATTATAGTCCATCATACCAAATCTCCTCAATACTTCAATTGTGTACTTTCCTTGTGAAAGAAAGATCTCATCTTTCCTTTTCCAAACTTCTAGACCAAGAAAATAGTGCATAAGACCTAAGTCTTTCATTTTGAACTCAAAAGTGAGATCCCTCTTGCACCAAGCTATCACTTTTTCCTCTCCACTAAGGAACAAGTCATCAACATAGAGAACCAATATCAATGGTTGGTTCTTCACAACCTTGAAGTATAGGTTGGGGTCATTGTTACACCAAAATCTTGTCATCATGAGTTATGTGTCCTTTGTTTTCCCTAATTCTTAAAGCACTTGGGACAAATGATTGAAAGGAGAATTGTTGTTGTTCCTTCTACCTTTTGTTTCCACCCCGACATGCCCTACTCATTGACAAGACGCATCAGACCCTTGGCGACACGCTCCACACATTGGAAGAGCACGTTAGTGACACTCGTTGCCTTTGTACAAGGTGTGTCACCCATCAAAGACGTGGGTTGATTGTATGGAAGGTGTTGCACTGTTGGTTTAAAAGGAGAAAGACAAGCTTCAGGGATTCTAGAACCCTTGGTTGGGTGGGAGCTTATCCATATGTACTAAGAAAGGTGGCACTCAATCCCCTTACCTAGTGGGATGATCCCTTGAGCTTCTCCCACAAATACTCAACCTATACTATCCATTTAGGCCTGTAAATACAAACCCCTTTCCCATGGTGAGGAGTAGGAAGGAGATAGAGCACTTAAATGCTAGTGAAATTCTGCTAGAATTGTTTCCCTTTCATCCATTAGGAGGCAAAGCTTGGATCTTTGAGGCTAAGATCATTTGGAAGGATTTGCAACGTCAAAGCTTGGTTGTAACCTCTCTCTACATATTTCTTATAATTACATTAATGCAGATTCTTTCCATAAACATCTTGTTATTGTAGGATCTTTATAATTGGATTCTTTGACTGCTAGTTTAGGTTGATCTATGTTTATATGATATCACTACTTGCTTGTTTCCACTTGTGGTATAATCTTTTGTAGCTAGATATTTGGAGATCTGGAGATCGGGATCTACATCAAGCAAGGAGATAGTACTGCATTTGTAAGGTGAGTTATCTTCTAATACTCTTTGCATTTGATCAATCTAGGAAAGTAATTTGTATTGTGTACTTCTTTTGTTCTAGATCTGAACCATTTGGACTAGGGAGATAAATTAGTGTATGCACTAACGGATTGTCCGTAAAAAATCATCTTTGGTTTTGGAGAATCCCAAGCTCTAAAGATAGCTGTCAATCCTTGAATTCCAAGACCTCAGGGCCTGCTTAAGCCCATTCAAGGTTTTCTCAAGTTTGCATACATGGGAATCCTTCCCATGAACTACAAACCCCTCAAGTTGTTGTATGTAAACCTCTTACTCAACTTCACCATTGAGAAAATCAGTCTTCACATCCATCTGGTGAAGTTTCCAACCTAAAACTAAAGCAAGACAAATTATGGTTTGGATAGTAGTGTACTTGGCCACAGGAGTAAATGTCTCATCATAGTCTATTCCTTCTTTCTGTGAGAAACCACGAGCCACAAATATTGCTTTATACTTTTCAATGGGATTCCATCAACTGCATGCTTGATTGATAAATCCACTTGGAAGTTACTACCGACTTCCCTTATGTTTTAGGAACCATTTCCCACACATCATTATGCATGATGGATTTGTATTATTCAACCATGGCATATTTCCATACTTGTTGCTTAGCAACTTCTTCATAGGTAGAGGGTTCTGAATCACTGATGTGACTCATCTGTGCTACGTATCCTGAAAATATTCCAAGTTTATTTCGGTCTCTGGATGATCTTGGTGGTGCACCATGATTTTCTACCTCTTGCAGAATATCTCAACACCATGCATATCTCCTCTTAGCAGGAGGTTCATAATTAGATCTTTCTATCATATCTTTTGGCTCTTCAGGATCAATAGATCTACAGAATCTTTTGGATTCTACCTCTCAACATCTGAAAGGGGAGAATCATAAACTGGATCCTCCATCATAGGAGTATCATGCTCCTCCATATCTCAATCACACTAAAGTTATTTGGAGCACTTATAAGAAACCTCTTCATGAAATTTTACATCTCTATTGAATTCAATGTTTCTGTCCTGGAACATAGATTCTATAATATTTGGAGGATTCACTATATCCAACAAATGTTCCTTTCTTTCCAGATGGCTCTGTCTTTGTCCTTTCTCTTTTGGTACATGACTGTAGACAGGACAACCGAAAATATTCAAGTGTCCAACATCTAGTTTTTAACCAGTGAAAACCTCTTCAAGATTTTTTTCTCCTAGGATAGCATGAGGACTTATGTTTTGTATATAAATAGCAGTGCTGGATGCTTCTTCCCATAAGGAAGTGGGAAGATCCTGATCACACATCATTGATTTTGTAGCCTCACATATTTTTTTATATTTCTTTCAGCAACCCCATTCTGCTGGGTTTTGTAGGATACATTCAACTGTCTTTGTATTCCTCCATCTCGACATAAGTCATTGAATTCATCAGTCTCAGAATATCCTGTTAGAAAAAAAGGATCGCAGAGAAATAACAATAAACAGAAATGAAAATATAGTCACACACACATTTCAAGAGAGACACAGATATATCGTGGTTCACCCCAACTTGGGCTACGTCCACACTGAATTTTCCAGTCCTTATTGTTATTACCGTCCAGTAAGGTGAAGGGATACAACCTGCAGCACAGCCGCTACACTTCCTCTTCACTGTCTCACAGTCTCTCTCCTGATCTTAGAGATCTTTACAATGCATAAAACTTAATACATCATCCATAGCTGTATTACAATGAATTTCTTTTATAAGGGAAATACAATGGGAAAATACCACAGGATACCCAAAACCATGGGCCCGAAAACAACTGGCGAAAACAACCCCAAAAACTTTTCTTGTGGGCTATGCCCCCAAACCCCCATTTTCTCAGGGGATCTGCCCCCAAACCCCCATTTTCTCAGGGGCTCTGCCCCCAAACCCCCGTAAATTGGGGGTGTTTCCCCTGAACCCCCGATGGGGGCCCGCTGGCCCCCATGCCCCCCCGGGACCCCCTAAGCGTCGAGCCGAGATCATAACCAAACCTGGGGTACAGACACAGCTGAATCATCATCTATGAGACTGGAAGATCTGTCTCCACAACCAACATCTCCTCCATTATCATATCTCAAAGCACAAATGTGCTTTCCAATCTAATCCTCAACCAATGATTTAAACTCTTGAAACTTGTTGAAAGTTTCACTCTTTGCCTTCAAAAAATAGATCCATGACTTGCGAGAGAAATCATCTATGAAAAGCACATAGTACAAATAACCACTCAAGGAGGGTGCTGACATAGGACCACATAGATAAAATTAATTAATTCAAGTATCCCTTTGGATTTTTGGTTCTACTTGGAAAAATATTCTTAATTTTCTTTCCAAGAGCGCAACCTCTACAAACACTACCAAAATAAGATTTAAATATGGGCATACCTTTTACCATCTTCTACAATCCAAGTAACACTTTGAAATGTAGATAACCAATCCTTCTATGCCACAACTCACAAGGACTGAATGTGTTATGGAACATGGCTTGAATGAGATTTCCAGGAACCTTGTAGAGACCTCCCTCTATAAATCCAATTACATATGTATAGTTCAAGTCCTAATGCTTAGGCCATAGGAGCACTTTGTTGTCCATAAAAATTACTCTGAATCCTTTATCTTCTAGAACCAAAATAGACAGGAGGTTCTTCTTCAATCCGGGATCAAATAGGATTTTATCAAAATGCAGTACATATCATGAATCCAACTAAAAAGAAGTGGATCCAACTCCTTGGATCAAATAGGTGGTATTATATCCAAGCTCCACCTAACAAGAGAACTTATTTTCCTTTAGCTTTGTTAGAGCGCTCCTATATCCATTCATGTGCTGGGATGTGCCATTTTCCACCAACCATTTCTTAGAACTAGTAATAATGGATCCAAAAAGGGATGAGAAAAGATAGTACTCATTCCTTGTCTCTTGATCATTAGATGAATTCTTTCTTGTAGGTTCATCTTCAGTAGTAGTAGAAGCATGAAACCTACCCTTGAAATTTTCTCTTTGATTTGCATGACATTCTCTTGCATAATGGTCCTTCTTATTGAATTGAAACATTTAACTTTAGAATTATCAAACTTCTTGTGATCATTTTCCTTTTGATAAGAAAAATTCTTATGAGAAAAATATTTATTTCCTCTCTTCATTCGTGCTGCAAGAGAAATATTCTCTTCTTTGGAGGAAGTATATTTGCTCTAGATTTGACCTTATTCTTGTAGGCAATCATGCCACATTCTCTCAAAAGTTTGGTTTCACTTATCAACCATTTACTGCAGCCAATAAAGTCTCCCATGAAGAAGGAAGGTCATCGATATTAGTTTGTATGAGATCATCATCGTCAACTGTCAAACCAATGCTCATGAGTTGATCTCTTACTTGAGAGATATTTGTGAAGAAGGAAGCAACAACTTTGTCCTTCTCCATCTTCAGATTTCAAATCTTGTTCTACAATTCACTCTTATGACTGGGCACCTTCTTCTCATAAAGATTGGTCAAAGTTTCGAAGCATTCCTTTGCGGTCTTCAATGGAATAATCATGGGCATCAAATTGTCTTTCACCGAATCATAAATAATCATCTTTTCATTAGCTTAATTCTTATTGAAGTTGGTGCACCTTGTATTAGTAGCAGGCTCTTCAATAACATTGCATACATATCCATCTACATCATGCTCTTCCAGGATATTTAGAATACCGGCCTTCCAAGTATTGGAGTTTGAAGTTCCTTCAAGACGGTCTTCCAATTTTACTGAGATTGAGGCCATAATTCTTCAAGTAGTGTGCTCACTCAAGATCTACGTAAGCTCAAGCTTGATTGTTGAACTTAGCTCTTTCACTCCTTGAGCTCTAATACCATGTCAATTTTTTTTATCTTTAATTTGGAATTGCAACAGTACTTGAAATCAATAAACAATCATAAATATAAGCATTCACATATGACACATAAATTTACCCTGGGGAAACCCTCTATAACTTGAGGTAGAAAACCCCAGCAAAATATTCCTTAGTATGTTGATATATAGAAGAGAATGCCTTTTACATCAAGAACCCCTGGTACATAAATAAGAGCAAGAGAGAAGATGCAAGAATAGAACTCGAAATAATATCGTGCACAGAGAATAGTGCATTGCTTTCAAGAGAGAAGAGAATTTACTTCACATTGAATGACATCAAATATAATGTATAACACACAGACACACACATATTCTTCTCATGCTTTGGATTCTATTTTATATTTTGACTTCAAGATGAACTCACCCTCCATCTATACCACTTAGTTAGGTGGATAACTTAAGTGTCGTCATTCAAGTGTCGCAACTCAAGTGTCATCATGCAAGTGTCGCAACTCAAGTGTCATCATGCAAACACTTAGTGAACTATATCTTATGTGTTATCAATTAGTAACTCTTTTAACTGAATTCTTTCTTGTTAACATCGGTGAAGTGATCAATTCGAGTTCTTCTTTGATTGATTGACGTATTTTGTCACTCCTGATGATGATTTTAGATAGAGATCGAAACGTCGAGCCTTAAAAAGCACCAATGCAGTTTCCTCTTCATTTCAAACAAATCATTGCATATGGCTATATTTTCACATGAAGTATTATGTGTTAATAGCATTGAAGTTTAACAATTTCAGTTCTCTCTTAATTAATTCTTTATGTGCAATTCGAATTCTCTCATATCTTATCACATCTTATCTTTATCTCTTGTCTTATCTACATGGTTCACATGTTCCAACTTAATTAATTATCATATTAAATATACTAAGGATATTTTTCCAATGATGTGATCATATTGTTCTACTATCGTTCCAAGTGGTTATATGCGAAATTGATTCACTCTAGAGGTGGCCAGTCCCTAGAGTAAACTTAATATCTCAACCATGGTTAGTAGTACATCACACACCATACATGCTTCGACATGAAAAGCATCACATCAACACATGAGGCACCACCTCAACACATGAGGATCTGTCTTGACACACAAGACCTTATCCTTGACTAGCAAGATTGTACAACATCATCACTTTGACATGCAAAGTGCTTGCATCAACACATGAAGCTTATCCATTCTTGAGTCCAAATTAAGATTCTTCTCCAAGTTTCCTGAGTCCAACTTAGGATCTTATAAGGCACTACTTCTACACACGAGGCTCAATATTGACACACAATATTGAGTTGGAGAATGACTCATGATGTTGTAACTTTAACAATTATAAGTGAAATGGAATCACATGGTTTGCATGATTGTCTCCTTCTCTTCCTTCGAGCTTTGGTATGTCCGAAGGTAACTTTCCTGGCATGGAAGGCCAAGTCGAGTCGTGATGGGTAGGATCATTAATGATTTTTGATAAATATGGTAGATTTAAGCTAACCATGAATGGAAAGGTTGTTTGAGTAGGCCTTGCCATTGTGTGTTGTAGGATGGTACCTCTGTTGGATGTGGGAGGGTTTACAACTAGTATGTGAGGGGGGGGGGATTGGGAAAGTTATTTCTTAGCACAACTGGTTGATTCAATCATTGATGCACATGTTTGAGTGCTAAGTGGTTGATACCCTCATCGGGATGAGGGTTTGGGGATGTGTGAACTCCTCTTGTGATAGGAGGTAGACCTTGAAGCCTTAATGAAGTAGGAATGCCTAGATGGTGGCAAGTTCACCATGGTTCCTACATATATAGAAGAAAGTTCCATGATGTGTTCAAATTGAAATAACTAAATTTGACAAATGCAAAAACATGATGGAAATTCAAATGATGGTGCAAGGCTATGTCTTTTTTAAGTCCCATTAATGTTAATTTATAGCATATGTTATTTAATTATGTTGAATTCATTGTAATTAAAAGAAACAATGAGGTGATCATATTGACTTAACATCCTTACTCCTAGTGAGCTAACTAGGCCTTCCAATAGCTCTCTTGTTAGATGGTTATGAACCCACTAAAGATGGCTAGTGAAGGTGTGAATGGATCAATTATAATGAGAGTATGCTATTATTGCTCAATTCCACAACCTACTTCATGAACATAAACCATGTTGTAAATAAACTCTTTTCAATGTAACATCATACTACCAACTTACAACTTTTAGTGGATACATTTATTTATGAAATTAATTCCCTTCTGACATAGGCAGGGACTTAGTTTCTATTTAGGTATATTTTATTGTCGACATAATGATTTTGAGAATCCTGGTATTGTTGGGATTTTGTTCCTTAGGATTGAATAAAGATTAGTCACATCATTGAAGGATTTAGTTTACAAGGGTAATTTTTTAAAATTATGTGTTATGAGGTTTATGGATCAAAGTGGAGTAGAGATCTTAATATTAATACAAAGATATATGGTAACAAATACCTAGTGATTTAAAATAAGTAAAATACCATATCTTCTAAGTAGTAAATAATGAATTTCCTTTTGACATAAAATCCATAATCATATTACATTGTATGGAAGCCAACTTTTTATGTAAAGATAATATGCAATGGATCTTTTTGTTTTGGCTTGCATGGTTTTCCCTATAACTAGGTTTATATTTTAGTAATAAAGTGCCATATAAAAGATTATGAATTTTCAATTAGAAAATAGGTAAATAGTGTGGCACATCAATGTGATATCCGCTTGGTAACGTTCTCCAAGGTATAGATTAACACTTGATAATCATTATTATGCACTTCAATAACCTCCATGTTCCTCTTCGGCATTGTGTGGTTTCTGGTGAGCTCCTAATATGGATGCCTAATGAGGGCAGCTTATACCAAGAGCCTACTTTAAATGTCAGCCTGGGGAACGTACAAATTTGAGAGATGCATGCACTGTCTATGCTCCTTATAGGATAATCTCTTGTCACAGTTTAAAGGGCGGTATCGATGTTCTAAAGATTGTCTACTAAATGTGAGGGTTGTCTACTTAATGTGAAAATTGATTACACTGCGAAATTGAATACTGGAAAGCAATGAATCTGATTAAAAGAATTAAAGTGCTGAAAGCAGTAAATTTGTTCTTAGAAGTAAAGCAGGGAATCTATTCTAAGTAATTAAAATACTGAAGTAAGTAGATGCTGATCTGTTCTAAGAAATAAAGATATAAAGACAGTAAATCTATTTGAAATAATTAAACTGCTGAAATAACTAAATGTTGAGAATGAAAATACCATAACAGAGCTATTTAACTATTGGGGAAACGAAGTCTGTAACTACTGTCTGCGCACACAAATTGAGTCTTGATCTATCTTATTCTACCAATCTAGAATTGAAATACAATCATTCTAATGCTTACCCATCTTCTACTAAGAAGTTAAAAGAAACTAATCACGATGAGAAACTGCAGTGAACTCCAGATCTAACCATGAAATTGAAAGCTAAGCTATTACACATGTAATCATGGATAAAAATATGCGTTTGCAAGAAAGAACCTAAAGGCCTATTGACATCGTTTTACTGTACTACGGAATGCATTCTAAACTACTACAGAAAACAATGACTCATTCAACGCTACCATATATCATAGAACTGTTCATCAATGTAAAACACATACTTGGAAAAATACCTGCAGATAGGAATCTCCTGACCTATGTGTTGGAGGGGCCCTCCCCAACCCGTACTCAGGAGAGAATAAAATCTCAGAAACGCTTGCCGGAATTAATCATCAATCTTTCATTACTATGTAAAATCCATGTCAAAATAGAAGTCTGTACTTCAGTATCTCAATAGTGCAGAAAACGTTAACAATAATGTCTTTCACAAAAAATAACAGCAGGGACCTCTCGCTACCCGAGAGGTCCATATTTATACGATTTAACTCTAATCCTAACTGATTGTCTAAGTGTCGATTCATCTTGAAAGTGGGAGTGTGTCCCCTATAAATCAGGAAATAGGGCGCCGAGCTTGTGGTGATCCTTTAGTCTTCTACAAGTCCTTCCTTTAATAAACATGAACCTGCTCAATCATGCTTGGTTTCCATATAATCAGTTTAATTGATACGCATTCTAATATACAAGATTAATCATAAAAACAATTTCATTAAATCATTAAAGTAGAACACTTTTCCCACAATTGAGTGTGTTTCGTTACCATTGCTTGAGCTGGACTGTGGAAAAAGGGTTATCAAAATACCTGAAAAATGGACCCATCATTCTCTCCCCTACTTGAAGGATTCACCCATCCTTGGGTGACCTGTTCCTTTCGTCGATGACCTCCCTGATATCCCATGCTGCCACCTTAGGTGCACCTGCCTGTCTGAGATACCCAAAATTATGATCCTCCCTGGCCCATGCCTTCCTCTCCTCCTCTTCATTAATCTGTTCTTTGAGGACTGGGGAAAGAAAGAATGGAGGATTCAATCTCATCCCAATCCACCTTAGTTGGTTTCTTGCCAGAAATTCTTTATAGAGTATGGTTTTGAAGAGAGCATCCTTAAGCCTAAGAGGAGAGTGGAGTTCTCTTCATTTTAGATCATTTTCCACCTTGCTCCACCTTTCCTTGATGGACTCATCAACTTCCTTTTGCGTGCTGCGGAGTGTAGTGTCGAAGTGACTCACCGCTTCCTATTGTTTTGCGAGGAGAATGGGTATCAGCTCCTCGTCCTAAGTGAGGATCCTGTGATTATAAATTATTCCCTCAGGGTGAGTGGGCTCAGGTCTGATCATTAATGGAGTTTTCCATTTGGATGCCACATAGAGATGATAGTCCCAGGCTCACTCAATTTTGTGGTTCGTCCACAAACAAAATGCGCTTAACTGGAAATCACCCACATATGAGTTTGGTGACCAGTTGGGCGAGATAGAAACTACGAAATTGTGCAAGAAGAACTCACTCAATCGGTCTTTCTCCATCTCTGTGGAGTTCAATGATGCATCAATAAATTCCTTAGGAGTGCTTACCTCTATAGGGAGATCTTTCTTCAATCTCTGAAGCTGGAATTCGCCCCATTTTTCTTGTAAATAAACTGCATAGACTGCCGATGGTGGTATGAGGTCACGCATTCTCTCATATATGCTAATAGTAGTGGCAAGAACATCCTTAATTTTGATAATTTCCTAGTCCTTCCTTGCCAATTTTCTCTGTGCTTCGGCCAAATTTTCTTGCAGCTCTAAATTATTTTGTTCAGCCAGCCAGAGATCTTCTGCATGGTGCATCTTTAGGATTTGTGTCTTCTCAGCTGAGAATGGGGGAGGTGTGGCCTGGCTTCCTGGCTGAATTCTTAATGTTGCCAACTCATTTATGAGCCTTTACAATTCTGCTCGTGCTTCAGTGAGCTGGGAAACGACGTCGGGGTCATCATTACGTTCTGGAGTGTTTTCCTGAAAGTTACCTTGCTCCTATAAGCTCTTCCCTTCTCCTTTATCCATCTCTTCTTCCGTATCCTGTTTTTCCTCTTCATTCCCTTTCTCTTCTTCATCTTCTTCTTCTTTTTCTTCTTCGTCCTCTTCTTCATCCGTAGTGGGATCCTTTTGATCTATAAAAGGATCGATGTCATCATCAGACACATTGGTAATCAGGGGACTGGGTTCCCTTTCTTTCTCCTTGTAGACTAGGATTTTAGATACCTGTGTGAATCTCTTTCTGTGCCTCTTCGACCCCTGACTACTGGTAGGAATATATAGGTTTGATTTGGGGGAGTCCTCTTTGGAGTGTTTTATTTTGACCAAGGTGTCGGCCACACTGTCCAAGTTGATTTTTCTTTTTTCCCCTGATACAGAGGTGGTCTTACTTTTTGATTCAGGTGGCAAGGGCGTAGTCCTCATTCTTTGAACGTCCTCAGCAGATACCACAATGAAATCCTCCCATGAGAGATCTGGAATCTGAGCTTTTAGCTCCTCAACAACTATTAGTTTGATCAGCCCATGATGGGCCAAAGCATCGTCTTTTCCCTTAGCCACCTTCCTGCTCATCTCTGCTAGTGATTGGAGCAAGAAAAATGGAATGCTAATATTGTTGTTTGATGAAATGTGACTTCTGTGCCTAAGAAGCTATAAAATATGAAAATGGAAAATGGGAACATAGCTTAATATTCTAGTGCATGTAATATACCTTAGGAAAATTGCGGCCATTTCATCCCATGGTGCTGGCATGAAGGGTATCTTGACTCCATTTTTGTCCTCATCATAAAATTCTCCATGCTCAAAGAATGTTGCTTTTGCTATGTGGTTTTCCTCCCGGTCATTGCCGCTCCAATGCAGGCCCATTGGAAGACCAATGTGTTTGGCTATCATGTCCTCATCCACTTTTATGCGTAACTCCTTCTCCCGGGTGCCGTACTGTTCATCTTTTATATGCTTGAAGTTTCTTGCGAACTCCTGGGCTACCCCTGTGTGGTATCCTCTAATTCCAAGGATAAATGGCATCCAGCCTGAGTTGCGAATGATTCGTAGGACTCTCGGGCTTTGATAAATGGCACTGTGATCTTCCGATTCACTCTTTTTAAAACCCTTCGTCATTTTTTCGAATCTTCTCTATAACCAGACAGACCAAGGCTTTGGGATGTAGTTTTATACTTTTAACTTGGTCGAGCTCTGCTTACGGGCTCAAGGAATGCAATGCTGGTTGCTTCTCAGGAATTCTGGGTGGTTACTTATATGCAAAATCGTGGAATATGCTGCACCCGAATTCACTGCCTTTCTGCACCTATTCTTTTCATCATACCTATACTTGCCACTTCTAATCCCCTATCTTTCATGATTGATCTCTGCCTTCTTATGATTGACCTCTATACTTCATGTGGTGAAGGTTGCGACCATGATTTGTTGATTGTGAGGGGACTTTGGTAGCAATCATGAGTTATGAAGGTCATTCCACCATGCCGCCGATTTGAAATTGAAGCTATCCTCAGCTGACTAGAAACGACTCTATTGTGGGAAACTGGTTTACCGTAAAAATCAAATAAAATCGTTTAGAGATTACCTTGGTATGTATGCATACCTGATTGGTAGCATGACCTTTTTCCCATAGACTAGCTCATAAGGTGTGAATCTTGTTATTGTTTTCCATGTATTATTGTAAGCCTAGACCGCTTCACTAAGTCTGTCAGCCCAATCTCTTTTGTGAATTTGGACAGTTTTTGTCAAGATTCTTTATAATTCCCTGTTGGTTACCTCAACTTGACCATTTCCTTGAGGGTGGTAGGAGGATGACTGTCTGTGCTTTACATTGTTTCTTTTCATCAAGTCTTCAATTAAATTAGATGTGAATTGTGGTCCTTGATCCGAAACTACTTCTCTTGGCACCCCAAATCTGTGAAATATATGCTAAGTAAAGAATTTGGCCACACTGGTTTCATTTGCAGCAGCCAGTGCTGCTACCTCGGTCCATTTTGTAAGGTAATCAGTGCATACAAGGATGTAGCTCTTCTGATTGCACTGTGGGTTGAATGGGCCAACAAAATCGAATCCCCGCTTATCGAATGCTTCTAAAGATATTTGTGGGTGTAGTGGCATTTCTTGTTTTTGTGTTGGCTTTCCCATTCTCTGGCAATCGTCACAATGGGACACATACTCATAAGCATCTCTGTGGAGTGTTGGCCAATAATACTCTGTTTGCAAGATCTTGAGGCTGTCCTTTTTGCAGCGTAGTGTCCTCCACAGGGTTCATTGTGGGTGGCATGCATTATGTCATGTACCTCATCTTCCCTAATGCACCTTCTAGGTACTTGATCTGGTCCCTATTTAAAAAGTATGCCCTCTATCCATGTATATGTGGCACTTTGTCTTATCACTTTTGCCCTTTCTTTATAATTGTAATGTTCTGGAAACTTCCCGGAAACCAAATAGTTTGCTATGCCAGCAAACCATGGACTTTTTATTGATATGGAAAAAAGGTGCTCATTAGGGAAGTTATCTTGGACCAATTCATTATCTGTCCCATGTGTTACTCTTGACAAAAAGTCTGCTACGACATTATGCTTGCCTGGTTTATCTATTATAGTAATGTCAAATTCCTGTAGAAATAGCATCCATCAAAAATTCTTGCACTTGTATTAGGCTTGTTCATAAGATATCTGATCGATGAGTGGTCAGTATGGATAAAACTTTGGTATCCTGTAATGTAATGCCTGAATTTGTTGATTGCATGTATGACTGCCAGAAATTTCTTCTCTATGATTGTGTAGTTGAGTTCTTCCCCAGCCATATTTTTTCTTATATAGTATATGGCATAGGGTTTCTTGTCTTGTTCTTGACCAAGCACAGATCCGATTGCTTTATCTGATGCATCGGTGTGAATGTGAAATGGAATTTCCCAGTTTGGTCCTTCAAGTATTGGTGTTGTGATGGTTTTTTGTTTAAGATTTTCAAAGGATGACATTTGCTTGTCCATATGAACTCATTTTCTTTTGTGAGAAGTGAAAACATGGGGGCAGCAATTCTACTATAATTCTCAATAAACCTCCTATATTACCCTATCTGTCCAAGGAAGCTTCTCACATCTCTTTGTTTGACACATGGGGGCAGTGTCTTGATTACTGATACTTTGTCTTGATCCACCTCTATACCTCTCTGTGATATATGATGTCCTAGAACAATTCCCTCTTCCATTAACATCCTACATTTGTCATTGCTTAGGCACAAGCTCATCTCAATACATTTTTTCAATATTAATTCAAGGTTTTCCAATGCCTGGTTAAAGCTCTGTCCATAAGGTGTGAAATCATCAATGAATACTTCCATTTTGTTATTCAGAAAATCGGAGAAAATACTCAGTATGGCCCTTTCAAATGTTGTTGGGGCGTTACATAGACAAAAGGGTAAGACCCTATAGGCGTAAGTTCCCCATGGGCATGTGAAGGTCGTTTTATCTTGATCAGCTGGGTGTATTAAAATTTGGTTGTAACCACTGAAACCGTCTAGGAATGAAAAGTACTTGTTTCCAGATAATGTATCCAGCACCTGGTCTATAAATGGAAGTGGAAAATAATCCTTCTTTGTTGCTTTATTCAGATCCCTGTAGTCCACACAAATTCTCCATTTGCCTCCTTGTTTGGGCACTATGACTAGTGGTGAGACCCACTCACTATCAGATATTGGATAGATGAACCCTGCGTCTAATAACTTTTTTAATTCCATTTTGAGTATCTCTTTTAGTGCAGGGTTCAACCTTCTTTGTGGTTTCCTAGTGGGAGTAGAACTTTCTTCGATGTAAATGTAGTGTTTGCAGATATCATGATGTATTCCTTTCATATCTGTATATGTCCAGGAAAATGCTTTACTTTGTTGTGTTAGTATCTTCATCAATTTCTCTTCTTGCTCTGGTTTTAAATTGGAATTTATGTTGACTGTCTTGCTAGGGTTAATTTCCACAAATTTTATCTTCTCAATATGTTCTGGCAGCACTTCTGTCCTTAAGTCATCCATGTTTTGTTTTGAACTTTAACCTGTTTCTGTAGAAAAAAATTCTTGAATAACATGATTGTTAGGAGATATATTTTGTATAAATATATCTATATGGCCATCTTCATCTATTTCCTTTAAATATATTGCAGCATCAATTGTTAGGATAGGTCGGAGGTTTTGATTTGGTGTGTTCTGATAATCATTAGTCCAATTTTGATATTCTAACTCTGAGTATTTCATTGCTGGTGGGTAGATTGTTATCTTCTTCCTGGTATGTCCACTTGTGATTGTCATATTTCCTAATCGGAAACCTATGTAAGCGTCCGCAGTTGCTAACCAAGGCGTACCCAGGATAATTCGATAGCCACGAAGTTTACTTTTTATTTCGATTATTATAAAATCAGCTGGGTATTCCCAGGAATCGATATTTATCATGATGTCTTCTAGCATTCCTTAGGGCTTCACATTGGATGTGTCTGCTAGTTGGAGTACTATTGTAGTTGGTCTTACCATTGATTGGAGTCCTAGGTATAACATGGTTTCTTTAGTCATGACATTGATCACAGCTCTTAAATCGATTAAGCTTTTATTTATTTGCCTGTTATTTATGGTGACACTTACTACAGGACTACTCGGATAAAGATATTTAGAATTTATTATGAAACCTAGCATCAAATCGGCCAATTGTCCCACTACATTAATAGTTGGTGGGTCACGCTTCCTTCTTCCTGACTTCTTTAGGCAATTCTCTCTAATGAATTTGTTGCAGATGGGCACATCCCTTATGGCTTGTAAGATTGGGATTTGGATGTTTAAGTGTTTGAATTTGTTTAAGATTATATTCTCTTCCTCTTCTTTTGTATTCCAGACAAGTTTTTCTGGAAATGGACGGTTTGTATTTCATGTTAGTGGTATAATTTCTTCCTCAGGAGGTTCTGGTTCATCAGGATGTTGAACATAGGGTTCTGATGTGTGGTCCTGAGCTTCAGGTATAGGTTGTTGGATGTTGTGTGGGGGTGTATTCTGCAACGTTTTTCCATATCGTAGTTTTATTTCATTTATTTTTATGGTGTCCACAACATAAGTTGGGAATTGTGTGATATCAGTGTTGTAAGCCTGTTGCTGTTGTGGGGGCCTGTTATTATTAGGATTTGGAATTGGTTGGGCTGGAATAGGTGGAGGTCTGGGGGGTGGTTGAGGTTGTGGGGGTGGCATAATGAATGGTTGTTGTAATGGCGCCCTCCAATTTGATGGATGTGGGTATTGGTTTGCATAGTTTGTGGTGGATGGAAACGGTGGGGGGTATTGAGGATAAGATGCTGGATAATATGGTTGTTGATAGGATGGTTGATATGCTTGCTGGTTTTGTTGCCATTGGTTTTGATTTGGCTGTTCTTGCCATGGAGTCGGTGCAGAGTTCCAGTTTGGCTGTCCTTGATTATAGTGAGTTTGATTTCTCTGTTGATATGGCCTAGCAAAATTATTCCTCCTCTGATTTATAAAACAGAGCTGTTCTACAGTTCCTTCAGCTGCTGGGTCTTGAATGGTTGCCTTACATGAGGGTAAGAGGGTACATTTATCATTGGAATGGTCATTGGTGCAGAGACCACATACTTCTATTGTGTTTAAGGTGCACTGCCCCTTCTCATGCTTCTTCCTACAACGAGGACAAAATACTGCCAAGGCTTGGTTAATTTCATCCTGTTTCTTTTTTATTTGAAGATCATCAAGTTGCATGGCTAGGGATTGTAGTATGCCAGTTTTCATGTCATCCAGTAGGCTTCCTAAATCAGATTTTGTAAGTGAGGATGATGATCCACTGGTGGTTGTATGTGTATCCCTCGTCCCATTCTTAGTTTTCCTAGATCTTGAGTAGTTTTTGAAGATTTGCAGGATTTGGTCAAAATGTTTTTGGAATATGTCTCCATCTCCAAGGAGATTTAAGACCTGAAAATTCTCCTCTTTTACACCCCTGAGAAGGACAAGCTTTAGTGATTCAGGATCCAATGTGCAATGGCTGGCTCGTTTGTATCTGAGTTGAAATCTTTGGGCATAATCTTCTAATGAGTCTCTATCTCCTTGTTGCATCCTAAAGATTTCATCCCTAGTATCTTTGGCCTTTCAGTAGTCCCTATATTTTTCTAAGAATGATTGTTTCATTTGATCCCAGCTAAAGATATTATTTCCTTCAAGGCTCATGAACCACCGAAGTGATAGGTCTTTTAGTGTGGAAGGAAAAAGCCTAAGCTTTTGTGCATCAGTAGTGTAATCAAATGATCTGCAAACTACATCAAATTCAAACAGGAATGTGTCAGGATCCTCTGAAGTAAACCCATGAAAGTTTGGTAGATTGTTAGGATTGATGTTCTTCATTCGGGCATCTCTGGGAGGTATGCTAATGGGAAAAGTGAAAAGCTCCCTAGGTTCTTCCTCTTCATTTGCCATTGAGGTGTTTGAGCTGGAACTGGTAGTGAAGTTGCTTCTGTTTGGATCGTATGTGGAGTCAGTCTCATTTTCAGAGTGTAGAAATTCAAACTGAGAATGGTCAGAACTGTTATTACCCTTGTTGCGCATGGAATGCTAGGGCAGAAAGCGGCCAAACCTATCCCTTTGCCGATGAGGCATTCATTGGTATAAGATATTTATGTTTTTGTTTTATGTAATTTTTGTTTCCTTTTTGTGGTTTTTAGGTGATGTCTCCTAAAAGATTTAGCACCTCCCTGGAAACGGCGCCAAAAAGTGGTGAGCTCCTAATATGGATGCCTAATGAGGGCAGCTTATACCAAGAGCCTACTTTAAATGTCAACCCGGGGAACGTACAAACTTGAGAGATGCATGCACTGTCTGTGCTCTTTATAGGATGATCTCTTGTCACAGTTTAAAGGGAGGTATCGATGTTCTAAAGATTGTCTGCTAAATGTGAGGGTTGTCTACTTAATGTGAAAACTGATTACACTACGAAATTGAATACTGGAAAGCAATGAATCTGATTAAAAGAATTAAAGTGCTGAAAGCAGTAAATATGTTCTGAGAAGTAAAGCAGGGAATCTATTCTAAGTAATTAAAATGCTGAAGTAATTAGATGCTGATCTGTTCTAAGAAATAAAGATATAAAGACAGTAAATCTATTTGAAATAATTAAACTGCTGAAATAACTAAATGCTGAGAATGAAAATGCCATAATAGAGCTATTTTACTATTGGGGAATCGAAGTCTGTAACTACTGTCTGCACACACAAATTGAGTCTTGATCTATCTTATTCTACCAATCTAGAATTGAAATAAGATCATTCTAATGCTTACCCATCTTCTACTAAGAAGTTAAAAGAAACTAATCACGACGAGAAACTGCAATGAACTCCAGATCTGACCATGACATTCAAAGCTAATCTATTACACATGTAATCGTGGATAAAAATATGCGTTTGCAAGAAAGAACCTACAGGCTTACTGACATCGTTTTACTGTACTACGGAATGCATTCTAAACTACTACAGAAAACAATGACTCATTCAACGCTACCATATATCATAGAACTATTCATCAATGTAAAACGCATAGTTAGAAAAATACCTGCAGATAGGAATCTCCTGACCTATGTGTTGGAGGGGCCCTCCCCAACCCATACTCAGGAGAGAATAAAAACTCAGAAATGCTTGCTAGAATTATTCATCAATCTTTCATTAATATGTAAAATCCATGTCAAAATAGAAGTTTGTACTTCAGTATCTCAATAGTGCAGAAAACGTTAACAATAATGTCTTTCACAAAAAATAACAACAGGGACCTCTTGCTACCCGAGAGGTCCATATTTATACGATTTAACTCTAATCCTAATTGATTGTCTAAGTGCCGGTTCATCTTGAAAGTGGGAGTGTGTCCCCTATAAATTAGGAAACAGGGCGCCGAGCTTGTGGTGATCCTTTAGTCTTCTACGCGTCCTTCCTTTAATAAACCTGAACCTGCTCAATCATGCTTGGTTTCCATATAATCAGTTTAATTGATACGCATTTTAACATACATTATTAATCATAAAAACAATTTCATTAAATCATTAAAGTAAAACACTTTTCCCACAATTGAGTGTGTTTCGTTACCATTGCTTGAGTTGGACTGTGGAAAAAGGGTTATCAAAATACCTGAAAAGTGGACCCATCATTCTCTCCCCTACTTGAAGGATTCACCCATCCTTGGGTGACCTGTTCCTTTCATTGATGACCTCACTGATATCCCATGTTGCCACCTTAGGTGCCCCTGCCTATCTGAGATACCCAAAATTCTGATCCTCCCTGGCCCATGCCTTCCTCTCCTCCTCTTCATTAATCTGTTCTTTGAGGACTGGGGAAAGAAAGAATGGAGGATTCAATCTCATCCCAATCCACCTTAGTTGGTTTCTTTCCAGGGATTCTTTATAGAGTATGGTTTTGAAGAGAGCATCCTTAATCCTGAGGGGAGAGTGGAGTTCTCTTCGTTTTAGATCATTTGCCACCCTGCTCCACCTTTCCTTGATGGACTCATCAACTTCCTTTTGCGTGCTCCGGAGTGTAATGTCGAAGTGACTCACCGCCTCCTGTTTTTTTGCGAGGAGAATGGGTATCATCTCCTCGTCCCGAGTGAGAATCCTGTGATTATATATTATTCCCTCAGGGTGAGTGGGATCAGGTCTGATCATTAATGGAGTTTTCCATTTGGATGCCACATAGAGATGATAGTCCTCGACTTGCTCAATTTCGTGGTACATCCACGAACACAATGCCCTTAACTGAAAATCACCCACATATGGGTTTGGTGACCAGTTGGGCGAGCCAGAAACTACAAAATTGTGCAAGAAGAACTCACTCAATCGGTCTTTCTCCATCTCTGTGGAGTTCAATGATGCATCAATAAATTCCTTAGGAGTGCTTAACTCTATAGGGAAATCTTTCTTCAATCTATGAAGCTGGAATTCGACCCATTTTTCTTATAAATAAACTGCATAGACCGTCGATGGTGGTCTGAGGTCACGCATGCTCTCACATATGCTGATAGTAGTGGCAAGAACATCCTTAATTTTGATAATTTCCTAGTCCTTCCTTGCCAATTTGCTCTGTGCTTCGGCCAAATTTTCTTGCAGCTCTAAATTCTTCTGTTCGGCCATCCGAAGCTCTTTTGCATGGTGCATCTTTAGGATTTGTGTCTTCTTGGCTAAGAATGGGGGACGTGTGGCCTGGCTTCCTTGACGAAGTCTTAATGTTTCCAACTCATTTCTGAGCCTTTCCAATTCTGCTCGTGCTTCAGCGAGCTGGGAAACAATCTCAGGGCCTTCATTACGTTGTGGAGGGTTTTCCTAAAAGTTACCTTGGTCCTGTAAGCTCTGCCCTTCTCCTTTATCCATCTCTTCTTCCGTATCATGTTTTTCCTCTTCAGTCCCTTTCTCTTCTTCATCCTCTTCTTCTTTTTCTTCTCCGTCCTCTTTTTCATCCGTATTGGGATCCTTTTGATCTATAAAAGGATCAATGTCATCATCAGACACATTGGTAATCAGGGGGCTGGGTTCCCTTTCTTTCTCCTTGGAGACTCGGATTTTAGATACCTGTGTGAATCTCTTGCTGCGCCTCTTCGATTCCTGACTACTGGTAGGAATATCTGGGTCTAATATGGGGGAGTCCTCTTTGGAGTGTTTTATTTTGACCAAGGTGTCAGCCACACTATCCAAGTCGATTTTTCTTTTTGCCCCTGATACGGAGGTGGTCTTACTTTTTGATTTAGGTGGCAAGGGCGTAGTCCTCATTCTCTGAACGTCCTTAGCAGATACCACAATGAACTCCTCCCAGGAGAGCTCTAGAATCTGAGCTTTTATCTCCTCAACAACTATTAGTTTGATCAGCCCATGATGGGCCAAAGCATCGTCTTTTCCCTTAGCCACCTTCCTGCTCATCTCTGCTAGTGATTGGAGCAGGAAAAATGGAATGCTAATATTATTGTTTGATGAAATGTGACTTATGTGCTTGAGAAGCTCTAAAATACGATAATGGAAAATGGAAACATAGCTTAATCTTCCAATGCATGTAATATACCTTAGGAAAATTGCGGCCATTTCATCCCATGGTGCTGGCATGGAGGGTCTCTTGACTCCATTTTTGTCATCATCATAAACTTCTCCACACTCAAAGAATGCTGCTTTTACTGTGTGGTTTTCCTCTCAGTCGTTGCTGCTCCAATGCAGGCCCATTGGAAGACCAGTGTGTTTGGCTATCATGTCCTCATCCACTTTTATGCGTAACCCATTCACCCGGGTGATGTACTGTTCATATTTTATATGCTTGAAGTTTTTTGCGAACTCCTGGGCTACCCCTGTGTGGTATCCTCTCAGTCCAAGGATAAATGGCATCCAGCCTGAGTTGCGAATGACTTGCAGGACTCTTGGGCTTTGATAAATGGCACTGTGATCTTCCGGTTCACTCTTTTTAAAACCCTTCGTCATTTTTTCGAATCTTCTCTATAACCAGACATATCAGGGCTTTGGGATGAAGTTTTATACTTTTAACTTGGTCGGGCTCTGCCTACAGGCTCAAGGAATGCAATGGTGGTTGCTTCTCAGGAATTCCGGGTGGTTACTTATATGCACAATCGTGGAATATGCTGCACCCGAATTCACTGCCTTTCTGCACCTATTCTTTTCATCATACTTGTATTTGCCACTTATAATCCCCTATCTTTCATGATTCCTCTATGCCTTCTTATGATCGACCTCTGTACTTCATGTGGTGAAGGTTGCGATCATGATTTGCTGATTGTGATGGGACTTTGGTAGCAATCATGAGTTATGAAGGTCATTCTACCATGCCGCAGATTTGAAATTGAAGCTGTCCTCAGCTGACTAGAAACGACTCTATTGTGGGAAAGTGGTTTACCGTAAAAATCAAATAAAATTGTTTAGAGATTACCTTGGTATGTATGCGTACCTGCATTGATGAGCTGGTCTGTTTTTCATGAGCGGTGGATTCTGTAGTAATCATGGCGGTGTCTGTAGTTGAGTTCTGCATGTCAGTAGTTACGTGTGTAGGGTGCTTTTTCCGATATGCCTGTTTTGAATTTGCTGAGTATGTGCTTTTGAAAATTGTGCCCAATTTTGCTTTATATTTGGATGATTGCATGGTTGGATCTGATTGGCTCCCTTCAATAACTTTGCAGGCTCTCTTGAATATGTTTGAAAAAGGTTGGCGTGGTGTGTCTTTGATGAATTCCGTAGTAGATGAAGACTTATTTTGCATGTAGACGTGGCTGGCTCGCGTGAATTGCTTTTAGCCTCACTTGAATATATGGCAGCCTCGTTTGATTTATTTTTCAAGCTCGCTTGAATTGATGGCAGCCTCGCTTGATATAAATTGTTTCTTGGATGAATTGATGGCGGCCTTTTCTGAATGATTGGAAGCCTCGCTTGATATATTTTGCAGGCTCCCCTGGATTGCTAGTAGCCTCGCTTGAATTATTTTGTAGGATCGCTTGAATAGGTTGATGCCCTGTACTTTCTGTTATTCCTTTGTTCTCTTTTTTGTTTTGTTTTGTTTTCTCTCTTTTTCTCTTTTTTTGTGTTTTTTTTCTTTCATGAAATGTGCTAAAGCTTACTGTGTTGGAGCATGCTCTATCAGCATCAATTGTTGCTGGTAGAGTACTTGTGTAAATTCCTCTTTGGAATTTGGTTGTTTGTAGAGTTTTAAGCAGTGCCCATTCACGATCATGGGGAACTCATCATCATCAATTGTAATAATTCTCACAGCCCCATTGTCATAAATTTTCTGTATACTGTAAGGTCCAAGCCATCTAGTGGTTAGCTTCCCTTTGAATGTTTGAAATGTGGAGTCATAGAGTAGTGCCGAATCACCCTCTTTGAATTTATTATCCTTCAAATGTTGGTCATGCCATTTATTTCTTTGTTGTTGGATGATTTCAGTATGTGTAAGTGCATGTTGGCGGTGTTCATCCAGTTGATTTAGCTGTAGCATGCATTCTTTTTGAATGTATGATAGGTTCATATTTAGATCGGGTGCAATTCTTAATGTTTTTACTTCAAATTCGATTGGTAGCATGACCTTTTTCCCATAGACTAGCTCATAAGGTGTGAATCCTGTTGTTGTTTTCCATGTAGTATTGTAAGCCCATACTGCTTCACTAAGTCTGTCAGCCTAATCTCTTTTGTGAATTTGGACAGTTTTTGTCAAGATTCTTTCTAATTCCCTGTTGGTTACCTCAGCTTGACCATTTCCTTAAGGGTGGTAGGAGGATGACTGTTTGTGCTTTACATTGTTTATTTTCATCAAATCTTCATTTAAATTAGATGTGAATTATGGTCCTTGATTCGAAACTACTTCTCTTGGCACCCTAAATCTGTGAAAGATCTGCTTAGTAAAGAATTTGGCCACACTAGTTTCATTTGCAGCAGCCAGTGCTGCTACCTCAGTCCATTTTGTAAGGTAATCAATGCATAAAAGGATGTAGCTCTTCTGATTGGACTGTGGGTTGAATGGGCCAACAAAATCGAATCCCCACTTATCAAATGATTCTAAAGATATTTGTGGGTGTAGTGGCATTTCTTGTTTTTGTGTTGGTTGTCCCATTCTCTGGAAATCGTCACAATGGGACACATACTCATAAGCATCTCTGTGGAGTGTTGGCCAATAATACCCTGTTTGCAAGATCTTGTAGGCTGTCCTTTTTGCAACGTAGTGTCCTCCACAGGGTTCATTGTGGGTGGCATGCATTATGTCATGTACCTCATCTTCCTTAATGCACCTTCTAAGTACTTTATCTGGTCCTTGTATTAAAAGCATGCCCTCTATCCATGTATATGTGGCACTTTGTCTTATTACTTTTGTCCTTTCTTTATAACTATAATGTTCTGGAAACTTACCGGAAACCAAATAGTTTGCTATGTCAGCAAAACATGGACTTTTTATTGATATGGCAATAAGGTGCTCATCAGGGAAGTTATCTTGGACCAATTCATTATCTGTCCCATGTGTTACTCTTGAAAAAAAGTCTGTTACGACATTATGCTTGCCTAGTTGATCTATTATAGTGATGTCGAATTCCTGTAGAAGTAGCATCCATCGAATAATTCTTGCACTTGTATTAGGCTTGTTCATAAGATATCTGATCGCTGAGTGGTCAGTATGGATAAAACTTTGGTATCCTGTAATGTAATGCCTGAATTTGTTGATTGCATGTATGACTGCCATAAATTCCTTCTCTATGACTGTGTAGTTGAGTTCTGCCCCAACCAAATTTTTGCTTATATAGTATATGGCATAGGGTTTCTTGTCTTGTTCTTAACCAAGCACAGATCCAATTGCTTTATCTGATGCATCGGTGTGAATGTGAAATGGAATTTCCCAGTTTGGTCCTTGAAGTATTGGTGCTGTGATGGTTTTTTGTTTAAGACTTTCAAAGGTTGACATGCATTCGCTTGTCCATATGAACTCATTTTCTTTTGTGAGAAGTGCAAACATGGGGGTGGAAATTCTGCTATAATTCTCAATAAACCTCATGTAGTACCCTGTCTGTCCAAGGAAGCTTCTCACATCTCTTTGTTTGACAGGTGGGGGCAATGTCTTGATTACTGATACTTTGGCTTGATCCACCTCTATACCTCTCTGTGATATATGATGTCCTAGAACAATTCCTTCTTCCATTAACATCCTGCATTTTTCATTGCTTAGGCACAAGCTCATCTCAATACATTTTTTCAATATTAATTCAAGGTTTTCCAATGCCTGGTCAAAGCTCTGTACATAAGGTGTGAAATCATCCACGAATACTTCCATTTTGTTATTCAGAAAATCGGAGAAAATACTCAGTATGGCCCTTTGAAATGTTGCTTGGGCGTTACATAGACCAAAGGGTAAGACCCTATAGGCGTAAGTTCCCCATGGGCATGTAAAGGTCGTCTTATCTTGACCAACTGGGTGTATTAAAATTTGGTTGTAACCACTGAAACCGTCTAGGAATGAAAAGTACTTGTTTCCAGATAATGTATCCAGCACATGGTCTATAAATGGAAGTGGAAAATGATCCTTCTTTGTTGCTTTATTCAACTCCCTGTAGTCCACACAAATTATCCACTTGCCTCCTTTTTTGGGCATTATGACTAGTGGTGAGACCCACTCACTATCAGATATTGGATAGATGAACCCTGAGTCTAATAACTTTTGTAATTCCATTTTGAGTATGTCTTTTAGTGCAGGGTTCAACCTTCTTTGTGGTTGCTTGATGGGAGTAGAACCTTCTTTGATGTAAATGTAGTGTTTGCAGATATCAGGATGTATTCCTTTCATATCTGTATATGTCCAGGCAAATGCTTTACTTTGTTGTGTTAGTATCTTCATCAATTTCTCTTGTTGCTCTAGTTTTAAATTGGAATTTATGTTTACTGTCTTGATAGGGTTAATTTCCACGACTTTTACCTTCTCAATCTATTCTGGCAGCACTTCTGTCCTTAAGTCATCCATGTTCTGTTTTGAACTTTCACCTATTTCAGTAGAAAAAAATTCTTGAATAACATGATTGTTAGGAGATATATTTTGTATAAATCTATCTATATGGCCATCTTCATCTATTGCCTTTAAGGATATTGCAGCATCAATTGTTAGGATAGGTCGGAGGTTTTGATTTGGTGTGTTCTGGTAATCATCAGTCCAATTTTGATATTCTAACTCTGAGGATTTCATTGCTGGTGGGTAGATTGTTATCTTCTTCCTGGTATGTCCACTGGTGATTGTCATATTTCCTGATCGGCAACTTATGTAAGCGTCCGCAGTTGCTAACCAAGGCGTACCCAAGATAATTGGATAGCCACGAAGTTTGCTTTTTATTTCGATTATTATAAAATTAGCTGGGTATTCCCAGGAATCGATATTTATCATGATGTCTTCTAGCATTCCTCCGGGCTTCACAGTGGATGTGTCTGCTAGTTGGAGTACTGTTGTAGTTGGTCTTACCATTGATTGGAGTCCTAGGTATAACATGTTTTCTTTAGTCATGACATTGATCGTAGCTCCTAGATCGATTAAGCTTTTATTTATTTGCCTGTTTTTTATGGTGACACTTACTACAGGACTATCAGGATCAATATATTTAAGATTTATTATGACACCTAGCATCAAATCGGCCAATTGTCCCACTACATTAATAGTTGGTGGGTCACGCTTCCTTCTTCCTGGCTTCTTTAGGCAGTTCTCTCTAATGAATTTGTTGCAGATGGGCACATCCCTTATGGCTTGTAAGATTGGGATTTGGATGTTTAAGTGTTTGAATTCGTTTAATATTATATTCTCTTCCTCTTCTTTTGTATTCCGGACAAGTTTTTCCGGAAATGGAGGGTTTGTATTTCGTGTTAGTGGTATAATTTCTTCCTCAGGAGGTTCTGGTTCATCAGGATGCTGAACATAGGGTTCTGATGTGTGGTCCTGAGCTTCAGGTACAGGTTGTTGGATGTTGTGTGGGGGTGTATTCTGCAACGTTTTTCCATATCGTAGGTTTATTTCATTTATTTCTATGGTGTCCACAACATAAGTTGGGAATTGTGTGATATCAGTGTTGTAAGCCTGTTGCTGTTGTGGGGGACTGTTATTATTAGGATTTGGAATTGGTTGGGCTGGAATAGGTGGAGGTCTGGGGGGTGGTTGAGGTTGTGGGGGTGGCATAATGAGTGGTTGTTGTAGTGGTGCCCTCCAATTTGATGGATGTGGGTACAGGTTTGCATAGTTTGTGGTGGATGGAAACGGTGGGGGGTATTGAGGATAAGACGGTGGATAATATGGTTGTTGATAGGATGGTTGATATGCTTGCTGGTTTTGTTGCCATTGGTTTTGATTTGGATTTGCTTGCCATGGAGTCGGTGCAGAGTTCCTATTTGGCTGTCCTTGATTATAGTGAGTTTGATTGCTCCGCTGATATGGCCTAGCAAAATTATTCCTCCTCTGATTTATAAAACAGAGCTGTTCTACAGTTCCTTCAGCTGCTGGGTCTTGAATGGCTGCCTTACATGAGGGTAAGAGGGGACATTTATCATTCGAATGGTCATCAGTGCAGAGACCACATACTTCTATTGTGTTTAAGGTGCACTACCCCTTCTCATGCTTCTTCCTACAACGAGGACAAAATACTGCCAAAGCTTGGTTAATTTCATCCTGTTTCTTTTTTATTTGAAGATCATCAAGTTGCATGGCTAGGGATTGCAATATGTCAGTTTTCATGTCATCCAGTAGGTTTCCTAAATCAGATTTTTTAAGTGAGGATGATGATCCACTGGTGGTTGTATGTGTATCCCTCGTCCCATTCTTAGTTTTCCCAGATCTTGAGTATTTTTTGAAGATTTGCAGGATCTGGTCAAAAGATTTTTGGAATATGTCTCCATCTCCAAGGAGATTTAAGACCTCAAAATTCTCCTCTTTTACACCCTTGAGAAGGACAAGCTTTAGTGATTTAGGATCCAATGTGCAATGGCTGGCTCGTTTGTAGCTGAGTTGAAATATTTGGGCATAATCTTCTAATGACTCTCTATCTCCTTGTTGCATCCTAAATATTTCATCCCTAGTATCTTTGGCCTTGCAGTAGTCCCTATATTTTTCTAAGAATGACTGTTTCATTTGATCCCAGCTAAAGATACTATTTCCTTCAAGGCTCATGAACCACCAAAGTGATAGGTCTTTTAGTGTGGAAGGAAAAATCCTAAGCTTTTGTGCATCAGTAGTGTAATCAAATGATCTACAAACTACCTCAAATTCAAACAGGAATGTGTCAGGATCCTCTGAAGTCAACCCATGAAAGTTTTCCAGCTTGTTAGGATTGATCTTCTTCATTCTGGCATCTCTGAGAGGTATGCTAATGGGAAAAGTGAAAAGCTTTCTAGGTTCTTCCTCTTCATTTGCCATTAAGGTGTTTGAGATGGAACTAGTAGTGAAGTTGCTTCTGTTTGGATCGTATGTGGAGTCAGTCTCATTTTCAGAGTGTAGAAATTCAAACTGAGAATGGTCAGAACTGTTATTACCGTTGTTGCGCATGGAATGCTTGGGCATAAAGCGGCCAAACCTATCCCTTTGCTGACGAGGCATTCATTGGTAGAAGATATTTATGTTTTTGTTTTATGTAATTTTTGTTTCCTTTTTGTGGTTTTTAGGTGATGTCTCCTAAAAGATTTAGCACCTCCCCGGCAAAGGTGCCAAAAAGTGGTGAGCTCCTAATATGGATGTCTTATGAGGGAAGATTATACCAAGAGCATACTTTAAATGTCAACTCGGGGAACGTACAAACTTGAGAGATGCATGCACTGTCTGTGATATTTATAGGATGATCTCTTGTCACAGTTTAAAGGGCGGTATGCGATGTTCTAAAGATTGTCTAATAAATGTGAGGGTTGTCTACTTAATGTGAAAACTGATTACGCTACGAAATTGAATACTGGAAAGCAATGAACCTGATTAAAAGAATTAAAGTGCTGAAAGAAGTAAATATGTTCTGAGAAGTAAAGCAGGGAATCTATTCTAAGTAATTAAAATGCTGAAGTAATTAGATGCTGATTTGTTCTAAGAAATAAAGATATAAAGATAGTAAATCTATTTGAAATAATTAAACTATTGAAATAACTAAATGCTGAGAATGAAAATACCATAACAGAGATATTTTACTATTGGGGAAATGAAGTCTGTAACTACTGTCTGCGCACAAAAATTGAGTCTTGATCTATCTTATTCTACCAATCTAGAATTGAAATAGGATCATTCTAATGCTTACCCATCTTCTACTAAGATGTTAAAAGAAACTAATCACAATGAGAAACTGCAGTGAACTCCAGATCTAAGCATGACATTGCAAGCTACGCTATTACACATGTAATCATGGATAAAAATATGTGTTTACAAGAAAGAACCTACAGGTCTACTGACATCGTTTTACTGTACTACGGAATGCATTCTAAACTACTACAGAAAACAATGACTCATTCAATGCTACCATATATCATAGAACTATTCATCAATGTAAAACACATACTTGGAAAAATACCTGCAGATAGGAATCTCCTGACCTACATGTTGGAGGGGCCCTCCCCAACCCGTACTTAGGAGAGAATAAAAACTCAGAAACACTTGCTGGAATTAATCATCAATCTTTCATTAATATAAAAAATCCATGTCAAAATAGAAGTCTGTACTTCAGTATCTCAATAGTGCAGAAAACGTTAAGAATAATGTCTTTCATAAAAAATAACAGCAGGGACCTCTCGCTACCCGAGAGGTCCATATTTATACGATTTAACTCTAATCCTAACTAATTGTCTAAGTGTCGATTCATCTTGAAAGTGGGAGTGTGTCCCTTATAAATCAGGAAACAGGGTGTCGAGCTTGTGGTGATCCTTTAGTCTTCTACACGTCCTTCCTTTAATAAACATGAGCCTCCTCAATCATGCTTGGTTTCCATATAATCAGTTTAATTGATATGCATTCTAACATACAATATTAATCATAAAAAAATTCATTAAATCATTAAAGTAAAACACTTTTCCCACAATTGAGTGCGTTTCGTTACCATTGCTTGAGCTGGACTGTGGAAAAAGGGTTATCAAAATACCTGAAAAATGGACCCATCAGTTTCCATGTCATGAGTGGGATCCCTTAATTATAATCATGTCTCCTTGTAATTATCATTATGGTATGTTATATTGTGATATCTCTTTAGTGAGTTTTTGTTGCACATTAATAAGCATATTAGTTTCAATATGTAATACAAAATAAAACAATACCTTGAGTTATGGATTAAAATTGACAAATAACCAGTAGAACTGATGGATAACCACTAGACATTGCAACATCGTTGTACATTTTTAGTAGATCATGTCTTTGGTTCTTGATATGTACTAGTGCTAACAAGAAATCAATGATGTTTGATTTTAGTATTTGCAATAATTAACATTGTATAGTCATAATGTTTTGTTTTGTTTTTAAGTTTTATTATGGAAAATTTATGGAACAATGAGTTAGTAAACCATGTGAATGGATGGGTGGCTCTTCCAAGGTTGGTTTGGATTTCCTTATAGGGATACCCTTGAATGGGAACCAATTGTAGTTCTGATGAAATCCTATTTAAATATTTTATTTTCGGCCACAAACCCAAACATCAGCTAACCATCCTCGCATTGAGTTAGTGAACTATGTAAATGGAAATATGTTCCACGCCTAGTTTCCATTTGTGAAAGATATATTAAATGGGAGGGCAATAGGATAAATTACCAATTGACATAGTTATAAAAAACACTAGTGTCCAACTTTATAGAAATGAATCACCATGTCAACAGAATGCTTGACGAAGATTTCTACATGAACCACTAATCGTTAAGCATTTAAATTGGAATGTAGTGTTTCCTGTTGGTTAGATTGTGATTCTACTCTTTGCACGGTGACTATTTTGCAAGTTGAAACCCCTTGCTCGATGCCACAGCCAGATACATGCATGCCTTATAGGAGTGGCTCTTTCTAATGAGATTTTCATAGATTTGAACAAGTGCACAAAATCCTTCAGCTTTCCATCTAGATAGTAATTGATGGATCTTGTGGTTTTACATTATATCTATGCAGATACTGCACACTTCTTTTTGACTGGGGAACCTACTTCTCTTTCTTCCCATTGGTTCTAAAATAAAGGAAATATAAAATTTCTTTGTAAAGTGAGTGTTTGATTGGAAAGGTGACACTTACCAATCCTATTTCGATTGACCTGGAAGTTACACCTTTGCAAGGCCAGGTTACATAGTTCATTATAGTTAGTCAACTTCATGGCCAACCTCTTCAAATTTATATGTATGTGGTCGAGTGTTATATATATTGGCCCTATGTGGGAATGACCCTACACACACCTTCTTTCAACACCCTGGCTTGTTTCAAGAAAGTCTTGGAACATTATAGTGGTTCAAAAGTTCATCAGCTTCTAGATCATCAAACATGGAACCTAGCTATGTTGACTTACTTTCTATTAAATGAAATGCAAACAAGATATGAGAATGGTAATATAGTCTAGTCATAGATGATAGATATGGTCGACGGGTCAAAGCGTTTTAAACTATGTAATAATATTACTACCACCCGCTCCATTTATGCTTGATCGACCATACGAAGATAGAGGAAATTGCATTTAAATGCACTCAACCCCCTCCCCTCACTGGGTTGACATTTCAATTTAGTCAGAACCTACTAGCAAGGAAGGTGAACATACTAATGCTAGGATTCCCAAGGATGGAAGTTGATGATGTCAACCAAATAATCACACACATATAAGCCAACAAAAAAATCAATCAAATGTCTACATCCTACTACTATTGATTTGTACCTTAGAAATACCACTTCTCTTCTGACTTGCATGTGTTAATCATGTGTCCATCATTCATCCCAAGATGCTCTTTAATATTTGACTATCAATCCATCGCTCTATTTTGATTTGAATTAATAGTAAATATATGTTGCTGACTCACTAGAATGGTTTTTGTTTCGTCAAATTATGAACCCTAATGGATCATATCATACACAGATGATAAGAGGCATTGATCTTCTACCTCTACATGCATTTAGGGATATCACCATATATGTTCATATACATCCATCCCCACCTGATAAGACAAGGACCCTGGAGAAGGTGATCAGATAAGGGTGTAGTCAATGAAGCCCTAGTAGAGCCATCAAGGCACCACATAACTTGCTTCACTACTAGTCAATATATAAACACTTGGAATATTAAGCTTTATAAAAAAATGATGTCAAAAAATGTACTTATACCTTTAGTTTTTCTCTTCATTTAATCATAAAGAGAAATTGCCTCCTCACAACATCCATTTTTGGCATATCCTCTTATCATTATAGTCCATGAAAATATATTTGACAATGATAGCATGTTGAAAAGAAACTTGGAATCACTCATAATACTGCATTTGACATATATGCATGCAAGCTTTGTTCCAAATAGCTTGTTATATTCAATTTTATTTCTGCACAAATGGGCATGTACTCTCTTCCCCTCCTCCAAGTCTTTCATGCTGGGATAGAGTTGCAAGAGGGAAAAATAATAAATTGTCTGCATCATTATATTTCTCTATTTCTCTTGTCCATGGCATCAAATATACACATTACTTCATTCAATCGATCTTGCGTGTAGATTGAAACTATTGCACCTATTTCAATGCCTGTGGATAGGGTTTGAGAGTCTCATACCCTTTACCTATAAAATTATACTAGAAAACTAACCTATTATTGAAGATATGTAGTTGAAGAAGGTGTTGAGATCTGAGCATGAGGTAGAGGAAGAGATGCGATTGAAGAAGTTAGTGAACTTTCAGCATGAGGTAGAGGCAATGAATTAAGAGAGCATGAGGTATAGGCGATAGTGATCTCAGGGGACATAGTAGATGAGATGGGGAGCCCATAGGACGAGGTAGAAGAGTTATTAGAATAGTCAATGTCGATTCAATGTGTAGTGTGTGGACCTAGAATTTCGTCGTCACTACTAGAATAAGACTTCAAGTTGGGAATGCCTAAAAAATTCAAGTTGGGAATGCAAAAGAAACACAACCCATAACCCAATTTGTAGCCTCCAAACTTAAACCAATCTGTAAGAGAACAAGTCTTAAAAATGACCAACTTACCTTTTCAAAAGATTTAACCAGGTCCAATTTCAATAAAAAAGATTCCAACTTCTTGATAGTCATAGAATGTAACCCCTCTTGAGCTTCCCAAATAGCATTAAGAATCTGTCTATTCTTCAGAAACCCAAACTGCTCTTTAGACATAAAATCAGACATGTTTATTTTATTGTTTGAAACTATAATTTTTGCAATTAGTTTATACATCATATCACACAAAGATACAAGCCTAAAATACTTAAATGCAGAAGGATTAGAACTCTTAGGAATAAGAGACAAAATTGTGGAATTAAGTGCTCCTTCAACCTTTCCCTATAACCTTGATTCTTCCACCACCTTCAAAATATCAAGAACTACCAAGAAAACAAAATCCAAAAAAATGTTACAGTCCAACCATTCGGACCAAGGATCTTAGATTTTGCAAATTTAGGCAAGTTTAACTTTACCTCCTTCAGAGATATAGGATCAACAACCTTTTTTCCTTCTTCTAAGGAAAAAAGTCTTCAATAAAGAATAACCACTCTTAATTTATGAACAATAGTGTTTACATGAGATTACTTAAATAGATTTGAAAAACAAAAATAGAGGCATCCGGTTCAAGATCTGATTGCTTTGATAACTTTTCCCAAGCTGAATTTTCAATTTCCCACATGGAATTGATATTCCTCCTGAAACTTACAAACCTATGAAAAAATTTAGTATTATTATCTCCTTGACTTATCCAAATTGATCTACTCTTTAGGCACCCAAATTTCTCCTCCAAATTCGAAATATGTGGCTTCCTAGCTTCCAAAGAACCAAGAATGGCGTTTTCATCTTCAAAGAAGATGCTAGAAATATTTTGACAATATAAATACTTAATGTTATCCTCGATGTAGAAGAGCTATTCCTGATACTGCCTCTTTTTAAATCTTTTCCAAACAAAAACTGTAGATTTCAAAACATTTAATTTCATTACCGAATTGTCACCAACAAAACATCCAAAATTGAGATTTGAGTCAACCCAAAGAGACCTTACCAGTTCTTTAAAATCATCTTTAGAAGACTATAAATGGTTAAACTTAAAAGGAAATTTTAGTTTCCCTTGAATGATTTCAAATTGAATACAAATCGACATATGATCCGAAATATTCTCCACCACAACCCACAAACGAAATCTAATTTTTTTTTCTAAAGGGATTTGACAATCAAGAAGTAATCAAGCCTCTTAGAAACTCCTTCTGACCTAGATCTATCATTCCTCTAGGTTGGAATAAAAGGACATGGATGCACATCTATCAATCCAACATCAAAATATGTGCAAATTAGATTGCTTTAGGATTCACTCTTGACCTACCCCCCCAAATTTCCTTGGAAAACACTGTTAAATTAAAATCACCACCTAGAATTAGATGAACATCCCTTAATAATCCTTCATCCATAATATTTTCCCAGAAATCCTGTCTACTCAAATATAGTCCATAGAAGTTGAGGACTTCGATAGGAAAATCATAACCTAAAGCAAACCCTTCTAGCAAGATTCCTACACAAGTTAAGAAAGGATAAAACTTATCCAAAAGAGGATTCCATGTAGATAATAATCCCCTTCATTGTCCACAAGATTCAACTGTACAAATATTCCACCCCTTCAACAAGCTAGAAAACACCTCTCTTGCTCTAACCTCAACAACCATAATCTCTTGGACTAGAATAATATCATGTTTACAATTCTCAAATAATATCTTGAGTTAATTTTTCTTAGGGTTCCCTCCTACCCTCCCCCCCGAACATTTATAAAAAGAATAATCATGGGTGAAGATGAAAAACCCCTGCTCTTAGGGCTCGAAATCCTCCACTAAGACTGCCTTCAGGAAAATCCTATGAAACATAACTTTCGATCGATTAAACCAATTTATTTTTTTTCCTTTTTTTCACCAATAAAAAAATATAACCCACCTTTAATATACCCCTTAAAAACCTTATGTTATTTCTTTTTTACTTTTCATAGCCAAGGAAACTTTAAAGTCATCCAAATCAAAGGAGTTTTTCTCAATTTCTCCTACCACCTTCAAAGGGAGAAATGAAAAAATTGGCAGGGGATATTTAGTCCATATATATTTATACGAAGGCTTAGACAAATCTAAAGGATCAATATAGGAACTTGAAAATAGAATCAAATCCCTTTCCCCCCAAATTCAAGTAATTCCAAAAACCAAGGTGAGAATTTTCCAACACATCCATACCCGAAGACTCTTGACCATTAAAACAATACAAATAAATCCCAACACTATTTGGATCTTGAAAAAAAACGACAAGGAATAACTCAAGAAATTTAAATTGAATAGCTCAAGACAGGTTGTCCACTAGTGACACCTCACCTTCAGACGTCCTTTCAACTGGAACATTTTTTTATTTCTCTTCCCCAAAAAAGGGTGTCTTATTCACCTTTGCTTGCTAGTAAAGGGACACATATTCTTCATCTAATATGAATATGGCTTCCTCTGCCCACACCTTATCATCCTTCAAGTTGTACAAGATTTCCACATCTTCCATACTATCACCACTGGAACCCACATAAACACCTCCAAAAAAATCAACAGTCCCACCTAGCTCCATCTCTGCCAAAACTGCAAAACCCTAGCTCCATTTCTTCCAAAATAGTAAGTAGTATGGAATCAATATTTTCATTATTTAGATAAACACACTTTAATATAGAAATTAACAAAGAAAACCAACAACCAACTATCATTATCCGAACAACCTCTTATCTCTACCATTAAGCACAATTAAATACAAATTCAATAATAAAAAAACTCAATCTAATACAATTTTTAATAGAAAGTGTAAATCCATGTCAACCTTGGATGTATCAAGTGAAATGAATCAAATCCTTCAAGTTGTACATTTTTTTATCATTTAAAATGAATCTACACTAGTTATAGTCTCACTCAACTCAATAGAACTCAAACTAAAAACTTATACAATATGGATATGTAAAAATATAATTTTAATTAATTTCAAAACACACACACACACATAATCTGGACACATATGCCATGATCCATCCGGCTTGTGTACCATTACCACCGGTGCAGAGCAAGAAATTTGGCTATGCCTAATTATGCCAGCCTCTAACATTTCTTCAACCATAGGCTCAATTTCACTCTTCAGTCTGTTAAGTCAGTAAATTTTTCTTCATTTTTCTAGTTATTTTCTCCAACTTTGATTTATTTTTGAATCTACCTTAGTTAGTTTTTGGTTTTCATTTTTAGTTTTTATCTTCTTAGAAGCTTTATGAATGATTGAATAGGTTTTGACTCCAGTCTTTTTCAGATTTTATTTGATTTTGGTGATTTTTTTTATATTGTAAAAGGGGTCAATGAGAGTCATATGTTCAAAGGAAGAATCATTAATGGCTTTAGAGAGTGGTTAAACTTATCTCTTAAAACAAATAGCTGCCAGAATCTCCGACAAATTAGCAAAAAGTTAGAAAATTGCTAAATTTTGGTCTAAAAGATATTCTTGTAGCGCTACGCCAAAGTTTAACAAAGAGCGCGCTACAGGAATTTCGTGGCTTGAGTTTTTGCAATTTTCGATCAGTTTTCAATCATGATGCAGAATGGGAATGTCTAATCGCCTGGTGTGAGTGTTTTAACACGTGTTTGCAGCAATTTGAGCATGATTTTTGTTGGTTGCTAATCACGAAGACAAACGAGTTCATCATTGCATGGTATGCGGGATCAGTTGCACAGAAGCCAGCAAATTCCGGTTTAGCTGTCAGTTTTCTCTTGTTACAAGCATCATTGCAGGAGAAATAGTGTTTGTGAAGGAGAGTTCACTGTTGAACAAAGGATTGCGTCGCTGTGGAAAGGAGACAGGTGTGTTCCATCGCCAGCGAAAATTAGGGCTTTTTGATTCATTCACCAGTGGCTAAAGAAACGACATGAGGACACCTGTGCTCGAAGGAGAACATCATTGACACCCCCAATTTGAAGACATTAAGTCACAATGGACGAGTAATTGACAGGTATTCCGTTATAACCCTTATAGCTGGAAAATTTGGGTTTTTTGTCTCTGCGCGATTTTCTGGAAATATTGGTTGCTGAGGAGGATATAATAGATTGTAAAATGAGGAATTCGCCACAACAATAGTTATCTGAAGCCCATCAGGAGAAGTGTGCACGAATGTTTCCCTCATGACCTAATGTCATTAAACACCAGAACATACAGAATAGGGCGTCGAAAAGACTCACAGAGATATCTGTAGTACTCAGTTTTTACACAGAAGGGAGTTTGCTAGTTGGTACAGGTGTTACACAGCAGGGATCTGTTAATTTGTGCAAGTGGTTTAAATATCACTGAAAATTGTTATAACCTATAAAACTACTTGCTCAGAAAACATTGTTCTAAAGGACTGTCCAGGAGTGTGCAGAAAACAACTTATAAAACATTTTTTGAAACCTGAAACTAGACTGTGCTTGTTCCCTGAAAAGAAGGATATGGGAAAAAGTAGCAAAAGTGGTAAGGTTAACAGGGCTGAGCCCACAAACTTGACATGGTTTCAGAAACTTCCAGATTGTGCAGAGCTGTTCCAACAGGCAGGCTGGTTGAAATTTTTCAAAAGAATAGATGGTTTCAATGCTCAAGTGTCCTGCAATTTTGCTAAAGGACTTAAAAATGAGATGATTATAATGGATCCTTTGAGATTCAAATTGACTGTGGAATTAATATCAGAAGCCACTGAGATTAGTAATGAGGGTGAGCACTGGTTTAAAAGGTCTCCTTTCGAGTTTGATCCTCAAAGATACTTATTGCCTAATGTTATTCCTGACTGGAACAAAGGTATTCTCATACATAATTTCAGGAAGGAGTGGATTGAACCTATAAGAATTCTTCAGAGTTATGTGACTTGTGAAGGAAGATATTCATTAGTTTTCAAATATCATCTCAGGTTCCTACATCACATGGCAGGGGTTTCTAAAATGAATTTGCCATTCTTTTTCTTTAAAAGCCTGCAGAAAATGTCAAGCAAAATAAAACAGTATGATGATCACACTTCTCAATCACTTTTTCATCATGGTCTCATTAAGCTAATCATCACTACAGTGTTGCAGCATGAGGGAAAAACTTGGGACTTCTTTTTATTTTGGTCAGGGGTTCATCCTAAAGGAGAAGACCAACAACTCAAAAGACGAACTGACAAGGGAAAAGTGATGATACAAAAGTTAGGGCATTCAGTTAAACCTGCAAACAAACATGACATCAAAGCTAAGAAGGGAACAAAACAGGTAGCAGATGAAGGACATAATGACAGTCAGCCTCAGGAAATTCTAGAGCACAATAAAGTCAAGTTCTCATTATTTGAAGACAAAAAGGAAAATGAATTGCTTGAAAAGAAGTCACCACCTATAGCAGATTTTCAAGAAGAGAAGAAAATTGATATCAAAGTGATTCCTGTAGCTAAAGAAGAAGTCCATAATCAGCCAAGAAGCCCCATCACAGTCCTCTCAGATGATGAGGGGTATATGTTAGAAGAACAACAGTTTATTCCTGAGTGAGGTTAACACTGAGATTAAAGAAAATCAAGTTATAGAAGATAAAACCACAAAGCCTAAGAAGAAAATAAAAAAGCTGGAAGTGGTAGAGTTAGCATCTATTCAGTATCAAGGGAAGAAATTAAAAATGATGGGAGAAGTAGCCACTTTCTGGAGACCTAAAACTAGGTCGAAAAACAAATTAAGGTTAAACATGAAAAAGTTGTTAAATCCAAAATTAAAAACTGATAAGGTGACTATCTCTGATGAAGAATCTATGGAGGAAGATAAATCAAAGAAAGATGAATTGCAGCCAGGTAAAAAGGAAGAAATTAGGTCAGAAAAAGTAGCAGGTGAAGAAAGCTCTAAGTCCATCATTGAAGACAATTCTGGAAAATTGTTGACAGAGGAGATTAAGTCAGTACAGGTAACAAATGTTTCAAACCCTATCATTGAAGATACTGCTGTGAAGCCATTGACAGAGGAATTAATATTTAAGAAGTTTGACATGTTTTGGAAACCAAATGAAGAGCAATATGCTGCAATAGAAAAACTGGTTAATTCTGACAAGGAGAATTTGAAGAAGACTGTCAAACAGTATAAACAGCAAATGAATTACATGCAGGAAGTTAATGATGGTCTAATGATGGCAAATAGAAGATTAAGAGAAGATCTTCAAGATACTCATGATAATTTTCAGGAGTTAGTGATTGATGCAAAGGAAGTACTCAGAAGAAAAAGGGTTGCTGACAGGCATTGTTCAGAATTAGAAAAGACAGTTGAAACTCTGCAGCATGAAAATGAACAACTACAGAAAAGGATAGCTGAGCTGGAGAAGAAGCACAAAAGAATGAAGACAAGATCCTCAAGTCCAGATGGCATATCTTTGCTTGTAGAGGCATCGAAAGAGATATGAGGCAGTTAGGTTCATTTAAGACATTTTGTTAAAGAAGTTGCTATTTTTAGCAAAATTGTAATTTTGTAAAAATGTAAAGTTTAGTTTACCTTGTCTAGTCATTCGATGGAGAATTAGTAGGGAAAACCCTAACTGTTTTTTGAGAAAGAAAACTATTTAGAGATGAAGGAAATACATTGTAAGGGTTCGAATTTTTGGAGAGCTTTAGGAGGTCTGCAAGCTGTTGATTCTTCCAGACTTGTTCACTGCTAAGTATTGCAAACTCTCATATGCATTTTTGATGAAACTATGAATATATGACTCCTTATCTCACTTCTGATATGTATTGGCTTCATTTTGAACTTATATAGTTTCTTGATTGACAAATTCATTTCTGGTTTTATGTGTAATTTCCAGTGATGCTTGTCTTTTATTGTATGAACTTCATTGCAATCTTTTGTTGGATTTCTGAGATATATATGCATCTTCATGGATATATGTGTATGAATTAGTTTTTACTTATCTGCTGAATGTATTCCCTTATACTCTTGAAGTTTCTAACCAAAATCTACAAAACAAAACCCTAAAAACCTAGTTTGGATTTATTTTATTTTTGAGATTGTGTTGGCTTGTTACCCTAGCCTTAGTAACAATTTCTGACACAAACATCTTTGGCGCCGTTGCTGGGGACGAAGCTGAAGCACATCTTCCCTGGGATACTCATCATTTTTCTGGTTTAAGAGGTGGACTTGAACCAGCAGTTTTTGAAGGCTATTTTCACCAAAAAAGAAGTCACACTGGCTTCTAAAGGGATTGGGACCAGGAATAGGCCTGTTTCTCCATTAAAACTGGGTGTGACAGACCCTGAGCAAATTTTGAAAACAGCAAACAAACTCAGAAAATCTCGATCTTTGCCAGCTTCCTGTGACTCTCACCAGTTGGGTGAATCATTAGACCCAGCTGAAATTTCACCTTGTATAAAACCTATCCTTTCTGAGAGCACTTTCCAGGTTTTTACTAATCCTCAAAGTTTTTTGAAAGATAAAACCTCTTCCCCTGATAAAATACCAATCTTTCAGTTGAAGGTAGGAAGAAATCCTTCTCAAAAAAGTTCTAGTCAAATATCTTCCTCCTCAAAATCTCAGTCTAAACCTCAGTCCACAATGGCAGCCCAAAATCCACCTATGGATATGATGGATAGAATGGTAGCAGCTAGGTATGCACCATTAGTCTTACCTCATCCTCTACATGCATTGCCTGGAGGTGATTACCAAAAATATATGCCTAGATTCAATGGACAAGGGGAAATCACTGCTGAGGTACATTGGGAGGCTTTCCTGAGTTATGCTGACAATCAAAATATTGAGATTAAAGATGTGTGGATGAGGGTATTTGTTCAGAGTCTAGATGGGGATGTAAGAAAATGGTTTAGAGATCTGCCTGCTAACTCAATTGCCATCATTGAAGAACTCCATGATCTTTTCATGAGACAATGGGGAGACACTAAAGATCACACATACTATATAACTGAGTTTGGAGCTCTCAGAAGAAAGAAAGACGAGACTGTTGCAGATTTTTCCAAGAGGTTTAATAAGATGTACAGTCGAATTCCAGCAGAAATTAAACCGACTGAAACATCAGCTAAGTTGACCTATGCAAATGCTTTTGATCATGAATTCTCTTTATTACTCAGAGAAAGAAGACCTATCACCCTGCTGAACATGCAAGATGCAGCCCTAGAAGTAGAGTCTAATTTGCTGGCTTCAAATAGACTCAAGAAAGAAACACCTCAACAGCTGTATGAAAGAAAAGGAAAGAAAGAAGTTGTCAAGCAGGTTCTGCTTCTCAGTCTGCTGAGGCCAAGATAGACGAGATGGCAAAAATGGTTAAGATCCTTACTGCAAAATTGAATAAACTAGAGCTGGAAAAGAATTCTGCTAAACCTGCTCCTGAAGCTCAGAGGAACCCAAATAACCAAAATCAGTTTAGAAGACAGTTTGCTCCTAGATTCATGCCAAGGGAGCGAAGAAATAATGACATCCAGCAAGAAAGAAGAGAAAATGAAGATCAAAAAGTTCCCCCACCCTTTCAAAATAATTTGGTTGATGAAGAAGAAATCGATCAGCAGCTGCTTTTTGAAGAAACTGAGACTGATCAGGATATGAATCATATTGGAGATGGATTGTTTACAGGTTTTGTAACAGAAGAAGATTTTTTAAATTCTGAGTATTATGATGCAGATTTATATGAGGTTGAAGATGAATTGGAGTTTGAAAAAACTGCTGTAAATGCTGCCACTAATCAGAATGGAATTAAGAAAATCATTAATCTCAGAACTGGCCCGAAACAAGTAGTTCAAGCTCCTAAGAAGAAAGCTGTTGTTCCTGCTCCAGTTATTCCTGATAAACCAACTGCTGATCCTATAGCAGAAAAGAAGCAACCTGCAGAAAAACCTAAGAAGAATACAGAAATTGAAGAGGTAAATAGGTCAGGTCAAAATTTTAGTCTGGAAAATGAGTTAGGAAAACTTAAAATTCCTGTACCATTTTCTGAGCTCATAAAAAATCCATCGTACAAGAATACAGTTTTGAAAGTAATGAATATGCCCAATAATCAGCCAGTTTCAGATACAGTGAATCTGCAGGAGGAAAACCCTAGAATCTTTATTGGATCAGCTTTGGCTGAAAAGACTGAAAACGAAGCTGGTGCTTCTCCTCCTTTCTATATAAATTTGACTGTGCATGAGCAGATGATTCATAATTGTCTGCTAGATTCAGGAGCATCCCATAATCTGATGCCAAAATCTGTGATGGAAGCCCTGGGCCTTAATGTCACCAAGCCTTACCATGATCTATATGCCTTTGACTCCCGAGCTGTAAAGTGTCTAGGAGTTATAAAAGATATGGTTGTTAACCTTACTCAGTTACCCATGAAAAGTGTAATAATGGATGTTGTGGTAGCTGACATCACACCAAAATTTGGCTTAATTCTATCTAGGTCATGGGCTAAGAAGGTTGGAGGAACATTACAGATGGACCTCTCTTATGCTACTATTCCTGTTTTTGGTGGAGAAAACAGGAGACTTTATAGAGAGCTACAGTTGGCTTACATAGTCATAGATGATAAAAATCCTACGAATCACCCAATGTATTCTGTGGATAAAGACCTTGGTTCATGCATACTACAGTTTAGTGAAGAAGAGAATTCTGCTGGTTTGTTACAAGTACAAAAAGACCAGCCTGTAAAACACAGCCAAGAAGAGCAGGATGTATTGTGGCAGTTGTATTTTGATGGCTCTTCATGCAAAGAGGGTGCTGGAGCTGGAGTTTTATTGATTTCTCCCGGTGGTGAAATGGTGAAACTTATGTATAAGTTAGAATTTGCTACCACCAACAACACTGCTGAGTATGAGGCCCTGCTACTGGGATTGAAGGCTGCTAAAGATTTGGGAATTCAGCAAATTTCTGCATTTGGCGACTCCGAACTAGTTGTTCAACAAGTGAAGAACAAATATCAAGTAAAGCAGGGTTTGCTGAAAGTATATCGAAATGAGGTATGGGATATGCTTGAGAACTATTTTATAGCATTTAATATCACTCATATTCCCAGAAATCATAATGAAACTGCAGATTCTTTAGCCCTGGCTGCCACACACTTCAGAATTCCAAAAACCACTCAATTAAGGTATCCAATAGAAGTGAGATATAGACCATGTGTTCCAGATAATGTGAAGCATTGGAGGGTTTTTGAAGATGACATTGAAATAAAAAAATTTCTTGAGCTCATAGATGAATTTTCAAACAATCAAATTGATCAAGAAGTAGAAGAAAGGGATGAACAGTTCGATGGATTTGCTGAAGAGATAACAGGCCATAAGATTATTGAATTGAAGAGCAATTTCATTCCAAAAGGTCTAGTACCTTTAGAAAGAATATTCACTAAAGATGATACACCTACCAGACCAATAATTCAATCTTCAGAAGATAATGTAGAGGATTACAATATTGGTTCAGCAGAACACCCCAGAATGGTAAAACTGTCTAAAAACCTAACAGCTGAGCAAAGAAGTAGATATATTAAGCTGTTGAGAAAATATATAGATGCATTTGCCTGGTCTTACAAGGAACTAAAAACTTATGATACAGCAGTTATTCAGCACAAGGTTCCTTTGAAGCCAAATGTCAAACCTTTCAGGCAGAAATTAAGAAGAATCAATCCTGCCTTGTTTCCTGTAATTGAAAAAGAATTAAAGAAGTTGTTGGATGCAAAAATAATAGTGCCTCTTAGGTATTCTTCTTGGGTGGCTAATTTGGTTCCTGTTAGAAAGAAGAATGGGGAGATTCGATTATGTGTTGACTTCAGAAATTTGAACCGATCATCATTAAAAGACAACTACCCTCTCCCAAAGATTGAACAGGTTTTGCAGCAGGTGGTTGGAGCTCAAAGGATTTCTATGCTAGATGGTTACTCAGGATACAATCAGATTGCCATGCACCCTGATGACAAAGAAAAGACAGCTTTTACAACCCCCTGGGGGACATTTATGTATGACAAGATGCCCTTCGGTTTGATGAATGCTGGGGCAACCTTTCAGAGAGCCATGGATATTGCATTCGTGGGTGAAAAAGATAAGTTTGTGGTTATTTATCTGGATGATATTACAGTCTTCTCAAAATCTGATGATGAACACTTGAAGCATTTGGAGCAAACCTTCATAAAGTGCAGAAAATTTGGCTTATCCTTGAACCCTAAAAAATCACATTTTGCTGTACAAGAAGGTAAGTTGCTTGGTCACTTGGTATCAGCTGATGGTATCAGAATTGACCCTGAGAGAGTCAAAGCAATACTGAAGATTAGCTTGCCCAGGAGTAAAAAGGATGTGCAATCATTTATTGGCAAAATCAATTTTTTGCGATGGTTTATTCCCAATTTTGCTGAAACCATTAAGCAAATTACAGCCATGTTAAAAAAGGACCAAGAAATCAGATGGACTGTGGAAGCAAAGGCAGCTTTTGAAAAAATTAAAGTGGCTTTGACTGAAGCACCTGTTCTGGTAAGTCCAAATTTTGCCAAAGAATTTCTTACATTCTCTTTTGCTTCAGAGGACACCATTGCTGCTGTTCTACTTCAGAAGAATGAGGAGGGATTGGAACAACCAATTGCCTTTTTCAGCAAAACACTTAGAGATTCAGAGCTGAAATACAGTATTTTGGAAAAACAAGCCTATGCTCTGGTAAAGGCTTTAAAATTTTTCAGAATTTATATTTTACACTCCAAGGTTGTTTCCTTTGTTCCAAATGCTGCAGTGAAGGATGTTTTGTCACAGCCTGATAGTGAAGGAAAGAGGGGAAAATGGATTGCCAAAATTATGGAATATGAAGTGGAAATCAGACCTACTAAGTTGGTCAAAGGACAAGGATTGGCCAAACTGCTGGCTGACTCAAATTGTCAAGCATTAGGATTACATGTTATGACAGAAGAATCAGCACCTGAAGAAAAGCAAGTAATTCTGGAAAAAGAAAGAATCATGGATTCTTATTCATCTTCAGATTGGTATGCTGACATTGTCCATTTTCTGTTATTTTTGCAATGTCCAGAACACTTAGACAGAAAAGCTGCCAGGTCCCTGAAATTGAAAACCACTAAATACTGTCTGATAGAAGGTCAATTGTTTTGGAAAGATCCAGCAGGAATCTTGTTAAGGTGTTTAGACCAGGCTGAAATAAAGGAAGTAATTTCAGAATCTCATGAAGGAGCTTGTGGTGGGCATAAATACTGGAAAACAACAGCCTATAAAATTTTAAGAGCTGGTTACTATTGGCCTTCACTTTTCTCAGATGTTTATCAACATGTAAGAGCTTGCATACCCTGTCAAAAGTTTGCAGGTAAACAGAAGTTGTTGTCTTTACCTTTGAAGCCTATTGTAGTCAGTGCTCCTTTTCAGCAGTGGGGTCTGTATTTTATTGGAGAAATAAACCCAGCATCTTCAGGCCAACATCATTGGATTTTGACTGCCACAGATTTCTTTACAAAATGGGTGGAAGCTATCCCCACAAGGAATGCTACAGATAAGGTAATTATGGATTTCATTGAAAATAATATTCTGAGCAGGTTTGGTTGTCCACAAAGATTGATTACTGATAATGCTAAAGCATTCAAATCCAAGGCAATGGTGGCCTTTTGTGAGAAAAATGGTATTATACTAAAACACTCAACTCCCTATTATCCTCAGGGAAATGGTCAGGCTGAATCATCTAACAAAAATATCATTCAGTGCATCAAGAAATTACTCAAACAAAATAAAAGATCTTGGGATTCAATGTTGAAATATGCATTATGGGCAGATAGGATTACTGTAAAACAAGCCATTGGTACTTCACCTTTTCAGTTGGTTTATGGAACAGAAGCAGTATTTCCAGTACAATTGGGAATCCCAGTAATGAAGTTCCTCCAAAATTCTCAAGAGGAACCAGATGATTTGCAAAGAAGAATCTTTGAAATCATTGAGTTACAGCAGAACAGAGAGAAGGTAGACAAAGAAGCCCAGCTGTATAGAGCTAAAATGAAAACCAGGTTTGACAGAAATATCAAAGATCATATTTTTTCAGAAGGTGAGATGGTTTTGAGATGGGATGCAAGAAAGGAACAGAAGGGGAAACATGGCAAATTTGATAATTTATGGTTTGGCCCTTTTCTGATAGCTAAAGTTTTGGAAAATAATACATTCATATTGCAGTCCTTGGAAGGAGAGGAATTGCCCAGCCCTGTCAATGGGCGCTTTCTCAAACATTTCTACAGTTAAATGAGGATCATGGTCACTTCTCATTGTATATACCGGTGTGAGTGATATTGAATAAAGACTCCATAGCCCAATGGAATACTGAAGGCACTAGTCTACAGGTTCTTGAAGCCTCACAGGGAGGACTTCATCCCGCAGCTGGAGCCAGATGTTAAGTCAGTAAATTTTTCTTCATTTTTCTAGTTATTTTCTCCAACTTTGATTTATTTTTGAATCTACCTTAGTTAGTTTTTGGTTTTCATTTTTAGTTTTTATCTTCTTAGAAGCTTTATGAATGATTGAATAGGTTTTGACTCCAGTCTTTTTCAGATTTTATTTGATTTTGGTGATTTTTTTTATATTGTAAAAGGGGTCAATGAGAGTCATATGTTCAAAGGAAGAATCATTAATGGCTTTAGAGAGTGGTTAAACTTATCTCTTAAAACAAATAGCTGCCAGAATCTCCGACAAATTAGCAAAAAGTTAGAAAATTGTTAAATTTTGGTCTAAAAGATATTCTTGTAGCGCTACGCCAAAGTTTAACAAAGAGCGCGCTACAGGAATTTCGTGGCTTGAGTTTTTGCAATTTTCGATCAGTTTTCAATCATGATGCAGAATGGGAATGTCTAATCGCCTGGTGTGAGTGTTTTAACACGTGTTTGCAGCAATTTGAGCATGATTTTTGTTGGTTGCTAATCACGAAGACAAACGAGTTCATCATTGCATGGTATGCGGGATCAGTTGCACAGAAGCCAGCAAATTCCGGTTTAGCTGTCAGTTTTCTCTTGTTACACGCATCATTGCAGGAGAAGTAGTGTTTGTGAAGGAGAGTTCACTGTTGAACGGTGGATTGCGTCGCTATGGAAAGGAGACAGGTGTGTTCCATCGCCAGCGAAAATTAGGGCTTTTTGATTCATTCACCAGTGGCTAAAGAAACGACATGAGGACACCTGTGCTCGAAGGAGAACATCATTGACACCCCAATTTGAAGACATTAAGTCACAATGGATGAGTAATTGACAGGTATTCCGTTATAACCCTTATAGCTGGAAAATTTGGGTTTTTTGTCTCTGCGCGATTTTCTGGAAAAATTGGTTGCTGAGGAGGATATAATAGATTGTAAAATGAGGAATTCGCCACAGCAATAGTTATCTGAAGCCCGTCAGGACAAGTGTGCACGAATTTTTCCCTCATGACCTAATGTCATTAAACACCAGAACATACAGAATAGGGCGTCGAAAAGACTCACAGAGATATCTGTAGTACTCAGTTTTTACACAGAAGGGAGTTTGCTAGTTGGTACAGGTGTTACACAGCAGGGATCTGTTAATTTGTGCAAGTGGTTTAAATATCACTGAAAATTGTTATAACCTATAAAACTACTTGCTCAGAAAACATTGTTCTAAAGGACTGTCCAGGAGTGTGCAGAAAACAGCTTATAAAACATTTTTTGAAACCTGAAACTAGACTGTGCTTGTTCCCTGAAAAGAAGGATATGGGAAAAAGTAGCAAAAGTGGTAAGGTTAACAGGGCTAAGCCCACAGACTTGACATGGATTCAGAAACTTCCAGATTGTGCAGAGCTGTTCTAACAGGCAGGCTGGTTGAAATTTTTCAAAAGAATAGATGGTTTCAATGCTCAAATGTCCTGCAATTTTGCTAAAGGACTTAAAAATGAGATGATTATAATGGATCCTTTGAGATTCAAATTGACTGTGGAATTAATATCAGAAGCCACTGAGATTAGTAATGAGGGTGAGCACTGGTTTAAAAAGTCTCCTTTCGAGTTTGATCCTCAAAGATACTTATTGCCTAATGTTATTCCTGACTGGAACAAAGGTATTCTCATACATAATTTCAGGAAGGAGTGGATTGAACCTATAAGGATTCTTCAGAGTTATGTGACTTGTGAAGGAAGATATTCATTAGTGTTCAAATATCATCTCAGGTTCCTACAGCACATGGCAGGGGTTTCTAAAATGAATTTGCCATTCTTTTTCTTTAAAAGCCTGCAGAAAATGTCAAGCAAAATAAAACAGTATGATGATCACACTTCTCAATCACTTTTTCATCATGGTCTCATTAAGCTAATCATCACTACAGTGTTGCAGCATGAGGGAAAAACTTGGGACTTCTTTTTATTTTGGTCAGGGGTTCATCCTAAAGGAGAAGACCAACAACTCAAAAGACGAACTGACAAGGGAAAAGTGATGATACAAAAGTTAGGGCATTCAGTTAAACCTGCAAACAAACATGACATCAAAGCTAAGAAGGGAACAAAACAGGTAGCAGATGAAGGACAGAATGACAGTCAGCCTCAGGAAATTCTAGAGCACAATAAAGTCAAGTTCTCATTATTTGAAGACAAAAAGGAAAATGAATTGCTTGAAAAGAAGTCACCACCTATAGCAGATTTTCAAGAAGAGAAGAAAATTGATATCAAAGTGATTCCTGTAGCTAAAGAAGAAGTCCATAATCAGCCAAGAAGCCCCATCACAGTCCTCTCAGATGATGAGGGGTATATGTTAGAAGAACAACAGTTTATTCCTGAGAGTGAGGTTAACACTGAGATTAAAGAAAATCAAGTTATAGAAGATAAAACCACAAATCCTAAGAAGAAAATAAAAAAGATGGAAGTGGTAGAGTTAGCATCTATTCAGTATCAAGGGAAGAAATTAAAAATGATGGGAGAAGCAGCCACTTTCTGGAGACCTAAAACTAGGTCGAAAAACAAATTAAGGTTAAACATGAAAAAGCTGTTAAATCCAAAATTAAAAACTGATAAGGTGACTATCTCTGATGAAGAATCTATGGAGGAAGATAAATCAAAGAAAGATGAATTGCAACCAGGTAAAAAGGAAGAAATTAGGTCAGAAAAAGTAGCAGGTGAAGAAAGCTCTAAGTCCATCATTGAAGACAATTCTGGAAAATTGTTAACAGAGGAGATTAAGTCAGTACAGGTAACAAATGTTTCAAACCCTATCATTGAAGATACTGCTGTGAAGCCATTGACAGAGGAATTAATATTTAAGAAGTTTGACATGTTTTGGAAACCAAATGAAGAGCAAGATGCTGCAATAGAAAAATTGGTTAATTCTGACAAGGAGAATTTGAAGAAGACTGTCAAACAGTATAAACAGCAAATGAATTACATGCAGGAAGTTAATGATGGTCTAATGATGGCAAATAGAAGATTAAGAGAAGATCTTCAAGATACTCATGATAATTTTCAGGAGTTAGTGATTGATGCAAAGGAAGTACTCAGAAGAAAAAGGGTTGCTGACAGGCATTGTTCAGAATTAGAAAAGACAGTTGAAACTCTGCAGCATTAAAATGAACAACTACAGAAAAGGATAGCTGAGCTGGAGAAGAAGCACAAAAGAATGAAGACAAGATCCTCAAGTCCAGATGGCATATCTTTGCTTGTAGAGGCATCGAAAGAGATATGAGGCAGTTAGGTTCATTTAAGACATTTTGTTAAAGAAGTTGCTATTTTTAGCAAAATTGTAATTTTGTAAAAATGTAAAGTTTACTTTACCTTGTCTAGTCATTCGATGGAGAATTAGTAGGAAAAACCCTAACTGTTTTTTGAGAAAGAAAACTATTTAGAGATGAAGGAAAGACATTGTAAGGGTTCGAATTTTTGGAGAGCTTTAGGAGGTCTGCAAGCTGTTGATTCTTCCAGACTTGTTCACTGCTAAGTATTGCAAACTCTCATATGCATTTTTGATGAAACTATGAATATATGACTCCTTATCTCACTTCTGATATGTATTGGCTTCATTTTGAACTTATATAGTTTCTTGATTGACAAATTCATTTCTGGTTTTATGTGTAATTTCCAGTGATGCTTGTCTTTTATTGTATGAACTTCATTGCAATCTTTTGTTGGATTTCTGAGATATATATGCATCTTCATGGATATATGTGTATGAATTAGTTTTTACTTATCTGCTGAATGTATTCCCTTATACTCTTGAAGTTTCTAACCAAAATCTACAAAACAAAACCCTAAAAACCTAGTTTGGATTGATTTTATTTTTGAGATTGTGTTGGCTTGTTACCCTAGCCTTAGTAACAATTTCTGACACAAACACAGTCCATAGGGGTATATGTAAGGTTTGATGTTAGGAGGAACACTTCCTAGAATTAAGTGAATAGCATGATCGAAATCTTGGACAAGTGGAAGACCTTTCGGAATATCTTCAAATACCTCAAAATGCTTATTAATGACCCTTTGGAGATCTGGGGAAATAGGAGGCTTAGATGTTTGAACATATAATGACCATAATTGTGCAATTACACCTTGATGTTTCCCTGTGATACCTTGTAGTTCATATTCCTTTCCTTCCCACGAAAATCCATGAAAAGATTCTGAAAATTAAAATCCATGGTTCGCAAGGATTGTAACCATTGAACTCTTAAGACAACAACAACACCACCCATTGGAATAGCAATCATTAGACTATTCAGTACATATTCCCCCATAGTAAGATTTATATTATGGCACTTCCTTGAGCATTTGATAGTTCCTCCATCTGCAATCATTACTTGAAACTATGGTGCTGGATATACAAAGCAATTGAGAGCTTTTGCTAATTTATAGTGAATGAAATTATGAGTACTACCCAAATCAATCAACATTGTTACATTTATTATTATTATTATAAATCCCTCGATATTGAGAGTTTGAGTGCTAATTCCAGTGCATGACATGATATGGTGGGAGTAATCTCTTCTAAACTAGTATTTTCTATTTATTCATATGGAGATGGTTCTTCCTCTTCAAAATCTATGTAAAATAATTTCTTCTCACCACACTTATGTCCCTTACTATACTTGGTGTCACAATTAAAGCACATGACTTTTGCTCTTCTTTCCTCTATTTGTTGAGGTGTCAATCTTTCAGGTGGGTTAGAATAAGTAATAGTATTCTCTCAGTATGTGTTGTAGGTGGTCTTTCTAGTAGCCATCATCATAGTTTTACTTTAAACCTTCCTTGCCATCATGAAGGCCTTATCCAAGTATGGTGGTTTAAAGAGACACACCTCATGTTGAATGTTATCCTTCAAGGTGCCAATACAGAGATCCAATAGATTATCTTCTGAAATGTTATTCACTCTAAGAATTAGCTTCTGAAACTGAACCTTTTTGCTTGAGATTTATTAATTGGCCGAAGAAGGTATTGCTATTAATATCCCCATAATGTGCAATCAATTCTTTAGTGAATATAGACTAGGATATAATAGTCATTTTTATGGTCACAAAGCCATTAGTACCATACAAATTGGCCAGGTTCTAAATATAATGATGCAAGAGTTACCTTTTGCGACGTTGGAACCTGGTGTAGATCAAAGAATTGCTCCATTTGGAATATCCATATTATTGGATTATTGCCATCAAAATTTATCATGTCAATCTTGGGAAGTTAGGTACCCCTTGGCGACCATCCCTTACTAGAATCATTTCCTCTTGGAGTATTCTTATTCATGGAAGGTTTCTCAACATGCTAATTATATTTATCCTCATGAGTATCCTGGAACACATCATCACCTGTAGGAAGAGTATCCCTTGAATTTTGTATGAGATTAGTAATATTTGTCATATTTCCCATCAACTTCTACTCTAGATTGAGTAAATCAATTGTTAACATAAAACCCTTCATATTTTCCTCCATTTTATTCAAATTATACTCTAAATTATCCAAATCAATTTTTTTCACAGACCCTTTAATCATATCTTCCAACTGGGACACTCGAAAATAAAGGTCTCCCATTTCATCATACGTCAAGGATGCATTCTCTGGTGGTTTGGATGGAGTGTGAGTATTTACAATTAATTTTGGTGGCATTTTGAACAATATAAATAGATATCACACCTTAGGTGTCACCACAATTAGATCCTTCTACTCAAAGTTATTCAAAATTAAAAATGGCGTACCTTTTCAAACCCTGATTGGAATAATTTTTTAGGGCCGACTTGAAACTGATGTAAATTTGAAATTTATGCTCCTATGGGTCTGAAACTTCGTGCTATTGTATCATGACGTTTCCTATTTCCAATTCCACAGGTATGACCTACTTTGGATGTACCAATAAGAAGTTATTGCGAATCTCCCAACACTTCTTATTTTTGGTATTTCTGTAATGGTGAACTTGTACGGTCTGCCACGTGTCTAATATTTAGTATTTGAGTTTGAATATCCTACCACAGATACTATGGTATGTCTTCTTTCATATTCAATAGATCTCACTCAATTTGGATCTTGCATGCCCCATATATGACCATTTTTCCCAGAACACCTTTTTTAGACTAGTTTTTGGACTAGTCAGAAACCCTAGCTTCTGGAGTGAATATCTTCGAACCTGTCATGTTTCAGGATCTGAAACTTGGACTTAAGTTAGTTCATCCTTTTTTGTAGAGGATTTTTAAGTCTCGCTCTCTGAACTTTTGTAGAAAAAATCGTACAGTGAAAATTCCAAGATGACTCGTTTTGAAGAAACGAGTCCTGAGGAAAGGGCTCTGATACCAAATGTTATGCAACACATTTTCAAAAAGAGCATGAAAATAGCAGAAAGAGTACTCCATGATTTTATTCAAGAAAATAGCTGAATAACAAGCCTCTTTGAGGGGGGAACCTCCTTATACAATGTACTAAGTACACAAGACAAGACAAGACAAGATACTCCAAATGAAAAGGTCTCCTTCATATATATAGGAGACTAAGGGGTACAATCCCAACTAACTGACCCAAGACAACGTAACTAATATAACCGTACTAATGAAAATTACCACTAATGGACCAAATCCGAAATCAAAACTAATGTAATGAACCACAATATAGGGGGGAATGTGGCCATATTTATGGCTTAACATCCATTAAGTGGCATATTGTATTTAGGTCAGTAGTTCAGAATGGGCTTCCATGCCCCCAAAATCCATCTAAATAGCTCCGACCCTGACAACGAGATATATTCAAATCGTCCCATAAGCACACATTCCATCATATGCTACACTCTATTCAGCTTAACATCCACACCAAGTGTCATATGTCTCTTGCTCCGGTCTCCCTTGAATGCCTTCAATGCCCTCCTAGCCCTGGCTCAATCCCCTTTCAATTTGTTCCCCTTGAAAACCCTAGTAAAGGACAACACCTTTTTCACTTCAGGGGGATCAAAACCCTTCACAGATGCATTCTTTGGAGTCAACAAATGGTCATCTCCCACCTTACATCCCTTATTGCCTACAGAAACCACATTTAGTGAAACTATTGCAGAATTCACCCCATAGTCTAAATCCCTCGCAACATAATTTGATGGTTTCAAACCCTCACCATGCAAGGCCGAAGACGCATTCTTTAGATTCAACAATTGAACATCTCCTATCTTACCACCATTATAACTTGTAGAAACCACAGAAGGTGAAGTCGAAGCAACATTCACCCCATAGTTCAAAACCCTCGCAACAGGTTTTGGAGACCTCAAACCCTTGCAATGCGAGACTGGAAATGACTCACAATCCAATAGAGCCTTGGGGGGAGGAAACTCCAGGCTTGTAGTCGCATTGCCGGAAAAACTAGTCTTACTCTATCTAGGATTAGAAACCACCTGAAGACCCTTGTCAATGTTGGCATTTTCACTAGAATATCTCGGCTGGAAAACCCTATTTCCAACTGTCACCTCGTCAACCCAACTTCCAGATCAAACACCTACACATTATAAAGGGAATTTCTCACGTGGATGTGGCTTAGTCATATTATGCAAGTCAAATCACAATAAAAAAGGAAATATTGTAAATTATGAAACATAGTAAGTTAAAAATATTAGTAACTTTCCACTTTTTTTATCCTTGGTTGGTACTAGCCCCCCAACAACTTGAGGACTTAACTCCAAGTGATATAAAGCAGCCAATTATTCACTATTCAAAGAAAGGAACCCAAACCCCATCCTGCAAACCCTCACCATCGCTTGCCAGAGTTGCAATCCAATTTTTCCCCATTACGCCATATCTTAAGAATCTTTTTGTAGAAGACCACTCCACTTTCCATATTTCAAAACTACAAGACCACTACTTTCTGTATTGTAGGATCACTGCATTCTGCATTACAAATTGCAGGACCGCTACTTTCCATATTGCAAATTGTAGGGGATGTAGGAGATTTATTGTACATCTTACATTCACCTTATTGAGCCCTACACCCTCCAAAGAATATCTCAATGGGCACCCACCTCGCCCATGTTCTCCCTCATTTGTCCTTATATCAATGTTTATTTTTGTTATATATATATATATATATATCAATTTCTCTCTTTTATATATACAAAAATCATTTTCATTTACATTTACATAAAATAACCTAAATTCTATTTAAAAATTGATAAAAATCTAAATAAAATAAAATAAAATTAATAATACAAAATCTTCCAATTAAATACCACATTTAAAAACATTACATTAAAGTAAGCACCTTTCCACTTCATGCTTCTTCCAAAAATCAAATACAAAATTCGATAATTGGAAAGCAAAGGCATGCATATCTAAAAAAAGTTAAGAGTAGAAAGCACCATTCCACATCACTGAGGTGTTTCTGAAAACATTAGAGTTGAAGTACCATTTCACACCTCATATCATTGCTTCTCTCAACATGCTGAGGTGTTTCTCCTGACAACATTATAGACAACAAAACAAAGCATTGCAACTTTTTCATGTCACATCACATTTACTCACTCTGCAACTTATTGTATTTTAAATGCTTCAGAATGATTGACCAACTCTTTTTAAAAGATATACATGCAGCTGTACATAGCTGTTAGAGGCAGCAACTATTTATGAAAACGAAAGTTGTCACAGGTTTTTTCCTGGCTCGTCTGGTTGCTAGGATAAAGAAGACCGCCCATATGAAAAGGCTGGTCACTGTAAAGATAAATATAATGTATATTGCTTTTCTTATTATTAAACTGTGTGACTCACTCTATACTTCCAACTGGCATAGGTTTATAATGAGAATAATGAGGTGTTTGTCAGGAAATGCTGAAAAGCTTTATGATGATAAAGTCGAATCTTCTTATATGTTTCTCGTCTCTGGATTTGATGCAATCCATCTCGTAAGGCATGCCATTGTTGACAATCATCGATTTCATACATTTTTAAACAAATGGTTACTTGAGTGTGGGAAATAGGAGTTATTTTTTAAAAAGTTGCCCCAAATGTACAGTTTATAATATTAATATTTATATACATAAATTTCCAGTTTATAATATTAATATTTATATACATAAATTTCCTTAAGCAAAAAAATAAAAACAAAGTATTATGAACCCCATAAAACTTCCAGTCTCTTTAATACATTATTGGGAAGCCATTGATGCATATGCCCAAAATAGCACCTTGGTTGGCCTATTCATTCAAAAAGCCTGTTTTGTCGAACCAACAATCTCCATAATCTTAGCTGGCAGGCATGACATGGCCAGAACCAATGGCCCATTAGCCCAAATTAAACTATTGTATTCCTAAAATTAGCCTGTTTTGTCGAACCAACAATCTCCATAATCTTAGCTGGCAGGCATGACATGGCCAGAACCAATGGCCCATTAGCCCAAATTAAACTATTGTATTCCTAAAATTAAGCATAAGGATGTGATTGAGCAGTTGGCTTTGGAACTGCTGCACGTTGTGTAAGCCATTAGGCGTGGGCTTCTGCTCCTGCAAATAGATTCAGTATCTTCATTGTGTCTGATAAGAGTTTGAAAGTAAGAAAACAATTTAGTCAGGAAATATCAGATAAATAATTAGGTGAAGCAGCAGCTGCATGGACTTGCAGAAGTATACAATATGTTCGGTACTTTTGTTTTTGGTTTTTGGTTGTTACTGAGCATTTTTCTGTCTTGCATAGAATTGTGTGAAAAATAAATGGGAATAGGTGCTAGAACGGGAAAAGTCTATGGATGGATTTACTTGGATCTGCGTAAGGCTGCTTGAATGATGGTATTTTTTTTGATAAAACAATACTTAATCAGAATTCAATAATCAAAATTGTAATTTGAATAATTAAAATCACAATTACAACAAAAAATCTCATTTAAAAAAAATATTATAAACTTACTCCCAATCCATATACCATTGTGGGTCACCTATTATAATTAAATCCAAGCATTGTGCCTGTGGCCTTTTCCTCCAAATCCTCACTTGCATTGGGAATTTTCCCATCGCACCTCATTCCCACCTCAATGCCTTTCAAAAGAACAGTAGAAAGCTTCTAAGCAAAGGAGCTTCTGAGATCTGTCTTACAAGCAGATATCTGTAGTGTAGGAAGCTTTAAAACAAATTATTTTGCAGAAGAAAATACAAAAAATGGGATCTTGGGAAGTAGACAGCAGTGTCAATCATTGCAAGGAAACTAATGCATCCTTGCACCGCTGCTGATATTATTTCTGATAAAAGGGCCCTTATTCCATTTAGAGTAGCAATTGGGGGACATCTGAACCGCAATCAAAACAAAAGTGCTTAAATAATGCACTTGACAGGGAATTCAACGTATGGGCTCCAGAAAGACAGGAATGAGACTTCTTGTAGTGGGTTTTTTCGTTCCAATCCCATTGGGAACCCTGGAAACTTTGAGAGAGATAAGGGTATTGAGCTAGAGATGTAGAATGCTCTTTGGTTCTATACCTTCAGATTAGGCTAACTGTAATCTGTTGAGTGATCTCTACTCACAGAACAATTGTTTTACAGGGGCTCTACTATCGTTTTTTTATTTTCTGGTTTGCCCAACATAGCTAGGCGAATCTGGCCTTCAACAGGTTCAATGACCCCATTTTTAGCTCTCTCAACAATTTGAAGAGAATGGGTACTCTGTATCTACATAACAATTCCATAACTGGGTCCATTTCTTCACTAAATCTCCCAATCTGTAGCAATAAGCTCAATGGATCTGTGCCGGGGAAACTTTCTGTGCGAGTCTCCATTGCCAACTTGTGCAGGCGTTGCCCCAGCATTGCCTCTTTCAAGTGGGCACAAGAGCAAAAATAAGCTGGGGTACAGGGGTCATTGTGGGTATCGTTTTCGTATCCTTAGGCTTTCACTTCTCTTATTTCTCATCTTGTTCCTCTGCAAGGGAATGAGAATAACCAAATAGTTTAGAATGATGAAAGGCTCGTTTTCTTCAAAGATAGTCAGAGGACATTTGACCTTGAGATCTTCTCAGATTCTCATCTGAGGTTTTGAGTAAGAGGAACGTTGGGACTGCTTACTAGTCCATCTTCAGCTCTGGCCATCAACATTATGTATTGGGCATTGTCATCTGTGACTCAAACTTCTCCAACCAACTCTCGTGCATCTTATGGAAGCGTTAACTACCCAAGTTTCAACAACTTTTGCACCATCAAAATGTTTTGCCTTCTAGACTTCAAAGTGCATAGTTCCGCCTTCCTCAACCATCTTCTTATTTTTAATTTTTCTTACTGACATGCGAGTAGATTACAACTTATAAAATTCCACAGCATTGCTTACAAGAGTAAACAAAACATCAAAACATTGTTAGTAGAGTAAATTCTGAAAAAGACTCTTAGAGAAAGCATATTTGTTCATGGCATCATCCTCGGCATGATGGGAGGGATGGGATTCTTGCTTGTCTACTTCCACGTCCTCCTAGAATTGATGAAGTGTTTCTTCTTCGTTGAAATCCAGGGAAAGAACTCATTGGAATATTCAAATTTCAAATTGAAGTGGAAGAGCTTTTGTTGCTTGTTATGACCATGGATTTCAACCTTGCACATTCTTGTAAGGACATACAAAGCTTCTTGTGTATAAAGAGATACCTCATTTCCCTAACCTTCCTAAGGCGAATCAACCGGGTCTAATGCTTTAGCTGCTACCTTGCATAATCCTTGACCTCTGATAATAGTTGTGGGCTTAAATTCTAGATCATATTCCTGGATAGTTGTCATCCAGTTCCCCCTTCATTCACCAAGTTCTTTTTGTACAAACAAAGATCTTATAGTCAAGTGGGGTACAACTACCTTGGTGTGGTTCTTCAAAATGTAAGGCCCAAACTATTTGAGGCCCAAACTATTTGATTGGTTTATAAACAACACATGCTTGTTTATCAATCGTTGGGTAAATAATATCAACCCCTTGAATACTAGTGCTCATAAATGAAATGGAATATTCATCCCCTTTATCATCTTTCAGGGTGAGCATTGTTGTACGGGAATGGTCAAAGGCAAACATGTATAATAAAATATCCTTAGAAAATTTAGGTTGTGCAATGTTAGGGAAGTAACTATTAAAGTTTTGATCTATTTAAAGGCCTCCTTCTCAACATGTGTCTATGTAAACTTAGTGTTCTTCTCAATCAATTTTTGAAAAGGTTTGACAATTTAAATGAAGTCAGCCACAAACTTATGGACATAATTTATTTTTCCAAAGAAAGATTGCATGAATTTCTTGCTATTAGGCATGGGGATCTGCATGATAGTTTGGTTCATTCAGGGTCCACTGAGATCCCATCCTTTAATATGATATTCCCCAATAATTTCCCTTCTAGAATGATGAAGATGTTTCTTTTTTAGATTGACAAAAAATCCATATTTTTTGCATCTTTTGAAAATATGTGTCAGGTGTTCCAAATGGTCTTTCTACATTTCGGAATAGATTGTGCCATTATCAATACAGACTACAATACTCTGGCTAATAACTCCTATGAAATCTATGTCTATCACCCATCGGAATGTAGCACCTACATTTATGAGACCAAAAAGCATCCTCTGGTAGGCATATGTTCCCAATTTCATGCAAAAAGTGGTTTTCAAATGGTTAGACTCAACTACCAGAACCTTGTTATAACTAGAAGACTCGTATAGTAATGAAAACATTTGACACTAGAGACTAGCTGTAGAATCCACTCCATTGAAAGAACATGATAGTTATCTTTGTTAAATGCTTTATTTAGATTTTTAAAGTCCACACATAGTTTCATTTTTCCTGACTTTTTCTTGACAAGCACCATATTTGAAACAAGGGTGGAATGACAAGCCTTGAAGATGATATTTGCATTTGATAGTTTCTTTAATTATTTATGTATGATGTAGGTTAAAGAGTTGGATGTAATTTGCCTATTTTTCGTTGGGAAGGTTAGCATTTTCTTTAAGCGGAGTGATGTGCATTATGATTCTGGTGTCATAAGCATTTAAATAATCACACATCTAAGAAAAAACATCTTTGTATTGTTAAAATAGTTGAACATACTCCTAATTTTATGTTTATGAGTAACAAGTTCCTAGATTGGTGGTCTTGGGGGATTTTCAATGCCCAAGTTGATTTCTCATGGCTCATGGAATATCTATTCATATTAACATTCACTTGCCTTCTGAACTTGGATTGTAGATTGAATAACTTTTCTAGAGTAAGGATTCATTTAGGTATTGCATTACCTTTAACACTCCCCTTACCATCCTTACAATTTTGTAATGCTTTCTAATGTTCCTCATCATTTATAATTGCATCTTTAAATGTTCTTTTAATGGTGAGGAAATCAATAATATACACAACATCATTGAACACCCTCTAGCTTGTTACATTATCTAGAACCAAGGGCCTAAAAATTAGTTCAATAGAGGAACCATCATTCAAAGGAGCAAATCTAGAAGCAATGTTAGCTAGTGTATCATTAGTTGTGTTCTTGCAGTGAGGGATGGAAGTCAAAGTTATTGATCAAATTCCAATCCTCTAATTGGGAGCTCCTTAAATGAGGAGAAAGGAAGTGCATGGAAGTTTACCTATATGATGTTGAGAGGTGATTCTTGTGTTGTATAACATTCAAAGTCAGTTTCCAGAAAATAATTTCCTAGAACTAAATGCATGAAATTAATATAATGGGCTCATTTGACCCTCTAATTCTATCACAATATGTTTCATATGAGCCTCCCTATCCACTCTAATCTAATTTGATTTCCCTTTATTAGGAAACCACAAGTGTGACTAGTTTATGGTAAAATATCCCTTGTAATTTTTCCAAGCAATCTCTACTCAATAGTAATCCATAAGCTCCTAGATAGTGGCTACAATACTATCAATATTTTGGTACACTTTTGGATATGAAGCTAGTTTAATCATGGAATTTTCAATTCACATATGAATTTTACATCGGATCTATCTAGTTGAATAATCCTTGTAGTGCATTTGGAATGTGTGGCATTCATCCTTTTGCAGACCGATTAAGGCATAACATTGGAATATGCTCCTAAATCTACTAAGAAACTGTGTATGCTATAATTAAATATTTCAAAAGTGAGCAGGAAAGGAGGAGTATGAGATTTAGAATGTGCACCTATACTATTATTATTCATAGTAGTAGCTTTCTATGTTAACTTACCTTCATGTTTATTTTTAGTACCCTATTTGGTATCAATATACTTCTTTTTGTTTTCACAAGTGGTGATTGCTTTCTACTGGGAGTTAGCAATACTCTTAAAAGTGTTTAGGATAAGGTACCTTACTCGATGAATGTTGTAAATGTCAGACATGGAGATGTTATCTTTGTTTTTTTAGATGTCAACAACATTGTATTCCATGCTTTGTGCAGGTAAGTTTATAGTTGTAGCTTTGTTGGTTTGTGCTTGAACTATGTTAGTCTTTGTTTGGGATGGTGTTGAATTTGTGAAAATATGGGGAGTAGTTGCAACTTTCTTGGTGATGGTGTTGTTTTTTGTGGAAAGATACACATTGGTTACCGGTCCCTTACTTCTCACGTTATAATATTTGGGCGTTGATTGGGTCACGTGTATTTCAACTACTATCATCCCATCTTCGTGAACACTATCCCAAAGAAACATGGTTTCCTCCCCAATTGTTTCCATATTTTATTCAATTTATTTAGTTTCATTTCCTTGAGTGGTTTTATCAGGTTAAGATATTGTTCAAGAAGTTGGTTAATTACCAAGGTCATGCAATTGATCCACTAAGGGTAGAGCTTCTTTGAATGATTGGCTTGGTGGAAGGTGAAAAAATTAATCATGCCAACTTCATCCAGTTTAAGTTTATATTTGAAGGCTCAACCGATGGTTTTAAGGTTGCGATGGATTTCCTATGAAAGAGTCTAAGTTATTTTTATTATGTGTTCCCTCACTTGAGTTCTTTTTAAGGTCCACGACCTTCTTGGATAATTTATTCACTAGTTTTAGTACTACTTCTATATCAATGGGTTTGGTTAAAAGCAAAGGTTTTTTTGTTGCATTGCATACTTTGGTGTCTTCAGCCCCTGGGTTTCCTGCTAGAGTGGATATTTCCTTTTCTACATTTCAAGCTTCTTCAAAGTTTTTTGCTAGTGTGGCTTTACTATCTCTTTTGACAAACATAGCAATGGAAATGTGTAAAGTAGATGTATAGGATTCTACTTTCACTTCATTAGTTGGTTGCACATTAGTAGGAAATTTGTTAAGAATGGTGGTAAAATGTTGGTTGAAATCCTTATTGTGCTCTTTCTTATCCATTTTGACAACAATTAATTGTTTTTAATGCATAGAAAGGGTGTTTTATTCATGAAACTCATTAATAAAGGCATACTATGTCTTCATACATCTAATAAAAATAATATGGAAATAGTCACACAATTTTAGAATGTATATGGAAATAGTATGCACACTATGTCTTCATGCTCTACATTATTTAATTGAACAACACGATAAAAAAATTATGTGATCTTCGTGCACATAAGATTTGTTAGGGTCGAATTTGGGAAGAATACATTTAGGTGCTTAGGTATGTCATGGATCTAACCAACTAAGTTCAGATCACCCTGGGACATCTAAGTGGGTATCTGAGGTTGATTATGAGCCATTGAGCAGATAAGAGTTGTTTTAAAATTTCATAGGTTGCTTTGTTAAGGTTTGGGTCAAGAATTTGGGAATGAGTATAGCAAGGTGAAGTAGGAATTAATGGCATGATCGAATAAATATGTTAAAGGATTTATTCAATGGTGGGGTATATTAGATCTTCTACATAGTCAACAAAAATATTATCTACAATCTCAATACCATTTCTCTATGATGGTTGTCTTTTGGGGAGAGGTGGGGTTACTGGGAGTTGTCTTATTTTCCAAACATATTTCCGGGCCATGTGACAAAGTACATTCAATTATTAATGAGGGATAGCATAGATATTTTCCAAAGGGGAAGGCTGAAGGTTTTCAAAAATGTTGCAACAACAGACTTTGCTAGTTCATCACACCTTTGAATCTTATGGGGAAAAGGAATTGACAATTTATAGTCGGTGACTAGAAGAGTCAACTACGTGGTCAAGTTATAGGTTGTACAAGATCTCAACTAGTCATACTAACCAATTGATAGAGGAGTAGGCTAATTGACCAATTGGTCGAGTAGTTAGAATAGAACCATCGAATATGGAACAAACATGGCATAAATCAAGGAGAGCATTATGTGCTATGACCCAAGAGTGTGTACACACTCTTCCTCATTTCAATAGAGTTTGTTACATCTTGGTGCTATAATAATATGACACTATGGGTCGAGTGATATGAAAAATTGTGGCTAATAAACGATATGTTTTGATGTATTGTTGATTATGATATGTCATGCTTAAGTACTAAAGCGATGTCTATCAACACCACTTATTCTTGGAATAATTAACTCTTCGATCTTTCTAATTCTTTGGTTTATCCAACATGGTATCGACATGGTATCATATTTGTTGGTTTGAATCACAACCTATTGCCTACAAGTCTTTTGAGGTGTTGATTAGACATGCTATATTGAGTCGGATTTATCTATGATTGACAATGGGTTTCAACTTGTAGACTATATCAGGGTTTAGATTGACATATTAGAATTATGGCTTCCAATCAAGAACCAATGATCTTGAATAGTCACAACTATGGAATATGGGAAAAAGATATGGAGACTTTGTTGAAAGTAAGGCAATTTGGAAATTTACCAACACCATGATCCCAAATATGAAGGATGATCAATAAAAGTTTGTCCTCAAAAAAAAGAAAGATGAGGCTATAGGCGTGATTACCACCTACAATTCGAGGGAAGTTCGCTTTCATACAAATTGGAATGACTATCCTCATTAGGATGAGAATAAACCATCTTTTTATTAGATTTAGACAAATTTCAATCCAAGCCATCATAAATTTATTATGAATATTGTTCCAATACTTAAGATATCGATTTCCAATACTTAATATATTGGTTTCCAATAGTTGACATGTTGGTTTCCAATACAATAGATGTCGGTTTCCAATACCTAAGATGTCAGTTTGCAATATCCGATATACCAATTTCCAATATCTGATATATTTGTTTCCAATATAGTTTTTGTTCCATTTAATTGGAGTTTGTAACAAATTCCTCACCCATAGTATGAAAAAATGTTTACGGACAATCTGTACGGGCAGACTCAAATGGATATCCCTAGTCTGAATGGTTCAAAACTAGAAAAAAAAGTACATAATACAAACAACTTTCATATATTGATTGAAATGCAAGATAAGTGAAAGAGATGGATTACCTTATAAATGCATATCTTCTCTCCTTGTTGATCCAAGTCTTGATCTTCAGATATCAAGTTGCAAAACTAGTCAATAACAGGTGGAAGAAAACAAGTGATAAAAGCATATGATTGTGAATCAATCTAGATCAACAGTCAAAGAGGCTAATCCTAAACATTATCAATACAACAAGTTTATGGAAAGAATTTGCATTAGATGTAATAATAAGAAGTACAAAGAGAGAGGTGTTGCAACCAATGCTTTGACATCATAACCTCCTTCCAACAATCCTAGCCTCAACATAAAATGATTAGCCTCTAATGGATGAAGAGGATTTCCTAGCGAAATTCCACCAGCATATAGGTACTCTATCCTTCCTCCTTTAAACATGGAGAGGGGGTTCATATATATAGGGCTAAAGGGATAGGAGAGGTTGAGTATTTAGGGGATAGGATTAAGGGATCATCCCACTAGACAAGGGGATCGAATGCCACCTTTCTATATATGTAGGGATAAGTATCCACGCCATCCAAGCTTTGAGAATTCGCTCGAATCTTCTCTTTATACACTTTAACTAACAACGACGCACTTTGCACAAGAGCAACTCGCACCAATGGGAGGTCGATGCATCTTGTGTAAGAGAATCATGCACCACCAACACACTCTGCTAAGGTGTAGAGCGTGTCACCTTGAATCTAATGCACCTTTCTTGAGATCAGGGCGCGTCGGGGTGACAACATAAGGTTAAAGGGATGAACAAAAACTTTTCTTTTGGTGTTTTAGCCCATATACTTTAGGGATCAGGGCATATAGAGGACACATAACTCATGATGATGAGAATTTGGTGTAACAAAAATTAACAATTTGCAATTAATTCATTAATATAAATCAATTGTTAAATTTATCTCTATCATATGTAGATTTCAAGAGAGGGCATGTACTTATCTTTGTCATCACTAAAATTCATATGTTGTGAGAAAGGGTATGTTCTCCTCCTCCGCATCAACTAAGTTCCCATATTATGAGAAAGACAAGTGCTCTTCGTAATCACTAGAACCCTTAGATCATTAGAAAGGGCATGTGCTCCTCCTCCTCATCACGAACCTTGAAAACTATGGCCAACTCCATCCATTCTCCGTATTCCTTAACGTTCAACCACATCACTTCACCACCCTGCAAGTAGATCTCCCTCATACAAACAAGATTACACACCCAACAAGTTGACGACCATAGCCAGGGAAATAGTTCAACGAGCAAGCGAAATAAATTACAGTGGTGAATTTTATGTTTTCCATCCATGTGCCTAGAATGAACCCTCATTCATGCAAACAATTATCACCTTATAATACATATGCCACCCCACTACCTTATTCATGATTTGAGTAATAAGACCCGTAAACCTGCTTAACTTTGTCATTAAGGTTACTATAGATAAAGAGGCACTTAATCCATGCTTATCATTGACATTACAAGATCCCAGTGTATAGAAATCTTATCATAATTTTGGTAATCTTATTTAATACCACTTCGGAATAATTTCTAAAATGTTGTAGAAAATTGGAATTACTTCAGCAACACTCTTTATGATAATAATCTCTCCTCCAATTGACAACCATAGGGGATACCATAAGAATATTCTAGACTTAATATTTTCAACCAACCATGCCCAATCTTAGATGTGTAGTGTTGCAAGAGAGATCAAGGAAGAGAGGAGAATGCGTAGAAGATCTCCGCCATCCATTTCACCTTTGTGAACGATGGATATTTGTGCACTAAGCACCAAAGGAAAGGTGGGGAGTGTTGGAATATTCACCAATACTGAGAAGGGGCTAATAAGTATTGAGCACTTTTTACCATTTTAAACTTCAAAATAGAACATGTAACATTAACCATTAACAATGTCATCCCTCATCACATAAAACCATCACCTAAATTATACATAGTGCACAAGGTATTTTTACATGTAAACCAAATGGGAGAAAACCGCGAATGCTTTTCTTATATAATAACAAGATTACATTCAATTTTTTACCAACACCAACTGGAAGGAATCACCCACTCCCTGAATTCTCTAGCATCCACTAGAAGGAGGCTACAATCCCTTGGATTTACTAGCACCAACTGGAATGAGGCACCAACCCTCTAATTTTTCTAACACCAACTAGAAGGAGTCACCAAGGCCCTTTGTGAGCGCCAACTCACACTTTTCAGGCACCAATCTGAAGAATACTTCGATCTCCTATCCTTGCCCCATCCTACCACCCTGGTTCTCCAACATCAACTAGAAGGAAGCACCAACTCCCTACAAATATCACAAGCACCACCCTGCCCTAGAACCACCCTGCCACCTTGATATGAATAAGAGTATCAACCTGTCACTACCACTGTCACTATCACCATCATTATCATTGTCACTGTATCTATCTGTGTCCTTGTCACTGTCTTCACATTGTCACTATCACTATCACTGTCACTGTCACTGTCACTATCACTACCACTATCACTATCACTGTCACTGTAAACATGTCAAACTGTACATGCCTCAAATCTGTCCTCCATATCTGCAAGAACTTATTCCAATATAGTATTCAAATCTACAACAAAACCCTCTTGGGCAATATGAGAAGATTTCTTCCACATATTCATAAATAAGGTTGAAATTTGTCCTTCAAATCTGCAAGTAAATCCTTCATGAAGAAGACCAAAACATATCTACAATATGACCTTCAAATATGTAACAAACTAGATTTTATAGCGTCTTTTGCCACAATTTATCCCAAGACATTATAGTGGTTGATTTTATTCTTGTTCCTAGTTGTAGACATCCCTTTTCCCTTGTGCCATTGTGGAAAAATTGTTATCTTGAGAAATCCTTCTAAAAAACCCTATTTATCAACAAATACACACCCTATCCTTGTCTAGCCCATGTATACGCTACTTAATTGTGTCTAGCCCGCGTATGTGTCTGCATGAGAGTAAAAAGTAAAAATAATTGATAAAAATTATTTCACGGTTTAGTTTCGATTCAAGATTGTTCCCCAAACTCCCAAATCTCGTGAATAACTTCTCCTAACTCCTTAACTGCTCTCCTTAAAAGTATAAAAGAGCACATGTGAGAAGAATTTGGAGGTTACATAATATACAATCACCTTGTCCAACTTTTGGTGAGATTGTTCGTGGAGAAGAAACCCTCTATGTTATCAATTTTCACAACCCTTTTACCTAAGTTTGCAACACCCTTCTTTCCCTATATGGACCCTAGTTTTCCATTATTTTCACCCTAAGCTTATTATTCTAGATAATTCCCCAAATCTCCTTAGCATATTTTGTGTGAAAAGACCTTGAGTTAAGATTGGAGTGTTGAACTAACTTGGGAGGAAGAACCGAGGACTTGGTTTTAGAATGACAACAATATGATCATGTTTACTTGTTCTATGTACTTTGTTGTCATTTTCAATATATAAATGAACTCTTTTTCCTGTCCAATACATGATTTTTATGTGCATATTTGTTTATGTGAATGATTATTTCTATTGAATTGGAAATCTACAATTCCGCAAGTTTCTTTTATAATCTTTATGGTTATTATTATGCTTTCACTTTCCTTTGTTGTCGTTTCAGGAATTGCAACAAGTTGAGGCAAATGAGAAAAGCTCAAGAACAAAGGATTCTACTTCAAACGTTTGGAACCAGGTATGTACCCTTAATGATTTGTATGCCAATTGTTTGTTGAAAAGAAAGTATTTTGTTTACTTGCAAGATTAGGGTTTGTTTATGTATTTGCTCTACAACAACTGAACTCAACAGTGGTTGGGGATTTATTTCCTTAAACACTAGCCCTTCAAATCTACAATAAAACCTTCATAAAGAGGACTAAAACATGTCTTCCAAATATGAAATAAAACATTCATGAAGAGGACAAAAACATATCTTCTAAATGTGCAATATAACCTTCATGGAGCAATCATACTTCATTTGTTTTCTTCTTCAAACCCTTACCGTCATTATCATCTTCAAATCCTAGTTCATTCTAAGAGAGGAACCCTAGATCATGACATATAACATCACCATAGTCCATACCAATAACATCACAATAATATATGGCAATAACATCACCATAATCTATGCCAATATCGCCATGATCTATGCCAAGATCATCACCATAATCTATGCCATGTTGAATATTGTAACTTCTAAGAATATTATATTTGTACATTATTATTCCGGAGATGTTTCATCCCTCCGAGGTAATCCTATTATGTATCCGGAGATGTTTATTCCTCCGAGGGCTTGTGTTAACCAGGGTTATTAGACCCACCATGTGGGGGTCGGCCCTGTGGTTATATTTTAGGGGTTATTAGACTTCTCTAGGAGAGGTCGGCCCCATTAGGTATTTTAGTCAGTGAGGAGTTAGTATAAATAGAGGAGGTGAACTCCTCATTAGACACACTCACTCACTTGTGAAAGATAGCGCACTTGTCTGGGAGATCTGCTAAGGAGTCAAAGAAGGAGGGAGCACATCTTGTATTTTGGTTGATCATCTTATTGAGGAAATCTTTGCTGGGTTTTCTACCCCATGAGGGTTTCCCAGGGTATATTCTGTGTCTATCTTGTGATTGTGTTTCTTTCAGTGATCTTGCTAGTCTATTTGGTTTAAACTTAACATGGTATCAGAGCTAGACTGAATAGGACATCTTTCACAAGGTAAGAATCTCTCTCTCTCTTTCCGGTGAAGTTTAGGGTTTCAACAGAAAGTTGGTATTATTGAAATCTGATTGCATGGATGGCTAGCCCTTCTCAAGACCTTTCTTTTGAACCCTAGATCGAACTTTTTGGTTGGGTAGAACTCCGGGAAAGTCAAACCCTAATTCTACCAAAAGTGTGATAAGTGAAAAATTGGTTTCAGCAGAAAGTTGGTATTATTGAAATCTGATTACATGGCTGGATAGCCCTTCTCAAGACCATTCTTTTGAGCTCTAGATCGAACTTTTTGGTTGGGTAGAACTCCGGAAAAGTCAAATCCTAATTCTATCAAAAGTGCGATAAATCCAGAAATTCTGTCCCAGGATCCGGAAAAGCAAAAAGGTAATATTTCCAGGTAAGTACTATTCTGTCTCTTGGACTCCCCCAAGAGAAGATGGCTCCAAATACTAAGCTTGAAGACAAGCTAGAAGGTATAGAGAATTTTCGGGCATGGAAGTACAGAATTGGTCTCATACTTGAAAAGAATGATCTTGCTCATTATATCAAGGATGAAGTTGCAGAACCGGAAGGAGATGAAGCCAAAGAGAAGCATAGGAAGGATTTGATTAGGGCAAAGAGAATCATAGCTGATTCTATTAAAGACCACTTGATTCTCCAAGTGGCCTCCAAGAAGACTCCAAAGGAAATGTATGATGCCCTAGGAAGGATGTATGAAGGAAAGAACATCAATAGGAAGATGAATCTAAGGACTCAATTGAAGGGCACCAAGATGCACAAAGGAGAGTCCATTCAAGACTGCTTCTCAAGGGTCTATCTAATCAAGGAGAAACTAGATGCCATTGGTGATACTCTTGATGAAGATGAACTTGTGATGACTGCTCTAAATGGTCTCACTAGACCTTGGGAATCATTCATACAAACCATGTGTGCCAGAAAAGAAAGCATGAAGTTTGATATAGTATGGGAGGATTGTGTTCAATAAGAATCTAGGGTAGCCAACAGAGAAGCTCTTCTCAAAGAAGATGACCAAGCTTTGGCCACCCACACCAAAAGAGGAAAAAGGGGTCACTTCAGGAAAGTGTACCACAAGAGGCCTCAACCCTCTCATAGATTCAAAAGGAAAGGAGGATCAAATTCAGAAAGAGACATCTCCACAGTCCAATGTTTTAATTGTCTTACGCTAGGACACTATGCTAGAGACTGTACCCTACCAGAAAAGAAGAAGAAAAGGTTTGTTCACAAAAGACATCATGCACATGTGGCAGAAGATGATAGTGAAGAAGAAGAAGGAGAAGAAGAAGAAGAAGAAGTGGAGGAAAGGCCTCAAAAGAAAAGATCTAAAGTAAAGAAAGAAGATCCAGAAGAATATGTCTTATTTTCTGCACTCTCTGGATCTGTGTCTCCTGGTGAAGAAACATGGCTCATTGACAGTGGTGCTTCAAAGCACATGACAGGTCATAAGGAAACTCTCTCCAGGATCGAAGAGAAGTCTTCACCCCAAAAGGTATCTCTAGGAGATGATTATCAATATCCCATCAAGGGAATTGGTGAAGCAAGCTACACGCTTGATTTTGGAACACCCTTGAAAATGAAAGAAATTTTATATGTACCAGGTTTAAAGAAGAACCTACTCTCTATCTCAGCACTAGATAAGAAAGGTTTTAGAGTGGCTTTCATAGATGGATGGACAAGTACTCATGTGGTCCAAAGGAAAATCAATTAAAGATGTAGTTATCATTGGTGAAGAAGAAGGAGGTCTCTACAAACTCAAGGATCATCCAGAAGCTGCCCTTACTCATGAAGTTTCTAGCCCCAGTGAGTTATGGCATAGAAGATTAGCTCACATTAACTACAAAGCCTTACCCTATGTAAGCAAGGTGGTCATAGGATTACCAAATTTGAAGGCTGATCATGATGGCTCATGTAAAGGATGTAAGAAAGGGAAGAATGTCAAGAACCCCTTTCCAAAGAGTGAAACAAATACTAAGAACATTTTGGAGCTAATGCACTCAGATGTATGTGGACCAATGCCCACCACTTCTCTAAGTGGGTTTGAATACTATCTTTCATTCATCGATGACTATTCAAGGAAAACTTGGATATACTTCCTAAAAGGTAAGAATGAAGTCTTTGGAAAATTCAAAGAGTTCAAGGCTCTAATAGAAAATCTCTCAGAAAAGAGAATCAAGATTCTCAGAACAGATAATGGTGGAGAATACACTTCAAAGGACTTTGAAGACTTTTGTAAAGAAGCTGGAATTAAGAGAGAACTAACCACTCCCTACAATCCCCAACAAAATGGGGTGGCTGAGAGGAAAAATAGGACTATCATCGAAGCTGTGAAGACTATGATACATGACCAAGATCTTCCCATGTATCTATGGGCTGAAGCAGCTAAAACAACAGCATATGTGCAAAATAGACTATCTCATAGTGCTCTTGATTTCAAAACTCCAGAAGAGGTGTTTACAGGAAAGAAACCTGAGGTAAGTCATCTTAAAATATTTGGGTGTCCTGTGTACATCCACATTCCAAAAGAAAAAAGAACCAAGTTGGATCCTTCTGGTAAGAAGGCGATATTTGTTGGTTATTGTGAATCATCCAAAGCCTTCAGAATCTACATACCAGGTTTTCATCATATAGAAATAAGTAGATATGTATCATTTGATGAAGAATCAGCTCTCAAGAAATCCAAGAAATGCCAACTTGAAGAAATCTATGAAGAAGATACATCTCCTAGGACCACAGAGGCTGTACACATCCCTGAGGATGATTCACCAGAGGATCATGACATGTTGGAACCACAAGAACTTCCTATCATAGATTTATCTAAGAAAAGAAGGCCAGCATGGACTAGAGATATTATTCAAGGAGCTGAAAGATATGGAGCTCCTGAAGGTTCCACTAGAGAAAGAAAGAAACCAAATCTAGTGTCCAACTACATGGCCTTGATGTGTGATCTTGTGGATCAACAACCTACTAGCTATGAAGAGGCATCTCAGAAGAAAGAATGGGTAGAAGCAATGACAGAAGAATATCAGTCAATAATGAAAAATGATGTTTGGGATATAGTTCCCAAACCAAAAGATAAAAGTGTGGTTTCTTCCAAATGGATTTTCAAGATAAAACATGCTGCAAATAGGAGCATTGAAAAATATAAGGCAAGATTTGTAGCCATAGGATTCTCTCAGAAGGAGGGAATTGACTATGAAGAAACATTTGCACCAGTTGCTAGATATACTTCAATAAGAACTATCATGGAACTTGCATCTATGATGAAGTGGAAATTACACCAAATGGATGTTAAAACAGCTTTTCTAAATGGTGTAGTTGAAGAAGAAGTATACATTGAACAACCACAAGGGTTTGAGGTTAAAGATGGAAGAACTCATGTATGCAAACTGAAAAAGGCATTATATGGGTTGAAGCAAGCCCCCAGGGCTTGGTACGGAAGGATTGACAAATTCTTAACTAGCATGGGCTTTACCAAGAGTAAAGCTGATCCAAATATTTATCTCAAAGTAATGAATGATGAACCAGTTATACTGTTACTATATGTAGACGATATATTTCTAACCGGAAATGAGAAACAGATTCTTGAAAACAAGAAGAAGCTTTCCTCAGAATTCAAGATGAAAGATCTTGGATTAATGCACTACTTCTTAGGTCTAGAAGTATGGCTAGAACCAAAAGGAATCTTTTTAAATCAAGGAAAGTATGCTGCGGAAATTTTAAAAAGGTTTGATATGTTGGAGTGTAAATCCATGGCCACTCCCATGGAATCCAACTTAAAGTTATTGGTTAATGATACATCGGAACTAGTGGACCTAACCCTGTATAGACAAATCATTGGGTCATTAATGCATTTGACAAATACTAGGCCAGATATATGCTTTGTTGTAAATACCCTAAGTCAGTATCTTGTAGAACCTAGAAAGGTTCATTTAATAGCTGCAAAGCATGTAATGAGGTACCTAAAAGGTACATTAGATTTTGGCCTATATTATCTTGGAGGTCATGAACTCAGATTACATGGTTACTCAGATTCTGATTGGGCAGGAAGTGTCTAAGATAGAAAGAGTACATCAGGTGGATGTTATGGTCTTGGATCTGCCATGATCTCATGGTTCAGCAAGAAACAAACCAGTGTGGCTCCCAGTACTGCTGAAGCAAAATATATAGCTGCTTGCTCTGCCAGCTGTGAAGCAGTATGGCTCCGAAAACTATTATCTGAAGTGTTTGACTTAGAATGGATCCCACTGTGATTATGTGTGATAATCAAAGCTGCATCAAGATGACAGAAAATACTGTGTTCCATGATAAGTCAAAACACATAGAGATCCGTTACTTTTATATACGAGATATGGTGCAGAAGGGAGATATCAAGCTCGAGTATGTGAGCACTAAAGATCAAATTGCTGATATCTTGACCAAACCTCTGTCTCGAGTGAAGTTTGAATACTTCCGAGACAAGCTTGGTGTAGTTCAAAAGGACCCTCCTCGAAAGGGGGAGTAGTATGATCTCCGATGACAAGTTTGTCTCATCAATGATGAGGCTACCCGGTCACTACACCTAGTTACTTAGAAATATTTAATTTTTAGGTCTACTATATTTAGAATACTTAGTTTTACTTATATATATATGCTTTTGATGACAGATATGATAGATCTATACATACTGTTGATGTTAGATGTATTAGTTAGAATACATGCTAGATGTATACATGTTGTTGATGTTAGATGTATTAGTGAGAATACATGTTAGATGTATACATGCTGTTGATGTTAGATGTATTAGTGAGAATACATGCTGGATGTATACATGCTGTTGATGTTAGATGTATTAGTGAGAATACATGCTGGATGTATACATGCTATTGATGTTATATGTATTAGTGAGAATACATGCTTTTGATGATAGATGTATACATGCTTTTGGTGTTTGATGTATTGGTGAGAATACATGTTTTTTGATGATAGATGTATACATGCTTTTGATGTTTGATGTATTGGTGAGAATACATGTTTTTGATGATAGATGTATACATGCGTTTGATGATGTATTGGTGAGAATACATGCTTTTGATGATAGATGTATACATGCTTTTGATGTTTGATGTATTGGTGAGAATACATGCTTTTGATGATAGATGTATACATGCTTTTGATGTATTGATGAGAATACATGTGGGGATTGTATCATCCTTGAACACTTGTTCTAAAGTGAACCGTAGACAGGGGTCTCCGAGAAAGAAGAGGGATTGTATCATCCTTGAACACTTGTTCTAAAGTGAACCGTAGACAGGGGTCTCCGAGAAAGAAGATGGATTGTATCATCCTTGAACACTTGTTCTAAAGAGAGCCGTAGATGTATGTCTTCGAAAATGAAGTCCTTGGTGGACATGTGAGGATTGGATCATCCTTGGACTTCAGTCCTAAAGAGAACCGTAGACATGATGTCTCTGATAATGAAGTCCTGAATGAATAGGTAGGGGATTGTATCGTCCCCGGACTGAGGTCCTAGAATTGAACCGTAGACTGGGTCTCTGATAATGAAGTCCTGAATGAATAGGTAGGGGATTGTATCGTCCCCGAACTGAGGTCCCAGAATTGAACCGTAGACTGGGTCTTCGATAATGAAGTCTTGAATGAGTAGGTAGGGGATTGTATCATCCCCGAACTGAGGTCCCAGAATTGAACCGTAGACTGGGTCTCCGATAATGAAGTCCTGAATGAACAGGTAGGGGATTGTATCATCCCCGGACTAAGGTCCCAGAATTGAGCCGTAGACTGGGTCTCCGATAATGAAGTCCTGAATGAACAGGTAGGGGATTGCATCATCCCTGGACTGAGGTCCCAGAATTGAGCCATAGACTGGGTCTCTGATAATGAAGTCCTGAATGAACAGGTAGGGGATTGCATCGTCCCCGGACTGAGGTCCCAGAATTGATCCGTAGACTGATGTCTCCGAGAACTAGAGATCGGATTGTATCATCCATGGACCTATGTCCTAAAGAGAGCAGGATTGATCATCCTGGAACATGATCGTGTGATGACAATGCTGATGATCGTATGATGACGATGCTGATGATCGTGTGATGATAATGATGATGATCATGTGATGACGATGCTGATGATCGTATGATGACGATGCTGATGATCATGTGATGATGATGCTGATGATCGTATGATGACGATGCTGATGATCGTATGATGACGATGCTGATGATCGTGTGATGACGATGCTGATGACGATGCTGATGATCGTGTGGTGACGATGCAGATGATCGTGTGACGATGCTAATGATCATGTGATGACGATGCTGATGATTGTGTGATGACGATACTGATGATCGTATGATGACGACGCTGATGACTATACTGATGATCGTGTGATAATGATGCTGATGATCGTATGACAACAATGCTGATGATGTTAGTGTTCCAGTAACTGGTTGAGTTACTGATGATGATGAATTGAAGAAAGCTTCCGATGATTTATAGATGTATAATGTATGATGTAGTCGATGACTCCTTGCTCCTGCAGATGTTGTTATAATATCCTTCTCGTTAAGGGGGAGTGTTGAATATTGTAACTTCTAAGAATATTATATTTGTACATTATTATTCCGGAGATGTTTCATCCCTCCGAGGTAATCCTATTATGTATCCGGAGATGTTTATTCCTCCGAGGGCTTGTGTTAACTAGGGATATTAGACCCACCATGTGGGGGTCGGCCCTGTGGTTATATTTTAGGGGTTATTAGACTTCTCTAGGAGAGGTCGGCCCCATTAGGTATTTTAGTCAGTGAGGAGTTAGTATAAATAGAGGAGGTGAACTCCTCATTAGACACACTCACTCACTTGTGAAAGATAGCGCACTTGTCTGGGAGATCTGCTAAGAAGTCAAAGAAGGAGGGAGCACATCTTGTATTTTGGTTGATCATCTTACTGAGGAAAGCTTTGCTGGGTTTTCTACCCCATGAGGGTTTCCCAGGGTATATTCTGTGTCTATCTTGTGATTGTGTTTCTTTCAGTGATCTTGCTAGTCTATTTGGTTTAGGGTAGGTTAGCCCTAACTTATTATTATTTTTGTCTTCCACATTTTAGGGGCTTCTTCAAAGGGTTAATGACCACTTCATGGCTTCATCAAGGGGGTTCTTTACCATTTGACAATTATGTGGACATATCATAATTACTTTAGGGTCTTCTTTACACTTCACATGGTCATGTGGACACATCATCATCACTTTAGTGGATTCTTCACACTTCTCATCATCATGGTCTTGTGGACACATCATCATCTCTTTAGGGGCATATTCAATGGCTTTAGGGACTTGATCCACATATTATCTCATCCTGTGAGGGCCATGATTAACAACAATTCCATAAGGGGACCACTTTGGAGTTATATACACTTATGTCAAGGCTCCTTTAAGGCTTTTCAAGGCTTCTTCAAGAGGACACATCATTATTGCTCTAGGGATTCATCAAACAACCTTCCTCTATTACTGCTATATCATCATCATCATTTCTACATCATTATTAGCATTGCCACATCGTCATTACCATTTCCACATTAAATTCAATTATAACATCACTCAACAATCTCATAAGCTCGTGATGTAAAATCAATGACACAAATCTCTTAACTCTATTGACATCAATGACAACATATTCCAACAATATCCCCATTTGTATGATCCTTAAGCAATTGTCCTTTCTTTGATTCTCCTTGCCTTCTACTTAGTCTCCTCCTCAATATTATCCATGATACTGGGAATCTCTATGCCACATTTTTTAGAATAATGCATAAAGTTGCTCTGCTACATGATCATCATTTGTAATCCTAACACCTTTCTTTTTGCTTGTTGATTTGTCATTATTACTTAAATCTGCAACTATTGTAGGTACGTCCTCTAAGAATTATCCATTGACATTTTCTTCCTATTTTTCCCTCACATCTTTAGCATGTAATACCAATTCCTTTTTGTCTTCGATCCTAGGACTGTTTCTACTTTCATTTAATATGCTGCCCAACTTCAGGATAAGAGGATTGCTTTGGTTTCCTATATTGATTTTTGAACCCACATCATTTGTATAGAGAACGAATCCACAATATTCTTCCTTCTATTCTTTAGACTTCTTCTTCCAGACCTTGTTGGAATTATTCCCTTGATTGATTAGGAAATTATCTTTCTCATTTCTTATGAATTTGTTTTTGCAGAACCTTTCAATGTTCCCATAGTTGTGACATGCGTAACATTCAACACTATTCAGATTCATGTAGTTACCTCTATTACTTACTTGAGTATTCCTTCCATAATATCTTCAATTCATAGCCTTATGTCCAAAATTATTACATGAAAAAAAATAACCAAGAAAGAAACTTTGGTACCTGGGAGCAAATGGTCTTCTTTGTGATGCATTCCTTCGGAATTCATGTTTCTACTTATTGTAATCTTCTCCTTTGTTGTTTCCTTCACCATTATTGGAGCTTCTCAAGACATTTTCATAGCTTCTAGGATGTTCTTGATCTTTCTTCTCTAGTAGCTTGGAGCTTTCACCTTCTTCAATGTTTTTCTAATTGTTTCCATAATTGATACCAATTTTATCAAGTGGGGACCTTTGATGGCTCATAATTTCATTTAGGAAATTTTCAAATTTCGAGTTTATCTTCTTCCTTCCAACTCTTGTTTTAGAGAAACAATTTTCTAACTCCCTTTCTTGGAACATTTGTTCCTTCTTCTAGAGTTGGTCATTCAGGATTTATTCACTTTCCTTTATGTCTTCCACTTGAACCCTTAAACTAGCAATAGTCTTATTTTCCATTTCATGAAATTCTTCTTGTTTTTTTCACAAATCTTTCTTTTCTTGAAGTTGGCTTGTTAGATCTTCTTCAATCTTCTTGTCCTATTCTATTTCACTCTTGAGACCAACAATGGTTTTTTCAGCTTCTTCAATATTATCTGTCATCTGTCCTTTTGAATTTTGATCATCCTCGTGATATTTTTGCAATTGACCTTTTAGTATTTGGTTCTCTTTTATGAGTTATGAGAGTTCCACTTTAGTTTCCATGTTTTCCAAACTTAACTTCTCCAATTCTTTCTTTAAGGAGCCAATTTCAACTTCTTGTTCTTGACAAGTATTTTCCTTTTCTTTATATGCTACATCCTTCTCTTTTAGTTGATTTGCTAATATTTCTTCAACCTTATTAGCCTCTTTGATTTTTGTTTTTAAACCAATGACAATCTTTTTAGTCTCACTTAGCTTCTCTTCTAGCGATGTATTCTTTTCTTGATACCTCTATAGTTGTTCCATTAGCATCTTGTTCTTATTTCTTTCTTTCCTCAAATAATTTACATCATCAATCAGTTCCCCTTCAAGTTCTACTTCAGCTTCTACTTCATTATTCTCTTGTTCTTCCGAGGAATTGTTTTTTCTCTCAATGGATTCATCCTTTGCTTCAAAATGTTTTTCATTTTATGTATCCGACCTTTCCTTTTTATTGTCTTCATGTTTGTCAAAATTACTTTTATTCGCATAGGCACATCTAATGTCACAATGGTTTGATTTATCACAACAATAATACTTACTTGATTCAACTTCCTTTATCTTTTCTTCATTTGATTCATCGGCGAAAAGTTCATTTGGGATTTTCCATCTTCTTTGATGTTGCTTCTTGCTTTGGTATATCTTCCTTTTGATCTTCTACACATTCCTGCATTGCTTCCTTTGTGTATTGTTCTTGTAGTTTGTCCTAGTGCTCTTTAGCTGATGTGTATTGTCCTATTTTCACTTTCACGGGATTAGATAGTCCATCCAAGATTGTATACATTTCCATTGCATTGTTCTTTATTAACTCCTTCTTGGCTACAGTTTTTGGTGATATTTTTGGGGTGAGGTAACCATTCAAAACAAATTTCCAGATGCAGCAACCTTGTTCCCGTAAATATAATCTCATCATTATGCTCCAACACTCATAATTTGAACCATCAAATAGTGGAGTTCCATTTAGAGAGAATATATTTTCATATTCATCCATGTGTGCTCTAGAGATCTGCCTTCCAACTTTTAGACTGTTCTGAAGGAACCTGCTTTAATAACAATTGTTTTAATATTTACCAATATTGAGAGGGGTGGGTTAATTATTATTGAGTTTACCATGTCAAACTTAAAAATAGAACATGTAACATTAACCATTAACAATGTAATTCATCATCACATAAAACCATCACATAAATCATATATAGTGCACAAGGGATTTTTACGCGGAAACCCAAATGGGAGAAAACCACATAATGATTTTCTTATATAATAACAAGATTACATTCAATTGTTTTACCAGCACCAAATGGAAGGTGGCACACACTACCTAATTTCTCTAGCACCCACTAGAAGGAGGCTACAACCCCCTAGCTTTGCCAACACCAATTGGAAGGAGGCACCAACCCACTTTGTAAGCACCAACGCAGACTTTTCATGCACCAATCTGAAGGAGACATTGATATCCTATCATTTCCCCATCCTTCCACCCTGGTTCTCCAACATCAACTGTAAGGAAGCACCAAATCCCTAATATCGCAGACACCAACCTGTCCTAGCACTACCCTTCCACCCTAATATGAATAAGAGTGTCAACCTATCACTGTCACTATCATCTTCATTATCATTTTTAGTGTATCTATCACTGTCCTTGTCACTGTCTTCACACTGTCACTATCTTCATACTGTCACTATCATTATCACTGTCTTCACACTGTCACTATCTTCATACTGTCACTATCATTATCACTGTCATTGTCACTATTGTCTCTATCGCTGCCACTGTCACTATCAATGCCACTTTCAACGTGTCAACCTGTACATGCCTCAAATATTTCCTCCAAATCTGCAATCGACTTCTTTCAATATAGTCTTCAAATATACAACAAAAAAATATTGTGCAAGACCAAAATATGTCTTCCACATATTCATAAACAAGGATGAAATGTGTCCTTCAAATCTACAATTAAATCCTTCATGAAGAAGACCAAAACATGTTTTCAATATGACATTCAAATTTGCAGAAAACTAGCCCTTCAATTTTACAATAAAACCTTCATAAAGAGGACCAAAATATGTCTTCGAAATCTACAATAAAACCTTCATGAAGAGGACCAAAAAATATCTTATAAATCTGCAATATAACCTTCATGAAGCAATAATCATCCATAGACTTCATTGGTTTGCTTCTTCAAACCCTAGGTTATTCCCAGAGAGGAAGCATAGATTATGGCAATAACATCACCATAGTCCATACCAATAACATCACAATAATCTATGGCAATAACATCACCGTAATTTATGGCATCACCATAATCTATGCCAGTCTCTCCATGATCTATGCCAAGATCATCACCATAATCTATGCCAAGATCACCATAAATTATGCAAATATCACCATGATCTATGCCATGATCATCACCATAATCTATGACAATAACATCATCATAATCTATGCAATATCTTCACCATGATTCACAAAGAGAGAAACCCTAAAACATATGCAAGATCCATACCTTTTCCAAGATCACAATATGAAGAAACAAAAGGGAAACCCTAGTCTTGTGCCATGTCCTTTAGCAAAAGAAACCCTATATCATGTCATCACATAGCCCTTATAACAATCTTTCCAATGAGATAAGAAGTTCGTGATTCTGATACCATATGAGAAAGTTATGCAAGTTTTTGTCAAGATAAAGAATTAAGAGAAAAACCCTAGAACATCCTTCAAACTCTTCATACGATCCTCCTCTAAATTTCGCTCTACTCCTTCTTGAAAGTGCACATGAGAGAAGAACTTGGATGATAAAAATGAAATGATCTAGCTTGTATTTATACCTTTTCAAGTTACTTTGTAAATCACTTTAGGGTATACAACCCTAACTTATTATTATTTTTGTCTTCCACATTTTAGGGGCTTCTTCAATGGGTCAATGAACACTCCATGGCTTCATCAAGGGGCTTCTTAAGCATTTCATGATTATGTGGACATATCATCATTACTTTAGGGGTTTTTTACACTTCACATGTGTTGATTATGTGTTATATTCTTTGCAGGTGCGTCTTTGACCATGCTTGATGATCCCCTCAATCTAGTCCTCTATCATATGCATCGGGCGCTGGATCAAGGGGGGTTATAGGTGGGGCGTGTTGATGCCACCCCCCTTTCGAGAAGCGAATTCAAAATTTTGTTGGGCTATTTTTGGGTTCTTTCTAAAAATATGCAATTTAATCCTGGTTAAGGGATTGGAGTCTATTTTCTAATCCGGGTTAATGGATTAGGGTTCTGGATTCCTCGTAATACCTATATTTGTATTATGAGTGGTTAATAATCAATATGAGAAAATAAGAGGTGCAGCTCTAAGTTTTGTTGGTTTTCTCGATTAAGGGTTTCCAGGGTAAATCTTTGTGTATTATGTGTGAATGTTGTGGTGTAATATCTATTGTGCTTAAAAGAATCTGTATGATTTGCTTCTCTACAACAGGTTTAAAACTTACAACATGGTCATGTGGACACATAATTATCACTTTAGGGGCTTCTCCATGTTAGAAAAACAGGATCACAGAGCAATAACAATAAACAGAAATGCAAATATAATCACACACACACACATTACAAGAGAGACACCAATATATCGTGGTTCACCCAAGATGGGCTACGTCCACACTGAAATTGCCAGTCCTTATTATTATACCGTCCAGCAAAGTGAAGGGATACAACCTGCAGCACAGCCGCTGCACTTCCTCTTCACACACTCTCACAGTCTCTCTTCCGATCTCAGAGATCTTTACAATGCATAAGACCTAATATATCAACCCTAGCCATGTTACAATGTCTTTCTTTTACAAGGGAAATACAATGGGAAAATACCACGGGTTACCCAAAACCATGGGCCCGAAAACTATTGGTGAAAACAACCCCATAAATTATTCTTGGGGGGAACCCCAAGGTTGGGGAATGAGTGTACAGTCCTCTGGGGTGCATGGATGAGACAATATCATCTATGAGACTAGAAGATTTGGAGCCACAACCAACAATCTCCCACTTGGAGACTAATCATAGCAACTCCATCGCTGCTGCACTTGGAAAATTCTCCTCTTCACCTTCATGCTAGAAGGCCAACTGAAACCGAGCCACTAGACTTAATATAGTCCTAATTGAAGTCATCTTAACAACAGGAGAAAATATTTCATTAAAATCTATACCTTTATTCTATGCAAACCCCTTTACAACAAGTCTGGCCTTGTACTGCTTCTTACCTCCTTCTTCTTCCTTCAATCTGTAAATCCATTTGTTCTGCAATGCTCTTTTACCAGCAGGCAACTGAACCAAATCCCAAGTCTAGTTTCCTACCAATGAGTCCATCTCCTCATTCATGCCTTTCTCCCACTTCTTTCTAGTTTCCACCTACTTTGCTTCTTCATAACACTCTGGTTCACCAGCATTAGTCTTCAATAAATAATACATTGAAGGAGAGTATCGTCCAGGGAGTCTACTTAACCTAGTAGATCTTCTTGCAGTTGCAGGAGTTTCAGGTACTTGCTGTTGTTCTTGATTTTCTGGCACCTTTGGAACTTCATTTTCTTTAATTTCATCAAGTACTGTGTAACTGGGACTGTCTTCTCTCTACGAATCCCATGGTATGAACAGTAACTAACAAACTCCTTGCTGCAGTACTCACCTCCATTATCAGATCTGAGACACTTCAACCTTTTTCTTGTCTCATTCTCAACTAAAACTTTCCACTTCTTAAAAGTAGCAAACACATCAGATTTATGTATAATGCAATAAACCCAAGTTTTTCTAGTTGCATCATCAATAAATATAACATAATAATGAGAGCCACCAAGATATTGTACCTGAGCCGGGCCCCATACATCTGTATGCACAAGCTCTAAATTTTCATTCTTCTTTTGTTTCCCAACCCTGAGAAATCTGACTCTCTTATGTTTTCCATAAACATAGTTCTCACATAATTCCAAACTTACCTGCTTTAAATCTGGTAGCAACTTCCTTGAGTGGAGAATCTGCATCCCCTTCTCACTCATGTGGCCAAGCCTATGATGCCACAATGTTGTATCTATTCCTGTGGAAGCTAAAGAGATAGAATGGTCAGTATTATGAGGACATAAATACAACATACCTACCCTGTCTCCTTTTACTATCACCATTGATCCTTTGGTGATCTTCCACCACGTTTCTCCAAACGTAGATAGACAGCCGCCATCTCCCAAATGCCTCGTTGAGATTAGATTTCTTTTCATAGCAGGAATATGCCGAACATCGTTTAGTAGCCAATCAGTCCCATTCTTAATTTTTATCCATACCTTACCCATTCCAACAATTTTACATGGCTCATCATCACCCAATAAAACATGTCAAAAATCGCCTAGAACATAATCATGAAAATATTTCCTATCGGATGTAGCATGACATGAAGCCCCTGAATCTACTACCCAATAATCACTTGTATTATCTAATGCAAAAATAAAAGCATCTTGTAACACATCACCTGCTACATTTGCTTCCTGGGTAGTTTCATGCTGTCCATCTCCTTTCTTCTTTAGAGATCTGCAGTCTTTCTTCATATGTCCTTTCTTTCCATAGTTCCAGCACTCTATCTTTCCCAGTCTGGACTTGGATCTTATCGTTTTAGACTTTCCACGATTACCTTGGCTCTTTCCTCTCTCCTTTTGTCTTCCCCTGCTCTCCATGGTCAACGCATTACTTGATGTCTCACCCGTGTTGTTTCTTCGCATTTCCTCGCTAAGAATAACACCAATAATATCATCAAATTTCAAGGTGTTTGAACCAGAGACAGAGTTACTTACAGCCATGACCAAGCTATTCCAGCTTTCTGGAAATGAACACAAGATTAGAAGAGCCTTGACCTCATCATCGAAGTTCACACTTACAGAACTTAGTTGATTTGTAACCGTATTAAATTCATTTAAATGATGAGTAACAGATCCACCTTCAGACATATTCATATTAAATAAACGCTTCATTAGAAATACCTTGTTGGAGGCCGAGGGTTTTTCATACAGCTTACCTAGTGCCCTCATCAAACCCTCTGTTGCCGTTTCTTTTGAGATATTGAAAGCCATCGTTGAAGGCAAGGACAGCCGTATTGTTCCCAGTTTTTTTCTGTCAAGAACCTCCCATTCTTCGTCCTTCATAGCCGTCGGCTGCTTTGCTCTTCCTCTCAACGGTAGGAATAGATCCATCTGGTACAGATAGTCCTCCATTTGCATCTTCCATAACTAGAACTTTTGGCCATTAAACTTCTCAACCTTAAACTTTCCTTCTCCTGCCATTGCTCCCACTCGAACCAAAAACCCTAGTTTCCTGCGGGTTTAACTACCAAATAGACCTTTGGCTTTGATACCAATTGTTAGAAAAACAGGATCGCAGAGCAATAACAATAAAAAAAAATGCAAATATAATCACACACACACATTACAAGAGAGACACCGATATATCGTGGTTCACCCAAGATGGGGTACGTCCACACTGAAATTTCCAGTCCTTATTATTATACCGTCCAACAAAGTGAAGGGATACAACTTGCAGCATAGCCGCTGCACTTCCTCTTCACACTCTCTCACAGTCTCTCTTCCTATCTCAAAGATATTTACAATGCATAATACCTAATACATCAACCCTAGCCGTGTTACAATGTCTTTCTGTTGGAGAGAACTTCCGCAGCATTTAGGAAGCTGCTAATTTTGGGAAAGATAACCATTTTTGGGGAGAAAGTACCAATTTTGGCGACAAGACAAAGATATCGCTGTAGCGCAAATTCCGACGGGAATTGCGGCGATATGTACAGAAAAGTCAGAGTGTATGGTACAAGGAAGAGGCCGAAGGGAGAGCTCAACCACCATAATAAAGGCGCCGAAGATGAAGAGAGGGTTTAGCTACCCTCATTATGAAGAAGGACCACAGTCAGCGTTGCTTGAACCAAGAAGAAGCAACGGGCCGATGCATTAAAGACTAAGGACTGCAGGAAGCGGCGACGAGACAGGAGGCGGCTATGGAAGTACAGCTAGTTGACTGTAAGTGGTTAGGGTTGAGTCACTGTTGGGATAAGGCCCATAGTTTTGTAACTGCGATGAGACCTTCGGGCCATCTATATATAGGAGTCTTTTTATATGAAAAAGGGTTGGCCACATAGGGACAGAAGTTATTAAGTAGAGAGTAGTCGAGTCTTTGTGATACAGAGTCTGACCATTCCCCAGAGACAGGGGCCGACCTATCAAGAGATTGTGCAATCCACTGGGATTGAAAGAGAAAGAGAATGCATTGTAAGAAGCAGGAGAAGAAGAGAGGTCTATAGAGAAGGGCTCCCAATGAGGTGGAGTGTCCCAGAAGACCTCTGTTGCAAAGAGTTGTGACAGAAATGCGTTTTACTCTCCGAGTTGTTAACGGGAAACATAGTTCCCGTGAATGTAGCTCCTCTCCTGGGAATGACAACGTGCTTATCTAAGTAGCGCGATTGTAGTTGTGTAGCTGTTGCTCTTATTTACTTATCTCTGTTATACATGAATGCTTCCTTCAGTTTATGAGTACTGTGTATGGTCGTCAGTTTAGTTCTGGTTGATGTTTAACCCTTGTGAGAATCATATCTAAATCCTTGCGAACTAGATCTTTGTTTATTAAAGGATAATGCTCGAGTATGGAGTGAATGTAATGCATGAAGAGTGTAATTAGAACAGTGCTCAAAATAATACTCTATACAGTCACATTGTCACAGAACATCAAGGGTCAAGCGCATTAGCAAGGGTTATGCTTAGAGATTAAATGATAACCACTATCTTCAGTAATAGGATAAGGGAGTGAGAGAACGCGTCTTAATCTAGGAAGCGGTAAGAATCACATACCGCAGGGACAGAAAGGAGGAAGATATCGCACCCGCGATATCTTGGGTATCGCTAGGCGGGCTCATATAAGGGGAAGGCTTATCGCACTTCCTGCGCGATAGGATAAGGCAGGGGTATAGCCGGAGTAATAGAATGAGATAAGTTAGCCCTTGATGAGAGAGCAAGGGTGGGTTCAAGAACCCTGGATGCCTCGGAACCTGGCTGAGGACACTTGAGTCTTCTGCCACCCATTAGAATCACTTCGGGTGAGACTTCAGGTTGCTTCTGCGACCTGTTGCCGTAAGGGCCAGTGAGCTAAGGGTTCTGTTGGTCTAGAGGGTACAGCCAACCCGGGTCTACTCAGAAGACAAAGCCAACACTTTCTTTTATAAGGGAAATATAATGGGAAAATACCACGGGTTACCCAAAACCATGGCGTTGCCCCCGAACCCCCATTTCTCAGGGGCGCTGCCCCCGAACCCCCTTTTTCGGGGCGTTGCCCCGAACCCCAAGGTTGGGGAATGAGTGTACAGTCTTCTGGGGTGCACGACTGAGACAATATCATCTATGAGACTGGAATATCTGGCTCCACAACCAACACTCCACACTTCTAATCATCATGGTCTTATGGAAACATCGTCATCTCTTTAGGGGCATATTCAATGGCTTTAGGGGATTGCTCCATTTGTGTACCACTCAAAGTGGACATGTGAAAGCATCCATATGTTATCTCATCCATTGAGGGCCATACTTAAAAGCTACCCCATAAGGGGACCACTTTGGAGTTATATACACTTATGCTAGGGCTCCTTCAAGGCTCTTCAAGGATTCTTCAAGAGGACACATCATTACTACTCTAGGGGCTTCTTCAAACAATATTCCTCTATTAATTCCATATCATCATCATCATTACCATTTCCACATCATCATTACCATTTCCACATTGAAAACGATGATAACATCAGTCAACAATCTCATAAGCTCACTGATTTAATATCAATGGCACGGGTCTCTTAAACTCATTGACATCAATGACAACTTCTTCCAACAAGGAGAACGTGACGAGATCCTATCCATTCGCACATCATCCAACCTCATTCATCATAGTCGTTCACACGAAGTGGGATTCATTGTGCTATCACATGTGGGGATTCGTGCATTAATGGTGGATATTGTTTTGCCATGTGCTCTTTAGCGTGAACGATCAGGGTTGACCCAAAATTATGCGAATAGATAGGATTAATTTCATCATGCGCGAATAGATCAGATGATCTAACACATTTATTTCACATGTAATTGAACGTGCGTAATGGATCATGTCACCCACTAGTAGATTTGAACCCAAAATCTGACGACCTCCGACGAAATGGACTGTGTCATCGGATTTTTCTTTCAAAATTACTGTTTTTTTTTTTTTTAATTTCGTGAAGTGTCCTTGATATCCGACTACTATTTGAATATCCGACGAGGCCCTTAGGATATCCGATGGCTCTGTGGATATCCGATGCCTATGAGGATATCCAACGTTTGGGATGTCGGATAACTGATGAAATATAAAACCCGAATAAGTCGGTGTTGATGCCTCGGATATGCAGGTCACTGCAAGGTGTTGGAAAGGGTCCCAAGGCACACAACAGGGGATGAAAACCTAGCCAAATGCTTCGAAAAGACCCTATGCAAGGGTAATTCTATCCTCAAGCTGTTTGGTGTGGTAATCGCCCATGAATATTAGGCCTCCGATGACACTCTATGAGTAAGTGGTTTTGATCTATAAGATCAGTTTCCCAATTCAGGGAAACAAGGTATAAAAATGGTAAATCAAAGTTAACTTAATCCTATTTGAGAAGAGAATCTAATCTAAGTTAAATCTATTCTAAAAGGAGTGTTTTGTTTATGCATAGGATAACTTGATTTGAAAATACTAAACCTTCTCACCAATTAAACAGAAATGAAAAACTGGATCTAGATTCAGTAGCTCAAGATATAATTAGCTAAAGAAATTTAACCAATAATAACTTAAGAATTAAGTGCATACAATCTAACACTATCATTGGAATGTTAATTGAAAAATTAACATTGATTTATTGATTTCTGTTAATTATTTGCAAAATAAATCAAATGTTTTAAGTAAAGAAATTCATTTAAAACATTAATTACATGGATCCTGAGTTGAGAAAAATCTGAACTATAGATCTATGCAGGTTACCAATTGCAAATAATAAACAGTGTTTACGAATGAGTTGAAGCAAAATCACAATCCATCAAAGAAATTTGACAAATTATAACAAAAGAGGCGGCTGAAGAAAACTATATGTATATTAAAGGACTGTAATACATTACAAAGCCTGCAACAACAAAGCATTTCCAATCTCTTTTGGCAATTCTATCCAACATGCATCATCCATCTGGAAGTAGCGTTTCTCCATCTTCTTCCCTGTCAACAAGAAATTATTGCAAGAAGAATGCAGATATGAGAAGAATGAAAATTCTTCCATTCTTTAGAGAACCCTCTTTTCCCTCCTCACAGTCTTGGGAGGTCGAATTTATAGTAGTGAAGAGCATTGGGAAGGATAGGATCAAATCCCCGGATGCCTGGTTCCTTCACTGTATGCAAAAACGACCGGAATAAATTTCTGAACGTTCACACCTGCTCAACAATGTTTTCCTCCCAAATGGTTGATAGATTTGCAAAACTGTCCATGGCTAGGGGTAAATCAGCCCATTTGGGAAGTGGGTTTTCAACCGTTCGAGCTGATTCCTCATGGTTTTCCCGCAATCCTCCGTGCAAAAACGTGTATTCTACAGGTGTGCGATTTATTTTTTAATCCTACATGACAAATTAGGGTTTAGTGAAATATTATGCATTAACATATGATATCAAAAGCCAATCATATAAATCAATTATTAATACTGTCTTTCAAAAGTATTTCGAATACAAATTAAACAATAATAATAATCTAAGCAAAGCTAATTATTCTTTGTAAAATATAATACTTTGCTTAATGAAGAATGTTATTGATTTATATGATATCAAAAGCCAATCATATAAATCAATTATTAATATTGTCTTTCAAAAGTATTTCGAATACAAATTAAACAATAATAATAATCTAAGCAAAGCTAATTATTCTTTGTAAAATATAATACTTTGCTTAATGAAAAATGTTATTGACTCTTTTCATTGTTTAAGAATATGTTATTTAGGATTTCATTGAATTATAAAAACCTGTTATAAAATTATAGATCTTCCCGTAATGACAAATTTTATCAAGTATTCAATACTTCGTAAAATTCAATAATCCTTTCAAAATTGAGAGTTGAATGCATGGTTCCATTATTTGATATACACCATTTCACGTTATAAGTCAAAATGATTAGAAATAAGTGTTTAATCAAATTATTTTAACCCATCAAGATGTTGTTTAAACTTATTGATTTCAAAATCGTTGCCAAAATTACTGAAACCTGAATTTAATTAGTCAATATTGAAGCATGCAAACGACTCAAACAAGTTCAAATAAGGGTAATAAATCATTACACACAATAGTCGGAATCAAATGACAACATCTTCAAACTCTTTGAAAAACTAATGAAGTGAATCAAATTATGCAGTGAAGACCAAATCTAGGTGGGGAATGCGAAATATAACATGTTAAGCTAACCACCGAGATTACGAAACCGGCTGAAATGATAAAAACAGACTTAAATAAAACAAAACATATAAATAAAAATGAAACAATCCAAATAATTATTCAAATCTCGCAGTGTAATCTCATCTGCAGGATCAAAACAAATCAACGGTTAAGATTAAACATGCAGAAAGAGGAGGGAAAGTTGCGGGAGTTTTATTTTGCAAATATATACCGTCATCCCGCAATCTGCAATCTGCAATTGCGGGTTGCGGGATCGCAACTCATAAAACAAATAAATCATCCCTTCCGCAATCCGCAATCTGGAGTGTGGGTTGCAGGTTGCAAAAACCCAACTTCAAAAAAACAAACAAAGGTACCCGCAAGCCACAAACCACAGTTACGGGTGTTTATTGGTGAGCTTTATTAATGATTCCCGAAAGCCGCAACCCGAAACTTGCGGGTTGCGGGTTTCGGGATTACAAACCAACCAAAACAACGTAAAAATGAGTTTCCGAAAGCCGTAACCCAAAACTTGCGGGTTGCGGGTTTCCAAAATGTCGGGTTTTGGGTTGACAAAAGCGAATGACAAGAATACTCCGAATTTGAGCTTTTTCCGAACCAAAACACTTAGAAAAATTTATTCAAAAGCATGGTAAACAGGCAGACCAAAAGCATGGGTAAGGGATCTTTTAGATGGAAATCAAAATCCTGATAATTACAAGACAAATCACCCAAATACCTTTGCGTTTATTCAGAAATGGGGCTCCCGTGCTTCAACTAAGCATGGGATCTGTTGTGGCCACAACATTCGGATATTCGACGGAGATTTCACAACGGTAACTAGGTTAGGGGCGTCGGATATCCGACGTCAGTTTGAATTTTTTACTTTTAAAATCTATAAATATTCAAACATTCCGACATGTTTGCCATACCAACGACGGTTAGCGGAAGTTTTTTTTTGTTCGGCGGACTATTTTTCATTGTTTCTGTGATTCAAGCGAGCGAAACACTGTGGAGCTTCATTTTCTAAGATCGATAATATTCATTTAAGCTCTTTACGAGAAAATTTCAACTAGCAATATTCCTGATCCACACGAACAAAATCGACAATTGCTTGCTAGATTGTGGGAAGGAGTTGAAAGAAGGGGTTATGGGAAATGCTATTGTCCATGTAGTCAATGCAAGGGCTTTAAGAGGAGAAGAATTTTGATCACAACAGCCACAAAACATTGTAGGGAGCATGGGCACGCTGAGGGGGGTCATGAATACCATCCATTTGTAAGTTTTGCATTATATATGTTTTTATTTTGATTGCTTTTGTAAATTTATGTATTATTTTAATATTTCTTATATTAATTTAAATTAAGTATGTATCATTTATTTGTTCATTAGTCATGAGACTAACCCACTCACCGGGGAAAGCACTTAACTCTCTAGATTTGTGACACTTTCGATCATGATAATAGAAATAACGACTATATTGGCATGTTGTAATTTCTCTTATATTTTCTCTATATAAACCATAACATCGTGTATCTTATTTTTGAGTAGTTTTGCTCAGTAATTGGGTCAATTATTATGTCTCTTGGATAGTTTGGATGCACCTATTTGACCAACAGTACAATTGGTCGTTGTTCTTTTCATCCCAACAGTACAAAATTTGTTAAATTTTTAATGTCTCACATAAATTTTTACATTTTGCGTTTGAATTTCTTATATTAACTTTTATCTATTGATTGTTTCATGTAATTATAGAGGAAAGACATCCCACGGCATATCGTCCGGATCAGCAAGTGCTTCCAGAACAAGTACCGGATGAACATGGAGCTATGAATATTAATAGAGAACAAGTAATTAATGATCACATTGAAGAAGATGATCATACTGATAACATAGTTGAAGATGATGTTACAAATACTTTGATCCATGATTCATTTAATGTTGGAATGGATGATGATGATCATGAAAATGATGAACATTTTGATGATATTCATGATATACCTCTTCTTGACAAGGCATACGAACTTATTTATGATGGCTCCAAGACAAATCTTCTCTCTGCTTTATTGTTGGTAATGAACTTGAAGGTTATGAATGGTCTTTCAAACATATCAGTCACAAGGATGTTAAGGTATGTAATATATTCCATTACAAAATATATATGATTGTCATGTATTTTATTGTTAATTCCTATATAAGTCAAATTATTATGGATGAGATTTGTTTCATTAATATTATTTCTATATTATATTAACTAGATTTTTATTTTAATTTGTTGTAGCATGATAGGTGAATATTTGTTACCACCGTCAAATATTTTACCTCTCACATATCGAGATTTATTTGTCATCATGAAAGAAATTGGAATGTAGTATGAAGCAATTCATGCATGCCCCGATGATCATGTTCTTTATTACAACCAGCATGAATTTGCAACAGAATGTCCTGAATGTCATATCAATAGATATCGCACAGATCAAGTAACTAAAAATGTGCCTTGCAAGGTTCTACGTTATATTCCCATTATTCCCTATTTGCAACGACTGTTCAGGTGCAAAAACATAGCGCAGTTTATGGATTACCATGCACGGAACATAAGTCAAGACAACATTATTCAGATGTCTGCAGATGGGTCTGCATTTAGAGATATGAAGGAAAAATGGCCTCACTTTAAAGACAAACCTCGTAATCTTAGGATTTCTTTAGCAGCAAATGGTGTCAATCCTTTTGCAGAGATGAGATCTATTTACTCGGTGTGGCCTATTTTTGTTATCAACAACAACATTCCTCCATGGTTGACAATAAAGAGGGAGCACATAATGTTGTCGATGATTATTCCAGGTACAAACACTGCAGTTTTTTTAAAATGTAGTGGTATATTCTCATTTGTCATTTTTTGTCGCATAATGTCATATGTATATTTAATGTTTTTCTATTGTGCAATATGGTTTCATATATATAATTTAAATGGTACGTCTCATAATTATATTTTTTATATGTTCAATTCAATCAGGTAAGTACCAAGTCAAAGATATGAATGTATATATCGAACCTCTTATTGATGAGCTACTGAAGTTATGGAATGGCATCATTATGTATGACGTATCTAGACCAATACGACAAAGGCAATTTCAATTCCATGCAATGCTTGTATGGACAATACATGATGCCCCAGGTTTAAACCATTTTTGTGGTATGTAATTATAAGTTCCTCTTTATTTGCATTTAATTTTACGAACTACTAGTTAATATACTACGCACGCATTTTTTTCTAAATAATCCAGTGATTTTGTATAATTTTTTTATAATTGATATAGATATTCCATCCCTTTATGTAGGTCTTCAGACAAAGGAGAAATTTGCATGTCCGGTTTGTGGTCATAAGACCAAATCTTGTCGTTCAAAAAGCTTAGGAAATGAGGTGTTTGATGAGTATAGGCACTTCCTCTCTAAGAATCACCGGTATCGAACTACCGAAAAACATATGTTCAATGGCAAGCAAGAGACTGCATTAAAACCGCAAAGAATGACACCTCGCCTATGGAAGTTGCAATATAATAGAAATCGTCAAGGTACGTATAATTATGAATCATCGTATATGTTATGTTATATTGTTTTTGTTTATATTGTGTGTTGTTTACTGTAATTGACATTGATTTATCTAATTTCATGATTGTCGTTCATGTGATCATGATCAAGGCATTAATGGGCTTCCATGAGGAATGAAAAGTTATCCTATACAATTTAGTAGGTTTCCCTACTATGAGCACCTACAAATTGCTCATCTATTTGATACAATGCATATCGGAAAGAATGTGACCGAAACATTATGGCGAATATTGGATGGAATGAGTAACAAAGAAAAAATTGTCAAAATTTGCAAAGACATTCAAGATAGAAACCATGCAATGAAAGACGTCATTCAATTTCATAGCAATAGAGAGCAAATTAATATCAACTCACTTCCATGGATTTTAACAGACCAACAAAGTAATGTTGTAAAAGAAGTCATTTGAAAAATTAAATTTCCCACCGGATTTTGTGCAAACATGAAGAATATCATAACAAAGAAAGGTGATTTCACGGGGGTGAAAACTCACGATTGGCATGTCTTCATGAAGGTAATTATTATGGTATGGATTTTTTTTTTATATATTTTTTTCCTACTCCAGTGAATATGGTTGGTACATTTTTGGTTTGTTTACTCTTTGTTGATAAAATGCATTTATTTGTATATTATTGCTACAGTATGTTCTACCTCTCTCTATCCCGGACAACTTTGACAACAATGTCAAGCAAATAATATATAGTCTCGGGAAATACATAAGGTAAGTGGTGATTTTTTCCATGCGCTTAGTGTTTTTTCAATTCAACATAGAACTTATATTTGATTTTCATTCTCTAATCCATGTTACGTAATATAATGTTTTTTTCCTTTAATCTCTTGATTTGGTACTTGTCATGTCACTTGTAGATGGTTGTCATCTAAAGAATTCCATAAAGAAGACATAAAGTATTGGAGGAGAGAAATTCCTCTTCTCATGTGTGCAATGCAGAAGCATCTACCTTCAGCATTTTTTAATGCACAGGAACACTACCTCATACACCAAGTTGAGGAGATTGAACTGTGTGGCCTTGTGAACTCAAGGTCCATGTGGATGGTTGAGAGGCACTTGAATTTTATGAAGGGTTTGGTCAAACAACGAGCATATGCTGAGGGTTCTTTGATGGAGGGATATATGGTCTACCAAAACATGTTGTATATTAGTGAATATCTTCCTAAATTAGCGTCAAAGCTCAATTTACGTCGCATTTGTGATCCAGAATCCAATAACAATTTCGAAGGGGAGTACCCCAGGGGGAAAGGTAGATCGAGGAAGGTGAAAGGTAACATAACACATTTGACTGGTGATTTTTATGTATATATAAAATCATACATATTCTATCTTTAATCTTAATTGACTATACATTTGTATTGAATTTTAATTTTATTGTCATCATGAAACAGTTGGTCGAGAGTGGGATGCAATTCATTTATACATCGCAAACAATCTTGACTGGATGAAGGTATGGATCGAACGATGTGAACAATCTGGTCATGGAATATCATGGGAAGGTGTGGCTTCATTGGTTAAAGCTGCACATCGTAATGGAGACACCAATCTAACACAAAGGGAAATCGATTTAGCAAGAGGTTTAAAAGATAAGCAGGTAAGCATATTAATCAACCACAATATTTATTTTTTTGTAAAAAATATTGTCGTTTTACATCACGCTGATTTTTATCATTGTATGGCATTATAAACATGCACTAGTTAATCATAAATATTGGATCATTATGTAATCTTTTCCTGTACTATGGCTTGTTGTAGGTAAAACACCATAAGGCTATGCGGTGCAATAGATGTAGATATCGCACCAAAAAGTTGGATGGAACGAAAAAAAACATCTGATTGTGGGATATCTGCAGTCTTTGAGGTGACCAATGTTTCTTCTAGAAGTGACAGACATCCAGAACTCTCTGAAAATCGATACTATGGGTATCTAGAAGACATTCTTCAGTGTGACTTTAACTCCTTCAAGGTATTTTTGTTCGTTGTCAAATGGTATAGGTGTCGATTGAATCAACGTGATCCCGATAAAACAATAATTGAGCATGATAATGGATTTACCATGGTAAATACAAGATTGTTTGAGCCAGGAACGGAGCCATATGTTCTTCCAACCCAATGTGAATAGGTATTTTACTCTGAGTTTCCACGTAGAGTTGGTTGGTCATTTGCTGTGAGACACGATCCAAGGGAAAGGTCAGTAAAGTATAACATAGATGAAGGTAATGAAGATGTTCTCGAAGAAGAAGACACCGTAGAAGATGATCATGATCAACATGAGTTAGATGATCATGTTCCTGAAGAATATGTCGAAGAACTTATTGAATCAGATGATGTATCAGACAATGTCCATGAAGATGATATTGACGATGACATGATGATCGTAACTGACATCGAGGACGAGGATGATATAGCCAATCCTTACAATGTTGAATCTGGATCATCGGATGATAGTACAAACGATGACTCTGATGAAGAAGATGATGAAGACCATTGAGGTTTACCAGGTATGTAGTAATAATAAATTAACTGTTTATTAGTGAGTTTCCATTTTCCAGTATGACATAATTAGAAACATTGCTTGTTATATAGTATGTCAAAAAACACATTTAAAGTTTTTGTACATAGATATTTTTGTCGGGCTATGGGGAATTGAGAGTGATGTGAGGGGGGGGAAGGGCCATAAGAGCTTCCACCTTCACGTGGTTGGCCCTATTTAGTAGAGAATATTAAATTATTCTTGAAACAGAGAGAAGCTTAGTAAGGAAATGCATAATTATCAAGACTCAAACATCATCATCATCATCATCATCGTCGTCGTCGTCATCATCATGATCATCTTCATCATCATCTTCATCATCATCATATTTTTCTTTTTCATCATCATCTTGATCATTGTCATCATCATCATCATCAGCATCATCATGTTTATCATCGTCGTCACGGCCACCACCACGATCATCATTGTGATCAGCATCATCGTCATCATCCTCACCATCATCATCATCATCATCATCTTCTTCATCATCATCAGCAATATCTTCATCATCATCGTCGTCATCATCGATTGTCTTCATCATCATCGTCATCATCATCATGATCATCATCGTTATATGATATCCGACGCAGCTAGTACCTAGAAAAACCAATGGTGTTTGTCGTCGGTGGTTTAGCGATCTCGTCAGATTCTTTTGAAGTCAGAAGTCTGATATTAGACCCATGCATTGACAGTGTGGGAGGGTTTCAAGACTCGAATGAATGACACTCACAATTGCAGCATAAAAAACCATACCTATAAATTAAATAATGTGATACATGGGGCCAACGTTGAAATTTTTTAAATATGTGTTGGCTTGGATTGAAATTTGGCATTGTTAGACTAGATGCATGCATTGACGGTGTGGGAGGGTTTCTAGACTCAAAAATGACTGACACCAACCATTAATGGAGCATTAAAAGCCATGTAATGATACTCAACAAGGAGTAATTTGATCATCATGGTTTCACTCTAAAATAACTTATTTTTTGTGGACTCGCTAGTACCATTGCTTATGGACCCTCACAAGGAAATCCTCTTAGGTCATTGATTGTGTTGGGATAAATCATCACTAACCTCTTTGATGGACCTAATGATCCCATGATAAACACTCATAACATGTAAAATATAGAGGACATAGAAAAAATGGTTGATTCTCTCACCCAATTAGTTAGCAAAATGGAAACCAAGAATCACTTCTCATTTTCCGACCCTTCCAATAGTATGACGCCTCATTTTTCTAAAGTAATTCTAAACAAGTTTGGCAGGTTAGATCCGATTGGTTGGTTCGATCAATCAAATGAAGCACTAACTTTCCCTTAATGTAATATTTTATCACCTAATTAAATTCATTATAGGAGTCATCAAAGTATACATGAAAGGAAATGCACAATTATCAAGACTCAAACATCATCATCATCATCGTCGTCGTCGTTGTCATCGTAATCATCTTCATCATCATCATATTTTTCTTCTTTATCATCATCTTCATCATCATCTTCATCATTGTGATCATCATCATCATCGGCAGCATCATGTTTATCGTCGTCGTCACGGCCATGATCATCATCATCATTGTGATCATCAGCATCATCGTCATCATCCTCACCATCATCAGTTATTGGTGGGATGAAGAGAGAAGCTTAGTAAGGAAATGCACAATTATCAAGACTCAATCATCATCATCATCGTCGTCGTCATCGTTGTCATCGTGATCATCTTCATCATCATCTTCATCACCATCATCTTTTTTTTCTTCATCATCATCTTGATCATCATCTTGATCATTGTCATCATCATCATCATCAGCAACATCATGTTTATCGTTGTCGTCATGGCCACCATCATCATCATCATCATCATTGTGATCAGTGTTAACACCCAAAAAGTTCTCACTACCTCATCTACCCCATTACATGACTCATTTGCCGATATTTCCTACCATATTTACCTTCAGAACCCTAAAATCCCATTAAAAAAGCCTCCAAAAGGCCACAAAACCATCAAAAAAGCCTGAAAAAGGCTAAAAAACCCCTTTCCCCCACAAAATTATCCAAAATTCCTCCAAAATAGCAAAAACCCTCTAAAAAGGGAATAAAAATGTGATGCACCTGCAATGATTAATTAATACAAATATGCGAAATAGCAGAAATGACAGAACTCAGAATCACTTTTATATTGATCACAGGCCACTTCGAGGGGGCAACCTCCTATGAGCAAGCTCAATACAAATAACTTCACGATGCCTTCATAGGTCTCAACACACACTTATATACTAATTCTAGCGCCAATACTATGGGTCAAAACCATGGGCCGCTACAAACTATGGATCAACAATACTACGGGCGACTTACAAAGCATATGCGCCAACAACAATAACACAAACTATTGATCAACAATTACTATGGGACGACTTACAAAGCATATGCGTCCAACAACAACATACTAACAAAGTAAAGACATGGGTTCCTAACATCCCCTCCCCCTTAAAAAAATCTTTGTCCTCAAAGCTTTAGATGTGGAAATTGTTGTTGAATCTGAAGGAGTGGTTCCCATGTAGCATCCTCTGGTTGCATGCCGTGCCACTGAATTAAGACCTCTATGATAGAGCGAGAGCGAAGCTGATGCATGCGCCGATTGAGGATGGCCTCTGGTTCCAAAAGGATGGATCCTTCATTATCCAGTTCGGGTAAAATTGTTTGTCCACTGATGTTGGTGCCAAGAAATTTCTTCAGACAAGAGACATGAAAGACTGGATGAATGCGGGAAGAAGGAGGAAGTTCCAATTTATAAGCAACGGACCCAATCTTCTGAAGAATCTGATATGGCCCATAGAACTTTGGAGCGAGCTTATGACGCCCTTTGAGTTTCAAGGAGGATTGTTTGTACGGATGAAGACGAAGAAAAACCATATCTCCGACTTGAAAAGTGCGCTCAGAACGGTGTTGATCAGCTTGTTGCTTCATGCGATTTCGTGCCATGTGAAGATTGTCCGGCAAAATGCGAAGAATCTGATCGTGGTTTCGAAGGACCATGTCAACTTCCTGAACTAGTGAACTGGTGGGGGTGTATGGAAGAAGAGCTGGAGGTGACCATAGACTGCTTCATATGGGGTCAATTTAGAGGCGGTGTGGTAAGAGGTATTGTACCACCATTCAGCGAGAGGAAGCCACTTTGCCCACTGATGTTTTCGTTCCGAGGTGAAGCAACGAAGATAAGTTTCCAAGCATTTATTGATAATTTCAGTCTGACCATCTGTTTGTGGGTGATACCCTGAACTCATCTTCAGTTTGGTGCCAGTGTGGTGAAATAGTTCTGTCCAAAAATGACTGGTGAAAGTCGCATCATGATCCGAGACAATGGAAGAAGGGATGCCATGAAGACGAAAGATCTGGTCCAGGAAAATTTGAGTGACGGAGGAGGCTGTATAGGGATGACTGAGAGCACAAAAATGACTATATTTGGAGAGGCGATCAACCACAACGAGAATCATTGTCTTCCCGCCAGATTTAGGGAGCCCTTCAATGAAATCCATAGAAATATCTGTCCAAATCCGTGTAGGTATGGGCAAGGGTTCAAGCAATCCTGGAAGGAGTGTTGTTTCACCCTTATTGCGCTGGCAGGTATCACATTCGGCCACCATCTGTTGAATTGTCCTTTTCATGCCCTGCCAAAACAAGTTACGTCGTTCTCGTTCATACGTTTTGAGGAACCCAGAGTGCCCTACCGATGGAGAAGCATGGAGTTCATAGAAGATAGCCTGTTGAAGATCTGTGCTCTGGGGAAGCACCAGACAACCCTTGTATCGCAGAGAAGCACCATCCCAAGAGTAATGTGGTATAGCAGAAGGGTTGTTGGTCAAGCGTTGAATGATTTGAGATAAGGAAGAGTCATTGACATAACCTTGTTGAACAGATTGCAACCAATTTGGAATAGGCATAGAAATAGCTGAAAGAGAACCTTGCGCATCAAATGTGCGAGAAAGAGCATCTGCCACAATATTGTCTTTACCCTTCTTGTAAGTGATCTCATAGTCATAACCCATGAGTTTGCTAACCCATTTCTGTTGTGCCAGGGAGGAGATCCGCTGGTCCAAGAAATATTTCAGACTCTGGTGATCAGTCTTGATGCAGAAATGATTCCCTAATAGGTATGGGCGCCACTTCTATACTGCATGCAAAATAGCCATCATTTCCTTCTCATAGGTAGAGGCAGCTAAATTATTACTTGAAAGGGCTTTGCTAGTGAACGCAATGGGGTGTTCATCTTGAAGGAGAACAGCACCAAGGCCATTGCTGCAAGCAACGCCCTCAATGGTGAAGGGCTTGGAAAAATCGGGCATAGCTAGCACAGGTGTAGTACACATAGCTTGTTTTAGTTTGTCAAATGCACACTGAGCAACAGGTGTCCATGTAAAAGCATCCTTTTTCAATAGAGCAGTTAATGGAGCTGCAATATTCCCATAATCCTTGACAAACTTGCGGTAGTAGCCAGTCAACCCCAAAAAACCACGAAGGCTCTTGAGTGTCTGAGGATGCGGCCAATTGTTCATGGCATCGATTTTGGCAGGATCCACGCGAACCCCTTGTGCTGAGATAATGTGCCCGATATACTCAACTTCCTTCTGTCCAAAAAAACATTTAGACTGCTTGGCATGGAGATGATGGTCAGAGAAAAGTTGCATGAGAAGATCTAGACGCTGGAGATGTTCATCCCATGTTTTACTGTAGATGAGGATATCATCAAAGAATACCAGAATGAATTTCCGCACGTAGGGTCGAAATATTTTATTCATTAAGGCCTGGAATGTGGAAGGAGAATTAGTGAGGCCAAAGGGCATGACCAAAAACTCATAATGGCCATCATGTGTGGGGAAAGCTGTTTTAGGGATATCATCCTCATGAATCCGAATTTGATGATACCCAGGACGAAGATCCAACTTGGAGAAAAAGTGAGCCCCATGAAGCTCATCAAGAAGCTCATCAACAACAGGAATTGGAAACTTATCCTTGATGGTGAGGTGATTAAGTGCTCGGAAGTCAATGCAGAGGCGTTAGGACCCATCTTTTTTGCGGACAAGAATAACTGGAGAAGAAAAGGAACTAGTGCTTGGGCGAATAATACCTTGCTTCAATAAGTCCCGAACAAGCATTTCAATCTCCATTTTTTGGTGAAATGGGTAGCGATAGGGCCTGATGTTGGGAGGAACACTGCCAGGAAGGAGCTGAATACGATGGTTTTTTGGCCTGGAAGGTGGCAATCCCACTGGTTCAGCAAAGACACTTGTATATCGATCCATAATTTGTTGTAGATCCAAAGGAGTAGTGGAGACCGCTGATGGCTGCATCTGAATGGAATGGATCTAAGCGATGACACCATGTGAATTCTTCTTGAGGAGTTTGTCCATGCGATGTGAACTGATGATGCTGAGAGAACCTGGTTGTAATACTATCAATGTGTGTTTTTGTCCATTGAGGGAAAACTGCATCCAAAGTTCAGCAAAATCCCATAAGATAGGGCCAAGTGTGCGTAGCCATTGAGCACCCAAAACCACATCACATCTGCCTAAGGGCAAGGCAAACATGTCAGAGCGCAAGGTATAATCTCCCATAGAGATACGTACATTTCGACACTTCCCTTTGCAAGGTAAGGTGCCCCCATTGGCAACCATGACTTCAAAGTTGGAGCAAGGATGGATAAAACAATTAGCTTGTTTGGCGATCCGAGGGTCAATGAAATTATGAGTGCTACAAGAATCAATGAGTATTGTAAGAGGAAGCTTCTTGAAGTAACCCCTGACCCGCATTATTTGGGGGGTGGTGATTCCAGCTAAAGCATGGAGAGATATCTCTGGTTGTTCATCCTGAGACGGAGGGTCAATAGGCGGTTCCTGAATGTCGACCGGAGCATCCAGTGTTTCTGGATCTTCGTCACCAATTTCAGAGGCAGGCGGAGACTCCACATCCAAGAGATAGAGCTTTTGCTGAACACATCTATGTCCCCTAGTGAATTTCTCATCACAATTATAGCAAAGCCCCTTTTCTCTACATGATTGCATCTTTGTTTCAGACAAACGCTTGATAGGAGTCGGTCGAGGAGCCTGCGGTATAGGTGGTTGCTGAGAACCCATATTTCGGAAGGGAACAAAAGTGGGCTTGGAGCGTTGTTGGGCTGCAATCTTGTCTTCTGCCAACTTAGCCAACCCTAGGGCTTCCATCATTGTGGTGGGACAGAACATTTTGACCTTCGAGCGGATGGCATCCTTTAGACCATTGATAAAACAACTCCGGTAAAAGTCATCAGACAATCCTTTGGTGTGGTTGGCTAGGTTCTCAAATTCAGTTTGATACTCTCTCACAGTGCCAATTTGGCGAAGTTTAGTGAGGGATCCGGTGAAGTCATCAAAAGCACTAGGACCAAATCGTTGCAAAAGAAGCTGGCAAAAGTCTGACCATTTGGGCTCTGGATGAGCCTTGATGTACCAACGGTACCATTGAAGAGCTTCCTATTCCAAGTGAAAGGATGTCAGCGGAACTTTGTTGACATCAAAAGTATTATGTAGACTGAAATACTGTTCTGCATGATATATCCATCCAGTTGGATCAGTACCATTGAAGCGCGAAAAATCAAGCTTCGGACCATGGAAATTGTTGGAAGAAGAGAACCCATTTTCTGATGAAGACTCGGATTGCCGTTTGTTGTTCATAGCTGAATGTTCAAGATGGAGGTCGAGAAATTTTTCATCCAGATCCTGGAGTTTGGCTTGGATGGCTGCAAGTGCTTCTTCCATGGTTTTTGCTCCTGCACGGGTGACAACCATAACCAGGAGTTTTTATTTTTATTTTTTTTGACTGGGTAGGAAAACAAAAACAGAAACTGCTTCAGTAAGGGAAAATCTGGACTAGGGAAAAAATCTGATGGGTAATTGGGGTTTGACTAGATTTTGGACACTCTCGAAAGGACAAGAAGGCAAAAAGGGGGATTTCAGAAGCGGGGTGATAGAATGAGAAAATTTGGCAGAGAGGGACAAAGAAGCAGAGTTCAGAAAGGAACTCTGTGGTAAAATTTGAAGGCGATTGGGTGAAATCTGAGGAAGTTATGGCAAACCCTAAAAATAGACAAATGTGGGCTTTCGGGCTTTGGGAAGGGGAATTGGGGATAGGGTCCTCAGGAATGAAATATGCAGAATGGGATGACAGATGTTCGCCGAAAATTTCAAGGGAAACAGAGTGAAAACAAGGGAGATATGGAACGACTTGCAAAGTGGAGCTGAAACGTTTTTTTTTTTTTTTTTTTTTTTTTTTAGACAGCAGCTATGGCTCGGAAGGAATCTGGAACAACGCCGAATGTATTGAAAATGGATGGATCTGGAACGGCTTGCAAAGTGGAGCTGAAACGGTGCAGTAGTGATCAACAATAGTTCAGCTGAAAGTAGATATGGACCCCAGGTATGTGCGGCTTCCTAACAGTTCAGGGGTTTCACTCGGCCACCAATGTTGTCTGACGACTTGCGTATTGGGGCAGTACCCCTCACTCCATGGCTCAGGTAAAACTGATAACCGCTTTGCCACAAACGACAGCTCTTAGTTTACCTCACGGGTGGGAACTAGTCAATCAGGTAGGGGTCGTTGCCCTTTTCCCTGGAAGGTCCTCTCAATGGGCCAGCTACTTCGGGGTTCCTGTGGTACTCCTCACAATGAGTTTTAGGGCTTATTCCCAAGTACTTCCCATAGTTAAGCGGATAGGGATTATTCCCAAATCCGAACCTACAACAGATGCGAAATTTTTTTTTGGCAAAAGTTTCACCCAGCGAGCCCAAGAAAGTGCTTTGATACCAGATGTGATGCACCTGCAACAATTAATTAATACGAATATGCAAAATAACAGAAATGACAAAACTCAGAATCACTTTTATATTGATCATAGGCCACTTCGAGGGGGCAACCTCCTATGAGCAAGCTCAATACAAATAACTTCACGGTGCCTTCATAGGTCTCAACACACACTTATATACTAATTCTAGGCGCCAATACTATGGGTCTAAACCATGGGCCGCTACAAACTATGGATCAACAATACTACGGGCGACTTACAAAGCATATGCGCCAACAACAATAACACAAACTATTGATAACCAATTACTACGGGATGACTTACAAAGCATATGCGTCCAACAACAACATACTAACAAAGTAAAGACATGGGTTCCTAACAAAAAAATTATAAAAAAAGGAGGAAAAAGAGGAAAAAGGAGGAAAAAACCGTGTTTGTGCCAGAAATTGTTTCTAAGGCTAAGGAAACAAGCTAACACAATCTCAAGAATAAACTCAATTAATAAAGCAAAGTTTAGGTTTTTTTTGTTTGATTTTAATGGTTATAAACTTTGAGGACAGTCAGGGAATACATTCAAGAGAAAAGTAAAAACTAATTCATAAACAAAAACTGATAAAGATGTATAACATATCACATGAAATCCCACAGAAAGAATGTGCTGAAGTTTATAGATAAAGGATAAGCATCACTAGAAAATGCACATTAACTAGTAATGAATTTACCATTTAAGAAGCTAACAAGCTCAATAACAAAGCCAATCACAAACAAAATGGAGGGGAAAAAGTCATATATTTCATAATTTTATCAGCTAATGCTCATAAGAGTCACAGTACTTATCTCTTAAACAAGTCTGAAGATACAGTAGATTCTGCAGACCTCCTGATGCTCCCAAAAATCAGAACCCCTTGAATGACTCTTTAACATCTCTAAATACTATACTTTACAAAATCAATTAGGTCTCTCTAACCCTAACTGTTTTCTAGCTCTCGATGAGGTAAAGTAAGACAGAATATTTACAAGTTACAAAATATGCTAAAAATAGCATTTCATTAATATATCAGTTTGCTATTTAATGACAACTAACTAAAAGCATAACTGTTTTATAGGTCCTTTGCCACCTCATCTAAGAGGGCGATACCATCTGGAGTTTGCTCTTTCTTCTTGGCCTTCTTTTGTTCCTTCTCCATGTCATTAATCCTTTTTGTGAGTTCTTTGTTTTTCTACTGCAAGTCCCGAACTGTCTTCTCCAGCTGAGTGCATTGATTGTCAGCATCCCTTTTCCTTTTAAGTGCTTCTTTTGCATCAGCCACTAGTTCCTGAAAATTGTCATTAATATCCTGGAGATCTTCCCTTAATCTTCTATTGGCCATCATCAAACCATCGTTGACCTCGTGCATATAATTCATTTGATGCTTATATTGCTTGACAGTCTTCTGTAAATTTTCCCTGTCAGAATTAGCTATTTTATCCATTGCAGAATCTTGATCTTCATTAGGTTTCCAAGGAATGTCAAACTTCTTGAAGATTTCTGCTTCTTCTATCAGCAGCTTCTTAGAAGTGTCCTCAATGCTGGGCTTTGGATTTTCCTCACCTGTTGTTTCCACTGAATGGATTTCTTCTTTTAAACATGGCTGCAATTTATCTATTTCTGATTTGTCATCATCCATGGACACTTCATCTAAGACAGTCACCTCATCTGTATTTAATTTAGGATTTAGCAACTTCTTGATGTTTAATCTCAACTTATTCTTTGACCTAGTTTTAGGTCTCCAAAATGCTGTTGCCTCTCCCATCATCTTCAATTATTTCCCTTGGTACTGAATTGCAGCCAATTCTACTACTTCCAGCTTGTTCTTTTTCTTATTAATCCTTGTGGTTTTTCTCTCTGAAGTTTGCATTCCTTCTATTTCAGCTTTGACTTCTAATTTAGGGATAGGCTGTTCATCTTCCAAAAGATATCCTTCATCATCTGAAAGAATTGTGATTGGGCTTCTTGGCTGAGTTTGAATCTCTTCTTTAGGTCCAGGAACAACCTTGATGTCAACCTTTTTCTCCTCCAGAGGATCTGCTACAGGCGCTGGATTCTTTTCAGGCAATTCCTTCTTTTCTTCAAACAGTGTGAACTTGCTTTCAGGGCTGGCTAAGGATGTTTTCTGTTCACTGTCTTCCTCTACAGGCTCTGCTGATTCTTCAATTTTTATCTTTCCTTTATCTTCCATTTTGGGCTTATGACCTAATTTTCTGAGTAAGACTTTGCCCTTATCTGCTTGTCTTTTGGATTTTTTATCTTCAAAACCAGACCAGAAAACAAAAAAGTCCCAGGTCTTTCCCTCATGTTGCAAGGCAGTACTAACAATCAATTTGATTAATCCATGATGAAAAATGGACTGAGAGGAAGAATCTACTTGCCCTTTCACCTTGTTTTCCATTTTCTGCAAACTCTTCAGGAAGAAAAATGGCAAGTTCATCTTAGATATTCCCACCATGTGTTGAAGAAATCTAAAATGATACTTGTATACGAAGGCATACCTGCCCTCACAGGTAACATAACTCTGTAAAATTCTAATTGGTTCAACCCATTCTTTCTTAACATTTTGGATTAGGACACCTTTATTCCAATTAGGTATGATATTGGGTAAGAGGTATCTCTGTGGATCAAAATCAAAGGGCAACTTTTTAAACCAATGTTCACCTTCATCTTTAATTCCTGTGGCTTCTGCAATCAATTTAACTGTCAGCTTAAATTTCAGGGTCTCGAAAACCACCATATCATTCTTGAAACCCTGGGCAAACCTGCAGGATACCTGTGCATTATATCCATCAATTTTTCTGAAAAAATCCATCCATCCAGCTCGTTTGAATAGCTCCACACACTCAGGCAATTTTTCAACCCATTCTACATCTGTTGGCTCAACCCTATTTATTCTGCCACTCTTGCCCATTATGCTTCAATCACTTGTAAATTGGATATATACTCTGGTATTTTTTGTGAACAGGAGCTGGATTCTGGAAGTTAATAGCACTATTGACTGTACAGGTTTATTCGGAGCACTGACAGGGTAAAATATAAAAACGAGCTTATCATCTTCAACCCTCCTTCAATCTGGCGTCGCAGCTTATCAGCAAATAACTACTTCTCTGGTTAAAATTGCGTTTTAAAGCACAATTTTACCTATCCTTTGATTAATTTGATCAGAGTAAGCTGAAACGAAAAAGCCCCAAATCTGCTGTTATATGGGTTTTTTAAGAATACCTGTAAATTGCTCCAATGTGGTTGTTTGAAATCACGACCCCCACTGTCAGATGAGTCAGCTTTGTTGTCCAGATGTCGCGCAATCTTCAATTTAGCAGTTCACCCTGGAATTACGAAGCCCTAATTTCCGTGAAGCCCTCAACGCCTCTTACTTGTCCGATTGGCAACGATGCTCGGCTTTTTCAAGTGGCTATGGTTATCTCATTAAATCTTCTGTCTTTGAATGAGCTTATAGATAACAACATCATGCCACATTACCTGAAATCGTGTGGATAGATGTCAAACTGAACTCCACCTGTGCTGATGATGAACACGACCTCCTCACGATGTGCAAGCATTTGAAATCATGATGCCTTCTGCATCAACATGTCATGAATCCTCTGAAACACATAATTAATCATTCACTAACCCGTGCAGCCAAAATTTGCTGAAAAATAGGAAGAATCTGTGATCACGATATTCTTGTAGCGCTTCCTTGTTGAATTTCGGCTCCAGCGCTACAAGAAAGACTTCAACACTGATTTGTTGCTTTTAAACAACTTTATATCATTTGCATGGGATCTTGAGGTTATCAGGATTAGACTTGTACATGTCCTCACTTAGAATAAGATCTATGAGCTTCTTATTTGATATAATGAACTTTTAAAAACCCTCATCAAAAACCAATATAAAGCTTTAAAATCTAAAAACTCAAAAGCAAGTCCAAAATCTTATATAAATCCTAAGGAAAATCTACTAAGGAGGAAAAAATCAAGTTAAAGAAAATGAATAACTTAAAATAAAGTGCAAATCAAATCAAATTTTGAAAAAAAAAACAGGATACTATCAAACCAAAAATTGGAAAAACAAGGTACTGACTTAACAAACCCTATACAGTTGACCTAAACCATATGGTTCCCAAAACCATGGTCCAGCACTCCACCACCAAAAACCTATAAATAGGTGATGGAGACCCCTCATTTCACATCCACAATCAAGTATACCCTTACTCTGCCAAAATCTCTTTTGAAACCCTAGCTCACCCTTGAGCTACTTTCACCATTGAGAGCTCATTTTGGCCCATTTCCACCATTGGAGAAAGAGAAGGAGCAAAGTTGGAGTTTGGAGCAACCCTCTTGGATCATTGCAAGAACTTCACCAACCTCTACACTTGAGGAAAAATTTTATTACAAAAGAAAACCATTTATTATTTCTTGTCTCTTATGTTTCATGCACATGTTTAGAATAATTTCCATTTCAATGTATTGTCTTTTAATTACTGTTTATTGAACTGCTACTAAGGAGTCCCTTCTCCTTAGTAGGTGCTCATTTTCACAAGCTAGGGTGAAAACCCTAGCTACAGTTTTGGTGACTCCCCTTGGTTTGAATTTGTGGTTATAGTTTTTAAAATATTTTTCTGTCTTTTTCTTTCGGCTGCCGTAAACCGCATCTTTTACCCCCTATAGTTGCGTCCCGACCACATCTTTCAGGAATTTACCTGCGACCCTACCACGACTCTCAGACTATTTCCGGCGATCTGCCGGCGGATTCAAGTCTGTTACCTGCGATCCGACCACGGCTAATTAGCCTGTTTGTTGCAATCCGACTACGGCTGTTACAAATTTTCCCGCGTCCCGACTGTGGCTTTCAGCCCTTTTGCTGCAACCCGACTGCGTCTGTCGGCCCTTTTCCCGCGTCCCGACTGCGGCTTTCAGCCCTTTTGCTGCAACCCGACTGCATCTGTTAGCCCTTTTCCTGCGTCCCAACTGCGGCTTTCAGCCCTTTTGTTGCAACCCCACTGCGTCTGTTGGCCTTTTTCTTGCATCCCGCCTGCGGCTTTCAGCCATTTTCCTGCGACTCACCTGTGGCTTTCAACCTTTTTCCCGCGGTTCGACTGCATCTTTTGGCCAAAAACCCGCAACCTGTCCACGACTGTTGAGCTATTTCTTGCGGTCCGACCACCCAGAACTGCCACAAACCCGCGGTCTGCTTTCTGCATTCTTTACCCTGTTTTGAACCCAGCACTTTGCTGCACTATTTTCTGCACCTGCACAGCCATCTGTCCTACCTACAGCCATACTTCCCTACATCCTTTTCTGCAATTTTATTTCTGTTACATTTACAGAATCGTTCTTTAAAATTTGAAAAAGAGAAAATTTTGCATGTTAAAGTCTAATTTCTGTCTTGTTATTGTTAGTTAGAAAGTTGCCCCCCTTGTGGCACTTTTATTTGGGTTCATCACCTCACACGCACACACTCTTTCACCTAATTCAAGTGAGCCTTAAAAAATTACTTAACTCAACCAACATTCTAACCCCACTTGGGGAAGACATAACAATTTTTGTAGTTAGGTAGGATCGGGGGGATAGGCATCCAAATAACACCCCTCGGTATCTTACACTTGAGACATAGCTGTTGTCTATTAGGGAACCAAAATCCCCTGCTATTTTTTGGCATGGTCATGACCAGTTTATCAGAGGGCCTCTTCCCTAGGAGGGTTGAAGTTGCCATACTGGTTTCGGAGGCCTGAGTGGAATACCGCAATCCATTCAGTAACGGAAGGGCTACCTTTCGCAGTTCTCGGGGTATCCCTGTATAGGGGTACTGCGGTAAAAGGACCAAACGGCAGATTCACCTTTCTGGACGTGTCATGAACGGTGTATCTTAGTTGCCTTTCTTCAAGGATTGACTACTCGGTGTCCCTCCCGGTAGGGGGATATCTTTAGCCACTTGGCTCTCCTATCCATATTGTCTGACTTGGATTTCATCACCTTGCAGAGGATATGTCTAGTTGAGTCAGAATACTATTTATTTAGGTGTTTGCATGCTCCCTTACCTCCTTTTGGTCTAGTGAGTCCACTATTTTTATTTTTTAGGAAACCTGCTGCTTGTTGGTATTCTGACCATTTCTGTTGATACTCCACTTATTGTAGCATAGCTGTTACAGTGGGTGTTTTGAGTTGGTTGTTAGCCTGAGTGCCATATTTTTTGAGCTCTCCTTCTACACACTCGATTGCATTAGGGTTTTTGAGTTTTTTTTCACTCAACACAACCCCCAGATATTTGACACAATTTGTCACCATTGAGTCCCCAAGACATTCTCGGCGCCTCCGGGGCGAACCCCCGCAGCACGGTTCACTTGACACCACCCATAATAGACATAGATCTTCATCACTTGATACCACTCATCACAGATCTCGAGCTTTGTCACTTGGCTCCACACATCAATGGCATAGATCTCTGTCACCCGATCTAGACGCCCCCTATTTTACCTCTGATTCTGAGGTAGAGTCCGAGAACCCCATTTACACTGCACCAACCAGCCCCATGGCTGGCGTGACTTCTACCCCTTTCTTTGTAGGGACCATTGGTGGTGCATCCACTACCACACCTGCTTTGGGTATGCCCTCGATGGGGCCCACGTCTACCGTTCCGATTACTACACCCATTCCAGTAGCTGGAATACCTATTCCCACTCCATCAGTGACTCACACTACCCTTGGCAGTGCAGGACCATCCCATACCACTTTCGTCCCTACACTAGGGGGCATTGGCCCCACCATGGCCCAACCCACTAGTATGTCACATCCTTCTACTAGTTTGCCATTCATGGCTAGCCTCAACCTTCCTGACCTAGCTAGACTGACTAACGATCCTATCAGACACGACCCTGCGTGGCCTCACATGCCCACCAAGCTCCCCTATGACATCCCTAAGTTTGAGGGCAAGGCCGGTGAGGACCCCCAGAACCATATTATGTCCTTCCATCTATGGTGTTCCTCCAACTCCATAGTGGACAACTCTGTCCGCCTCCATCTGTTACAGCGCACCTTCACTGGCTCTGCAGCTAAGTGGTACATCGAGCAACCCCATGGGACCCATGGAACCTTTACTTCCCTTGCCTCGACCTTCCTGCAGTTCTTTCAGTTACCTGTCCGCTATGACGTGGGAGTTGAGATCCTACTGTCTTGCAGACAGAACACGGCTACCCACATCACTGACCACATTCATGAGTGGCTTCGACGCCGCAGCCTCTGCAAAATCAAGTTAGACGACCGTATCTTCTTAGATTGGTTCCTAAAATCCCTCCTTCCTGTCATTGCTAAGGATGTGGCATCCGAACGACCCCAGTCTGAAGAAGAGGCCATCCTCAAAGCCCAACAATTTGACCTTATATACGCCCAGTCGGGTTACCTCTATACCATTATACCTGACGCCCCTCACGGTGATTCCTCCCAGCACGATGCGCTAGGGGCATCCCATGCCACAGACGGCATCATTGGCCGTGTTACCTCGCATCCCCAACCCTTTTCCATAGCACATCCTATCCCTGGCCCCAACCTTTCGCGGGCTACGTCTCAGTCCGAAGGAACTAATTAGTATGCTCCTATGACACATCACCACCATTCTCACGTACCCTCATGTCCACCTCAGTGCTTTGGGCATGCGTCCCCCGCTTATGCTCCCCTGGTCGCACGTCAGCCATATTACCATCCACAGGCTGCCCCAGCTCCTGTGTCCTCCCAAGCCCAACCTGCTTATTACCCGCCACAGGCAGCCCCTGCGGAAAACCCATAGCCCACTCCGCAGACATATCAGCAACCCCCATAAGGTTCACCACCTGCGTAGCCTCCACCACATTTGGAGTGAGCTCGACAACTTTGGGTTGATGATGCCCATCGCCAAGGGCATGCGGCTCCTCAAGCGCCGCCCAACCCCCCACCCCCTTAGCAACCACCTTTGGTGCTGCAAAACCCCTTACCAGCTCAAGGCGTAGTGAACACTCAGCCATTGGCTCCCACTCAAGGCAACGTGCCACCACAACAACAGATCACTTACGCTGCTCCTGATCAACCCATGTTCGACTCAGGTACACACCACTTGTTGATGATGTCATCTGCTGATGTCAATCTCCAAACCCGACGGAACCAATATGGCTCCACCTCTGAAGCCCCTCCCGCCGACAAAAACCCTAACGCTCATCCCACTGATCAGACGTTACGTATACCTCCAGCTCCACTCGATGGCATTCCCAAAGCACCTCGTTTCCCACTTCGTCGTATCAACAATAACCCCAATGCTCACGCTGCATCAAATTACAACATTGTAGATGACTTAGCCCAATCTCCCACGGCCATGTCCGTGTTAGAAGTCTTAAAAAACTGTCCTTCACAGCGTAAGACTTTGCTTTCTGCCATTGGTGCTATTGACCCAAATGATTCACAACTGATGGAATTCGATTTGGACCAATCCGAACCACGCCTGCCTTCCACTTTAGCGTTCCAAGTTTCTATTTCCGTTCGGAATCTTGTCATCCATCGGTGCATTATCGATGAAGGTGCCTCTACATGTGTTATGTCCACATTCGTTTGGCAGAAGTTGGGATCCCCTACTCTCCAGCAGTCCACCACTGCGTTGCGAGCCTACGGTGGTCGTTCCGCTCAACCCCAAGGCCTATTAGCTAACGTCCCTGTCCAGCTGGCTGGTAAAACCGTTCTCATTGACATAGAGGTCATCAATGCCCAACTTGATTATAACCTCTTGCTTGGCCGCAGCTACATGTATGCCATGCGGGCGGTTGCCTCCTTCGTTTTTCATACCATGATGTTCCCCCATGACGGACGCGTGGTCAAGGTCTACCAACTCACCTACTATGATCCAAATGCCCCCGCTGCACCCGAAAATGTTCTCCCCATGGTTGAACAACCTGTTAGTGGTGCCGCTACCTCGTTTGTTTCCTCCGTGGGACCTAGATTTTACTCAGCTCCGCCGATGACATCAACCTTCCAATCCATTCCTCCCCCGTCATCTGCACCCGAAGTATCTGACTTATGCACCTTGTCCCACAATACGCAAACACCCACCAATCAACCGCCCTTATTACCCAAACCACCATGGGTACCTAGTCACATTGGTGTTACACCCATCCACACCATCCCCTTCCTAGTCCCTCCCTCGGGAGTAGTAAGCACCCCGATTATGGCTACCCTTAGTCTCCCTGGGTTAACCTTGGGATTACCCGTGTGGTATCTTTCACCTCCCATTCCCCCGCCGACACTAAACGTCGTCCTACAACCAGTGCAACCCATGGCTACTACTAGTCAACCACCTCTCGGTGTCACTAACCCTTCGTCCTCTACGAACTCCCCCTCTTATCAAGCCCACTGGGGGCAGAGGCCCACAACCATACACTGCTGTACCCCCTCCCAAAACAGTCAAAACCCCCCCCATGTTTCGTGCTCCTCCCAAATGCTCATTGTGTGATGAATTAGGCCATCCAACTCATCAATGTCCACAGTTACCGGCATTACAGGAACACATGCAAATGCTTGACGATGACCCCAACATCTCGGTTGTCGAACTCGACCCAACCCCTAAGCCTCATGATAAATCACTGTGTACCAACCACCCTTGTGCCATATGCGGTATTTACGGCCACTACTCACATCACTGTCCTGATCTCCCAGATTACAAAGCAGCTCTCTACGAGATGAATAATTTGGACCTTTAGACGGCACCCCCCACAATTGAGGAGATCCACCCCCCGGTATCATCCCCATCTGGAGAGATTAACACCATTTATATGATCTCTTTGACTACCACTCCCTCGTCAACCGATTTGACAACTCAAACTTTCCGCAATGATGAAGAGATTCTAGAAGCTCTCACTGCCCCGGATTATCCCTGGGACGACATGCACCATCGTTCCTTATTCCTCCCAGAAGAATCCTCCTCTACCACCGCTACCCAATTCGTGGTTGAGTCCAAGGATTTCCTTCCCACCAAGGTCGACTGGTTTAAGGATCCTATTCCTGCTCCTGATGCCTTTGAGGAAGGTAACATGGCCAATATCTCACCCATCATTCACATCGATATCTCTGACCCACCTGGTGCTCTTGAAATCATTACCTAAGGAGCCTCCTGCAGTGAGCATGAGGTCGGAGAATACAATTTTTTTTTCCAAGAGTTCCGTGATGTCTTTGCCTGGTCCTATACCAAAATGCCTGGTCTTGACCCCGCTATTATAGAGCACCGCATTGACACCTCTGAGTTCGGGGGAATAATAGATTACCTCGACCCTAGGATAGGGGGCATGATCAATCATTTTGAACCTTCCCCATCACATCTACCTCAGCACGGCAATGAACCCATCGTTCAAACCAACACATATGTGATCCACAATCACAAACCCCATGCACATAGCATGGGGGCAGGTCATTAACCCTTCTCACTTTTTCACATTTGTGATCTCAACCATTTTTTGAGGTCACGTGTCACTTGTATATATGATTTGATTCGATACACCTGGTATTCTGCCCCCACGGGTCATCATTTCTCCCCACCCTTGCATCCTTGGCTTGGTGGGCTCACCTTTATTAGCAACCATTTTTTAACCTAGTTATTTCCTTTAACCATTCCGGAGTCCTTATGACCTCCGTTTTTTGCACCATTTGCACTGCCGGATTCATATTTCCGTGCCCGTGATGATGCTTGAGATCATTTCTCGCTCTCACCAAGACCAATATCAACATTGTGTCCCGACACCTTGTCGCCCCGGTTTAAGTGCCACTTCGGCTGCTCTCCGTTTTTTGATATATTTTATATCATCGGATTCATTTTTTCGAGCCCATGATGATGCTTGAGATCATTTCTCCCTCTCACCCCCAGATTTTTCGAGTATTTTTTCCAAAACGCCCCTCGTCACCTCGGTTTGCGTACCACATCGGTCGTTATCCATTTTTGACACTTTTTATATCGCCGGATTCATTTTTCCAAGCTCATGATGATGCTTGAGATCATTTCTCGCTCTCACTTGGTACAGTTTCAACATTGTGTCCCGACACCTTGGTGCCTCAATTTGCGCACCACATCGGCCGCCATTGGATTGTTCCACATTTTTACATGAGCCATTCACTCTTGTCATACTGCAACTATTTCGTTATTTTACCACCATTCATTACTCCGCAAGGAGGCCCACCAGTGTTCCCCCCTACCCTTGTTCTTGGTCATCATCAATGTTCCTTGATTGAGCACTTCCTCCTTGCCTGGCCATTCCTTTTGTTCGGTATAATTTTACCCCTTTTTCGGGCCGGACAAGTCCTTTACGAAAAAGGCACTTAGGGAGTTTCTGTTAAGCTCTTTTCTGACTCCTAAAACAATGAAAAGATCGTCGAGCAATCTTGCTTCCTTTCATGCTCATTAAAGTACCTGAAAGGGCGTCTATCTGGTATAAGTTTACCCATTTTCTGGACCTGGTAGACTACTTACGAAAAAGGAATACTCTAGTCACACCGGCTAGAAGAGTTCTTCATTGCATCCTTTTATGCTTCTTTGGGCCTTGGAGACTAACACACGAAAAAGCAACCCCCTAGAGTCTTCTTATCGCTTTCAGACTCTCTAAAATTGAAAGCAACCACGAGCATGAACTGTCCTAGGCTCGTACAAATCCACACGACAGTACCATTCCATTATTTCAGAGTCTTCTTATCGCTTTCAGACTCCTTAAAATTGAAAGCACTCAAGAGCATGAACTGTCCTGGGCTCGTATAAATCCACACGACAGTACCATTTTAAACACACTTCTTCTAGTTCCTTAACCCATGAAGAAGTCCCCCCGTGCCTCTTGGCACTATGATCGATCATCTTGGCAGCACCCCCAATCAAGTCGCCTTTGTTCAGAGTAGTCTGCAGTCTCCTGCCATTTTACACCAGCTTGAGCATCCCTCATCCTAGTCACTCTCCTTGATCCATTACAGTTATGATCCCTTTCCCCTCAGTCAGTTTCATATGCTACCCGATCATCCCCACCATTATACTCTGAACAAAGGAAGTTTGAGTCCACCCACTCTACTTGCCCAGTTATCCCCCATAGTATGTTAGTCCTACCATCAGTACTCTCACACTTCGGTTCTCCACCTCGTGCTTCTGTCAAGGAAACATCATTGCCTTGATAGTTGCAGGTCTCCCTCTGTCGACGACAACCCCTCTATTCCAGAGGATAGACCCCGAGGTCCCTGCACCTTGGACCCATCACCATCTGTGGTGAGTGCCTACGGACCATTTTGAGAGGAGTCATCATTGCCTCTCCGAGTGGTTTTTTCTCACATGCTCGACTTCAGCACCTTGATCGCATCGTTGAGAATCGCGCAGGGTTTATATCCCTTCCATTATTGGTCGAAGACCCTGGATCTCCCCCGACTCTAGCACATTGGTGAGTCAGTTCGGAACGCCCAGTTATATGTTCCCGTGGATGTCCGGGTTGCGCTGGAGATTATGTTCGGAAGCCATCCAGTTATATGCTTCCTTGAGTACCCAGTTCAGTTCCAGTTCAGTGTACCATTGAGAGTATGACTCCCCGTCACTATGATCCAGCAGCTCATCAGTTCCTCTGGTACCCCACTCAGTAGCACTGTTGTTATTACAGTGTATCAATTCTTCAGCTCAGACATGGTCATCCCAACAGTATGTCCCACATTTGTGTCCCCTCTGGACCCTTATGATGTACACAGTGGTTTTCTATGTATCCTACAGGTCCCCCTTTTTGGGCTTCGCAGTTATTTTTTATGTATCTTGATACGAGCATGGGTATGCCCGCCTCGTCCATATATTGAGATTCTTCCTCATTCATTATTTGAGGTCATGTATATGTCAGGTCCCCATATTTTGGACGCCATTGTTATTATTGTTCTATATCTTGATATGAGCATGGGTATGCCCACCTCGTCCATATGATCAGATTATTCCTCATCCATTATTGAGGTATTGTACTTTTAGTTTTTGCAGTTTGTTCGGGACCGTTGTTCTGGGCTCCCGTTTGTTTCTTCTCTTCTCCACACCCCAGGAAAACCATACAAGACCTATGATGTCTATCGGCCATACGATGAGCTCCTGCCCTCACACATCAGGGGGCAACCTGTTAACACCCAAAAAGTGCTCACTACCTCATCTACCCCATTACATGACTCATTTGTCCATATTTCCTACCATATTTACCTTCAGAACCCTAAAATCCCATTAAAAAAGCCTCCAAAAGGCCACAAAACCATCAAAAAAGGCTAAAAAAGGCTAAAAAAACCCCTTTTCCCCCCAAAATTATCCAAACTTCCTCCAAAATAGCAAAAACCCTCTAAAAAGGGAATAAAAAATATAAAAAAAGGAGGAAAAAGAGGAAAAAGGAGGAAAAAAACCTATACAGTTGACCTAAACCATATGGTTCCCAAAACCATGGGCCAGCACTCCACCACCAAAAACCTATAAATAGGTGATGGAGACCCCTCATTTCACATCCACAATCAAGTATACCCTTACTCTGCCAAAATCTCTCTTGAAACCCTAGCTCACCCTTGAGCTACTTTCACCATTGAGAGCCCCTTTTGGCCCATTTCCACCATTGGAGAAAGAGGAGGAGCAAAGTTGGAGTTTGGAGCAACCCTCTTGGATCATTGCAAGAACTTCACCAACCTCTACACTTGAGGTAAAATTTTAATACAAAATAAAACCATTTATTATTTCTTGTCTCTTATGTTTCATGCAGATGTTTAGAATAATTTCCATTTCAATGTATTGTCTTTTAATTACTGTTTATTGAACTGCTACTAAGGAGTCCCTTCTCCTTAGTAGGTGCTCATTTGCACAAGCTAGGGTGAAAACCCTAGCTACAATCAGCATCATCGTCATCATCCTCACCATCATCTTCCTCATCATCATCAGCAATATCTTCATCATCATCGTCATCATCGATCGTCTTCATCATCATCGTCATCATCATCGTCATCACCGATCGTCTTCATCATCATCGTCATCTTCATCATCATCATCATCATTATGATCATCATCATTATATGATATCCGACACAGCTAGTACCTAGAAAAACCAACGGTGTTTGTCGTCAGTGATTTAGTGATCTCGTTGGATTCTTTTGAAGTCAAAAGTCTGATATTAGACGCATGCATTGACGGTGTGGGAGGGTTTCAAGACTCAAATGAATGACACTCACCATTGCAGCATAAAAAACCATACCTATAAATTAAATAATGTGATACATGGGGCCAACGTTGAAATTTTTTAAATATATGTTGGCTTGGATTGAAATTTGACATGGTTAGACTAGATGCATACATTGATGGTGTGGGAGGGTTTCTAGACTAAAAAATGACTGACACCAACCATTAATGGAGCATTAAAAACCATGTAATGATACTCAACAAGGAGTAATTTGATCATCATGGTTTCACTCTGAAATAACTTATTTTTTTGTGGACTCACAAGTACCATTGCTTATGGACCCTCACAAGGAAATCCTCTTAGGTCGTTGATTGTGTTGGGATAAATCATCACTAACCTCTTTGATGGACCTAATGGTCCCATGATAAACACTCATAACATGTAAACTATAGAGGACATACAAAAAATGGTTGATTCTCTCAACCAATTAGTTAGCAAAATGGAAACCAAGAATCACTTCTCATTTTCCGACCCTTCCAATAGTATGACGCCTCATTTTTCTAAAGTAATTCTAAACAAGTTTGGCGGGTCAGATCCGATTGGTTGGTTTGATCGATCAAATGAAGCACTAACTTTCCCTTAATGTAATATTTTATTACCTAATGAAATTCATTATAGGACTCATCAAAGTTCATTTGTTTTTTCATAAAAATTAATTGATTATTTTTTAAGCAATTCCTTATTAGTGGTCTTAAAGAGGAAATTAAATCCCACTTAGAGGTGAACCACCCTACTACTTGGTTGGAGGACAATAATATTTATTGTCATGCCTGTGTTATATCCTATGCTCAGTCCAAAATCCCCAACTTTATTTCATTTCCTTTCCCCAACTATGGTGGCTCTTCAACAACCTCTTCCACCTTTCAAGGTCCATAAGTTGGCATAGGACAAAATGGAGGAACATCAACTTAAGGTTCTATGCTACAATTGTAATGAAAAATATTCTCTTGAGCATAGATGTAAGGAACATCAATTATTTGTGGACATATTTGAGGACATTTATGATGATGAGCTTGATGGAAGAACTCAAAAGGAATCCCCTCCCATCATTGAGGAAGTTTTTCTTCCTAACCTTGTGAAGAACCCTATATCTCCCTTAATTATTTGACTAGTATTTATTATCCTCATTAATGTTAAACATGGTTGGCTATATCAAGAAGAGAAAATTCATTATCTTGATTAATGTCAGAACCACCCATATTTCATTCATCATTGAGTTTCCCAAGAAACCAATTGAAATAATTGTTACTAAGAAATTTTAGATAATGATTATTGATGGGAGATCTATGAAATATGGTGGAAGTTGTGAAAATGTGATTCTTCAAATGGGTGATTACTCCCGGAAAACTAACGTGGGCGTGATATTGTTCTCGGTGTGAATGGATAATAAGATTATGTCATATGACCATGGATTTATTGGAATTACAAATGAGAGAGCATGATCATAGCATCTCATTGCTTCATCGTATCCTCCCATCCAATGTGTGATCATATTGTCATACTTTTGAACAAAATAATATATGAAATTAAAAATATTGTATCGTTGTTCTTAGCTATTGGTATCATTCATCCTAGTACCAACCCGTACTCTTCTTTCGTTTTCATGGTCCTTAAAAAAAGGTTACTTGGCACATGTGTCCCAATTTTTTATCTCTTAACTCCTTGATAGTGAAAGATAAATTTCTCATTCCAGTCATTAATTATCTCTTATATGATACATGGAGATAAATTCTTCATTGATCTTGACCTTCGCTCTAGTTATCGCCAAATTCACATGAATGAAGAAAATATTCCTAAAATATCTTTCCATAGTCATTAAGGTCAACATGAGTTTTTGGTGATTCCTTTTATCCTTTGCAATGACCCTTCCACTTTTCAGAGCTTGGCATGGACCATATTTTTTAAGCCCCTTCTTGAAAGTATGAGGAGGAAGGGTGCATATTTTCCTTATCTTCCCTAGTAGCTAATTGGCTTTAGGAGGTTGTTAAGAATGGTCAACATATTATATATAACAATTAAAAAAAACATTATATATAACAAAAAAAAACCAATTAAAATTAAAAAAATGAATATATTCATGTAATATTTAATTAAAAACAAATTAAAAAAACAAAAAAACAAACATTATATAAAATATATATAGAACAAATAGAAAAAGCCCATATGCATTTCATAAACCACACCCATAAACCCTCTGCGATTTGGACCTGCTATTGATTTGGAGTGACCTGCTCTCGATTTGGACCTGCTCTCAACCTGAGACCTGAGGCATTTTCTGATTGCGGCGGGGGAGAGGGAGTGACCCTATGAGCAAGCAGTGGGATTGACCCGACAAGCAAGCAGTAGGGGAGGTGGTTTGGACCTGCTCTCGACCTTCTATCGATTTGGAGTGACCTGCTCTCGATTTGGACCTGCTCTCAACCTGAGACCTGAGGCATTTTCTGATTGCGGCGGGGGAGAGGGAGTGACCCTATGAGCAAGTAGTGGGATTGACCCAACAGGAAAGCAGTGGGGGAGGTGGTTTGGACCAATGGATAGTTGGAGTTTTGGGAGGCGGATTGGACTAGTGTTTGATAGTGGGAGAGGCGTTTTGTGATTGTGGCAGGGGAGAGGGAGTGACCCAACGAGCAAGCATTGGGAGAGGCGGTTTGGACCAGTGGATAGTGGGAGAGGCGGTTTGCGATTGCGGAAGGGGGCAGGGAGTCCAAGCAAAGAAACTATAAGAGGAGTCAGAAATGCCTCCCAAGTCCATGAGTACCAAGCCCTAAATTGTTTTGATTTGACAAATTTAAAAATTAGGTAGCAAATCACTGTGGTTTCATTGCTAATTCGATCTTCTAAGAGGGTTTCATTGCTAATTCAATCTACATTGGGGTAGAGCCTTTCAATCTACATTGGGGTATTTTTATCTTATTGCATCTAGTGTTTTTTTTAGTTTGATGGGTGAACCCTCACCTCTTTGTCATTTCCCATGGAAGCTATTATGCTTCTCATCATCCAAAAAGATGGTTGAAAATGTAGATGCTACAAATTTGGAAGAAGGACTGACAATTCATTTTTCCTAGTTCTGAAAACAAATGACTTATATGAAATGAAAATGACCTTAATATCTCATAGCAAAAAGAATGTAGTGACTTTTGCTTATTACCTTGCGTTTTGATTCTGGAAGGGCCTTCATCAAAATGAGAATGCTGTGGTTGACGATCATAGGCTTGTTGTCCTCGGGAAAAGGAATCAATGTTTAACCTTCGTTGAAGCCGAGCACTGTGACCAATATCATGAAATAGATGTATTAGATCAAAAAGTTGAGGTTCAACATTCCAAACAGATGATTGCCTATGTTGATTCAAAATAAGATCCACATAGTGTCCAACAGAAGTTGGCAAGTGATCATCAATTTCATTTGCATGCGCATCCAAATCAGTTGTGACACTGCTGGAAACATTGCCATCATATTTCTTTAGTAGCGCCTTTGAATCCTCAGTAAGTGCAACTTGCCATATTATTTCTTGATGTATCATCCCAATATCAAGAAGCACATCCTTGCTATCATTTCCAAACTCTGTCGTTAATGCTATCAACTATCGATTCTCTTTAGTAGCATCAGCTAGAAAGACAAAAAATTGTACCACAAACAAGCACCAAAATACTTTCTGATTCAGTCCATCTTTTGTAGCTAATAAATTAGTCCCTGCAACATGATCCAAAACATTTAATGTAGTCTTGAGATGTTCCTTTAGATGAGCACAAAATACCCTTGCAAGGGCAACTGAGTGTTGTTGCGTGAATGCTTTGCAAACTGCAACCATGTGCACAGCTACAGACATCTCTTTTGAAGATAGTAGAATACTTGGAAGAGTCAAGAACCTCATAAGGGATTCAATGCCCTTTTTCTCAAAAAATATTCTACAAGTTTCAGGATTTTCCATTGCCAAATGCACAAACACCATGGCATGTGAAATGCTTAATTTTAGAAAGAGTTCATTACTCATATTTTCAAGAGACAATCCACTAGTTCCAATCCCGTCATTATGCTTATCTTCAGAATCAGTATCCATAGGAACAAGACTATCCAATCTGTCTTTGGCCTCTACTCTGAGTCTATGGGCCTTGCTGGGGCATACGTTGTTGATCCCTGGTGGCCGTCAGCTATTGCAGAAAGGGTTTATTGAAAAATATATCTGATTATAAGGAAGGTCTAAACTAGCATTATTGATGCTAGTTGTTAGTTTTGTTTAACTTGTTCATTACTTTATTAATGTTGTTGTTATTTATTGTCCTTGTCTACTTCAACTTTAACACAGGGACCTTTGGGAGTGTTAAAGTTGAAAGAGATGAAAATTATGTTTAAATTTATCTTACCTTGTCACAACTATACTATTTTGTTTCTAGCATTGATTTAGGAATTTATTTATGCATTAAAGTATAAATATTTTAATTTTTTGCTCCAAACCCTAACCTAACCCAATTTTCAACTCATACAACAAGTTGTAGCCTCTCCTGAGCAGACCTCAGTCCCAAAACAGTCCCGAAGTAGTAATTTTTGTAAACTAAAATCATCATACTTTGAACTTTCCTCAAGTCTCGGCATGGAAGCAGCCTCCATCTCCGATTTTGAAATGAATGCCTCAGCCTCCACCAAATTAAATGAATGCCACAAAAATTTGTTGTGAATTGGAGGGATGTTAAGTTAACCAACCAAATCGTGAATGCAAAAAACAAGACTTAAGGCCACCCACATTGTAGTTTTGAAGGTTCCCTATGTTATTGGTGAAGTAGCAGTGAATCCAGATATGACTTGGAGTTTTTTTCATGGGGCCTGTCAAGGCTCCATAGAGTAGTGCAAGATCAGGTTTTCTCCTATATATCTTCGATAGCCATTTCTTCATAGATAAATCCTACTTGGGGGCTAGGAAAAACAATATGGGTGAGTTCAATTTGCTCTTCTATCTTTTGAAATTTGTTGCAGAATTGGGTCTCACCCAGATTCAAGTCATAAGGTCTGCATGTTAAATAACTTAGCAACAAATTAAAGATCAATCTGGTATGGATGTCAACCAAATCATCATCCTCTTTAAATTGCCCTGTCTCTATAAATTAGATTGCCCTGATATGCGAAGGATTAGGTTGATAACTATACTACAGCTAAAAATTGCCCTGTCTATAAATTAAATTGCCTTGTCTATAAATTGACATATCATTCCATGTAGATTATAAAAATTCCAATCAGATCAAGTTCTCCTTACATGGTTTGGATAAAATTGAAAGCTTCAATTTTCATACAATTAGAAAAGTTTGGGCAATGTAGAATGTGAGGAACGAGAATGTATCAATCATTGCCACCATATGAGTTTTGAAAGTAAGATTAATTGGCCCCATCCCATTATGAATTAGAACCATGTGAGATAGATCCTATAACACCATTAGCATCATGATATAGGCAAAATCGAAGTTCCGTTTTCCATCGAGGCTACTTGAAGATTATAATTTCTAGAAAGTGACCCCAGGGTACAAAGTAACGAAACATTTGACGGATTGGAAACGTATATATATAAAAGGAACATAATTATATAGGCCTAAAATTGTGGTTGGCGCCATTGTGGTCAAATTTAAATCAATTTGTAAGCCACCTCGACGGAAAACGGAACTTCGATTTTGCTTGCCCATTTTTGTTTTTCTGGTTTAGGAAGTATTTCAGGCTATTATGGTTTGTTTTAAAGTCTTCATCTTCTTAAAATTGGCTTTCATTGTATCATTCATCAGGGTTAGTAAATTCATAAAAGGTAAGCATGCATCATCATACTTCAGAATTCAATCAAACCATCATGACTTGGATTGTGGCAATTTTAGTCTTCAACTAGGGTAGTACTGTAGCAGCTTTAACACTTAGAATATAGTAGCTTGGGGGAATTCATGTCAAGGTACTCAATGCAATTTAAAGGGGAAATGATTAGTATTGCTCATGATGTAAAAGTAAAGGATGTATTGCTCATGATTAGGATACTCTTGTATTTATAGTCATAAAAAAACAAATTGTGGTATAGCTTCCCCAATTGTGGTTATTGTTTTTTTATTAAGCTCGTGAAGATTTATATGCAGTTTATTGTTTCTACTATTCCCGTGTTTTTGTGAAAAATGATTTAAGAATGTTATAAGTGTTCCTAGAGAATTATGAACATGGATATGTACAATTCCTTATATTGATTATCACTTTGTTTTATGTGATGAATTCATTTGCATGACTTGAGTATATCTGAAGCTCTCCTTGAGGTCCCATGAATGAACTTGAACACTTGTTGCATTCATTTAATTTGAAAGAGTAGTTATAGTTTGAAAGAACTCTCTCCTTACCTTAGCTAGCATTCATTGAAAGGAAAGGCTTATTTTATTCATATGCATTTGCATGGTTTGGGTCAGTCATCACACCACGAGTTGCACTTCCATCACCCGACTGAGTAATACAACCATTAAAATTTAACTCGTTAACTCAACACACTTTAACCTCGCTTGAGGATAAAAAGAATTTGTTAGTTAGGTAGGAAACCGAGGATAGGCATTCAAATAATTCCCCCTTGTCATTATCATTCGAGACATAGTTGTTGTCCTCTAGGGTGCTAAAATCCTCTTGTACTTGTTGACACGGTCATCGACCAGTTTGTGGAGGGGCCTTTTGTTGTTTCAAGGGTTAAACTACCGCGAGATCGAGAATTGGACGGACTCTGTGGAATGCCGCACTCCAGTTAGCCCTAAGGCAACATCGATCATTGTATTCCTTGTATTCTTTAGCCACCATACTGGTGATACAAGGGTGATAAGGCAGAAGCGCCGAAAACCTTTTTCGACGTGTCATGAATGAGGTAGCTTAGTGACTTTTCTACTAGGGCTCTTTTACCCAGGATCCCTTTCGTTAGAGGGATATCCTTCCATTATTGGTCTCTCATTTTGTATTGTTCAACTTGGATTTTATCACCTTGCGAAGGATACGATTTGTTGAGGTCTCCAGCTCCTAGTTAGGACGTTTGCTTCCTATTTCACCTTTTTAGAGTGTATTTTTCTTTTTAGTGTTGCTTGTTGGCATTCTGGCCACTTTTGTTTCAGCTCACTTACTCTGACACCGGTCCCAGTATAGCTTTTTGAGCTTGTTTTTTTGGCCTGCGAGCCTTGTCTTTTCCTAACTCCCCTTCTGCACGCTCGGTTGCTTTAGGGTTTTTGAGTTCTTACACGGTCAGTTACCAATTATCTAATGATGTGTGATGTCCTCTTCTCCTATGTCTTCGAGATGGTTGAGATAGATGGTCTTCTCAAGGTACTGAACACACCTTGATGGAGCCACTAACACTTGACCTTAGGAGTAGTCTAAAGGACCACGCGATCACATCATCCGTGTGGACTTTTCTGTTTACTGTGATGATGGTCTTTCAGGTTATATGGAACAATGGTACCTTTGAGAGAGAGATGATTGGTTGTATCGCACCTTGGTTGACTGTCTTATGGTCCTTCCATTTTGCCGATAATATTTTTGTGGCACCTTGCATTTTACCTTTTTGGTCTTTTACTCATATTGGGATATCTTTTGATTTTTACCACCTTTTATGTTTCTGGTCTTGTGGAAACTACTGTAGTTTGTCCACATTTGAGGTACACCCCCTTTGTCCAAGATGTTATGAGTATTTATACACACTTCGTACCATACCTTTTGGTGGTCCTATTTGAGTTACAAGAGGTAGTTACAAGGAGCTATTGCATATACGAGGTAGTTACAAGGAGCTGTTGCATATAAGAGGTAGTTACAAGGAGCTATTGCATATATTTGACATTATGTGACCTTCCATCTCTTTGGCATGTCAAATAACAGGTAGTTACAAAGAGCTATTGCAATATATATTTGACCTTATTTGTACCTCACACCTTTTGGGTCTTTTACTGATCTTCGGTTATCTTTTGATTTGTACTGCCTTTTATGTACTTTTTGGTCTTGTGGGTATAACTATGGTAGTTTGTCCACATTTGAGGTACTACACCCCCTTAGTCCCAAGGGTTATGAGTCTACTTTTTACCCACTCTTTTCTTTTTTAATTGTACCTTACTGGTTGGTTTTTTTATCCTTTGGTTGGTCCTTGTACCTTACTCATGGGGGCCGTGAGTCTCCTTGGCCTCAGTCTGCTGGCTCTCAGCTCATCTTTATTGTGATTGTACTGAGCCTTTTGAATGTCATTGAATTTCTTTGATTGACTGTACCATAGCCCAGTCATCTCTCTCTCTCTGGTTTGTACTAACCCTATAATAGGCTCACTTGGTTCCTAGAGTTGACTGGCCTCTAAGAGGCACAGCCATTTTTGAAAGTAACTCTTCTAAGTATATTGCAGGAAACGTCTACACCCAGGTAATCAAGTATGTGTTGGTTATAAGTCTTAAGCAATCAAATTGTTGGTAATCAAATACTTGTTAAATAATTTGAATTAAGTAGTTAAGACTTGTCCTGTCAGACAAAATTGTTGGTAATCAAATTATATTTGTTGGTAAAGAATTTTAAGAGTGGTGGAACTCGGCCTCGATTGAACTTGTGAGGAAAATTATCTTGGAGAATAAGTGTCTTGACAGAAAACTGCGTAGAACTATGAATTTATTTGTTGAACCATGACTTTATCATAGGAACAGATTGCTCCAGTCTTCCATCCGTGCTAAACAACAAAATAAAATTTGCAACAACAGAAGGAAAGTTAGAAAGATGGAAAGCATTGTTTTCATGATGTTATAACTGTACTATTGTTCATGAGCACATTTCTGGAAAAGCAAAAAGCATTGCTGACTGTCTAACAAGAGTATATTTGGCACAGAAGTATGCTGTTAATTTTTAACAACCAAGCTTGCAGCAAGATAGCCTGAAACAAGCAAGCCTGTTTCAAGCGATCCCAAGACAAGCGAGTGTAAAAGGTCAAAGTGGAATCCAATGGTGCAATAACTCACAAGTAAACATGGAAATCTATGCTTGGACCGAAGGAAAACATCAGATCTATAAAATTAATGATGATATGATGTGGTTGGATTATATGCAAGACTGGAAACCTAGGTGGGAGTTGAGACATACTAAAGTATTAGATGCTAACTTACAGGGATCTGATGCTTTTATTAGTCTGGTGCTAGAACTCGGAAGAATGCCTATGGGATCCAGTATTGTACCAGAGATGATTTACAACAACTCCCTCAGAAAATCCGTTGATGCAAGCAATTGGTTAACAAACCTCTACCATGATCTTACCTTAATCTCGACAGAGATCTCTACACATCATCCCGGGCTACAACTAGACCAACAATACTATTGTATTAACCGGATACATTCTTTGGAATGTTCCATTTTTGCTTTATTCAACTACTTTCAATCATCTAAGCAGACCATGCTTGAATAAGTTTGTACAAGTTCCACAACATTATATAAAATATTGTTTTTGAAGATTTGTGAACACTTATTAACCACCTAAAAGATCATACTTTTGAACATAAAATATTTATTTTATACTGTTATTGCTTAATATTAATATGTTACTAAATGTGACTGAACTTCAATTACCGAGGTGATGAACCCAAACTGATGGGATGAGAGAGACTTTAGGGCCACGACGACAAAGCTAATAGTTGGATGGTTTGATATGGGAGTCAAGACCCAAAGTAGCGCCAATAAAAGAAAGCTCATAATTGCGTGAATTTCTACTCATAAAAAAGATAAAGTGATCGTCTTCCTCATCACTTTAATGCCTACATGTTGAGAAAGGGAATGAGGATCAAGTAACATTATAAAAGGTGCTACACGTCACCTTTTAAGAGGCGCTATGCCTTGCGGTCGTATCTAAACTTTTTTCCCATGGTGCAGGTAGAACCAAACAGGCATTTGTCAGATCTTTCTTCCTCGAGCAAGGGGAGTTTAGGAAGGCTAGAGAAAAGTGAGACATCCAGTAGGTCTAGAAGAGTTGTAACAACTAGATGTCAAAAGACCAGAAGAAAATTCCATAAACGCAATGAAGAATTTGACGGTCGAGGGGGGTCATGTTCCTATGGTGATGAGACAAAAGACGATGTCGAGGTGCACTTGAGGTATAGACATTTAGTGAAACAATGGGTACCCAAGGATCTTCCTCACCCGAACAAAGATTTTTCTATGAACGAGAGAATATATCGAATTGCATCGTCGTCAATACATGGTTTCGGGTTGTTTTCCATGGATGGCATAAGGGTCCCTTACGACACATGTATAGAATTGATGGAGTATGTTGGACCCTGTTACAGCTACACAGATTGGATGATCCTAGTCCGATTTATAAAAAGTATACGTAGCTATGAATTGTCAGCAAACTATTTACAGTTGAAAGACAAATCAAAATAAAGGAGCAACGTTGTACATGGACGGAAGGCCAAAGGCCATAGGGAATATTGCGGGGTTTATAAACAGCACACGGTCTACACTTAAGCAACCCAACTGCGAATTCGAGGGGCATGAAGGAAACCTTGTTTTTGTAGTTGCCATTAAATCAATATCCACAGGGGAAGAGTTGCTTATTAATTAAAATTTGAACCGAGTAGATACAAAAAGGTTACTATGGAGTGGTACATCTAACATTTTACACTACCTTTTATTAATGAATTTAACATATTAAGGATTTTTTTCATTAGTTTATTTCGTTAAAATTTTACATATTTACTTCGCAGGCTAGTGATCGGGATAAAACCCCGTCAGAAGATGGTCGAAGAAGTACATCTTCCTCGAGGGATCAGCTATACATCTTTGTAATAGTACAAATATAATAAGAAAAAATAATTTGTTTTCCTTTGTTTTTTCATTATTAGTATACGGGTTTCGTTTCTATAATGTTATGTAATTATTTCATTTACGTAATTTTTTCTATGTTTTTGATGCAATCCAGTTCTGCAAAGGTCACAGCACCCTCGACGCAAAAGGTATACATCTTTGTGATAGTAAAAATATAATACTTAATAATAGTTTTTAATCGACCCTTTTTTCATGATTAGTTTTGGATTCATTTACTAGGTGAATTTCACAATGTTTTTGATTTAGGTATCTGTAAGGGGCAGCTCCCAGATATTAGTAGATCGGGGCAAGTCACCTATTACCATTGATCCGATGAGTGGATCATGTTCCTCTAGGTTGCAGGTATAATCCATTGGAATTGTACCAATATAATACGTAGCATAATGTTCATTTTCTTATGTGTTTTTAGTGTGTATACTGGTTTCGTTGTGATAATGTTTTCTACTTCATTTTGGTAGGGTCCGATGATCGGGGCAAGTCCACAGCTGTGGACCAGACGACCCCATCGTCCAGGCACCAAGTAAACCTAGTTGTAATTTTAGGAATCTATCATGATAGATATGTTTTGTTGATATAATTTTAGGAATATATTATGATAGAACTCAGTAGTGTTTTATTAATTTTTTGTTGCAGCCTAGTGAATCGTTGTTTGAAACAACATCGCAAGAACATTCAGTATATCCTAAAGTGGCTGAGATGGTTAGAGAAACTGAGAAAATTGGTGAAGCCACAAACCCATTTAAGATTATAGACAAAATGTTGGCAAAATATAGTGCGGAAATCGTTTCTCTGCTACTCCAGGATCCGCAGACAAGCGATAATATGAAAAGGATTCAAGTGTTGGAACGAAAATCTGAATCCTTGGAAGTAAGTTGAGGAATCTTGATTCATAAAATAATTAATTTAATACTTTATAAATTTCTCTTTTATATGATAGTACTAAACGTATAAGACATGGTTTGTATTTACAGAATTATCGGAAAACACACAATAGTGGTCAAGGTGGTGTTGGCCCCAACAAGGCTCATGGAGAGACGTGGCATCATGAGAAAACGACTCCACGAGCATCGACTGGTCCTTCACCATTGTTGTTGACTGAACAGTCGGCAACACGTTCTGATACACCACGGACCCCAATTGTGAGTGCACCGGCTGCTAGTGACCGACGCACACCGGATCGTCCAGAAGACGTGGTCGACCCTGAGAATCCTGGTAATATTGATATCGACCAAGCTGCATTTCCAGGATCTTCCAATGTCACTAGCACGGGAACAATGGAGGCACAATTTTTGGTCGACCAAGATCTCGTCCCAATAAAGATAGAGAAGATCCCAGGTAATTCATATACGTTGATCAAGTTAGTGTTTAAAATTTCATTGTGATATATCGATAAAATGTTTATTTTCAAGTAATTATGATCATGGCATGACCGTTTTGCAGGAAATGATGTTTTCTATAAACAAATGAATGACACGTCCTTGGAGATCTTCGGGCCCACCATCCGAACAAGGTGGGATAGACAACCGAAAGCTTTAAAAGATGAACTCATTAATCGGTTGGTTTGCCTATTCAGCGACAAGACCTTCAATCATGCGAAGGTCCTGAAAAAGGTTGGACAACATATGAAGGTTGTCCGAGACCAATATAGGACCCACCTTGAAAGAAACCATAGGTATGAGCGCCCTCCAATGATTCTAGCAATGGAGTGGAAAGCTCTAGTGGATGATGGAAAGGAGAGGTCCGCGAGAAAAGAAGGAAAGATAACACCAGGCACAGGGAGGTATGCAATACTTTCCGCAATGTAATTCAAAACCTTATTATTATTGATTTTTATATCGAACTTGGAACATCTAACGTATTTCAACACTTGCATAGGCTGCCAGACACATCAAAGGCCACAAAGGCAAGACTGGAAAAAATAGGTCAGCACAAGCTTGGGCCTTGTGGTTATTTCAATTTGGTGGCACGAATTGTAAGTTTAGAAAAACCAATAATTCATACAAATAATAATTTGCAAATTGTTTTTCATTCTATTACGCCGCAAAATGTTAATTAACAAAATTATGCAAATATGCAGGCCAAACGATTCAATGAAGTGGCCACTGAAGAAGACATTAAGCTTGGCTTCCAGAAAGGCTTTGGAGCTGTTGTTGAACGTCGAAAAAGCTTGTCTGGGCAAGCCCAGTCTTCTGGTACAAATCCATCCAGTTATCAGGTAAATAAAATATATATACTTTAACGAAGATTTATTGCTTGTGCAGTCTATTCGTTATTAATACTTGATGAAAAATATTGACTCTGTTACGAGCAGGAAATCAATGATCCCCCTAATGTCGAGGATGGCCAACAACAAATCGAAGATCTTGCTTTCAATCGTGGTAATGAATTTATTCATATGCTACAATTTTATGTAAAGCATTGCAAATGGTGAACAATTGTAGTTCACCATATTTCAACTATAGAGCATATAGAGGGTGAAACTGTACAGGTTGAGCCAGGAGAAGAACATGAACGACAAGATGTGGCCACGTCAGGTAAAAAAACAGCTTTGTAATTTTTTTTTAAATGAAATACTTGTCATTACATTACCAAAATACAACGATGTAACATTTTCAAATTGTTGCAGCAAATCCGGAACCCTTGCCTCAAAATAAAGGTCTAGAACAACACTCTATGATGCAAACACCACCACAAGCGCCTGATGAAGAACAAAGAACTGGAGAAGAAAGTCCACATGCTCCTCTTAGATATTATTTACCGCTAAAGAGAAGAAAAACTTATAAAAAGATGCCTTGACATGAAAAATTTCGTCTAATTATTTTTTATAACAATATACCGTCCATGATTTTTGGCCTAATGAATGAATGAGTGGTTTAATGGTTTAATGATTAAGTGTAGTAAACTGTTACCTTTATTGAATGTCAGTCTTTATTGAATGAATGTGTTGACTGAATGAATGAATGGTTTATTGAATGATATCTTTTATTGTATAAATGTGTTGACTGAATGAAAAAATGGTTTAATGAATGTTAGCCTTTATTGAAAGAATGGTAGATAAAATTTCATGATGAAATATGGATGAATTTGCACGTAATTGTTTTTTCCAAGTACATGCATTGGGTATGGGGAATTGAGAGTGATGTGAGGGGGGTGGGGGCATAGGAGCTTCCACCTTCATGTGGTTGGCCCTGTTCAGTAGAGAATATTAAATTATTCTCGAAACAGAGAGGAGCTCAATAAATTGCTACGATGTTGGCTTTCTAAAACCCACTCGCGTGTCATCTAAATTTTGACAATTTCAAGGAGCTTAATGTTGTGATGTTTGGTTGCTCCTCATAACCAATTTCAAATCAATACCTGAAACCTTCTCTTCAATTTCCTTGTAATCAATATCCTTAACCTCACATTAAACCCTTCCAAAATGGTATATTTACCATTGAAGCCTGGCTTCTGAAGCATGATATTTGCAACTAATCTAGCATACACCAACAACAATTAGAAACATGTTGCTTGTTGTCAATGTTCATCATTTTTTAGGGCTGCAACTTAACAGAGGAGATTCGAACCTGCGACCTATGTCTAGTCCCAAGGCTACCACCTTCAAGCTTGAAGTGCAACTGACAATGGAAGACCACCTTCAAGCAGCTTAAGACCACCTTTTTCAAGTACATGCATTGGGTCTGGGGAATTGAGAGTGATGTGAGGGGGGGGAGGGGTTATAAGAGCTTCCACCTTCACGTGGTTGGCCCCGTTCAATAGAGAATATTAAATTATTCTCGAAATAGAGAGGAGCTCAATGAATTACTACGGTGCTGGCTTTCAGTGGCAGGGAATATGCAGCTTTGTTGCTCATCCATCTTATTGGCATAACCAATTGGCTAGGCTTCAAAATATACTTCCATATGAAATACAAGAAAGTCTAAAGATTGCATGTTTTCTGATAGGACATGATAGGGATAAGGCCATAAGAATATGGGATGCCTCGGGATGGAAAGGTCGATTGGGGTTGCAAAAACTACAAAACAAGTGCCTAAAGGAAATGGGACAAGACTCATGGGATAAGATAGATGAGATCATTATGATCGAATATGGGAATTAACCTTCTATGCATAGGTCTGCCATGAGAATTAAATTACAACTCTTTTACGGTACCAAATGTTTAAGTTATTAGTCGGCAAGCATACTCTAATGACTAATGTTGTTACAAAAAGACCAATGCCTTGGCTTCCTAAAATTGAATTGTATTGTTATGTAGAATGGGACTCTGGGTTTTGGCATTTATTGGAATTGTTACCTTGTTGGGTTTTAAAAGGAAAAAAATTCTACCCCATGCCCCAAATGGTCATTGAGGGTAATGGATGTATGACAAGTGGTATCAGAACAAGCAAATCAATCTTGAAAACTTACAGGAAATGCAATTAGCAAAATAAGGATCAACTCAGATTCTTCAGACTTTACATTGATTTATTTACAACCCTTGAAGGATCATTGTAGGATGACATTTAAGTTTTTTTTGTTACTAATGAATGTGGGAGTGAATGATGAGCAAATCAATCTTGAAAACTTATAGGAAATGCAATTAGCAAAATAAGGATCAACTCAGATTCTTCTCCTTTACATTGATTCATTTACAACCCGCTTGAAGGATTACAAATTAAACAAAATTTCAATCATTGTTAATTATATTAGTTGATATGTTTAAGATTGTTATGATGAAATCCAAATAGATCTGCCTACCCATGAAAAATCTTGTAATGTTTTCATCCATTTGTGAGGTGACATGTGTGCAGGTCTATTAGTGAAGAAACCCTCCTCTAGTAGAGTTTTGTACAACAATGCAACTTCCTCGAGGGCATCACCTTCCAGATAATAATGTTTTTTTTTCAAATCTCCCAATTCCGTCGGATAACTGACTTCCTCAGGGAAGAGATCCGATGTCTGTGACATAGCTTCGATGGTAAAAGACGTCGGATTGAAGTCATTTTTTGGGTTAGAGGCCGTCAGATAATCGACTTCTTCAGGGAAGATATCCAACATCTGTGCCATATCTCCAACGGTAAAAGACGTCGGATTGGAGCCATTTTTTTATGAGGATTGTCAGATAACCGACTTCTTCAGGAAAGATAACTGACGTCTGTGTCGTAGCTCCGACGGCAAAATACATCGGATTAAAGCCATTGTTTTGATGAGGACCGTCGGATAACCGACTTCTTCAAGAAAGATAACCGATGTCTGTGCCGTAGCTCCGACGGCAAAAGACGTTGGATTAAAGCCATTATTTTGATGAGGACTGTCGGATAACCGACTTCTTCAAGAAAGATAACCGACGTCTGTGCTGTAGTTCCGATGGCAAAAGACATCGGATTAAAGCCATTGTTTTGGTGAGGGTCGTCGGATATCCGGCTTCTTCAGGGAAGATATCTGATGTCTGTGCCATAGCTCCGATGACAAAAGACGTCGGATTAAAGCCATGTTTGGACGTAGCTCGTCGGCTAACCGACTTCTTCAGGGAAGATATCCGACGTCTGTGCCATAGCTCCGACGGCAAAAGACATCGAATTAAAGCCATTTTTTGGGTGAGAGGTGTCGGCTAACCGACTTCTTCAGGGAAGACTACCGACGTCTGTGCCATAGCTTCGACAGCAACAGACGTCGGATGGAAGTCATTTTTTTGGGGTGAGAGGCATCGGATAGTCGACGACATGTTAAATGAAAGACGTCAGATATCCAATGACTGTCAAACCATTGGATTTCATTCGAATTTGAACCGACGTTAGAAAAATTAGAAATTTGTCGGATAGTCGACCACAAGATGTAGAAAATTCGACTTTTTGGCCGTCGAATTTTGGGTCCAAAAAACCTAGTGACCCCATCTCATATGATCCGACACTTTTATTTCTCATGTCATTCAATGTGCGTAATGGATCCCATCACCCCCTCTCATATGATATAGAACTTTTATTTCACAAATTCATTCAACATGCATAATGGAACTTGTCACCCCCTCTCATATGATCTAGCACTTTTATTTCACATGTCATTCAACGTGTGCGGACATTTATCTGGCTTCAAATTTGAAGCCTTCAGGGCTTTTCAGAGGCCATTTTACATGTCATAGAAGACCACCTCAAATTTTACCATGCAAAAAAAATTTAATTTCATGGTAAGCCCGTCAATAATTAAATTAACCACTACTGTTTAAAATTGCAACAGAAGTGTAGCTTCAAATTTCACCCATCGACAATTTTCACTGGGAAATTGGGAATGCAGCTACTAGATAGGTGACTTGGGAGTGGGACTCGGTTACTCTACAATATCCACGTGTTCGATCATCGATGGATCATGGACCATTGGGCCTCTAATAATATCATTGACCAGCTTACGTGGACGGGCTTACACTGTGCATCCCATGGCTTGAACGCTTCTAAGTTCTCGTGTTTGCAGCGAGCCCTTACGTGTTTAACACATTTAATGGCAGCAACAACTTTATTAAACATGGTTGGTGGCTCATATGTTTTGTTGGAAGCATGCTTACCAAGTTACCAGTTATCACATACCAATTCGTGAATTCTGACTCCGTGATTTAATTGAGTATTCAATGTATAATATATTATGTTAATGTGCCCCAAATTTTGCATTTCAGACAAAATCCACAATCCATAAACTTCTTGTAATGTTGCAGGCTGTTGCTCCCACCCATGGCCCCTACCCACAGCCCTGTGTTTTCTTTGTTGTATCAAGTTAATCCTACCGTCTACGGCTCCCAGCCTCACACCCTATGTTTTCTTTGTTGTATCAAGTCAATCCTGCAGCTCGCGAGTCCCACCTTGTTTTTTCTTTGTTGTATCAAGTCAATACTCAAATTCCATGCTTCCATGGCTCCGACCATCAATATATAATATTACAGGAATACAAACAAGCTTTTTCTTATACCCCTACTCCACTGTGGTCGAGCTACTTCCAAGTTCCACCTACCCTATCTCCTCCAGTCCTCCAGCAGAGTTTGTAGAGCGAAGCTGCCAATGCCAGCCTACCATAAACATATATAAAGAAATTTGTTTTCTTTGAGGATCTCAACTTCAAGGCTGACAGGATTGCTGACATCCTATGAATTTACAGGTATGTACATCATTTTATCCATTCATGATCCCATCAATTATTTAAAAATTTTGTTATTTGATTAAAATTCTGTAACTTCAAAGTTCAAACACAAATTATTATTTGACTGAAATTTTGTTACTTCAAATGGGCCTTGAAGGCTTCAAATTTGAAGCCTAGACCCGAGAGTGGGTTTGTCACAAATCTCCATCAGAGGTTGTTTAGAACGACATTTATCAATTCCCAACTATAGCAACAACAACAATTGATTCTTTGTTCATGTGTTCTGTATATGCATATGATTCCATGTGCTCCTTGCCTTGACCTATTTTCCATTGTTGCCTAATCGAAGCTCTTGAGAATTTAGCTACCCTTTAAATTTCCTGAAATCGACGGGACAAGGAAGACCATTGTTTTAACTCTGAAACCAAGTGCTTCCCCGTGTAGCTTCCACTGGCCACGGTTGCATCCCTACGGGAAACAGGTGTGTGCACTACGCCCCTCAGCTTTACCAAAAAGCCTAGGGATTTGGGGAAGTTCCCACTCTGCCAACCTTCATGCATCTAGTTAATGAGTCAGATCAAGAATCCAGACTTCGTATCTAAAACTGTATTCCATGAGCTATTTTCCCCAATTGCTCAGTCAATGAATCAACACCTTCCTCTAGTACACGGTTTAAGATTCTTGGTATTTATTAATATGAATACCACCAATGCTACTACACTTACAATCCCAACTAGCTATCAAATTTCAATATGATTAAGAATATGCAACAACATCTGGTTAAGGACAATGCTGAAAGTTAGCAATTTTCTCAGAATGCCCAGTGCCCACTCCTGCATTCGACTGTACGAACTGGGACAAAAATGTTTTTTTAATCTTGATTTTTAGAATGACAGTGCTACTTTACCTTTTGATTTTGTTTCCCTTATCGGTTGGTCTGGAATAGAACATGAACTTCAACCATCTATGCATCTCCTCTCGACTTGGTCTACCTACGTTTTACTTATGCTCCACAACCCATCCTCTACTCCATCATACCACAAATTTAGTATGTATAACGAGATATAGGGGGAGGGCTATAGAGAAGAAGCATCCAGGGTCCTTAATCAGCTATTGAGAACAAAAGCTGCCTGGAGTCTGATAGTTCTCTTTTCTCAAACCATAACATAGCATGTAAGATGTAAGGAGCGCTTAAACTTAATCTATCCCAAGTACGTGTGGCATTCATAGTGTTGAATGAAAAATTAAAACATATATTATTGTCATTGGCATTCATTATGTCATAGGGTACATAATTAGAGTGAAAGAAACTTGCTATTAGTTTTCAATCCAATCCAACCTCTTTGTTGAACTGTTATCTCTTATAGACTTGCATGAAGGAGGATTATAAATGGCATAGGCAACGCAGTTGTTTGATAGAGGTGCATGAAAGTGAATTATGGTCCTCAATTCAACAAAGTAAAAAAAAAGTAACCATTCAGATTCTTTCCCTTCACCTTTTTTACTGCCTTTCTACATACATCTCTATTGTTCACTAATTTAGCAACAGATACAAACTAGACTCAACGTCCAATGTTTTTGGCTTCTGAAACAATTTCTTCCTTTTTTTGCCTACATTATCATTTTTCCATTTTTAAGTGGGCTAGATTTTATGTAGGCTAGAATTTATATTAGTTTGAAGAACGCTAGAGATTTACAAAGATTGAACTTTTCCAAGAATAAGCATCACGTTGCTTTTAGAAGAGTTGAAGAACCCAATTCTTCATCGATCTTGTACTGTTTGAAGCAGCCTAGGAACCCATTTGAAGAGGTATTAAATATTATTATACTGGTTAAAAGTTGGATTGGAATTGGGCTAGCAAGCTAACTGTAGCTGCATTGATGCAGAAAAAAAGATCTATAAAATTAGTTATGGAAATTCACACTGAACATCTGGAAAGTGGATTTTCTATGTGTCTCCTAGTTTATGTTTCACTAATAAATTCCTCATGTTCAAGCACATCATGAAAGACTAAAATAGTATTAATTTTGGCTGTAAGGATGAAAGTTGGATTGGAATGGGGTTAGCAAGTTAACTGTATTATTATTCTGGTTAAAATTTTAAGAGGCAAGATCAATTTGGGAAACTGCTAAGATAGAAAAGGTGGCATAGTGGCTTAGAGACCGAGCCACTAGATCGGGGAAAAATATGATTATGTTATAAGACATATCCACTACAAAATAAAGCCTCTCAACTTTACTACGTAAGTAAACAATGAAATTTTGATATACTAGCACATTTTCAAATGAAAAGAAAGACTTATTTTTACATTGCAGCATTGAAGGGTTCAATATCTCATAGCCCTTCTCATAGCCCTTCAAAGTGAAATGGGACCCCACCCTTCAAATTGGAAGCATACAATTGCACTCAACAATTACATGTGGGGTACAATTGCACACAACAGTCCGTCCCATCGCAACACTTTGGAATTTGATCTGGCCCTTCGAGATTCTCAAGCATTTAAAATCCCCTGGTCATTCAACGTGCATAATGGATCCCATCACCTTCTCTCATATGACTTGACACTTTTATTTCGCATGTCATTCAACGTGTGTAATGGATCCCGTCACCCCCTTTCATATAATTTAACACTTTTATTTTGCATGTCGTTCAAAGTGTGTAATGGATCTTGTCATCCCATTTAATATGATCCGACACTTTTATTATACGTCCCTCAACATCTGTGAACAATAGGGAAGCATACGATTGCACTCAACAATTGCATGTGAGGTACGATTGCACTCAACAATCTTCCCATTGTATATCTTTGAGGCGAAGGTGGCTCACTTCATTTGGATTTATCTTTGAGATGAAGGTTTTTTCACTGATTCTTCAATGAAGGAGAGGGTAAAGAATTTCCTTTCTTTGGAATGTTTATAATTGAATGTAATGGTGACAGGGGTTGCTATAGGATCCTTCATATCTAGAAATTCGTGTCTCCATTGAGCATGCAAACCTTGTTCTTGGCTAGTCTAGTTGTGTTTCATCAGTACAAACTTCTCGCTTTTGGTTTCTCGACATGTTTAAGTGAGCCCCTTCCTTATCCATACAGTCATCCTCCTCCCTCACAATGAATCCTTTGAGGCCTCCATGTCCCATCTTTGATGCAGGAAGTGGTAGTGAAGATATAAATTTCAAGGGCCGAGGGAAAAATGGGAAGAACCATAGTAGCATGGCATTTCACGTACGGAAATTTGGAACAAATTCGAATTCACCGAATATTCGTTGTTGTAATTGTAATACGAATACGGATTCTTAGTAATGGAAAATTAAAGTTTGAAAACCAATTAAAAAAAAAAACTTAAACACCATAAAACGTAAATACCATTCAATTTACATTTTGTTATTAAAATAATTATTAATTTCTAGTTGCCGTCACTCACACTTGCCATATGGCAGGTTGTTGAGTGTTTGTGAGTAACAAAATAAAAGAAAGTAAACAAAAAAGAATAATACAAAGTAAAAAGTAATAAATATTATGTCGGCCACAAACAAAAAAGAATAATATAAAGTAAAAAGTAAATATGAGACTTAAACTAGAGACTTTAGAGCTTAGGATTATGTGACAAATATTATGTCGATCATAAACAAAAAAGAATAATACAAAGTAAAAAGTAAATATGAGACTTAAACTAGAGACTTTACTTTTTACTTTTAATACAAAGTAAAAAGTAAATATGAGATTTTAGAGTGTTTGTCGAGTAACAAATAATACAAAGTAAACAAAAAAGAATAATACAAAGTAAAAAGTAGTAAATATTATGTTGGTCATAAACAAAAAAGAATAATACAAAGTAAAAAGTAAAAAGTAAATATGAGACTTAAACTAGAGACTTTAGAGCTTAGGATTAGGTGGCTGAGATATTGCACTCAAGGAGCTATTCAAGGAGAGGTTTGCACTTTGGGGAGATTTGATCCCTCTCGGCGCTTGATAGAGCCTAAGATTTGGATCTATGCTGGTTATATAAACTCCTAAGTACATTCATGGTATATTTTTTAATACTCGATTAAAAAATATTATATATAAGTAGTCTACTTTCGTATTTTATTCGTACTAGATTTTTTCATTACGTATTTTTTCTGTATCGAATCGCATTCGTACTCAAATTATGCTACTATGAGAAGAACCACAAGTGAAGGAGGATGGGGGGTACGAAGAACTACTCATGCAAAAAATCTCTCAATACCGTCAAGAACTAGATAAGCTTCACATGATGATGGGGGTTACGAATGCTCATATAGAGAATTCAATGGAGCATCTAGCAACTCAGGAAGCTAAGAATGGTGAACTCCGAGCTCAACTTAGCATGTTGGAAGTGAAACTGGTGACAAGAACATGGCTGCAACAATAGGTTAACTATTCAACTCTCTCAGTTAAACCAGTTGATGATTGTACTATCATCTAGTGTTGGAATCAACCCCTCCCTGCCATACGAAAGCAAGAAGATCCTCCCTTTTATAATTTATTGTAATTAGTGTATGGCTCTAGGGGTTCATTGTAAGGATGTATACCAACCAGTTTTCGATTTATATAATATAAATACCCACTTTTGTTAAAAAAAAATTTGTTTGTACCTTCACATCCACAGACAAGAAGCTAATTCAAGCAATTTTAATCAACTTGAATCAATAAAAAGTAATGACTGTGACGTTATTAATCAAATGAGCAGCTTAAGGATAAATGAGACAAAGGAAATTCATGGTGCAACATGACACAAATACATTAATATTGCACCTAAATGCATAATCAATAACCATACTTTTGTTCAAACATTATCTACATTATCCCTCTATTAGATTTATCCCCTTTCTTAACCATTTTATTTTAGATTTTTCACTCGGGCATTTATCCCCTTTCTTAATCATTTTATTTTAGATTTGTCACTTTGCCATTTTGTGGAAGGGGCAGTAACATCTCTTTAAAGGCCAAGCGATGTTAATTTCCTTTTGATAGGATTGTATAATATTTATGTCTTGTCACAACCTTTTACAATGTTTTCTTTTTCGAAACTAATATACAATTACATTTTCCATGATCATAAGTAGATGTATGGGAAATTCTGAAAACTGTAATGCATAACCTTTGGCCTTCAACAAGTTTTTCTTGATGTTGGGTGATTTGTTGGTTCATGGGCGTTGGATTTATTCGATGACCATTGGTTCCTTTATGATTGTCCATATTACACATACCTATCTTGCATTTCACTACCTTATATTCTCTCATTGTCACTGTCATAATTAAGAAATCGATGTTACTGGCAAATTGAAGAAATAGTTTTTAAAATCATCAAATTCTTTAGATTAATATTTCAATCTATATGCATTGTCTAGTTATTTTTTGTATTTTAAGAGATAAGATAGTTCCTTTATATGGATCTCTGAGCTTGTAGACAATAGTGTGTATAATATTTATTCCAGGTGGAACCTGGAAGCAAAGTGTGGAAGCTTGATCATGGGTGGAAGGTGCGGGGTTGAGGGGGGGATGCTTTATGACTCCAATGGAAATGAAGAAATGAATTTTGTATGGGGGCTTGGGATAGAAACTAATAACCATGCATAGGCCTTGGTGGCTTGGAAGGGGATTGAATTGGATAAGGCTAAAGGATATGTCAATATGACTTTCCTAGGGGACCCAAAATCAATAATACAACACATAGTAAAGAAGCAAGTTCCTAAAGAGACCACCCTTCGGCACCTTATCCAAAGACTCCTCTATCTTATTGAAGAATTCGAAGAGTTACAAACATTCCATATTCTTCGTCAACTTAATGCCTACTTGACAACTCTTAAAACAATTTTGAAGAAATTATTTAACATCAAGATGTAAAAAATAAATGGTTGTGCCAAGAAAAACTCTTCCAATTCTTAGTTTTTTTTTTTTTTTTTTCATATTTTTTCATGCATTGACAAGAACACCATTCATTAATAAAAGATAAGAAAAAATTGGCTTTGAATCATTCAAATATGCATATATAATTACCAAAAACAAGTATCAATTTAAATAACATGTTGTATTACATAACAAGGATGAGTTAACTATGCAATCATTTTCTAAGTTGATATCATTAGAATTAAGTATCTATAATGAATAACCGGGAATAGCTTTTGTAAGCATTTTCAAGTATCTCTTAATGCTTGTTTTTGGTGGATGAGTTAGAAAATTACAAATATTGGACCATATAAATCCATATTTTTTCAAAGAATCGTCATATTCCCAACTTGGAGGAATTTTAAAATAATTGTCCTCTTTATTATACGGACTATGATACATTGCTTTATCTATAAACAAGATATTTGATTTATCATATATTTCCTCATAAATATAAAACACTTTAGCTAGACTCTTCTAGTAGTTAGGAAGAAAATTTCCAGTCTGCCTTCTCTTGCATTTGTTCATTTCACATTAAGATGTACCCCAAACAAATACAAATTTGACGTCCTTCATCCAATTGAACTTTTGAAGAAAAAATGTCAATGTCAAAATTTGCTCTTTCAACTTGTAATACGAGGACTAAACTTGTGTTGATAATAATTGCAAGGAGCATTTATGAAACCAGGCTTTGAATGTTGGGGTTTATTGCCAACAAACCATGGTACTCCAAAAAGTAATCATTCTACTCACAATATGAAGAGTTCCTTTTGAAATGAAATCAATTATAATAAATTATTTAGAATTTGGATAAACTATAAATGGACCTAAAAAGAATTAAATTCATGTACAATGATATACTATTATTAAAAATATTAAAAGAGACTTAAAGACAAGGAACAAGGCCATGTGTTCATTACCTTTAAATATATATGCATTGGAATTATTCATATTTCAAAGGTATATGGGAAATGAATCCCATATCCCCCTATTGAAACCATTCATTCATAATATAATGATACACTACTAGCTAGGGTGACAAAATGTCACGTCCCCACCCATCAATCCGACCAACGATGGGGACATGAACGAATTACAAGGGTTCTAAATTTCGCCCCCACGACCATATTACGAAATTCATAAGATTTTAAATGCATGTGCAGATGCATAATAAAAATACACAACAACATGTCCTTTAGACTCTCCTTCCAAATCCCTTTGAGCACCACAAGATCATAAGGACCACCTCTCTAAGCTTTTTTCCATTTTGTGAGCCAAGGCATGAAGTCCTGTTTATAGAATGTAGAGGCTAAACCACTTGAGAGAAATATTTGGATCAAGGGAGGATAAGGTGGATCAAGGGAGATTGAGATTTCATTGAATGGAAATGGATGATATATTCGAAGGATAGGATGATCCACCCAATATCAAGCTCAGATCTTGATCCAAAAATCAAGGCAAGATGGCTAAAACAGAATTGTCACTCCCCTAAGGCCGACTACAGAGCGAAAAATGTGCAATTTTCACTCCTTGAAGGCATGCAAGGAGTGACATAGTTGTAATTGTCTCTCCTTTGGAAACTAGGAGGTAGCGACACTCCATCAAGGCTCAAATTAAGATTTGTTGAAGTAGTTATTCGACCTCCAAATTTCAAGGGACTTTCCCAAACATGAATAGGGACTAGGTAACCCACAAGATGGTGGATCCTAACACACCTAGGGAACATCACAACCCATGATTCTCATGGTGATGAAGCATATCAGGTCAAAGGTGACAATTTGAGGTACAATAGGTGACCCTTAAAGTGTGAGGTCAGAAATGATCTAATGGCCGAGATATATTACCAAGACATAGGCGAAAAATGTATATGGAAGAGAGCCGGAAAGAAGCTTCAAATAAATATCAAGAAGTACAACCATATCATCCCCGATGTGGGCATACCCATGCTCGGAATTAATAAACCAACTCAAAGCATGGCCGCTGAGCAATACACTACGGATCCATGAAAGTATTGATTAATAATATGGCCACAAAAGATACAATGTGGATCCATATCAATATGACAATATTAGGTCATAGCCAAAAAAGAATACACAGTGGATCTATGACATAAACAAAACATAGCCACAAACCAATACAAAGTGGATCTATGTGACAGTACATTAGTTAGGTCACCAACATGATATCCATGTGGGAAACTACTAAAAAAATATCCATCGTAACCTGGGTAAAGTACATAATAACTAGTCCCCAGGGTCTTCGACCTGATCCTGAAATGATATGATTATAGACATGTGAGTAAAGGTGTTGAAGTCAAACATGGTAGAAACCACTTGATTATCGATCAATGATGTAAAATGTTAACAAGTGTGAGGGAAATACCAATGATGACTATGAGTCCCAAGCTATCCTAGTACAATCCAACGCATGCGAACGGATGAGCTAAAGTCGAACACTCGTGGAATCATCCAATCAGAATTCAATGATGTAAACCTACTTTCGGAAGCGAGGAAACCTGCCATTGGGGCATGTATGACCCAAGGTACTAAAATGGTTTCTAAGTTTGATTCCTATATGATTTTTTGGATTCAACATGAATGAACTCGTCGAAGGAGGGTCATGATGTAAAATCATTGACATGAAACTGACATGGGAAAGTGATATAAAGTGATGGAACCAATGAGCATAGACTGACACAAGGATGAAGGTTTATAGAACTGCAGAAAGGATGACTCAGGTTAACTTCCCTTGAACATTGGATGGAATTATAAGTGACTTGGTATCATTGACTCAACGAGGCAGAGACCAAAAAATAATGCGACAATGACTGAGGCATTCTTCGGATGACCCAAAGGAGTGATATGACTTAGAGGCAAGCAGATTGCCCAACTGTATGGAAAGAAGCATATATATATATATGCATATATGTATGTATCTGTGTGTGTGTGTGTGTGTGTGTGTGTGTGTGTGTGTGTGTGTGTGTATGTATACACAGACACACACACACACACACACATGTGTGTGTGTGTGTCTTGGATGTTAGGGTTAATAATATTTGGAGTCTAAATTATAAACATAAGACCTAGATCTACATGGTTAGATCAAAATTGAAACTAATACTACTGTTTAAACCCAAGAAAAAATTATTCTCTTGGTCTCTGATATGGGCAGGTTGTCTCTTTAGTAGTGATTAAAATGATTTAATGTGTCTCAACCAAATTGCCCCTTTGTTTTGTAAATATAGAAATTGTCAAACACATTTTGTGTTATTCAAGTTTAAATTAGCCTATGGATTATATTATCAATTCCCCACCCCCACCCTCTCCCATTAATTGAAAGCATTTCTCTATTGTAAACCACCTTCCTTGGGTTTAAGTTTAATGCACATTGAATATTATTAGGATTTAAAAAAAGAAATGTGTTTTTAAGAATGTGTACCACACTGATAACTTTACCTTGTATGTTGGGTCCGTAATGAGTGGCAACTTGTTATGAACTGATTTCCATAAATAGAAATAAACAAAAAGAAGAGTAGCTCCATTCCTCGAGAATGATAAATAGTCATTGAATAGTAATCCTCTTCAAGGGGCAACTTCCTTTTACAATATATCCAATGCACAAGACAATATGAGATAACTATATAAATGAATATGGTTTATTATAAGTAGGTTTTATAGCATTGTCAAGTCCATAATTTCCTAATACATGCCATTAACCCTCTAATCCATTAAAATAATTGAAGATTCTTCTAAAAAAAATATTCTTTCTTTCCCCCCAGGAGTTTATTTTTAGCAACTCCTGGAGCCTGTGTGTTTCCTTAAAACAAAAAGTAGGAGAATTTCAAAAATTATAAAAACATAATTAAAATCTCATTAATTGTATGTTCTTGAGTGGGTTTTCCATTATTCGTACACCTGGACAAGGTTATGACCTATACCAGCTATCTAAACCACTTTCTCCAATATTAAATGAGGCATTAAGGTTTGGAAGGGGCACCATCATTATTGCACCCTCCCATTGGAGGAATTGAGTAGTAAGTGCTTAGGGATTTTACATTCCCATTATAATAAGAAACCCTCTCTTTTTTATCACTTGTCTCTTCAAGATTGAGTTAAGGCCCTAATTCCTTGAATTTTCCTTTCCCTTTGAGATGGAGAAGCAATGGTGAATTGGTGGTTTGTTAATGGCCCAAGCAAGAGAAACTTGGGACTTGGTGAAGGAGATACTACAACAAATATTCAAGTATACAATTATTTTTGTTGCTATCTCATACAATACACATAATATCTCTCTTCTCCCCCCCAAGACACTTATGTCAAATGATGTATGCATTGATTAGTGTATTTTGTGGAGGAACTATTTTTGCTTGAAAGTTAGTTATGAATTTCACATTATTATTGATTATATCGATTAAGAGTTAATTGGATTTGATAAGGGTTTATTGTTGTCTTATGTGCAGGATTCTCATGGAAATGAATGGGAGCAAGGATTAAATTGTGTATCAGTGGATTTCGACAAGAAGGATAGCCATATAGGCAAATGTATTTTTCAACGATCCATGTTGCTTAATTCTTACTTAACTAGATAAAAAGAGAAATTAGAGTTGCTATCTTCACTTTTGATTTGTTGATGATCTTAACCTATCCATTCAGGAACTATTTCCTCAAACAAAACTAATGAGTCTACTAGATACACACTTTTAGAGTTACTCCTTACAGGATTTTTTTCCTTGTTTCTTCCATATTTAAGTACTGTGGTAGTTAGTACATTGTTTGTTTATGTCATCCTTGTCAGCTATCCCCTAGAATCTAAGTGGCAATGAGTTGTTTCCTTAATACTCACAGGTCCCCACTGCTTTCCTTTGAGGAAGCCATGGGTACACCTAGGTTTCCCTTTAGGGATCCGTGGGGGTCTTCCTTAGTGAAGAAATTGTTGCTTCAAAAAACATTGTGTGGTTTTTCTTGGATTCCATGATGCCGAGGAAGGTCTTTGGATGCATGTTTAGTTAATTTAGCATTCAATTTGCCATCTTTTCCTTGTATTTTTATTGAATTGAAAAGAAAAGTAAGTTGCATTCTTGTGTTTATTAGGTGCATTGTTGCATTTTCTTAAAAGTTGCATTCTTAGTGTTAGTGTTTTGGTATTGTGTCATTAATTGGAAAAAGAAAAATATATTTGCATCTTATGGGCATATAGACACTGATCATTTTGTTCTTTCATTGTTTACAAATTGGTTGGAGCATTTAGTTTTAATGAAAGATTCAATACAATTTTCTTTATTAAATAATGAATTTTTTTATCAGTGTAGTGTTCTTATTTGATTCAAAAACATCATCAAGCCTCATATCCACTTCCTTGTCTTGACTAATCAATAGCCTCTAAAAGGAAAGGTAACTAAAAGGAACTATAATTTTTCTTCATAATACACCATTTAGGTCCAGGTTTAGGGCCTTGGTGTAGGATTATATAGGAAACTCTTCGGGGATACAAAAAGTACAACTAGAACCATTAGGGAGTGAAAATCCATTAGTAACATAAGGAATTTGTCGGGAAATCATACCTCAAACATGTGTCAAGTTCTAGGTCAAGCTACGCAATTGTGGAGACAATCTCATCCCTGCTTTCATAGTGGGATATATGTGTATGGGAATCTTAGGTGAGGTGACAATTCCTTAGGGTGACACCATTTCCATATGAGGTTTTGGTTCAAGGACCAAGTCCTACATTCCATGCCCGTATGTAGAAACTTAACTCATAACCGTTCCACTCAATTATTTCTCCATGAAGTGGTATCCTTAGTGGATTTTCTTTAGGCTCTTATTCCTAGGTTATTACAAGTGAGAAGTTCTTGTGGTACCTATGAAAGATGCATAACATCCACCTCATCTTCCTTGGAGGGTGCATGTCTTCATGAGGTTACTTTCACCTTTGGTGATTGTTACAAGAGGGTTATTATAACTATCTCTCATCCCTTCATTGGTTGGACTTGGGCCATAACATTCCACATCGACTTCTAGAAGGTATTCTTGATTTTCTCTTCACTAAATTGGTTTTTGGGGCCTCATCACCTCAGAATTGGTTCTTGAGAGATTCTATTGACTATTGAAATATCTTAGAATTTTTTGTACTGGAATGCTTATTTGAGGTAGTTCGCCTAGGTTACACTTGTTTGAGTTGATCATTTCAAGGTGGCTGACCAACCACTTCATCATTCTCAAATATCCATATGTCTTTCCTAAAAAAAATTAGAGACACCTCCAATAAGGTTAAGAATCAATCCCAACACACCTATCAATGTGTTGGGAGCCAATAACCAAGAAACATGAACAATCCTAAAAGAGAATTTAAGTAAGAATTTTAAGGCCATGGAGGGAAGAAAATTCAAGGGGATTCATGAGGACTTGGAAGGGATTATACCCCTCCTCCTAGTGAGGATTTTGGGTCTCCTAAGACTGAGGATATTCATGTGCCATCTATGGCTAATTTCGATCCTCCTCTTACTAATCCTTAGATTCCTCTTCCTTGTACACATATGTTAATTCTTGCATAGAGATTATGTCTTGCGTATGAATCCTCTAAATTAATGGAACAATATGAGTAGTGTTATTAGTACGCCATTTGTAGGGAGCATTTATGCACCCTTGACTATTGACCCTCTTGGAGCAATAATCCTTCTATGTTGAGCATCTCACAAGGGAGAACTGATCCACCTATCTTTGGGACACCTATTTGGCCTACCCTTGGAAGTTCTCATAGTGGTGGGATTATATCATCCTTCATTGATCCTCATAGTAGAAACCCCTTCTCATTTGGTATGTTGGAATTCAATGTTATGACCCCTCCTATTTTTTTGAGACTAAATGTGTCGATGGGTAGCTCCATTATCCCCTTTACCTTTGGAATCAAAATACACACCCTATCTAAGGACATGTTACCTTTTGTCAACAAGTTTCTGACCAGAAGTGTCACTTTTCAAGGAACATGGAACTTAATGAGTGGTGTTTTTCAAAGAATATAGGGTTTCAAATGTGCACACTTTATACTCTATGTGGTGCAAATAAGTTAGGAGTCACCTTCTTTAGGAGTAATTTGATGTACAAATCTATGATGGGGCAACCCAAAATATCATGGAATTTATTTTCCCAATCCCAATTACCATTTCTTGCAACATTGAATCTCCTAGATTTAACAAATATCACTAATGACCCAGTGTGGCATAATTCTAGTTGACCTCCCATCCCAACTAAGTTTCCCTTCAACATTTCAAAGTTCGAAGGGAAAGCTATAAATTATCCCACAAACCATGTCATGACCTTCCATTTATGGTTTTCTTCGAACTCATTGATGGATGCTAGCATTAGGTTAATACTCTTCCAGCGTAGCTTGACCAGGGTTGTTTCCAAATGGTACATAGAGCTTGCAATCTCTACTTATAAGGATTTTTCTTCCTTAGATATGAATTTTCTTAGACACTCCCAATGATCAATCTAATAAAAAATAGGGACATGATTTTTTTTTGTCCTTTATACAAGACACCACCACCCACATCTCAAATCACATCCATGAATGGAGAAGGATATATCACATGATTGATGCACAAATTCTTGATGATTTCCTAGTAGACTGGTTTGTAAAATCATTCTTTCCTTGCATAATGAAGGATGTTTCCCTATCTAGGGTTACGATTAAAGAACATACCACTATTAGATCCCATCAGTTAGATTTAGTTTATTCTCAATCTAGGGTTCTTTATGATATCTTGTTGAATTCACCAAAGGCCGAGACAAACCCAATGAAGCCAAATCTAGGACCACATGTCAATAGTGTGATTGGATTTGTTGATAATGTCGTAGCAAGCCAATTATCTAGTCAAATGAGATAAATGTCTCTTTATACTAACATGAAGTTCATTGCTCAAAATAATGTTAGCAACACTAGCCCTTCACAATCCTCTAACATCCTTTCAGTTTAGTCCTTTAACAAGAAAGGGAACTAGTAGACCAAATGAAAAAACAAATGTAAAAACATGAAGCAAGGATGGTAATAATAATAACAATAATAAAAATTCTGGTGGGTGCAAAAAACACAAGAAGAAAACAAAGTTTCCTTGCAAGTTATGCCAAGAATATGAACTTACTCACCAATGCCCCAAAATGGAGGAAGGACAACACTTGTTGGCACACTAATATGCCTCTTAGAAGCTTTTTGTGATAAGAAATCCTTTCCCTCCCCAGGCCCAACAACCCATTGATGGGGTCCCCAATAACCCTACATCCCCGCAAGGGGCCAATTAGGGTGCCCCTTCCCAAAGGGGAAATACATCAAATCCTAGCATTTAGATGTGTGAACATGATATAAAGTTCATAGAAAGACAGGCAACAATGATGAAACGAGTCCAGCTCTAAAGAGAAAGAAGTTTCTACATCATAACCACCACCTTCTCTCCATATAAAGAATTTATTTTAGAAGCAATGCCTCACCCTCCCAAGGGTGTATTAGAAATATCCACACATAATCCTAATGCTAGGTTTCCCATATCTATAGTCTAGTTGAGTATTTAGCTTTAGAGGTTCTTTGGGGTGTTCCGATGCAACATAAGGATTTGTTTTTTATATAGGAAATTTCAATCAATCTTATGCATAATTGATTATTTTCGATGTGGATAATCATAAGACATGCCTCCTTTATCATGCCATGTTTCAAATTCAGATCTCATCCCGTGGTACTAAGATATGATGTACTAGTATTGATGAGGGAGAATCGACATGTGTGATATCTCTTTCATATTTGATAGATTTAGGTTCTTCGATTATTATTTCATCTCACACCATGTTAACTACATTTTATGGTTAATCCTTTAGACATCACAAAAATACACCCTTTTCCCTATTGAATTGGGAGGTAAGACAATCTTAGTAGAATTGGAGGTTGTTGACACCACATTAGATTACAACCTTATATTAGGATATAGTTGGACATATTCCATGACCGCAGATGTGTCGTTGGTATTTTGATTGATTCTCTTCACTCACCAAGGACAACTCATCACCATTGGTTCGATCTAGATACCACCTTATGATTGAATGTTTTGATGGTAGATAATTCCATGAGGGCATGCTAAATTATGAGTGTAGGATTTTATTCTTCAGTAATAAGAACCTTTGATCTTCCTTTACCTCTAGATACTATTGACTCTCATATGATATATGTTTTTTGTCAGTCACAATATATCCTAGCAATTCATCATTGGGTAGGAGCTCTAAGAAACAATGCTCAACTTCTTTCAAAATGACCTATTTGAACAATTATCCTTGGATCCTAATTTGTCTACTTTAGTGGAAAAAGAAGGATCTATTGAAGTGACTATGTTGATGTCTATAGTCAAGATTGTTTATTAGTCTATTCAAGTGGTTACTGTAAACTTTGATTAGGTTTCTCCTCCTTAGGAAGAGCTCGATAAATTTATATCACCCATCTAGGCCGTCATATTTAAAGAGTCATAGGATTCCCCATATATGGTCTTGTGCTATGACAAGGCCATTATTGAAGCCATGAATAATTTTGAGAGGCCATGGGATTATATGCATCATCGATCATATTTTCTCCCCAAGCTAAATAAGTTAGAGGTTGACCAAAATAGTTTGATAGTCTCTAAAGATCTTGATTTGTTTTATTTCATCTAGTGAGGTATATGCAGGAGGACATATGCCTAACATTTTGAATACCATGACTATTGATATATCTAAGACCCTGGTTGTTGTGGAAAACATTAAGTGGAATAGATTGTTCTCTTAAAGAAGTTAAAATATCTACTACTATTTTCAAAGAGTTCCATGATATATTTTCTTGGAGTCATACAGGAATTCCAAGAATTGACCGCCAAATATTTGAGCATGAGATCAAAACTAACGAAAAAGGTGAAACCTATTTGAAAAAGTTACGATTGGTCAATCACTAGAAGGTTGTTTATATCAACGTAGAGGTAGATAAGTTGTTGAAAGATGAATTTATATACCTGATTCCACTAACTAAATGGGTGCTTGTGGTGCACCCAACCCCAAATCCAAGGCCAGAGACACCAGGAAACCCAAGGGAAGGTTGATTAAGGGTAATGCACAACCGAATAAGTTATCTACGGCTAGGCCATCATACCAAAATCCATTGGATTAAAACATTTATCCCTATTAAATGTAATGCAAGCATATGAGAACATTCCCTTTCCTAAAGCACCAGCTATGTAAGGTAAATATGTTGTTCTTGCTAATGTATAAATAAAGATCAAGGAGGCAATTCGAACCCAAGCAGACCAAATCAAATCGGTTAAGGTTTGGTTAGGCTTCATCATGGAGACTTAACTTGAATTGATTGAGTGGTGGCTTAGCTTAGGAGATTCCCTTCCCTGATTAGCACCATGAGGAGGAGTTACCAAAACCCAAGGAGTGGAGCACAAGGAGGGTGCACTAATCATGAGGGTGAAAGAGTGGGTCCAATAGGATCATCAATGACATGTACGAACAAAAATAGGGAACTTCGGATAGATTTGGGGAGCAAGAGTGCACTTGTGGAGGTGGAGGAAAAAATCAAGGAGGTGGAAGCTAAAATATAGCTTACATATCCTAGAATGTAGGGAGAGGGTGCCTTAGTGCAAGTGGGGCCCACAAAAAGGTATCTCTCATCCAAGGAGGGTGCATTCACTAGGTGGGACCCACCAACTCTTCATGAGGGTGCACTAGTGCAAGAGGGGTCCACTAAACCATGAATAAGGTGCAATAGTAAATCCATACGCCAAAATAATCAAGAATAGGGTTCAAAAAGTAATTTTAGGAAGAGTAACAACTCCTAGTCTCCAACCCCCTCACAATTGGAAACCATGTCCCCCCATTCTCGTTTGTAGTCCATGTTGATCCAGTTAATTTTATTAAACAACAATAATAATAGTAATGTCTGAGTACATAGTCCTGGCACCTTGTGCCATAATAATAATAATAATAAAAAAAATTGCATATGTCCAGGGCTTAAAACATTGGGATATTACATTCCACTCCCCCTTAAAACAATGCATCATCCTTGATGCATACTTATTACATACATGCCTTTACGAAATTTGTAATATCCTTGGGAAGATTCAACCAAGATATTAACTGAACTCCAAAATTTTTCTAAACTTTACTAGTAAAATTTATGTCAATTTCTTCGGACAATGTAGGAGGTAAGTGAGGGGTACTAAGGTAAGGAATGAGGATGGTGGATGGATATTTAATTTTGGAAAATGTATGAGGTTAGGTGCAGCAGAAAGTCAGGATATCAGATCATATTTGTCTTATGCACAAGGTACCAGAACCATTCACTTTTCAACATCGAGCAAGTCTATGCCTACTTCGAGGCTTCCTGGGTAGCTGGCATATGCATACTGGACAGGTGGGGATACTGGAAGTTTATAACAGAGTTTATATAAGTCAAATGAATTTTTTTTATGTTCAGGAAGGTATTTTTGCATACTTGTGAGAGTTTGGAAAGATTTGGGGTTTTTTGGGCTCTCCCGAGATTGCTGAGCTAGTAATTTTCCAAACTTTACAAACAGGGTCTAAAGGCTTCAAAGTTATGGATTTAAGGACTGATATGTATACTAGACTAAGTTAATGACCTTCTCCAACTGACATAATGTAAAAAATATTGCTTAGAATGGATTTGGCAGTAAAAGCGGTGAAACTAGTCTAGAAATTATATCAATCTAGATAGTCTTGTATTTTAACTTCACAAACTGCTTTTAAGAATTAAAAACTCTACTCTGATATTAGTTTCAACTCTGATATAACATGTTCCATCCATAAAACTTGAAATCTGACATTTAGAACATTCCTTCTTTTATTAATGCTAGCTTCTCAAGTCATGATGCCTCACAGGCTAGTTTTCTGTTACAATAGTGGAGAAATAGAGAAGAGAAGAGAGGAGTTACTTTGGATCTGTAATGGTGGTTATTATCAGTCCATATACTTATTATATGGCTGAACTTGCTGCATTCTGAACATGTTGGTCTTCAATGGATGCCATCTTCAACTGGTTCTCTCCTTTAGGAAAATCATCTCCAAAACTGGCTGAGTGAGTAGTAGGAGTAGGAGAAGATTAGAGATTCGATCTGAACTTTGATTTTTGGAATATAGCAGCATCTAATGTCTGCAATATTCAGCTGATAAACTTCATTGGAGGTCCTGAGAACATCTCTCCATAATTATCTTCTTCCACTGGTGTTCCTCCATTAAATCTAGTTGCAAATCTCCTTCAATGGTGGCCTCCTCTTCAATCTGACATTAGATCTTCATGGCTGAACTGTACTAAGTGTTACTGGCTGTAGTATTGATTGATGGACCTACATAAAACTCTCAGGAAACTCATGGGGTCTTGGGGAACATCACCCAAGCATAACTTGTTGAGACACAACACTCAACTTGGAGGGCTCAAAGCTCTCACTCACAAATTCCAATAATGATCAAAAGTTGTCAAATGGAGTTGGTTGGATTCTTTTATAAAATTCATGATGACCTGCTGAGCAAGTTCTTGGCTTGGTGACCTGTGAGAATAGGTTACCCACTTGCCCATTCTACTCCAAATCCATGAGGGCGCATTCCTTGAGGAGAAAGGAAACTTTTCTGCTTTCTCCACTTTCATGCTTGTGCATTCCTTCACTGAATTGGCAAGTGTGCCCTAGGGAGCTTTTTTTGCACTTGCTACTTTCCTTTCTGACTGATTTTCTTGTTTTATTCCACTTTATTCACTTTCCTCTTTTCTTCTTTTGTCTGATTTTGCTAGCTTTTGTCAGTTTCCTTCTTGGTTCACCTTGCCAACTTGTCTCCATTAGATTCCTTATCTTTTCTGAAGTTGATCACTTAAGCAAGTGTGGCCTACTTGACCAATTCGAATTTCCTTAACACTTGAATTGGGGTTAATAACTTCATGGGGGGCCCTCCTTATCCATTTAATTCCTCAAATTCACCCTTAGGAATCTTCCTTCATCCATCCATTAATTATTTAATTAATGCCTAGGTGACTTAGGCTAAAATCATCCCCATGGACCATAGGAAAATTTGGGAACATGACAGTCCTCCCTTCCCAAGATTGCTTGTTCTCAAACAATGTCAGGATCCCACCAAACTTCTACTACACCAACTCTGATTATCATTGTCCTCGTCCATTGAACAATCTGTAAATTAAACTTGGGCCTTCAAGAAAAATGTCTATGTAAAAAAAACTGCACTGTAATTTATACCTGCCATTAACCAATAAATGAACAGAATTTTAACCCAGTTAGGATAACTGAGTAGAATTCCTGGGTCCCACTGTTTCTCTTGCAAGGAGCAGAATTCTCCTGTCATCTTTGGCAATCTGTCACTCAAGTGTATTCCAGGATCCCAAAGTATTAACTGCATTTTCCCAATCATCGAAATAATTTTAAAGAATCTGTCATCAAACATGTGCCTTTTCATCCGAGGAATAACTGCTAGGGCATTGCCTCCAACCAAACCAAGTGGGGAGCAGAATGTCTCTTCTAGTGAAAACATCCAATGGCTCAACTCTCTGCCATTGGAGAAAAATTTCAAGCATCCCTCCCAGCATGCGGATTCCATCCACATAGGCCAACCTCTACAAGTAAAATGTTCCATTAATTTAACTTGGCAACTTGCCTGCTTAGCTGCCTGCCCTTGACCATAAGCATAAAAAAATTTGCAAGGAAGTTTCATGCTTGCCAGGTAATATTTCACCCAATCCATATGTGGATGAGTGACATCAAATGGCTGCAAAATATACTTTTGCTGCTGCTCACAATTCAAGGCAATGTCAGTTATAATAAGAAATTTATTGCAGAAACAAGTGAACTTTTTACCTCCCAGATTTTCTTTTCTAGTGAGGCCTCTATCCATCCATTTGGTGGGTGAATCAGAGATCCTGCTTGCTGATTTATATGAGCTATAATAATCTATGTCTTCTACAATATGATCCATCTCCTATGGGGACATATCATGATCCTCCTGCTGAACATGTGACACAAACCAGAAAAATGTCTTCACCCACTGCTCATTCCCCATTGGTGTTGTTGAATCTAGGACATGTGGGAAAGAACTGTGAACCTTCTTTGCATGTTTGAAACCTTTAGTAATTAGACTTATGGCTGCAAATTCTTCATTACTGGTTGTCCCAATTGGGTGCTCTCATCCCACTCTTTCATGGGGGAGTATTTGTCTTCAAGGAACAGCTCAAGTTCCCTTGGAAAAAAATCCTGTGCTTGGTTCTCATCAAACTGTTCTGCACACTCTTCAAGCACATATAAAAATGAATGATCCTCATGATCCACCATATCATGAGGTTCCTCCCTATGTTCAAGAATTATTTCAGCCGAATGAAGTTGACTAAATGGTGTGTAGGAGGGTAGGGGGTATCTTTTCAACTTTTCATGAAGCTGCAATATTTATGTCTTGGATTCTTGGAGGGCACTTTGAGCGCTTCTTAAAGAATCTTGGGTGTCCATTAATTCATCATTGAGCTTGTTGATCTCTCCATCATCCCTCAAGGATGTACCATGAAACAATTCCACAAGCTCCAATAAACTATCTCTATTAGAAAGCAGGTTCAAGAATTTACCTTTTATGCTTGCCATGGATTCCTGAAATTCTTCGATGTCTCTCATGGAAGACTGCTCCCCCAAATTCCAACAAAGGTTATTCATTAAGGAATGTGTGTAATTGAGGGTTTGAAGGGCTTCTTGGATATTCTGTTCATCCATCTTTAAATATCCTACAAGAAGATGAGGTCCTTGTAGATGTTTCTCCTCTTCATTTCCCATCGCCAGATCAATTTCATGCGGTGCACTTGAAGTTTTGAAATCTGGTGTATATGTTTCTACTGCAATATTTTCATCTTTCAGGTCCTCAAAAACATAATTTGGGCTGCAACATAAGTGCTCATTTATCCTTGGTGCAACATAAAGATCTTCTCTCAAGGTTTCAACCTTCATACTTCTTTCATTTTTTACACCAGAATTCTAAATCTCATCACTATGGGGCTCAACCATTCTGAACTTTTTAATGGAAGTGGTTGCCACATCAGATTGACATAATGACACATAAAAATCAGAAATTACTAATTTACCAGGTGTCATGTTCTCCTCCTTATGTGGTGGAATTTCGATGGCTTGTTCATCCACCCATTTTTCTGCTTCACACCCTACTGAGATGTGCTCAATTTGTGCTTCCTTGCGAGGCTCAAGGAGTGATTGTAAATCTGAATTATGTCCCTCCTTTGGATCAGATCCAAAATATGTCTCACCTTCATCAATCTGTCCCATTTCTTTTGCACTTGTTTTGAAATCAACCATTAAAAGATCGAGAGTGATTTTACCTCCCTCATCACCAACAATCAAATGTTTGACTGTTAGATCTTCCACTGTGCATTGATATTCTTCATCCACTTCTTGGAGTAATGGGGCACGAGCAAGGTCTTCTTGGTCATTTCATTCCCAAAAACTTGATGTCTCTTCACATTGTGTGGTGCTAATATCACAACCTTTGGACTTCCTTCTTGAAGGAAAACCAAACAGTCTTGCAATGCTTGGCCCTGCCAATGGCCTTGATGAAACTTCCTTCTTGATTCCTTTTCCCTGGGATTGGGATGGATCCATATGTAGGGCTGCAACTTCATCTTTATTTTTTCCTACTTCTTCTCCACCCGAAGAACTAGGTGGCTCTTGGTTTCCTCCTTTGATTTTTCCTGGCTGTGAGGACATATCTTTATCCCTCCCTTCCATCTTAGCTCCTAGGGGTAAAAATCTTGCTTCAACTTCTTTGCACACACCATCAACCATATGTGCAATCCTTCTTTTACTATCACTATTGTAGGGGTATTTGAACAACCTTTGAATCTCCAAATCACAATAGTCTCTAAAGGTCAAGGACTTCTGAACCTCCTTCTTCAAGGCAGAGTACTCCATGAAGTACTCATAGGATTTCTTTGGGTTACCTCCATAATCCCAATTAGTCATAGGTAGGCCATTTCCTATGTCCTCTTCAAACATTTTTTCAGCAAGGTAATCATATTCAGCTTTTTGCAAATAGAAATTTACAACAGGGGTTTTCTCCTCCTCTTCATATGGCTCAAAATAAAATTCTTCTTCTTCACTGACTGGTAGGAGCCACATTTTGCATTTATGAGAAGATCTTCAATCTTCCTTCAATCATTGAGCTTATTTATTTCCACAGGGTGATCCAAGGAAAGTGCTCTGATACCACTGCAATATCCTTGGGAAGTTTCAACCAAGATATTAACTCAACTCCAAAAAATTTCTAAACTTTACTAGTAAATATATGTCAATTTCTTCGAACAGTGCAGGAGGTAAGTGAGGGGTACTAAGGTAAGGAATGAGGATGGTGGGATGAATATTTAATTATGGAAAATCTATGAGGTTATATGCAGCAGTAGGTTAGGATATCAGATCATATTTGTCTTATGCACAAGGTACCAGTACCATTCACTTTTCAACATAGAGCAAGTCTATGCCTACTTCGAGGATTCTTGGGTAGCTGGCATATGCATACTAGACAGGTGGGGATACTTGAAGTTAATAAAAAAATTTATATAATTCAAATGAATGTTGGTTATGTTCAGGAAGGTATTTTTGCATACTTGTGAGAGTTTGGAAAGATTTGGGGTTTTTTGGGCTCTCCCAAGATTACTGAGCTAGTAATTTTCCAAACTTTACAAAGAGGGTCTAAAGGCTTCAAAGTTCTCGATTTAAGGACTGATATGGATACTAGACTAAGTTAATGACCTTCTCCAACTGACAGAATGTAAAAAATATTGCTTAGAATGGATTTGGCAGTAAAAGCGGTGAAACTAGTCTAGAAATGACATCAATCTAGCTAGTCTTGTATTTTAACTTCACAAACTGCTTTTAAGAATTAGAAAATATGCTATGATATTAATTTCAACTCTGATATAACATGTTCCATTCATAAAACTCGAAATATGACATTTAGAACATTCCTTCTTTTATTAATGCTAGCTTCTCAAATCATGATGCCTCACAGGCTAGTTTTCTGTTACAATAGTGGAGAAATAGAGAAGAGAAGAGATGAGTTACTTCGGATCTATAATGGTGGTTATTATAAGTCCATATACTGATTATATGGCTGAAATTTCTGCATTTTGAACATGCTGGTCTTCAATGGATGCCATCTTCAACTGGTTCTCTCCTTTAGGAAAATCATCTCCAAAACTGGCTGAGTGAGTAGTAGGAGTAGGAGAAGATTAGAGATTCAATCTGAACTTTGTTTTCTGGAATATAGAAGCATCTAATGTCTGCAATATTCAGCTAATAAACTTCACTGGAGGTCTTGAGAACATCTCTCCATAATTATCTTCTTCCACTGGTGTTCCTCCATTAAATCTAGCTGTAAATCTCCTTCAATGGTGGCCTCCTCTTCAATCTGACAGTAGATCTTCATGGATGAACTGTACTGAGTGTTACTGGCTGTAGTATTGATTGTTGGACCTACATAACACTCTCAGGAGACTCATGGGGTCTTGGGGCACATCACCCAAGCATAACTTGTTGAGGCACAACACTCAACTTGGAGGGCTCAAAGCTCTCACTCACAAATTCCAATAATGATCAAAAGTTGTCAAATGGAGTTGGTTGGATTCTTTTATAAACTTCATGATGACCTGCTGAGCAAGTTATTGGCTTGGTGACCTATGAGAGTAGGTTACCCACTTCCCCATTCTACTCCAAAGCCATGAGGGCGCATTCCTTGAGGAGAAAGGAAACTTTTCTGCTTTCTCCACTTTCCTGCTTTTTCATTCCTTCACTGAATTGGCAAGTGCGCCTTAGGGAGCTTTTTCTGCACTTGCTACTTTCCTTTCTGACTGATTTTCTTGTTTTATTCCACTTTATTCACTTTCCTATTTTCTTCTTTTGTCTGATTTTTCCAGCTTTTGTCAGTTTCCTTCTTGGTTCGCCTTGCCAACTTGTCTCCATTAGATTCCTTAGATTTTCTGAAGTTTATCACTTAAGCAAGTGTGGCCTATTTGACCAATTCGAATTTCCTTAGCACTTGAATTGGGGTTAATAACTTCATGGGGGGCCCTCCTTATCCATTTAATTCCTCAAATTCACCCTTAGGAATCTTCCTTCATCCATCCATTAATTATTTAATTAATTCCTAGGTGACTTAGGCTAAAATCATCCCCATGGACCATAGGAAAATTTGGGAACATGACAAAATTTCAAAAAATATGAGGGTATGCATCCCTCATAGCATTCTCTAACTCCCAAGTAGCATCTTCGGGACTATAATGGGTCCATTGGACCTTTACCTGCCTGATCTCTCGATTCTGAAGTAGCTTGACCTTTCTTCCCAATATGGAAACTGGTTATACCTAAAAATCCCCTTCCAATTCCACCTGAATCACATTCCAATCAATCACATGATTAGCATCAAGTATATACTTTTTCAACAAAGAGACATGAAATGCATTGTTAACACCCAAAAAGTGCTCACTAGCTCATTTACCACATTATATGGCTCATTTGTCCATTTTCCTACCATTTTTCCCTTAAAATCCCAAAAAATCCCATTAAAAAGCCTCCAAAAGGCCTAAAATGCCTCCAAAAGGCCATAAAACCATCAAAATAGCCTAAAAAAGGCCAAAAAACCCCCTTTTCCTCCAAAAATAGCAAAAATCCCCTAAAAAGGGAATAAAAAATATAAAATAATGAGGAAAAGGAGGAAAAAAACCCTATACAGCTGCCCAAAACCATGTGTTTCCTAAAACCATGGGTCAGCACTCCACCACCAAAAAACTATAAATAGGTGATGGAGATCCCTTATTCCATATCCACAATCACAAGCACCCTTACTCTGCCAAAATCTCTCTTGAAACCCTAGTTCACCTTTGAACTATTTTCACCTTGAGAGCCACCTTTGGCCCATCCCCAACATTGGAGAAGGAGAAAGGAGCATTCTGAAGCTTGGAGCATCCTCTTGGACACTGCAAAGGGCTTCATCAACCTTGACACTCAAGGTAACATTAATATAAAACCATTTTTTACATCTTTTATTTATGTCTCATGCAATGTTTAAAGTAGTTTGTTAATTGTTGTTTTAGCTTAATCATTTAATCATTATTGAACTGCTACTAAGGAGTCCATTCTCCTTAGTAGGTGCTCATTGGCACAAGCTAGGGGTAAAACCCTAGCTACATGCATTATGCACTTTTATGCAAGCAAGTAATTCAATATCATATGCAACGAGCCCTATTCTAGCTAGGATCTCAAAGGGTCCATAGTATCTAGTAGCTAGCTTGGAATAGTTCCCCAAGTTCAAGAAATCTTCTTGGGTTTAACTTTCAAAAAATATATGATCTCCAACTTTAAACTATCTATCAGTTCTGCTATGATTTGCATAACTTTTCTGTCTGTCTTGAGCTGCTTTTAGATTCTACTTGATTCTAACCATATGATCTTCCATGTTCTTCAAAATTTTAGGTCCAATGATGACTATGTCTGTTGGATTATCCTGACTGATAGGAGTATTGCACTTTCTCCCATACAATGCCTCAAAAGGACTCATCTTCAGAGAGGCATGATATCCGTTATTATATGCAAACTCTACCAAGTGTAAATAATCCACCCACATGGATGGATGATCCATCACATATGATATCAACATATTTTCTATCACCTTACTGACACTTTCTATCTGACCATATTTTTGAGGATGGTATGTTGTACTCATGTTCAGACTTGTGTCAAATCCTTTGAACAATCCTTTCCAAAAGTTAGAAGTAAACTTTGCATCCATGTCTGACACTATAGCTTTTGGAATTTTATGTAGTCTTGTAACTTCTTTCATAAAGATGTCTATAATGTTAGTTTCTTTATGTAGCTTTAGTCAACTTATCTACCACTACCGTGATGGCATTATTTTATAGTCTTGTCTTTGGTAACTTTGTGATGAAATCTATTTTCACTACATCCCACTTCCTTTCAAGTATTGGTAATGGTTGTAACCTACCAACTAGATGTCGATGTTCCACTTTAACATTATGGTATTCCATACATCTAGCTATGTACTCTCCAACACCATTCTTCATCACTGGTCAGTAGTACTGCTTCCTCACAGCTGCTATGGTATTTTGATATCCCGAATTCCCAACATAGGGAACATTATGCATCTCCTTCAAAAGCATATTCCTTAAGTCTCCAATGTTTGGCACATAAACTTTGTCCATATGCATGAGGATTCCATTCTCTTCCAACCTATACTTATAAAAATTCAGTGGTACTTTCTGCTGCTGCAATCCATCTTTCACCTACTGGTAATGTTCATTTGTAGCATTGGATTCAATCAATCTTATTTTTAAGCTCTAATGTACCAGTATTGATATTTGTTGCATGCATCACATGTATCTTCATACTAAGTGCATCGGCTACCTTATTTTCCTTGGCTTTGTTGTGCTTGATATCAAAGTCGTATTCACATAGCAATTCCATCCACCTTGTTTGTCTTGCATTTAGAGTAGGATGCTCAAATAAGTACTTCAAACCATCATGATCAGTTCTTAATTCAAATTTCTTACCCGTCAATTAGTGCCTCTACATCTTCAAGGCATGAAGGATACTTGCTAGCTCTAGATCATGAGTGGCATAATTACGTTCATGCTCTTTTAGATTTATGGAATCGTAACTTATTACATAGACATTATGAGTCAACACTCCACCAATGACTTGCTTACATGCATCAATGCATACTATAAATCTCCCATCAGGATCTGCAGTCCTCGGAACTAGTGCACTAGTAAGCATTTCCTTGAGTCTTTGAAAACTATCTTCACACTTAGAATCCATTCAAACTTCACACCCTTCTTCTGCAAGGATGTGATGGAATGAGTTAACTTTGAGAAACCTTCGATAGTATCCTGCAAACCCCATAAAATATCTTACTTCTGATACATTCCTTGGTTTCATCCATTCCTTAATAGCTCTTATCTTCTCAAGACCTACTGAGATGCCTTCTTCTGATATGATGTGGCCCAAGTAGTGGATTCTACTATGATAGAATGGACACTTACTTATCTTGGCATTCAAATGATGCTCTCTAAGTACTTGCATCACCAACCTTAGATGTTCTTCATGTTCTTCTTTTGACTTGGAATTGATAAGAATGTCATCCAAGAATACAATTACAAACCTATCTAAATACTTTCTGAAAAATCCATTCATCAGGCACATGAATGTTGTCGATGCATTTGTCAATCCAAATGGTACCACTGTAAACTGATAATTCCATACCTAGTCGTAAATGTTGTATTGTTGATGTCTTGATCTTTGACTCTGGCTTGGTGATATACTGACCTCAGATCTATCTTTGAGAATACTTTGTCTCCTCTCAGCTGATGAAACAAGTCATCAAACCTTGACAAAGGATATTGGTTTTTTATTGTAGCTTTGTTCAATTGTTTGTAATCTATATAGAGTCTTAGAGTTCCATATTTCTTCTTTACAAACAACATTGGAGCTCCCCAAGGTGACACACTGGGCCTTAAGTACCCTTTCTTCAGTAACTCTTCTAACTGCATCTGCAATTCTTTTAATTCTGGAGTGCTCATTCTATAAGGTGCTTTAGATGAGGGAACTGTACTTGGAACCAAATCAATAGAAAAATCAATGTCTCTCTTAGGTGGCATTCTTGACAATTCTAGAAATATATTTGCAAATTCTTGTAGCACTGGGTAGTTCCTAGTTCATCATGGCCTACAAACCTACATAATTTGCAGAATAAGTTCCTAGGAGTCGATACATCATTTTGCAGTAAATAGCATTCTTTTGGTTGATGTCCTCTCATCATACATACCTCACACCAAGGCCCAACTCCATGATTCAAAGGATTAGGATTCCTCAAAGAGAAATACTCTTGAAATATCGGGCATTGATCTTTGTGATGAACTTCTGCCTTACACTTGATACACTAGAATTTCTCATGTTGTTCTTTCCCTTTCTTAATACTATCTTGAATATGAATCGACAAATTTTCCAACTGTGTCTGAATCTGGCCAATCTCTATATTGGTTTCTACTACTGGTGATGCCTCTAGCTTCATTGCAATCTCGAGAGCCTTAGACTGCGACACAAACCTTTGTTGCATAAGTGGTAATATTATATATGGTAGCTATGTAGCTATAAACCATTCTTTGTGTTGAGCATCTGATATCTGAAAGCTTACTTAATCCATTAAAGTTTTAAACTGCTAGTTGAAGTCCCACACATACTCACTTGGTAGTTGCTTAATCTTTTTTGGCTAAGTGTTACACTATGACTCATATTTAGGCTTACCGAACTCATCTTCCAACATAGTTTTTATCTCAGCTAATGTTTTATGTGGAGTTCCTTGGGGTACAATGGAAAATTTCATAAACCAATTTAAAGAAAGATCCCGAAAGGTCATGATCAATTATGCTTTCTTCACATTATATTCTTGTACTTGTTTAACATTCCACACAACTTCACAGAGAAACCAATGTTGCTTTGGATCTTCAAATCCATTCCCATGGAAAAGTGGAAACTTCATATCATCTCCCGCCATCTTCTATCTTGTAGGTACCGGTTGACTCTGAACTATAGGGCCAATGATTCCACTATTCTCACTTGCTAAACTATGACGTTTACTAGTTGAACAACTATTCTGACTATTTCGATTACTATCACTTGCTATCACAAGATGCAATGGACTAAAAGTACTTACCTCAATTTCAGGAGATGCACATGGGGTCGTGGGTATGTCGCAACATCCGGTATGAGATGATTCAACTAGTTCTTCCTTCGATTTGAGCTTATACTCTTCCTCTTCTTCATATTCTGTACTAACTGACTCTTCTCTGAGCTACGACTGTTGTAGAAATTTCTCCCTACGGATAGGTAGAAACTCTATTAGGATAAAGCAGGATGCACTGACTCTATGCTAAGACAAAAAGGAAGCAAATGCTACCTTGAGTTCCTAAATTAATCCTCACAACAAGATTAAATGCATTCAGAAGAGATGAAAGACGTAACTCACCTTCCAATTCGATGTTTGTCCCGCTTCTAGCTCTTGATCCCGAAGCTCCAATGTAGAACCTGTTGAAATCAAACAAAGGACAAGCATGCAAGCTTCCAAATACCTTGAAGCAAGGATTAAGTTCAAATCTAAACTAGATACATTTCATATCAAAGATCCATACAATACACATGAAATGGGAAAAACAAGACAAATTATCTTATATTACAAACTTGAAGAGTGCTTAGAAAGGTTGCTTGATATCCAAGCCAATCCTCCAGCTCCAAGTGCTTCCTCTAGCTATCTATGCAGAAGTCTGAAGATCATAGGTTTGATGCCCCAAAAGTCCTCCCTTTGGCCCATGGAAAGCTTCTCTCTTATAGCACATGGGAAGGTTAACCAACAAGAGAGAAGTGTGGATCTATGGAGGGTTTAGTGGATTAGGCCAACTAAACAAAGAAGGAGTTAGGATCGAACCAAAGGTGGTAATCCCAACAAATTCTCCTCAAAGGTTGAATCCCAAAGTCCAAGGCAAAAAGGCTAATTTTGGACTACCGCGCCCCCACCACTGAGCATAGCGCGATAGTACCACGCCCTAGAGAAGGAGCAACGCGCGGTAGTGCTGACTACTACACCCCTGTAGATGTGCAGGGAGCGGTAGTGCTCACAAATAGGGCTAAGTTGGGTTGGCAGATGGCAGAAAAATGTTTTGCTTTCAGTGTTCAGTCAATTTTTTTCACTCTAGATGTTCAGATGATATTTAAGGGAAATTGTCGTTTAGGTCGCTAGTGCAAGGATGCGACACTAATACATAATGTGTAATATTGAGGTATAACAGATGCCCCCTAAAGTGTGAGGTCAGAAGAGATTGATGGCCGAAAGAATTTACAAATATGGTTTGGAGATAGCATCGAGGGGAGCAACAAGGAGCTGAAATAGAAACAAAATGTCAGATATACCATCGAGGCGGGCATTCCCATGCTCGAAAACAAATGACTCAAAGCATGGCTGCCGACCAGTACATTGCGTATCCATGAGTACTGAGATGATATAGACTATACAAAAATCATGGCTACTATGAACAAGGGTAGATCCATGAGACAATAATGGCACATCCACGACCAATATAGAAGTGGATCTGTGTGACAATACAGAAAAATCTCCATTGCAACCTGGACGTAATCAAAATACAAAAGGGTGTCCAGGGTCTTCTACCCGATCGCAAACGATACGAATCTAGCCATGTGATTACAAGGTGTTGAAGTCGAACATGGTAGAAACCATTTGATTACCGGTCAATGATGTGAACTGTTAACAAATGCGAGGGAAATCACCAATGATGACAATGATCCCCAAGGTATCTATAGTACACCTCAACGAAATGCGAATAAACGAGTTGATGTCGAGCATTCGAGAGATCATTCAATCAGAGGTCACTGATGAAAACCTACTATTGAATACAAGGAAACCTGCCATTGAGGCATGCATGAACCAAGGTACTAGTGGTTGACTCCTAAGCCTAATTCCTAGATATTGATTTGGTGTCGACAGGAATAGACTCGTCGAAGGTGGGCCATAACGATTCCCACATCATCGACACGAAATCAGAACGAGAGATAGTATGGACCGATGAAACAATAGAATATGTATTGACACAAAGGGAAGGTTTGACATGAAGTGGATGTGGACTCAAGGTAATAACCCTTTGAACATATAACGGCATGAAACAGAGCTTGGCAGCAGGGACTACTTGAACAGACAGAAACACATGAAGTGTGAACTCATAGCAATAATGAGGACGCATGATCATAATGATGACACTATCAGCAAGACTGACTACCCAAAACAGACAAGGTGAGGATGCATGGCATGTTCAAAGGTGACGATTGACAAGCTACCAACAAGGTAAACTTGACTCATTTTCCCATTTTCCCCCGACATGATGGACGAGTACCTCTTTATTTTTTTACGAGCTTGAGGAGGATAACAGATGCTCGGTATAGCTCATCTCATAGATGAGTCCAATCTCACATGTTTTTCGAACCTAAGAAAGGAGAGGTTCGTCCCAAAGTGGGCCCTTCGATGTTGAATTTTAACGAGTCCAAGGAAGGAAAACTCAGTCGTCATTTCATGTTTAAAGAGTCTGAAAAGAACTAAAGAAGACTCCAACGGTCCTTTTTCGTAAAGTTAGCCTCATCGCCCGAAAAAGGGTAAAACAACGCGAGAGAGGACTCTTCCAGTCATGATTGGCTGGAGTATTCATTTTTCATAAGTAGTGCCCCCTAGTCCGAAAAAGGGGTAAACTATCACGAGGGAGACGATCATTCAAATCCTTTTACAAGCGTGAAAGCATCAAGTTCACTTGGCAATCTTTTCCTATTTAGGGAGTTTGAAAAGAGCTTAAAGAGGACTCCATGTACAACTTTGTCATGGTTGATGACCGAGTACGACAAAGGAAAAGTAAACTCAGCATAGTTCCTTTTCCGTAAATAGTCTAGCGAGGCCAGATAAAGTGATAAACCTATACTCGTTAGACACACCTTTTTACTGCAATTGTTTAACGAGCACGATAATGGTATCAAAAGCACTCGGAATCTTTTTCATGTTTGGATCCAGAGCACGAAAAAGGGAAAAGTAAGCTCAAACCACTTTTCATATTTTAACCAGAGCACGAAAAAAGTTAAAAGTAAGCTCAAACACCATCTTACTGTTTTTAACGAGCTCGAAGATAGGTTGGAAGAATGCTCATGATGTCTGCTTCATTTTTTAATGAGCTTGTAAAAGAAAATGAACTATGCTCAGGCTAAACATGTCCCCCAAGCTTCATTTCATCTAACTACTCTTCTTCCTTACCCAAAAATCCTGGCTACCAATCCGAATGTGTTCACCAGGGGGGTAGGGAGAACTAGGACCAAGTGACCCAGGCAGATGAAATGAAAGTTCAAATCCTAACTCTAGCGAGAGACTCGAACAAATGGAAGGGATATCTATTTCATTTTTACACAATCTTGAAATAGATAATAACAATGCTTGAAAGGGTCCTTTTTATTTTTTAATGAGCTTAAAACAGAAAGAAATTATGCTCGAAGGTAGTTTCATTTTTATGCAAGCTTGAAACTGAAAGTAAACTATGCTTGGGATTGATTTCATTTTTACACAAGCTCGAAACCAACGGTAAACTGTGCTTGAGGGTCGGTTTCATTTTTTAACGAGCTTGAAACAAATAATAAACTATGCTCGTGGGAACCTATTTCATTTTTTAACGAGCTTTACATAGAAAGGGAACTATGCTCATAGTGATGGTTGGTTTCATTTTTACACAAGCTTAAAACCAAGAGTAAACTATGCTTGCAAGATGGTTGGTTTCATTTTTACACAAGCTTAAAACCAAAAGTAAACTATGCTTGAGAAAATGGTTTCATTTTTTAACGAGCTTGACACCGGAATAGAACTTTGCTCCAACGTCCCCCCCCTTAGGGGGGAGAAACCACTAAAACATGTGGAACATTTAGGGAAGTCTGGTGACTAGGAGTCATGCGATGAGTGGGCGTCACAAAGGAAAGATGATCGATGGTCACAAAATTCCCATGATGGGGAAAATACATCACTCGAAAGAGTGAGGACACTACAGCCTTCATTGCATAAACGCAATCACGTCCAAGGAGTAGATTAAAATTTAAGGGACCTTGGACAACCATGACATCAATACAGATAGTTTTCCCTCCCAAAGTGATAGGTAACTGAGGAAGGGACCCTAAAGGTCCAGTAGGCCTTCTATTGAAATCCAGTATCTGGTCAGTGACGGGCACAAGCCGAGGAGAACCTAAGGCTTTCCAAGCAGTTGAGGATAGAATACTAACAGACGCTCCTTCATCAACTATCGTACGGAAAATTTCTTTATCGAAAACTCCTACAGATATTTGAAAAGGAACGCTCGAAGGAAGACGAGATTCTGTTAGACCATTCCAATCAAAGGAAATAACCTCAGTACTGGGAGGGGGTCTCGTAGAAATGGACAGGGTTTCCCCTTGCCGACGACATTCTGAACCAATAAGGAAAACATCAGCGATTTCCAATTCACTCTCGCTTGGAAGATAAGAATGAGATGAAGATTGTGTCAAGATGACTGCTTCAGTCTGGACTTTCTTCAATGAAAGAGCGGGATCGAGTGGAGGTGACAATGACTCGATCACTTCACTCTCGGAAGGGAGAGTGGGATCAATTGTAGACGAAATTGAATTGATCACTTGGCCAACCAGTGGGGGGTCGAGGGAAAACTTACTATCGTTTGTTGGAAGCACTGGTTGAGAACTAGTAATATCTTCCAACTACCACGAAGCTTCATCTATGCTCGAACAAAGGAAAGTACGGTGCATACCCTTGCATATCAAACAAGGATATAGGACTTTACCCTTTCGACTCTTCACCAAGGGGTCACTGGTTGAGGGAGTTTCATCAACATGATGGTCAGAGGTTGATGATACAAGTGGTTTGGGGTTTTTAGACCACACTTCTGATACACGAGAAAGATCGGGGAAATCCTTGAGAAGGTGATCACCCTTGCAAAGTTTGCAAGGAAACTTGGGCTTGCGAGGCGTTTTCATAGGATGAGTGCCATTAGAGGCAACTAGTTTACGCTTGGTCTCTTTCTTATCCTTCTTCTTCTTAACTTTCCTTTTCTTATTCTTCTTATCCTCCCGATTACTAACACTATTGTTTTGATTAGGCGAGGAAGAAGGAACGGAAGAAGATTCATCTGACGAAGAAGGGAAAGGATTAGTTTGGGATTGACTCTCTCATGGTGGAGAATTAACATTCGAAACATTGGGTGCAATCAGAATTGCCGGATTGAAAAACCATACCAGTAATCCTATGGTTAATCCAGGAAGATTTAACGTGGCAATAAAGGGAGGACCAATATCTCCAACTGGAGGAAAAGTAAAAGGTACCCCTTGAAAAGGGGTCTCCGGATCGGTAGTCCCAGAAGGAGCATGGGTGCATGGAGGTAGATTCTCCATGGAACAAAACTAAGTGATGTGGACGAAGTCTTGTTAAAAAGAACTCAAAAACCCTCAGGCAATCGAGCGTGCGAAAGGGGAGCTAGGAAAAGACAAGGCTCACAGGACAAAAGAGCAAGCTCAAAAAAACTATACTGAGGCCGCTGCTATAGTAAGCGAGTTGTACAACAAAACGGCCAGAATGCCAACAAACAGCCCTACAAAGAAAAAGACCCTCTATAAGATAGCAAGCAAAACCTCCTAACTAAGAGTTGGAGACCTCAACAAATTGTATCCTTCGCAAGGTGATGAAATCCAAGTCAAACAATACAAAATGAGAGACCAATAATGGAAGGATATCCCTCTACCGAAAGGGATCCTGGGTAAAGAGCCCTAGAAGAAAAGTCACTAAGCTACCTCGTTCATGACACGTTGGAAAAGGTTTTCGGCGCTTCTGCCTTATCACCCTTGCATTACTATGAATACAAGGAAGACAATGATCAATGTTGCCTTAGGGCTAAGTGGAGTGCGACATTCCATAGAGTCCGTCCGGTTCTCAATCTCGCGACGGTTTAACCCCTGAAAGTGTGAAACAGTCAGGAGGCCCCTCCACAAATTGGTGTATGACCGTGTCAACAAATACTAGAGGATTTTAGTTCCCTAAAGACAACGACTATGTCTCAAATGAAAAATGACAAGGGGGAATTATTTTGATGCCTATCCTTGGTGTCCTACCTAACTACCAAATTCTTTTGATTTCCTCAAGTGAGGTTAATGTTGGTTTAGTTAGGGAGATTAATTTTAGAGGTTGTCTTACTCAATCGGGTAAATGGACGTGAAACTTGGTGGTGTTGTGACGACCCAAACCATGCAAATGAGAATGAATCGAAATAAGCCTTTCTATTTGATGAACACTAGCTAAAGTAAGGAATAATTCTTTCCGTTCCCAATATGCACAACCCAATGCACATGCAATTTTATTCCTTTTCAAAATGATAGAAAGAATTAAAATATGTACCCAAGACTAACCCAAAGTAATGAAAAAGTTCTTCATATGAACACCAAACGTAATGATTCTAATCCATTTCCTATCTTTTCACACTTGAAAAAGAGACATCCAAGCTATGAAAAGAAAGATTCTACAAATGCTTCCAATCAAATGCAAGACAAAGAGAAGAACCTAATAATATCGTCTAACTCAAATGCACATAAATATGAAACAAGCATTTCTTCTTCTCATGAATGTAATACCAAGAGTGTCAAATGATTAAATTAAAGCAAGAAGAACATATATTTTTTTCAGTTTTGTGAATATAGCAAAAGAGTGACAAAACCAAGCTTCTCTTTGGACTAAAGCAGAGACAAGGAATCAATATTTCCCAACAATCATTAGATAGGATGTAAAGGAAATAAGATGCCAAGCAATCCAAACACACCAAACCAAAAATGATCTCAAAACCTTAATATGGGTCAAAAATGCAAGCAAAACACTAGTGTTTACTCAAAGGGCCAACATGGATCCAAATCTCAAAAGACCCAAAAAATAACCAAACAAACCAAGAAAAAACATTTTTCAGGAACTACCGCGGGCCTGCAGGCCACCTGGGAGCGGTACTGATAGACTACCGTGCTCTAGACAGTGATTAAGGCGTGGTACTGCTAGACTACCGTGCTCTAGACAGTGGTTAAGGCATAGTACTACCGCTCTGTAGGCAGTTACAGGGGCGCGGTAGTGTGTGAACAGGGGGAAAGAGGCGAAATTTTGAGAAAAGATTTTGACTTTTCAAGGGTTTGCCAACCCAGAGGACTTATTGATCTGTAACAGAAGTTTAATGCAGAGAATAGGGAAGTGAATGAGGGTGAAAGAACCCAATTCTTACAATCAATGAGTGAAATTGAAAGCAAACATCACAAGCAAAGAAATTGGATTTAAGTCCCCAGTATGGTCGCCAGTTTTTGTTGTAGAAATTTCTCCCTATGGAAAGGTAGAAACTCTCTTAGGATAAAGCAGGATGCACTGACTCTATGCTAAGACAAAAAGGAAACAAATGCTACCTTGAGTTCCTGAATTAATCCTCATAACAAGATTAAATGCATTCAGAAGAGATGAAAGACGTAACTCACCTTCCAATTTGACGTTTGTCTCACTTCTAGCTCTTGATCCCGAAGCTCCAATGTAGAACCTGTTGAAATCAAACAAAGGACAAGCATGCAAGCTTCCAAATACCTTGAAGCAAGGATTAAGTTCAAATCTAAACTAGATACATTTCATATCAAAGATCCATACAATACACATGAAATGGGAAAAACAAGACAAGTTATCTTATATTACAAACTTGAAGAGTGCTTACAAAGGTTGCTTGATATCCAATCCAATCCTCCAGCTCCAAGTGCTTCCTCTAGCTATCTCTACAGAAGTCTGAAGATCATAGGTTTGATGCCCCAAAAGTCCTTCCTTTGGCCCATGGAAAGCTTCTCTCTTATAGCACATGGGAAGGTTAACCAACAAGAGAGAAGTGTGGATCTATGGAGGGTTTAGTGGATCAGGCCAGCTAAACAAAGAAGGAGTTAGGATTGAACCAAAGGTGGTAATCCCAACAAAATCTCCTCAAAGGTTGAATCCCAAAGTCCAAGGCAAAAAGGCTAATTTTGGACTACCGCGCCCCCACCACTGAGCATAGCACGGTAGTACCCGCGCCCTAGAGAAGGAGCAACGTGCGGTAGTGCTGACTACCGCGCCCCTGTAGATGTGCAAGGAGTGGTAGTACTCACGAATAGGGCTAAGTTGGGTTGGCAGATGGCAGAAAAAGGTTTTGCTTTCAGTGTTCAGTCAATGGTTTTCACTCTGGATGTTCAGATGATCTTTAAGGGAAATTGTCGTTTAGGTCGCTAGTGCAAGGATGCGACACTAATACATAATGTGTAATATTGAGGTATAACAACGACACAACGATGTAGTCACAACCTTCGGTCACACTGTGAACTTCCTTTCTCCCTGTCACGGTCCTTCTCCTTTTACAGTGCCAAAACCTTGCTCCACTTCGCATAAATCCACACTCCTAGTTGGTTTCACTCTCTTGTCCCCTTATCATTTCATCTCACTCTTCTCCAACATACTCTCATACCTTCCTCTGGTTAACACCTAGTTCCCGATAAGCAAATTTGCTTACTCCTCAGATTCCATTCTCATGACACCTTTTTCACAGAGTAACATCTTGATCCATGGGTACATAGACTTCAAATATCAACATCGTAGTCCTTTCAAGAATTATCTTTCATCTACACTATAAGACTTTAAAGTTTCTACAAAAAACTTAGTAATATAACCCGCAAATATGCTATCAAGACAGTAATCAACAACACAGGAAATCTTATTGCTAATACCTTTAAGCCTTTGGATTAATTCAGGAGTCCAAACTATTGGTTTTCCATCTTGAAGACATCTCTTATGTTATGCTAACTTTGACAACCATCCCACTAATAATATAGGAAACTCAACAAAGAAGATTTCATGTAGATCTGAGAAAACATACCTTTCCAACCATTTCCGTGAACTGATCCTTGGATTTCTATTATGTTCTTGGGAAAATTCTCTCTCCTTTTTTTCTATCCACTCATCAATCCATTGTCTCGTTGGATGCCACATCTACTTGTCCCCTTTAGACACATATCTGATCCTGGAAACAGAACCATTTGTTGGCTCACGTGTGGGAAGACCCAGGTTCACTATGACATAAACCAACAAACCCCAAGATATTGGCCCTTTTGGCATCACCTACGAACAAGCAACGTCTCACCTAAAGTACCTATGGGAGCTACATGAACAAAGTTTCTGAAGCAGTGAAGGGGATCATACTCTTTTCTACCACAACACATATCAACAGAGCCTCGATAGAAATTAATTAATCCACATAACTAGAATAATGCATACAACAACTGCGTTGTAATTCGTAACTCAGAGCATTCAAGATTCATTATCATAACACTAGGCATCTATCGTTCAATAATATCATGTAAATCATAACAAGAAACACAAACATGAACAACCACATACACAGTACTCAAGAGATTTTATGTGGAAACCCAAGCGGGAGAAAACCACAAAAATGATTTGTTGTATTCATTGATCCCCTTATAAAAGCATTTCATCTTCTTCATATCTACGCACACAGCCTGCAGATTGCACTCCTTTCCAAAAACTCAGCAGGGATCACTTTACTCTTTCTCACACTCTTCCTTCATTACATTCAAAAACTCTTAATCTTACCCAAAATATCAACAGCCTACTCTACCCGACCCATTATATATTTATATTTTCCGGTATAACCCTCACGGGCCACTAAGTGGACCGAAAATCTAACTAACTTCCAAACTTAACCAATTTATTAGTTGACACAATCAACCACTACTATTTCCATGTTTTGCGGGCACTCTTCCTTCTTACCACTTCACTGCACTCCCTTATTCACATTAACACAGGTTCACAAAATCTTAGGCCCAACAGTGATGCACGCCCTTCCAGAAAATCATTTACAAGCCCTTCCTTTTCTGAATTGGGATTTGGTGATTCCTCTTACAGAGGTCGGTTGGGTAACTGTGATGACAATTGGTGGTCCCTCTTAGAAAGGTTGATTGGGTGACTCCAATAACTGTTGTTGGGTCATTTGGGCTCCTTGATATTTTCAAATCACTTCATATCCAAATGATATAAAACTATTGATATACAAGGATGAGAGCACGTAGTATTTCATGTATGGTTTCATTTAAAACTTCATATATGGTATCATTTAAGAGGTTAAAAATCTCATTTTTATGTTTTCTTTGTTTTCTTTTTAGCGTTTTGAAATCACTTTGTTAAATAATTTCTAATCTTACTTTTTATATTTTTGGTAATGTATGTTTTCATTGTTTATAAAATAGTGTTTATAAATTTCAAACATCTGAAATTATCTCAAACATTTGAAATTATTTTATTAATTTTTAATCTTACTTTTCTTATTTTTAAGTAATATCATTTCATTTTTATTTTTATTTTAAACTTTTATTATTTACAAGGATATACCTTTTAAATACTAAGAAATACTTTTAAATTTTTTATATTTTATGGTTATAATAATTATTGGTGTATATGCTTATTTATATAAAACTATTAAAGTAAAGTGTAACATGATGGGTTGTTCTTAAACTCATTTTTACTTTTAAGTTTAAAGATTCTCGGTTACTTTAATAAGTGTAAACCATTTCTTAATAATCCTTAAATCACATTAAAAAAATAATAATAAGTTTAAAGATTCTCGATTACTTTAATAAGTGTAAACCATTTCTTAATAATCCTTAAATCACATTAAAAAAATAATAATAAGTTTTAATCAATTCACCAATAATTCTTATCATTTCAGAAACCCCTAACCCAAATGGAGACATGTCCACATCATGACCAGAGACATGTCCACATCATGAACTTTTCCCGACTATGTTTTAAATTGATTTCTAAATTATAGATCGAATATATTTTCCAAATATGTAACCCTGAACCTTAACATGATATGATATGATAAAGTACATTTTATGTGATTTTGACAAGAGATTCTAATTATATATAACATCATATCAAATTTTTAAGTGCATAAGTTGTAAGCGAGATGTAAATATTATATTCTCTTATACGTCACTATGTCAACATCTAATTCCTATATTTTTATAGATAAATTTAAATATTATTAACATAATATTGGATTGTATGAGCAATGAAGTTGAATGTTCGGTATACTTCTTATAATTATAGTCATAATCAACATTGTTTCTTTATTACAATTAAAGAATCTTGGTTATACATTTTATAATTATTATTAGTATGGTTTCTTTATCATATTTTTAAAAAAATATGAAAGTTTAGTTATAGTTTTAAGGTATGCTTTCATAATCTTACCTTAAAACTATAACTAAATTAAAACTTTAATAATCTTAAGTTTTACCAACTATTAATTATATTAAACAAAACTTTATTATACTTTAATTGATATTGTTTCTATATCATAATCTTAAATCTTATTAACCATTAATTGTATTAAACAAATCTTTTTTATACTTTTTTTTTCTTGAAAAAAAAAAGTTATAACTTTTATTTATGATAAGCCAAAGTTACATTTTGTATGATCAAAATCTCATCTAGAATGGTTTTAATAAACCATATTAACACAAAGTTGAGTCTAAGACATCATACTATTACATCCAAAAGAAGTTAAAACGATAACCTCAATATAAACTAAACCAACAGTTGTCCTGGAAAACCAACAAATGTCTTGATTCTACAGCTATGAAGGACTGTCCAGTGTTGTGCCAATTAAGTATTTGAGCTGACCTTTTTCAATCCAAAAAAGAAATGCTATAAACCTGATCGCAAAGCAGCGTGGTATAGTTCTTGAAAGCCTGTGCCCTCTATGATCCCATATACCTCAACAAATTAGTGAGAATCCCACAATCGTATTTGAAAGTCCTCGGCAATTGAGCCTTTTTTAATTTTTTTAATATTCCATTGTCCATTGTTAAGGGTCAATCCAAGCTTGGATTGACTGTCAGCTTCTTTATTCCTCTCCCTATATATGGGAAAAGGAAACCTCTTCCATATCCTGCTTTAGGACTTGTATCTCTTCAAGGATAGGGATTAAATCAAGATTAAGGCATGCCTTGTTACCATTTGTCCAGTCAATTACCAACTTAGAGTCACCAAAGACCTGTAATACCTTTAACTTTTCCATTTTTGCCAGCTTTAGGAGGAAATTTAAAGCTACAAGTTCTGCATAATTGTTAGATCCTGCTCCAAGACCTGCCTGAAATTTGAACGAAGATTGGCATCCACAAAAATTAAGCCACCTGCACCAGCTTTACAAGAAATATTATTTAAGGCGCCATCGAAATAAGCCCAAGGCTTCACTGTGTTTATGGGTTCTGCAATCGGAATCATGAGCCCTTTAAGTCTATCCTCTTGTGGATAGCTGGCAAGGATGGCTATTGCCTTTCTGGCAGGTGTCAGAGGACCCAGATTGTTGTTATACTTTTAATTGATATTATTTCTTTATTACATATTAAATAATGATGAATTTTAAGTTTCCTGGTCACTTTTAATTAAATAATAATAATGAGATTCTTGGTCTCTTATTATTCACTTTTAATTAAATAATAATAATAAGATTCTCTGTCTCTTTTTTTTTTTTTTTCCTCGGAAAAATTCGTAATTTTATTTCAAATAGTTGATCAAAATTACACTCTGCACATGTATTAGAATCGCTAAGATCCCTACATTATCACATATTTTCTATCCCATATAGTCTTCATATCTATTCCATACATAAAACAATATCTATTATTGCTGCCCATACTACCGCTTATATCTGGTTTCATAAGAACAAGTGCTGTAACAAACTGCACTATCTCTCATTCTGTGCCTCAATTTCTTCAAGAAAAGGTCTGTGATAGTAGCTGAAGGAGCCCTCTGGTGAATAAATAGTTATCCTCCAATTTCCCAGAGCTAAGTTCTGCTGCGTCGCTGCCTTAGATAGCTGATCAGCCATCCCATTCCGTTCCCGGTAAATATGTGAGAAGGAGATATGATTAAAGGACTGCTTTAACCTGATCACCTCCTCCAGAATTGGTAGTAGTACCATAACATGACAGCGCGTTATCTCCTTTGCCCAATCTATTACTAACAATGAATCCCCAAAAATCTGAAGAGAAAGACAGCCTTGTTCGAGTGCAAATAACATCAATAGTTTAAGAGACATTATCTCTGCATAGTTATTTGATCCAATACCCAAACCAGCCACTAGATGAAAATAGTGGGACTCAGATTTGTGAAGGACTGCCCCCCCTCCATACACCCTCTGATGATCCAATGAAGCGCCGTCAAAATAGGCCCACGGCATAGAATAATCGATCAGTTCCTCTCTCACCTGTCGAGTTCTCGTTGGAACAGGAGCGAAGGTATGTTGTAATACCGCCGCCGCGTTAGCCACCACAGACTCCAACCGCACCCTGCTGTCATGAAAGATTGTCGCGTTTCTGGAAATCCATATGCTCCAGGATACGATACATGGTAAGGCTCGATGTTGTGAATTCTTATATATTGTCCACCAACCGTTGAATGCCTCCAGGACGCACTCGCCCCGCCACTGTATCTTGATATCCATATAACAGCCTATGCCTTCCCATATAGCCTGTGAGAACCGACAGTGTACAAAGAGATGAGCTATGGTTTCTTCCGCTTCCCGACAGAGTGGACAAATTCCCGGACCCTGGAGAAATCGTTTTTGCAGAATGTCCTAGGTAGGTGTCTTGTTTTCCAGAATAGCCCAAAATAGTAACTTCGCTTTTCCCGGACACCTTAACTTCCACAGATGCTTCCACCACCACACCAAATCCCTGTTATGAATTTCCATGTTCAGCTGGATATATCCATTCTTAGGAGTGTAGATGCCAGAGGGATGATGATCCCATATCAGTACATCGATCCGATTGGTCAATCGAATATTAGTTAGTCTTAATAACTGCAGAAAATCCACCCAAGCCCCCTGCAATTCTTCAGAGATCTCCAGTCTCTGCGCTGATATCCATCCCTGATGCCAAATAGTAGATGTTCCCGGGTCCACAATGTCTGCCAGAAAATTACAACCTCTTGCTGCCAAATGATTCCTCAGTTCCACAGGGAGTACATGGCCTCCCCTACAGCCAACCCAAGGGTCCCGTCCAATACGTAGTAGTCGCCCATTACCTATCCTCCACACCAATCCAGATCCTACCAATGAGAAATGCTGCACCACTGCTTTCCAGACCACTGAGCAGTTAGCCCTCGACTTACTTCCCAGCCTTATCCATTCAAGAAGAGTAAGAGGGGCTATATATTTATGATATACCACTCTTGTCCAGAGACTTTGAGTATGGATAAGACGCCACGACACTTTGGCCCCCAAGGCTTTTGCAAACAGAAAAATATTCTTTAACCCCCAACCTCCCAGTGCTTTAGGGACCGCAATTTTCTCCCATCTGACCCATACCAATGCATGAAGCCCACCCTTACCCTGCCAAAGGAAGGCAAAACACAACCTCCAAATTCTCTCCAGTACTCTAATGGGGATCCAAGCAAGAGACATCCAATACACAGGAATAACTTCCAAAACTGATTTAACCAGGACCAGCCTCCCAGCCCAAGAGAGCCATTTATGAGTCCAACCAAGTAGGCGCTGTTCTAGTTTAGCAATTATCCAGTTCCAATCAGCCTTCAGATAAGCATTCGGCTTCAAGTGAAAGCCAAGATACTTTAAACCTACATCTATATCCAGTGACCTGTAAGGAAGTTTGTTAACCATTCGATGAATCTCCTGCTCGGATAAATGCGAGCAAGTGATGGAAGATTTGTCCCTGTTCACTAACATACCCGCTGCTACTTGCATTAATTGAAGACCTTCAGCCACCTTATCAATATCCTGACTCGTGCCATCACAGAAGATCAGTATGTCATCAACAAAAAGGAGATGTGTAATAAACAATACCTGGGAAATAGAGATGCCTCGAAAGGAACCATCGGCTTTTGCATTTAGAATAAAGCGACTGAGTCCTTCAGCAACAAGAAGAAACAACAGAGGAGACAGGGGACATCCCTGTCGTAGCCCCCTACCAGCCTGGAAGAATGGACTAGCAGAACCGTTGATCAGAACAGCAAAGCTCACCGTTGTGAGGCAGGCCATTATCCATCTAATGAATTCGTAGCAGAACCCCAGATGAGTAAGGAGCATTCGGAGATAAAGCCAGCTAACCCGATTGAAAGCTTTAGAGAGATCAATATTAATCACCGCACCCTTCTGCTTCTGCACTTTCAGAGTGTGTAATCCTTCCTGGGCAACTCCAATGGCCTCATGAATTTGGCGGCCTTCCAAGAAGCCAAATTGTTCACCATATATATGCTTAGACAAAATATTCTTGAGTCTTCTCGCCATAACCTTGGAGATGATCTTATAGATACAATTGCAGAGAGAAATCGGTCTGAATTCATTAAAGCTGTCAGGCTTGGACGTCTTCGGTATTAGAGCTATAAAGGTGGAGTTGAAGGGGCCATGGACAAACCCAGCCTTACGCGATTCTTCCACCACATTCAAAATCTCCTCCCCGAAGAAGTCATAGAATCCTAAGTAGAATTCTATAGGCCAGCCATCAGGCCCCGGGCTACTGTCTTTATGCAAGGAATGCATTACCAGCGAGAGCTCAGTCGGCGTCACCTCCTCCATCAACATTCTATTCTCTTCCTCCCCCACAAATCGAGGAAAAAGCTGAGTCACCCGAATTACCTCAGCAATGGAGACACCAGGTTGTGCAGTGAATAAATCTCCAAAATGTTGGACTCCCATATCCGCTAATCCATCAAAGCTGGAAACCTGTTCCCCTGTGTCTGAAGATAGTTCCCAAATAGAGTTAGTGAATTTTCTCCCCTTGGCATACGCTTGAAAAAATTTTGTATTTTCATCACCGCACTTAAGCCAAATCGCTCTGCTTTTCATTCTCCACATCTCTTCATGCTCACCCAGAATTACATTCCTGCGTCTCTCCCACTCCAACAGCTCGCCTTTCTGCTGTTCATCCAGGTATCCCATGCCCAGGCAATTAAGTATCCTATCAATGTTCAGCTCAGCAGCCCGCAAATCCTAATCTTCAGTCACCCTTTTGTCATGAGCCCAGGAAGTAGTATCCTCTTTAATACGCTTAAGGTTGTGATAAAAGTGAGCTCCTGCGTGCAACAGAGAATCAGGTGGTCGATGAATCCATTGCTCCTGAACCATCTTAATGAAAGCCTCTTCCTTCAGCCAGCTAGGATTGAATTTGAATGGGCTAGGAGGTTTATTCCTGCAACCACGTAATTCCAAGAAGATCAGGCTATGGTCAGAAATCCCTCCTGAACCTACCCATTGTCTGACCACATCGACGCTCTGTGCCAACACTTCGGCCACCAAAAACCTATCTAGTCTTTTAGCCACCCTACTGTCCCCAGCTCTCTTATTCCTCCAAGTCGGAGATAACTTGGAGGGTAAAATGTCCAGAAGATCCGTCCTGACAAAGGCCTGAATAAAATAATCTGCTAATGAGTCCGGAGCAGCCCGAGGTCCCCATACTTCAGAAGACCCCAGAGTGAGGTTGAAATCCCTACCCAGAATCACATCCCTGCCATCAAAAATATCCATGCCTAACAAGGAGTCCTAGTAGCCCACCCTATTTAAGTAGGGCCCGTAAATATTGAGAACCGTGATCCTCCGACCAATCGGAGCATCCCAAACCTCCAACCCGAGGCCAAAGGAGATGCCCCAATAACAATCACATCTGCAACACTTAACCTTCCACCCCGAGGCCAGCCCTCCCGAACGCCCCCGAGCATCCACACCCACAAACTTCCAACCAGGAAGCAAAGATTCTAAAGTACTTACAACATCCTCGCTGCCACCCAAAGTTTCTTGCAGTAATAAGATATCCGGTTGATTTAGGTCTACCAGCCTCCTAAGCGACGATTTTTTAATGGGGCTCACCAACCCACGACAATTGAAGGACATCAGTTTCATAAAAAACCCCCATCCTAAGCTTTCACAGCTCTAAGTGCCCACTCTATCGAAGATTGTGTACCCATCACTAAATCCACTTTAGCCCGTTCTTTAGCTTTAGACAAATGGGATTTTCTTCCCCTGCCTTTCCCCCCAACTCTGGCGGCCAAATCAGGAAGTCCCTTGCCCCTTGTGCCACCTTTAGTAATCTCCCTACTACGAAGAGTATATCGAATGCTACTACCCTCGGAGCTGGAAGAGTGATTGGTGGAATCCATTGTTGGAGTGACAATACAATCCTCATCATGCCGAAGACAAGGAGCATCCAGGCGTGGTGGAGACCCCTGGCATCCCCCCCCAAATACCATGGATTCGTCCAATAAGGAAACAATAGGAGAGATGCAGATAGACATACCTGTGGGGTTCTCAGATGAGTCCCGATGAGTAATAGGCAGCTCCAGTAGCTGATCCGTCGTGGCCAGAGAAGACGGACCCATGGAGCACAAAGAAACCCCCTCCGCAGCAGGATGCGCACTCCCAATAAGCTCGTTGCCTGAGTTCCCCAAAGATGGCAACAATTCCACTGATCCGAGCCTCCCACCATGGTCGGTTGGTACCGCAGAAGCCAAATTCACCCCCCTGTCGAAAATAGGCCCACTCCCATCATCCACCACCTCCTGAGAGTTCACCTTCAACACAGGAACTGCCTCTACAGTTACAACAACATCGGACAGAGGCATACTCGTCCGAAATGGTAATGGGCAGCATGCTACAAGATGGCCAAGAGAGTGGCAGCGATGACACCTAAACGGCACACCCACGTAATCCAGAATTTGAGTAAAATCCCCATCCTTGGAGTGAACTTTGATCTCAGCCGAAAGACCCATCCGAATATCAATATTTACCAATATCTTTGCAACCGTGTAGATGCAAGTCTTAGTATGGGAGGAATCAGAACACACATATTCACCGAGATAATTCCCTATCTCAGCAAACCGTGTCTCATTCCACATATGCATGGGAAAGCCAGGAAGCTTCACCCACAGCGGTTCATAAGCAACTTTCTCCGTTTTAGAGTCGAAGAAGGGGGACCATCTTTTCAGAACAAGAGGGATTCCCAGCATTGACCAATGTCTACTCAATACGGCCTTGACCTCCCCTTGGTTCCTAAAGATGAAGGAAAACCAACCTTTCGTCAAGACACGGATCTCAGGGGCTGATGACACGCAGTGCTTCCACTGCTCAGACACCCAGCGCTGTAGGAAGCCACGGCCAAATCTTCTGCCCCTAATATGTCCAACCACCGCAGTAAGTGAGAAGTCCTCCGCTTCTTCCATCGTTACATCCAACCCCAGCACAAGCAGGTCTGGTCTCTTACGTTCTTTGACCTTCTTTACAGAGTGTTTAATTGAACCATGTTTAGCAGACATCCCTGTTCGAGGCCGGGGTTCTTCTGCAGGCAAAGGGTCACCATTCCCCGGGGCTGCCATCAATGCTCCTCCTACCACCAAGAAATGAACCAAGAACCAGCAGAAAGCCAGCTCCCCCTGCTACCAGAGGTCCTCTAACAGAAGGCAGAATCCCACACTCCTACTTCCCGAGAATGGTACCAATCTTAAGCTGCCCAGCAGAAAGCACCTCCCAACAGGGCCTTATCGACATCTGATCCCCTGAAAACCGTCTCACGGCCGACCATCAGTGCCGATGAGCCATGGCAGAATCAAGAAGCCAATACCACGCTAAATACGCCTTACACCAGCTCGAATCCACCTCATGCCAAAGGCTGGAGTCTGCTCAGACAGCTTACTGGTGCATAGCTAATGTTCTCCTCGAAGCCACCATATTCCTCTGTGTAATGCAATTCTAGAAACAACGAACTTCTACCTTCAGAATCTTGCTGCGATCGCCTCCAATCCCTGCCAAGATCTTTATCAATTATATAAACACATATGATAATCCTTGGTTCGTTTTCCTTTTAGATGGTATATAATGCTTTCAAACCGAATCACAAAATAGTCTCTGACACAACTGTGTCATTGACCACCATCGCCCTATTATCCAAGGTATCTCCTGACCGTAATGAAATCAAAGTCCCAGGCTGGAGTCTGCTAATAAGTCTCCTCCATCGCCCTGTTGACCAATGTATTTCTTGACAGGACAGCTAATTAGTAGAGATGATTTCAGCGATCCGACCTCAAGCCTGGAGTCTGCTCTGCTTACTTGTGCATAGCTTATGTTTTCATCGATGCCACCATATGCTGGGTAGATCAATTCTTGAAACAACGTACTTCTTCCTTCAGATTCTTGCTGCCCATCTCGCCCTCTCCATGCTTCATTCTTCTAACTTCTTTCAGGATCCAACTCTTCCTACATACTGTTGTCCATGCATTGCAGATTTGAGAGGTTCTCTTTCTCCCTTTTCTACCCATAATCTTATTGCAAATCTGGTTATGCTAAAAGGTTAACAAATTCAAGTCTATTTGGTACCAAAACAATGACTTAACTCTTGCATGTGAAATCTCTCCCTAACTATGTCTCTTATTATTCTCTACACCTTGAATAAAGATTTTTTATAATTTATAATTATTATTATTATTATTAAGGTGGTGGTAGTATTTTTTATAATTTATAATAATTATTATTATTATTATTAAGATGGTGTTAGGAGAAGTATAAAATGAGGTGATTACTCACATTGCTATTATGAATATAACATTATTCATATTTCGATGATGCCTTTACTGCATAAAAATAAAAAAAAATTAGTTAATGTCCCAACTCTATGACTCAAGTACATTTTGCTAGAAGTACATTATAGGTAATGTGGTGACCGTATGGGAGGGTATGAAATGGGCTCGAATGTTCTATTTCTCGAAATATATTTTGAAAAGGGTTATAATAAAGTGGAGAGGACATTGATCCTAGCAATGATAAAATATTTTGGACTTTGGTAGTTCTTTCTAATGGTAGCTTAAATGTTGTCTATTGATACCTTACCTACCTCTCTATTAATCAAGAGACACCAAAGGAAATTAGTCTCTTAGCAAGCAAGGATGTCTATTAAGCCTAACATTGTATGACATGGTTTCATAATCCATTCTATACTTAGTCTAGAATTAAGTGTTGCATGGCCTTGTAAATGGAATTCTCCTTCTATGTCCTAACTTTAGGAAGATGGTAAATGAATAGTTTGTCAATGACTCATTTAAACCCTCACAAAGGAAAAGGAGGACACTATCGAAAACACTATGGATTGCCTTGAAATTTATGAGACCTCAAGCTATAAATGCTATCTCTCTAAGATGCAATGTTATGGACTAATCTAGGCTAAGATTCCCGATTAAATTTCTAAGTTTGGTTGGTTATAGTTACAAATTGACCAACCCTTCATTTTTTTTAGCATCCTTTTGCATTCTAGGTATCCCCAAAGGATTTCTAAGATGGGATTCTTTAACATATTGTAAATAAATTTGATAAATGTATTACCAAACCCATGTCTTTAGCATTTTGATTCCATATTTGTATTAAGTTGTTGGATGCCACGAATGCATACTACATTCATTGTTGGGTTTCATTTTCTAAGGCTTATGAAAGGCTAAAGAAGGTTCCTAGATGTTTTATTTTAGTCTATTTTTAGGGCCATAAAGGGTTCCATAAAATAAATTTGAAACTTTAATGCATGACTAATGACTAGGGAATTGGCATCATTCAGACACTTCAACAATATTAGGTCTTATGCACAAAATGGAAGGATTGGAGGACCAGAAAGTCACGATCCTTTATAATTGCATTTGCATAGATGTACCCCTAATTATGTTGTAGGAGTTTCACCAACGAGAAGCATAACCATCCACGTCGGCTAGATTCCTCGCTCATAGAGCGAATGGAATGCTTCCACGTGGATGGTGCCGTCATGATGTCACCTCACCTTACCACGTGTTTGTATGATCTACCAACTCCTCTGCTACATGCCTTCTCCTCTACCACATGCCTTCTTCTCTCCCGCACCTTTGCTACATGCCTTCTCTCTGTCAGTTTCTGCAATTCCTTGAAACGTCGAGCGATTCCGTCTTCAATTCCCTATGTCGAATTCCCCACTACTTCAATTCCATTACCCTTCGGCCTCTTCTTCTTTTCGTCGTGAGATTTATCTGTATTCTCTTCCTCTTTGGTGGTTACATCTTTACTTTCATCTTCCAAATTCTCCAACGCCTCTATCCTAATGCCTTCAACTCTCTGCTTTTTTTTCTTCTTGGGAGCTTTTTCTTCGATATCCATATCACAAATCCATGTAATTCCATCGGTTGCCTCTTCTCCAATTTCCTACTCGTTTGCAATTCCCACTGTCTCTTCGAGTTTTTCCTCAACAGACCTATTCTTTTTCTTTTTCTTCTTACGTTTTTCCGTTGATACTTCTTCGGCCCGGACCCCTTCATTTCCATTGTATTTCAAAGGTGTCTCTTTTCCATAGATTTCTTGTTCTGCATTTGTCTCGTTGTCGTCCCTTGTCTTCTTCTTTTTCTTTTTGGACTTCTATTCAATTTTCCCACTTATCAAATCTCCATTCACCTTCACCTTCGCCTTCCTCTTCTCCTTCTTCTCCTCCCCCTTTTTGCTTCCCTGCAATTTATCATCAATCACTTGAAAAAATTCGGCGGCATTTTCTTCTCCAGAATCGTCATTAGAAATGACAATCACTTGAAAATCTTTGGCAGCATTTTCTTCTTCGAAATCCTTATCAGAACACACATTTATGCTTTTCTCCATTATTGTGTCTGTCGAGTCCTAAACCTAAACCACAAGCATAGACTTCCACAGAATTGGATGACCTTTTTACACTGCTCGTTAATTTCATACTCAGCTGCCGAAGGTCCAGATTCCACATGGTGGAAGAGCGTTTCTTTATTTTTTATTTCCGGTCCAGCTGTGTCATACAGGACACTGGAATAAGACACATGCAATGAATACCATTGCAATATATGGTTGACAGACGATATTGTTCCCACGATATCGAAAACCAGACCAAAACAAATGACCACAACATCTACAATCAACTGAGCCAAAACAAATGTTCGGAACATCTACAATCAGCTGAAGCAAAGAACAAGTATCCTTGCAGGTGATGAAATGAAATACATCAGGAAATACAAAACCCAGAGCAGAACAAATACTACTGCCCACAAGAGGTAAAAAGTCTAAAAAATTGGGCACCAACACAACAATTACAGTAGTTATAAAATCTGAGACAAACCTCAAGAGGAACAAATACTGGACTCCACTAAACCTGCTCTCCACAACCTCATGAACATGATTCATCATTAAAGGAAAAGTGAAGAATAGAATGCCAGGAGGACATTGCAATGACATTGGGCTAATGGAGGTCCATGATAATATTTTCCATCACAAAAGCTGGAGAAAATAAAAATGCTCTATAGATACCATACCAACAATTAGCCATGCCGAAATCTTCCAGTGCTTGCTCCACCTAGTCCTCTAGTCATTCTACCACCCACTATGTCGATCAGGAATGCACGGTCATGCAGAATTGTTGGCAAGTGTAAAACATTTTCACGGCATGCAAAAGAGACGGCCCAGCCGCCCAACAAATATCCTTGCTACTATGACGCGTGAAGCACCAACACTACCATGTGCAATGGACGACGATGAATAGTTTTAAAATTAAAATTATAATGTTGTTCAAAGTAGTGGTTGTCATGCTTGGAGTGCATTGTCAGTCATGCAAAAGGAAGTGGGAGATCTTCACAAAACCCATAAAACATATGTCATCCCAAACTTTATTAAGATTTCATATGTTTATCGCAATGATCCAACAGTCAACTTTTCATCTTGAGTAGGATTATTATCAACTTTGACAATAGAGGTTCAATAAGTCTACATCTGCATCCACCAATCACCTGAACATATGCTACCTGCCACGATGACATATAAGCCACAATGTTGTATTCATTGCTAGATGGGTCAAATCCTTTCTTAGTTACTCCATTGTTTTCGATTTTGTTGTATTAACTACGTGGGGTGCACTTATATATGGTATTTGAATTCTGCTTGAATGTACAAATCCTTGTTTGTTCAAGGTTCCATGGGCAATGTAAACATGGCCAAAACAAGCGCCACGCATCTTGTCAATTGAAGGAATGAAAGGGCTGTGCTAACACACTAGTGTTAGGGTGTTGTGTAAGTTCTTTCAAATAACAAAATTTATGTATGCTTCTAGCATGCGCTGATATATGTCCAATTGGAAATAAAAAGGTCTCCCCATATTATTGTCGTCTATCTATTCAGGCAGTTATTCATTCATTTTCGACAAGCCCAGCCCAAGCACTTCAGCCCCAATAAATGGGATAGGTTGTGCAAAAATAGGTACTAAGTAGTTGTTAATCAAGATCCAGCTGGGTCCAGACGGAGCTGTTGTTATCCAAATAATGAACCTACTACAACATTCATGGCTCGACATTCAAAGCTCGAGTGCATTATTATTTTTTATTAATGCAATAAACAACAACAATTGCTTGGAGAGTCTTACATGTACTCAAAAGTTCAAATTTAAGGCCACTTTTTACAATTTGAAACCAATTTGAAATTCAAATTTAGGATTATATTGTTGGAATCATTGTTTTTAATAAGCAATGAAATCTATAAGAGACCACGTTAACCGGTACAATAAAATGAAGCAACATTTTGATTTTAAATTATAATATGTTCATACAATATTTTGGTAGTGTTGTTTTACTTGTATCTTTTTGCACTGCATACTTCATGATTGAAAAGGAGAGTTTCATGCTTGAATTTTGCAATTTTGTTACAATTTGGAGAAATTGTTGCAACAACTGAGCATGAAGAAGCAACAATCATACCAGATATTGACTACTCTCGAATAGAGGAAAAAATGTACGAGGCATGTTTGAGATATATGCGAACATCAAGATACTTGTTTATATGTGAAGTTAATAATGGTACGAATGTTGTCTGGACGCCAATGGTTTTGCTTATAGTTTGGTGGCATATTTGCTTATTCCACTTCAATTTCATATCATTTGGATTTTTTTTCAATGGAAACTCATGAAATTATAACCTTCCCTTGAATCATTGTTAAAAGGAGTTATTTTTATATGTTAGGAAGACAGTTTAAAATGCTCATGCAAAGTAGCAATTCAAGGACTCTTCACCGCCAATCAATCTCATGTTGTTGCCCACTTGAAAATATTATTTTACATAAAGGTTGCACTGATACGTAATCTTTATTGACATGAATACACTACTTGTGACATCCTTAAATCAAAACCTGGCTGCATGCCATAGCTATATTAATTCTTATTCCATTTCAACAATTGGATTTTACATCCCTGATTTTGTCAACTATTAAATAACATAACAATGGTTATGACTAAATCATTTGCAACATTTGCAAATCCAAATCGGCAGGGACATCGCCACTACTCTGCCCTATACCCATACAATATTTCAAACAATTACATGTTGAATAGATAGATCTTTGCCATAGCACACAACAGGTAGGAACAATACACAGTAACTTAGTCTATTCACATCACTTATCCAAAGTAAAAACAATACACAGTAACTTACTGCTAGAAATTTTATCACTTACGTATATTTTAGAGAAACTAATGGCCCATTTCATTCTCTTTTGAATTTGTTTTTTCATAAAACAAATTCTCAAATATTTTAGAAGTTATAATTGGAAAGAAAAAAATATTCATTGTTCGCAGTGTATGGGATGTGTAATCCATTTAAATGCTAACGGCCCATATTCTTACTTTCCTCTGTAATGATGGTGTTTCAAAAACATTTTATGGTAGGTTATGGGCATATCTTATTTATATGCCTGGGCCCATGCTGCTTCTCTGCATGTATAATGTTTCTGTTTCAATAGCATCTTGGTATACCCATAGTATTACTTTTTTTATTTTGTAATGCTTGTGTTTTCATAGAATTTGTACTTTTCCTCAGATATTAAATGGTTTTGCTGTGAAAGAATATTTATGTTTAGTATACTACGAAACAAGCATTTTCATATATTCATTTCCTTCGGCTTAACAAACTATTCTCCCTGCTGACTTAGGCAGATCATTTTCACCGCAACTATTCATGTTCATCATCCATGATCATGATGCATGGTCACATTTCTCTGATGTTGGTTCAGTATCTTTTTTAGCTCCCATGAGTAACAGAGTACTCCAACTGTCCATCTCTTTAACACACTTCACTAAACCAGAGGGTAAGTTAAGTAAATTCACCATCAGCCTAAGTTAACTAACTGCACATGAGATTCTCATCTCATGTGAAGAAAATAATGTTAGTGTGCAACATAACACACACATATATTTAATATTCACGAGTTGGATTTAATCTTGGAGACATATCACATTCTTGCCAAAAATATGCGACAGATATCAAGCATGCTTGATGCATACTCATTTTGCAACTCGCCAAAAAGATGCAGCAGTTATCAAATTCTCCACTTTCATATACTTAATATTGGTAGAGATGCATTTTAGTTCTAGAAGCATAACACATAGAAATTCAACTTTAAACTGCTTAACATAACACACACTTTATACATGTCTTCCAAGCAAATTGTTGTGCCACTGCATTTCTCTCCAATACAACCTGAATTAATAGACATTGAATAAATAAGAGTGCAAGCCACAACCCATAAGATTGAATGCCAAATCTTATGACATTTCCTTCGAGCATGACACATGTAGCACCGAATCCATCCCCAGCTAGCCCAAAAAGCCAAACATGGTTAAGGGCAGTTTCCTACAAAAGACAACACATTGCAAGCATTCTAAGTGAACCTAAGTGTCAATTTGCAGTGCACCAGAATGAAGAAATTTTGCGAGATTTATAGGTAGCTATCCAGGGATATAACTACAACCAGCTACTCCAAACCCTTAAGAAGCCACATAATTCAAGTTGAGGATATGCTATTAATGCCTCTCTGTAGTAAATGAAAATAAATCCTAATGATCAATGATTTAAGCTTTATGAGTTTCTGATTCTTGTTTGTGCCGATCATGATCAGCACAAACTCACCAAAACGCAGCGACGCGTCGGCACTCTGGCAACTTTGTGCCGATATAGTGATTCAGGTTGTCCAATACAACCTGAATTAATTCCAATTGAATAAATAAGAGTGATTAGGAGTGCAAGAAAAAAGTAGTTAGAACCACAACAAAAGTTTAGGCAATTCAACAATGCAAACACTTAAGTGTAGGACAAATTGTATTTGGCATTCAATCTTCTCAACTTGATTTTTCTATGTTATGTAAAGAATATTCTAGCATAGACATTTATATATAACACTAATAGAACCTACCAAGCGCCATGTGCCTTGCCTTGCACGCCATACCTATTCCGAACAACATCAACTTTCAATTGTTGTCTAACCACTTCTTAGTTGCTCAATCTTCAATATTATATCCCTTATACACATGTCAAGTTCTTCACTATTCACCCTTTATGTTTTCACATCAGGTATGATTAAAAAAGGAAACAAGAAGAAGGGAAAGCAGATTGATCCTAACGTAGAAACAACTCCAATTATACCAATTGAAACAATGTTTGAGGACACCAAACCCATCACAAGCGCCACTCCAGAATTCAAATGGGGCAACCTGTACACTGCTATCGGAGATGGAAAAATACCATATGCAAACCTCAAGGAATCAATGGTTTACCAAAACATCAAGAGGTTTTCCCTTCACAAGGCAGCAACCCGACCATAATTGTTTCCTTGCTCAAAGGTGATTGGGTGGATTCTGCCCCATGTAGATACAACCACCAGGATCATTTGAAACACCAATGGAGAAGGACTCGCCTCCTTTCAAACAGGACACCTTTCAGCCGCATACAAGCTACCTTCCTCCAAAGTTATGCTTATTGATGATTGGGTAAGGCATGCCAATATAGATAATTTTGAATGTGCAAAGAACATGATGGTACCAGACAAGCAACTAAGACCCAAAGGTAGTGGGGAATATGACAGCCAACACTTAAGGACCCCCTATCGAATCATAGTCCTAATGTTGAACAAAATCTTTGACCTACCAAATAGAAACAACTATAAACTCAGTTGGGTTCCATTGATCTACCACGTTGCCACACATGGTACAATCTTCAATTGGGCATATATAATATCATATAGTATGGTGTCCAACATTGCTACAGCTCAAACTGACCTTTCACAACAGAAAGCAGAATTTTTCATGTCTTCTTACCTCATTGATTGTATATTAGTCAAGAATCATTTCCCTAAGTTGGGATGTACTTGGAAATAGACTGAGACTCCCCTTCATGTAGCATACCAAATAACTTGGGCTCATCGATATCAAGGGTATTACAAACTATTATGAGAAGAACTAATCATGCCCCTTTATTGGTTGCTCTTCAATAAAGAACCAAATTGTTTGCCAGACAATGCCTTGGCTGTAATAGGTGAGTGCGACGACTACTACTTCTCATTAGAAGGCACATACATAAGGATGTATGGGGGCACTAAACCTCCTTATTTATTGCCCAAGTATGCTACAGATTTCATTGTGCATAAAGAAGCCATAAGACAAGTCTTCATCAATGGAATTGGTGAATTTATCCATCTAAAAAAAACATCTTACCCACCTCTACCATTCAACATTGGTGCATACAAGTTCCAAAAAATTAGAGCTGTTGAAGCCTTCGTTTTCGACTTGGAAGCTTTTCACTTCGGGACTATACTTTTTGTAAGAAACGACAACAAAGGTAAAGTGGCTAAACATTGTGCTTCTTGCAAAATCACTTTTGAATACTTAGATCATTTCCTAGCAGATGAGGAAATATATAAAAGGGTTAACAATGCGAAAGAGCTGCACAAAAAAATAAAGGGAAACCATGCACCTACTTCTATCAAAATTACAACCCAGGAAAAGGAAGCAGAAATACATATACAAAGGGAAGAATCTGCAAAGCAACAAAAGAAAGAGGAAGCATAAATACATAGCCAAAGTGAACATGCCAAAAGGGTACAAGAAAAACAAGATAAATAGGAAGCAGAAAGATTAGCAATCGAACAACATCAAAGAGAGGAAATGGAAAAATTGTAAAACAAAGAAGGCCGTCGTGCAAGAGAAACTAAAGAAAATGAAGCTCTGGAAGAACATATTAGCAAAGAAGCGCAAGGAGAGATCCAACCAGCTATGCACAAGGAGCCAACAAGTCCACAAGTCAATAGTCCAGAACCCATGGACACAAACGTGATAAACCCACTAACTGGAGGCCACTTTCCATTTCCAGATCTTCATCTTACGTCATTTACCCCATCCAAAGAACATATAGTGGCCCTATTGGACACGATTTTTTTTATTCAAAGAGAAAGACCATAACACGACGGTCAGAAAAAAGAATGAAAATGACTGCTCAACCAGATATTGTCACCATCATAGAAAACACACTTGTAGAAGGCACCCAAAAGGACCCCAAATCCACAGCCTACGTGAATGTTGCAGCTGCACAAGCAAGCGCTGACAATGTCGACAAGCTGCTTACCACTATTGAGCGAAACAAAGAAAAAATGTTGAAACTCAAGGCCACCTTGGTAAAGGAATTTGGAGAGACCATTGAGTTAAACAAAAAATTACAAGCCACATTATTTGAGAAAGACAATTTACTAGCTACGTACAATAACCTTAACACATAAAAGGAAGCATTGACTATTCAGTTAATGATAATGGAAGGTGAGACAAATGATTTTCAAGCAAAGCTTACAGACTTTGAAACACGTGCATCAGTGGCAAACGATAGGCCAATGAATTGAAGACTCAAGTAGATAAGTTGTTGAGATATATGGAATCACTCATGGAACCGTTATGGGCACAAGCACACAAGCTTCAAGAGCAAGTCTCAAACTGTCAAAAAACACTCTTTCAACAAATCTACAATATCAAACAATTCATGGCAAGGATGCAGGAAATTGTTGCAAGCTCAATAGAAATGCATCAACATTTGATTACTACTGGTAACAAGCTTAACAAACAGTTAAATTGGAGAGAAAATAACCCAGCATTTCCTCCTCACCTCCCTCAAAAAACTCTAGCGACCTTGAAGCTGGATATTGCACTCCTTGAATTTTGCAGGAAAGCCACTAATCGACTAAATGCAGAGATTGATAAAACTCTTGAAAAGTGCACAAACTTCTATGAGGAAATCTATCAAGTTCACTGTAAATTTCATCTCCCTATGGACACCAATATCGATGAGCTCCCCCCCAAGGATCAACAGATGGCAGAACTCCAGCAAGTGTTGCAATCAAACTTGGACTACATCAAGAAAATTGATGCTCTAACAGAAGAAGACATCGACTTCTATGTGAGGCAAACATCTACACATCTCATTTTCCTTGAGGATACCTGCAAGGATGCACCAACATAATTTGCAAATATAGAAACAGAACTATCTTATCATGAAGTGTCTCTAAAACTATTAAATCCTAACAAATATAATATCATAACTGAAGAAGCTACTGCATCGGCAGACTATATTTCCAATTTAGAAGCGTCCAACTAATTTTATTTGTAAATATCATTTTTATCTTCTCATATGTACAACACTCAAATGAAAACTTTGCCTATTATTCTCATTTTTTCAATTTCACCAGATAACAAACTCTTCCAAGGCTATATAGTGGTGAACCAACCCTTTTTGTTGTTCATATATTCTTCTTTGTCAATGAAAACAAATTTCCCTTCTAGAGAAACGATTGTTGAAATGTTTATATGTAATGTGTACTCTTCAATGGATATTATTGGGATTCCTTTTCTCTTAAAAAACTTAAATGCTTGTTCATATTTTTGTAACAATGCTATATTTTACTACTTTTTTAGTTCAATGCTCTTTAGTCTCCTTGTTGGCAATGGCTTTTCAAGCTAAGCTCATAATGGATTATCCCAAGCAGTAGTGATATAAATATTAATCTCAGCTGATTTGTAAACTGTGTACTCTCTTTTACATTCATAAAACCAAAGCAGCCAAGCAAAGCGACCTCTCCTCATCTACCTCCACGTTGAATAAATACAACCTTTATATTGAGAGCTACGACCACTCCTATTGTGTTGTAAGTTTGCATTTTATTGTGCTTTGTTGTGAACTATCTATATTGTCAAAAGACGTGTGAATCCTTGATGCGGTGAGATTCATTGATAACCAGTTACTTTTCTTGGTTTATTAGTGATTTTCAGAAGATTAATTCATATAGTGACATGTCTGTTCTCCTTTAAATGGTTGAGAATCATGTAAAGTTTTTATTGTGGACTTGAAATCCTCAATGAGAAGAAAGAAACATATATGGGTTTCCCATTGTATCTTCCATTCTTGAAGCAAGCATAACGAAGATTCACCATGCCTATTGTGTTGTAAGTCTGCATTTTTATTGTGCTTTGTTGTGAACTATCTATATTGTCAGAAGACGTGTGAATCCTTGATGCGGTGAGAGTCATTGATAACCAGTTACTTTCCTTGGTTTATTAGTAATTTTCAGAAGATTAGTTCATGTAGTGACAGGTATGTTTGCCTTTACATGGTTGACAAGGACGTAAAGTTTTTATTGTGCACTTGAAATCCTCAATGAGAAGAAAGACACATATTTGGGTTGAAGATTCATTTACAACTTACATTGTGGCACTATCAAGAGCTAGTCCATGAAAGAGTTCTATACCTATACTTGTATATGGAGATTCCTAAATTTATTGCTACAGCATATGGCATGAAAGCAAAATTTTGTTCACAAGTAGTTTGTGCAATTTAGGAGCTATTATAATCATTGTTTTCATTGATATTATTGCAGAAATATTTTTTCAAATTGCTTATATATTCCAGATATAGTAGTAATTTATATTCTTGAGATTACTACTACAGAGATTGTAAAAAAAAAATTGTAGTTGGCTCACTGTGTTGATGAACTTAGCATTATTTTTTGTTATGGGTTGAGTGCCTATGTCTTTAGAATCTGAGATTGTTACAAACTTTGCTCTTTTCCTACCAGTATCCTTCGCTGCATGTGCCTATGTTTTTGTTCCTTCTAACTTTCCTCTTTTCCTACCGGCAATCATTTTTGCCCCTCAAGGGGCAAATGCTAGTATATACTATAAACTAAAATTTTAGACTATTCTACTCATTCATTCTCATTGAATTTTATCTGAATGGAACATATGTGTATAAAATCATGTGGAAGGTTTGGAAAGTCATTAAACCCATGCCGGTCTAGAAAAGTAACACCCTTGAGTCTAGTTTCACTTTCGGGGAGCACTATCTCTAGTGGTCACCTATGGTTTATATGAATGGACTCCCTTGGCTAAAAATGTCTAATTAATTTTGATCCAAACAATTATATAAGAAAATACTTTATAGAACCTACATATATCATTTTAATTCCTAGATTAGATATTTGAAGCCTTAGCTTGAGTTAGAGCCTACACTTCTCCTTTTCAGTCTTAACATGATAATTTTGGGATGTGTTAAAATCCTTATTTGTGATTATTTATTATTGAATCATGGGTTACAAGCTTTGACACCCTAGTGGAGAAACTAGAGATGGAATTGTACCAAGGGCTTTGAGAAATACCACACAGGCCATGGTTTCAGGTGGTTGAGTATAAAGAATGTCTTGGACATGTCAATGTTAATAATATTTGGACTCTAGATTCTAAGCATAAGACTTGGCTCTACAATCATAAATCAAAATAAAAATGGTTTTTGGAACCCATGAAAGACTTCTTCACTTGGTCTCTAGTATGGGAAGTTGTCTCTTTAGTAGTAATTGAAATAGTTAAGTGTGCCTTGACCAAATTACCCTTTGTTTAGAAAAATGAAAATATCAAACACTTTTTTTCTGATATTTGATGTTTGTTGAGTAAGCTTAGGAATGGACCTATATATTCTATTTTAAATTCTCCCCATCCTCTCCGATTAACTAGGAACATTCCTTAATCGTCAACCACCTTCCTTGGGTTTTGTGTTTAACGTGACATATCAACTTATTAGGATTGAAAGGAAAAAGGAATTTGTTTTTAAGATGTGTATCACACCGATAACCTTACCTATGATGGGTCTATAATAAGTGGAAACCTCCATGTGAAAATTTAAGTCTAGGCCTACAAAGTGGAGATGAAAATGGTCCATTTAATGTATTTGTTAAACTATTGGGGTTATGCACCATTCACTATGAGTAATGATCCCCTTGCAAGCATCTCCCATGCCTATGAAATAATTGTTGGCCTCCCCTTTGTTCTAGAGAATGAAAAGTACTTGTGATTGGTGTTTATCATTTTAGAGGAAGAAATGCCTCCTAAACCTTAGTAGTGGGTGAACGAGGGGTGACAATAGATGTTGGTGAAGTCTAAATTACCTCATGTTGGAGATATGTTTCAACCCCAAAGAAAATATTGACTCCTCACTTGATACTAGATTAATCCTCATTGCTTCTTGATGTGAAATTAGTTATTAACATGATGGTTATTTTATTATGTTGTCATATAATTATTTTTGTCTTTACGATAACACTTTATTATTATTTTGCTATAACATTTATGAAACAATTTTGTAATGTGGAAACTAAATACTAAATTTATTGTTTTTTCTTGTTTGTATTTATATTAGCACAACCACTTAACTTATGGCTAATGAATAGGATAGGTCACAAGTTAAGTGTTGCACATACATCAGCTATGAATTATTCATTATCCATGCATAGTTACAAATTATTATATATATATATTTTATAATTGTTTATTTTTAATTTGGAAAGATTGTCATAAAAGCAATTTGAACAATACAATTGTCTCATCCTCGTGCAATCCAGAAAAAGCATAGGCACTAATCCACCTCAAATTCTAAGATATAAACACCTATCAATGTAAAAATAATTTTAATATACATAATTTATTTAAATATAAAAAAATCATTTTATTAAAAAAAAAACAATGATTTAATAAAAAATGACCTATAAAACTTTATATATTTAATAAAAAACTAAAATCAAAATATTATAAATAATTTATCTTTCTCGGTAATCTCAATAGACTTTAATAATTGATTAATAACCCTTAATCGATTGACCCATAATCCCTATAACACAAATGAATGCATGTTCACATCATAGCCTTTTCGACTATGCCTACTATTAATTTCTAATAACTTTTTCAAAAGAAAAAAAATTCGAATAACTTTGTAAATATGTATCCTCTAAATACGTGATATAATTAAATACATTTTTGTGTGATTTTGAAGAAACCTCAATATTTTAATTCAAAGCATAATTTCACAATCTCACCTAGTGTTAGGTATATTAAGAATTTATCATTGAAACTTTGTTATACTTCTTATAATTATAGTCAACATTGTTTTTTCCTCGGCATTAAATAGTGATAAAATTTAAGTTGATATTTACTTTCAATTACATTTTTATTATAAGTTAATTAATGATGAAGTTCAAGTTACATTTTTATTACGAGTAATTATTGATGAAGTTCAAATTTGCTTATCACAAGATAATGATAGTTAATATTATTTTATTATTAATTGTTTATTTTTTTGAGCAAAGACTTTTAATAATCAATTTGCATCGATTTATACATCTTTATTAAGATTTATTATTATTATAATATGTAAAGTGATGTTAAAAGAAGTACACATGTAAAATGATTACTCACATTGCTTTCATGAAAATAACATTCTAATTTTAACACCCATCTTTACTTCATACAAATACAAATTACTTCATACAAATACAAATTGACGATTACTCACATTGCTTTCATGAATATAACATTCTAATTTTAACACCCATCTTTACTTCATATAAATTTTAATTAAGCCATAGTTCCATGATTGAAATATACAAATTTGAATTAAGCCCTAGTTCTATGATTGAAATACATTTTGGTAGAAGATTATTAGCCCGGGTAGAAAAGCTTTAAGGATCTCCATTACATTATGGGTAATGTGGTGATTGTAGAGAAGGGTATGGAATGGGACAAATGCTTATCAAATCTATTTTGAGAAGGGTATTATAGAGTGGAGTGGTCATTTTTCATAGCAATGTTTAAAGCTCTATGGTTTTGGTATTTTTTTGAAGGGTGTTGTTTGTTGAGTCATTGACTTACTATTTCATTAATTAAGACATAATATAGGAAATTTATTTCTTTATATAAGAAAGTAAGGATATTTATTAAGTGTTCTGATGTTGTATGTCATGGTTTTTGAATTTATTTGATACTTATTCCATAATTGAGTGATGCATGGTCTTATAAAGGGAATGTTCCTCCTATACCCTATCTTCTTTTGGCAGTTCTTTTTAAGGGTATTTTAAATATGATTTGTTGATTAATTGACTTACCATTCTATTAATTAAGACATAACACATGAAATTTATCTCTTTATATAAAAAAGTAAGGATCTTTATTAGGTCCAATGTAGTAAGGATATTTATTACATCCAAAGTAAGGATCTTTATTAGGTCTAATGTAGCAAGGATATTTATTACGTCCAATGTTGTATGACATGGTTTCTAAATTCATTTGATACTTACTCCATGGTTTATGACATGGTTTCTAAATTCATTTGATACTTACTCCATGGTTTCTAAATTCATTTGACACTTGCTCCATAATTAAATGATGCATGGTTTTATAAAGGGAATGTTCTTCCTATATGTTGATGTATATGTAACTGCAGAATGTATTTCATCTATGTATTTCATATATATTTATTGTACCCTTATTAGAGATGTGTTATTCCTCTATAAGGAAGTGTTGTCATGTGGATTGACAAGTGTCGCAAGTGTGTGTACTTGCCGATGGGTTATTAGACCACCATGTGTGGGGTCGGCCCTGAAATATATATATTATAATCTGGATGTACCTAGCTAGACAAGTCGGCCCCATAAGGTCACTGGGCAAACAGGTTAGTATAAATAGAGATTAGGTGATCTCTATTTAGATGATTCGGAAAGTCATCTCTCTCTCACTCAGAAAGTGGCGCACTAGTGAGGAGGAGGATCATCTGCTACTAGGAGACTATCTTAGTGTATTTTGGTTGTACTTTGGTTGAGCCATTGCTCTCTCTATCTCTGAGGAAGTTATGGGGTTTTTCACCTTAGGGTTTTCCCCACGGAAACTCTGTGTTTCTTGTCTCTCATGCCTTTGATTCTTGTGATGCTTATTGTTATTGTCATGCATTGATATACTGTATATGTTATTCTCTCAGTGAATATCCTAGAGTATTGTGAATTAATGCTCATAATTTAACATGGTATCAGAGCTAACCTGAGAAGAAGACATTTTGCAGTGACGGAAACTTGAGTTTCCTGTTTATTGGGTTTCTCTCCACAGATTTTGGAAAAGCAGTATAGTAGATTGAATCTATTCATCAAGGCGAATCTATCTGTCCAATCAGAATTCAATTCTGAGCATTTTTAGATTTGGCCCTAAAAATTAGGGTTTCCACAAAAATAGGAATTTCTGGAATCTGAAGACACAGTTGGAAGCTCCTTGCAAAAATTGAACTTTAGAGCTTTGGATTGAGATTTTTGGCTGGGTAGATCTCCGGGAAACTCAAACCCTAATTCAGGGCTCTCCTTAGTGAACCCGGGAGAACAAAAAGACAAATTTGAAGGGTAAAACTTTGTTGATCTCAAATTCTAAATGCACCAGGCTGATCAGCTCATCAAAGCACATCTTTCTATCCTTTCATAAATTTGAGATTCACATTTTGAATTTTTAGGGTTTTTTCGACAAACCCTAATCTGGGACTAGATCCAGTTTTTAGCATTTCAAGTGGTAAGACCTAAATCTTTTCTATTTACATTTGAAGTACTCTTTAAGATGTCTCACCACACCAAGCTTGAGGATAAGCTTGAAGGGGCTGATAACTTCCGAGATTGGAAGTATAGGATTGGGTTAATCCTGGAAGAGAATGAGTTGGACTCATATATAAAAGAAGACATCCCTATCCCAGAGGATGAAGAGGCCAAGGTATTGCATATGAAGAACTTGGTCAAGGGAAAGAGAATCATTGCTGATTCTATCAAAGACCATCTCATACCCCATGTGTCTTCTCTAAAGACACCCAAGGAGATGTTCGACTCTTTGACCAAGCTATTTGAAGGGAAGAACATAAATCAGAAGATGACTCTACGGAATCAATTGAAAGGGGTCAAGATGTTGAATGGAGAAACCATTCAATCTTACTTCTCCAAGGTCTCTCAGATCAAGGAGCAACTTGAAGCTGTGGATGAAGTAGTGGACGATGGTGAAGTTGTTATGACCACTCTGAATGGCCTACCTAGGTCATGGGACTCCTTTATTCAAGGAATCTATGCAAGAAAGAAATTGATCTCTTTCAGTAAACTATGGGAGGAATGCTCTAAAGAAGAAGCTAGACTTGTAGCTCGTGAGGAAAAGATGGGAGGTGAAGATCAAGCTCTCACAACTCACACCAAAAGAAGCAAGCCCAAGAAGGAGCACTCTCGCTACAAAAGATCCTATCAAAAGAATAAGAAGGATCTAAGATGCTTCACATGCAATGAGAATGGTCACTTTGCTTCAGATTGTCCCAAGAACAAAAGGGATAATAACAACAACTTCAGCAAGAAGAAGAAGGGCAGCAAAAGAAAGTTCCATGCTCATGCTGCCGAAGATGATGAACCTCCAAAGAAGAAGGCTAGGGCAGAAAGTGATGATGACTCATCAAGTGAAGAAGAGTATGTTCTAATCTCTGCTCTCACAGGTACTATCTCTCATGGTTGTAATGATTGGTTGATTGATAGTGGAGCTTCCAAATACATGATTGGGTTTAAGGAATCTTTTGTGAATCTATTTGAACATGAATCACCCCATAAGGTGAAACTTGGGGATGATTATCAATACCCAATCAAAGGAAGTGGTGAAGCCTCCTACAACCTAGATTCTAAAAAATCTTTGAAGATGAAAGAAGTCCTTTATGTACCTAGGCTCAAGAAGAACTTACTATCCATCTCTGCATTAGATGCAAAAGGTATGAGGGTTGCATTTGTAGATAGCCAAGTCCTAATGTGGCCAAAGGGTAAAACAATCGATGATGCAGTAGTGATTAGAGAGCAAGAGGGAGGTTGGTACAAATTGAAGGGACAACCTGAACATGCCATGGTGACATAAAGACAAAGATTCATCCATAGTCATGGATCACATAGAGGTATGTATAAGTTGTTTTTTTGAAAAAGTTAACTAATGAGTTATGCAGGGCATTGAAGAGAACAATAAAACATTGCTAGACATAACTAGCAAATATGGTGACCAGGTATGTGTTTCTTATATCATAGGATCTATCATATAAGTATGCATGGCATGATTGATGATTATTGTTCATAAAGTCATAAGTTTGAATAATCATGGGTATATGCATATTATGTGTCTTACCTTAATCAATGATATGACTAACCAGAAGAGTCATAGGTTTGAGTAATTACAGGTTTAGACATGTTATGTTTCTTATGATATGACTAACCATAAGAGTCCTATATAAACCTTGAATGCTAATGCTTATTATTTCTATTTGAAATGATCATGACTATACATGCTTGAGATTATTGTGTTTTAATAGTATACTAATGAATGTATGATTTTGTATGAGATCACAAGGATAACACAGTCATGATACTAATAAGCGTGCATAGGGACCAAGGATGAATATGAGTTCAAGAACAGGTAATCCAGGAAGCAAAGATCAAGAGGGAGCACACTCCAGTGGTTTCTGCAAGGGTGCAGATATTTAGAGGGAGTTGTCCATATCTCTACATTCCACAATAGAAAGGTGTAGAAGGACTCCAGCAGCTCCTGCAAGGAAGCAAAGACTCAGAGTGTTAGGAACCTATGTCAACCCTTTTCTTTACTATGTTAGTATATTGTTGTTGGACGCATATGCTTTGTAAGTCGTCCCGTAGTATTTGTTGATCCGTAGTTTATATTAGCCCATAGTATTGACCCATAGTATTGGACGCATATGCTTTGTAAGTCGTCCTGTAGTATTATATGTCCCATGGTTTTGACTCATAGTATTGGGCATAGACTTAGTATATAAGTGTGTGTTGAGGTCATTGAAGGCACAATGAAGTTAATTGTATTGAGCTTGCTCAAAGGAGGTTGCCCCCTCGAAGTGGCCCGTGATCAATATAAAAGTGATTTTGTTCTATTATTTCTGATATCTCGTGTATTTGCATTAACTAATTATTGCAGGTTCATCACATCTGGTATCATAGCCCTTTCTTGGGCTCGTTGGGTGGAATTTCTGCCAATTTTTTTTTTTCGCATCTGTTGCAGCTTCAGATTTGGGAATAATCCCTATCCGCTTAACTGTGGGAAGTACTTAGGCATAAGCCCTAAAACGCATTGTGAGGAGTACCACAGGAACCCCAAAGTAGCTGGCCCATTGAGAGGACCTGCCAGCGAAAAGGGCAACGACCCCTACCCAATTGACTAGTTCCCACCTGTGAGGTAAACCAAAAGCTGTCGTTTGTGGCAAAGCGGTTATCAGTTTTACCTGAGCCGTGGAGTGAGGGGTACTGCCCCAATGCGCAAGCCGTCAGACAGCATTGGTGGTCGAGTGAAACACCTGAACTGTTAGGAAGACACACATACCTGGGGTCCATATCTATTTTCAGTTGAACTGTTGTCGATCACTTCCGCTCTAGATCCAGCCGTTTCAGATCTATTCTGAAAGTCGTTCCAGATCTAGTCGCCGTTTCAGATCCAGCCTTTTTCGATTCCTTCCGTGCCATTGCAGATCCATCTGTTGCGGACCCCTTCCACGCTACTGTTGCCGATCCATTTAAAAAAATATATATAGTTTTTTCCCCATATCTCCCTTGTTTTCACTCTGTTTCCCTTGAAATTTTCGGGGAACCCCTATCATCCCATTCTGCATCTTTCATTCTTGAGGACCCTCTCCCCAATTCCCCTTCCCAAAGCTCGAAATCCCACATTTGTCTATTTGTAGGGTTTGCCATAACTTCCTCAGATTTCACCCAATCACCTTCAAATTTTACCACAAAGTTCCTTTCTGACTTCTACTTCTTTGTCCCTCTCTACCCATTTTCTCATTCTATCACCCCGCTTCTGAAATCCCCCTTTTTGCCTTCTTGTCCTTTCGACAGTGTCCAAAATCTAGTCAAACCCAAATTACCCATCCGATTGTTTCCCCAATCCAAATTTCCCTTTACTAAATCAGCTTCTGTTTGTGTTTTTCTACCCATTCCACCAAAAAAAAAAAAAAACCTAGTTATGGTTGTCACCCGTGCAGGAGCACACACCATGGAGGAAGCACTTGCAGCCATCCAAACCAAACATCAAGATCTGGATGAAAAATTTCTCAGCCTCCATCTTCAACATTCAGCCATGAACAATACCAAACAGCCAGAATCTTTTGCAGCCACCGGGTTCTCTGCTTCTAGCAATTTTCATGGGCCGAAGCTTGATTTTCCTCACTTCAATGGTACTGATCCGACTGGATGGATATACCGAGCAGAACAATATTTCAGTCTGCATAATACTTTTGATGTTCAGGAAGTTCCACTTGCATCCTTTCATTTGGAACAGGAAGCCCTTCAATGGTACCGTTGGTACATCAAAGCTCATCCCAAGGCAAACTGGACAGATTTTTGCCAACTCATTTTGCCACGATTTGGTCCTAGTGCTTTTGACGACTTCACAGGAGCACTCACTAAACTTCACCAAACTGGCACAGTGAGAGAGTATCAAATGGAATTTGAGAAACTAGCCAATCACACAGAAGGATTGTCTGATGAATTCTACAGGAGTTGTTTTATCAGTGGTCTCAAGGATGAAATCCGCTCAGAGGTCAAAATGTTTTGTCCCAACACAATGATGGAAGTCCTAGGGTTGGCTAAGTTGGTCGAGGACAAGATTGCAGCTCAACAACGCTCCAAACCCACCTTTGTTCCCTTCAGAAATATGGGTTCCCAACGACCTCCCATCACGCCTGCTCCTCAACCAACTCCTATCAAGCATTTGTCTGAAATAGAAATGCAGGCACGCCGAGAAAAAGGGCTTTGCTATAATTGTGATGAGAAATTCACTCGGGGACATAGATGTGTTCAACAAAAGCTCTATCTCTTGGATGTGGATTCTCTGCCTGCCTCAGAACTTGGTGAAGAAGCTACAGATACAGTAGATGATCCGGTCGACATGCAACACCCGCCTGTTGACACCCTATCTTAGGATGACCCACCCGAGATCTCTCTCCATGCTGTAACCGGCGTCACCACCCTACAAACAATGCGGGTCAGGGGATATTTCAAGAAGCTCCCCCTTACCATACTCATTGATTCTGGTAGCACTCATAACTTCATTGACCCTCGAATTGCCAAACAGGCTGATTGTTTTGTCCATCCTTGCTCCAACTTTGAAGTCATGGTTGCCAATGGGGGCACCTTACCTTGCAAGGGGAAGTGTCACAATGTGCATATCTCTATGGAAGATTATAACCTACGCACCGACATGTTTGCCTTGTCCTTAGGCGGATGTGATGTGGTTTTGGGCATTCAATGGTTACGCACACTTGGCCCCATCTTATGGGATTTTGCTGAACTTTGGATGCAATTTAAAGTCAATGGGGCACAACACAAATTTAGGGGCTTACAACTTGGGTCTCTCTGCATCATCAATTCACATCGCCTGGAAAAAATCCTTAAGAAGAATTCACATGGTGTCATCGCTCAGCTCAATTCCATTCAGATGCACCCATCAACAGTCTCCACTACTTCATTAGATAGATATGCAGGTATCTTTGCTGAACCAATGAGCTTGCTGCCTTCAAGAGACCTTTCCGGTAAGAATGTAGCCACATCTACCTCTCAGCAGGAAATGATGGCTATTTTTCATGTAGTACAGAAGTGGCAACCATACCTATTAGGCAATTATATCTGCATCAAGACTGATCTCCCGAGTCTGGAAATTTTTTTGGAACAATGGGTCTCCTCCCCAACACACCTACAATGGGTTATCCCTATGTGATCACTTACAAGAAGGGTAAGGACAATATGGTGGAATATGCTCCTTCTCGCACAATTGATGATCCAGTTTCTCTTACAGCTCTTTCTCTGCTTGTTCCAAATTGGTTGCAATATGTTCAACATGGCTATCTCTTCTATGAACTCCATGCTTCTTCATCAATAGGGCACTCTGGGTTCTGCAAAATGTATGACCAGGAACAATGAAACTTCTTTTGGCCGGGACTAAAAATGACAATTCAACAGATGGTGGCTAACGATGATACTTTCCAAGTCAACATGGGGGAACCGACACTCCTTTCGGGATTGATCAAACCCTTGCCCATCCCTACACAGCTTTGGCCAACTATTTCTATGGATTTCCTAGCAGCACTTTGGTGGTACAATACCACATATCAAAGGACACCATATGAAGCAGTCTATGGACAAACACCGCCAGTTCTTCTTCCATACACCCTTAGAAGCTCCCCAGTTCAGGAAATTGACTCGGTTCTTGGAAACCGCGGTCAGATTCTTCTCATTCTGCAGGAAAATCTTCACATGGCCAGAATTCTCCTGAAACAACAAGCCGATCAGCACCGTTCTGAGCGCATTTTCCACACAGTTGACATGGTTCTTCTTCATCTACAGCCTTCCAAGCAATCCTCCTTGACACTCCAAAGGCGTCAGTGGCCTGAAATGCAAACCGAGGATGTTACCGGGGAACCACTCCTTCAGATTCTGCAGCAATTTCTCCAACCAAAGCTTTGAGGACAAAGCTTTTTCTGAGGGATAGGGGATGTTAGGAACCTATGTCAACCCTTCTCTTTACTATGTTAGTATATTGTTGTTGGACACATATGCTTTGTAAGTCGTCCCGTAGTATTTGTTGATCCGTAGTTTATATTAGCCCATAGTATTGGACGCATAAGCTTTGTAAGTCGTCCTGTAGTATTATATGTCCCATGGTTTTGACTCATAGTATTGGGCATAGACTTAGTATATAAGTGTGTGTTGAGGTCATTGAAGGCACGGTGAAGTTAATTGTATTGAGCTTGCTCAAAGGAGGTTGCCCCCTCGAAGTGGTCCGTGATCAATATAAAAGTGATTTTGTTCTATTATTTCTGATATCTCGTGTATTTGCATTAACTAATTATTGTAGGTTCATCACACAGAGGAAGTACACCCAACAAACAAACAAAGATAAGTATTTTAATTATCATTTCTTACTTATTTGTTTGCTTAAATAAAAATGTTCAATGATGTATATGCTCATGTTCCTAGACTTAGGATATGTATTGTGCATATTAGAATGATTGCATTAATGAACAGTATACTACTAATATGCATGTGTTGGGTAAGTGGCCTATGGCACTGTACAACATTCCATTGCTACTTATCTAGAATGAAACCTCTTTGCTGACATGTTGGGAGTAGTGCAAACTCTTAACAATGTTCTGGTAGAGACTGGAAGGCATCTAGAAAGTTATGGAACATGGATAAATGTTGTATTGAAGCATTGGCTAAGATAATTGCATGACCGTATGACATATTTCTTTATGTGTAAGAATTTGTCTAAAAATTATGAGATGTTTCTGATCATGCAATTTAACTTGTTTTGTAGGAAAGACCGTATACCTTCACCTACAAAAGGACTACAACATTTGTTCAAGCAACAAAATTATCTATTGAAGATATTGAAGTTCCTAGGATACGGGAGGAATGCCATGATCCAGCGATCATGAAAAATGATGTTTGGTATGTAGTCCCAAGACCTGAAGGGAAGTTTTGTTATGACTTCCATATGGATCAGCAGATCAAGTATGATGCAGATGACAGCATAGATAAATATAAAAGTGATGAAATAGAAGATACACCAGATGGATTTCAAGACTGCTTTCTTGAATGGTGTAGTTGAAGAGGAAGTATATGTGGAGGAGCCACTCAGTTTTGAAATACATGACAGGGATTCATATGTGTGCAGATTGAAGAAAGATTTGTATGGCTTGAAACAATCTCCCAGAACTTGGTATGGTAGGATGGACAGTTTCCTATCTAGTTTGGGATTTACCAAGAGTAAAGCGGATTCCAACCTTTATTACAAGGTTGAGGAAGGGAATCCTGTGATTCTACTCCTGTATGTGGATGACTTATTTGTAACAGGAGATGATAGATTGATTGCAGATACGAAGAGGAAGCTTACTGCTGAGTTCGATATGAAATATTTGGGAATGATGCATTATTTCCTAGGTATGGAGGTGTGGCAGAGTGCAGGTGGGATCTTCCTTGGTCAAGGGAAGTATGCAGTAGAGATCCTGAAGAGGTTCGGGATGATGGATTGCAAGGCCATGGCCACACCTATGGCATCGAATCTGAAGCTTCTTTGTGATGCTTCATCTGAGCCGGTTGATGTCTCTATGTATCATCAGATGATTAGGTCCTTGATGTACCTGACGAACACGAGACCAGATATTTGCTTTGCAGTGAACACATTGAGCCAGTTCCTGACGAATCCAGGGAGTGTTCACCTGGTTGCTGTAAAGCATGTTCTGAGGTACTTGAAGGGTACAGTGGATTATGGGCTCAAGTATGAAATGAATCAAAAGTTTAACCTGTAGGGTTATGTTGATTCAGATTGGGCTGGCAGTGCTGCAGATAGGAAGAGCACATCTGGGTGCTGCTTCAGTATGGGATCATGTGTGATCTCTTGGTTCATCAGGAAGCAGTCCTACGTAGCACTAAGTATAGCTAAGGCAGAGTATGTTGTAGTCTGTTCAGCTAGTTGTGAGGCAGTATGGCTATGGAAGCTACTGTCTGAGTTATTTGATCTCCCGTTGGATGCTACTAGTATCTTTTGTGATAACCAGAGTTGTGTGATGTTGTCTGAGAACCCAGTGTTTCATGACAGGTTGGAACACATAGAGATCAAATATCACTATATCAGGGATATGGTGTAGAGAGGAGCTATGAAGCTCCTGTACGTTGCGATGGACGAGCAGATTGCAGATGTGCTAACAAAGCCACTAGCCAGGGTGAAGTTCGAGTACTTCAGGGAGAGGCTTGGTGTTCTTCAGATTGATGACACTTCGAGGAAGAAGTGATGGATACATTTGCTGAAGCCATTCCAAGCATGTTGGAAGGAGGATCCTTCACATGGCTGTGGATGTAAGCGCTGGATGATGAGCATCAGGATGATGTTCTGGATTCTACTTTGTATGATCAGTTGGATCATTTATACGCATCATGTTGGATGCTGGATATGATCAATTGGATCATTTATATGTATATGTATGTATGCATCATGTTGGATGCTGGATATGATCAGTTGGATCATTTATATGTATGTACGCATCATGTTGGATGCTGGATATGATCAGTAGGATCATTTGTATGTATTTTGTATATGCATCATGTTGGATGCTTGGACCATGTATCTATATATGTATCAGGTGGATACATTGTATGATCAGGTGGATCATGTATGGTGATATGTATCATGTATTTGTATTTGTATTAGGTGGATACATTGTATGATCAGGTGGATCATGTATGATGATATGTATCAGGTAGATACTTGGTATGCATCAGGCAGATGCATTGTATGATCAGGATGATCGTGGATAACGAGCTTTAGGATGTTGATCCAGATGACTTGCAGCAGGATGTTGTAGTGATGATGATCAGGATGATCATGTGTACATCGGGATGATGTATGGTGAGTATCAGGTTGATACTCTATGGCCGTGGATCAGGTTGTGCAGATGAGCATATAATTTGGCCTTGGGAGATTTGCAGATAGTCTTTCGAGGTTTTGCCTATGGCATATAATTTGTCCCTGGGATATCTGGAAAATGCTCTTTCGAGGTTTTGCTCTGGGAGGACATATAATTTGGCCCTAGGAGATCTGTAGATAGTCTTTCGAGGTTTTGCCTATGGCATATAATCTGGCCCTGGGATATCTGGCAGATGCTCTTTCGAGGTTTTTTCCTATGGAATATAATATGTCCCTGGTAGATTCGATAGGTTGGGCTGTGTGCCCGTAATAAGTCCTGGGATGCTCTTGTGAGGTTTTGCCATGACCACATATAATCTGTCCCTGGGAGATCCTATAGGTAGAGTTGTGTGCTCGTAACAACTTGGGATGCTCTTGCGAGGTTTTGTGGTGACCACATATAATCTGTCCCTGGGAGATCCTATAGGTAGAGCTGTGTGCTCGTAACAGCCTGGGATGCTCTTGCGAGGTTTTGTGGTGAGGTTGTTAAATTTTCAGAATTTACTTCAATATGATCTAGGATCTTAACTGAGAGAACAACATGTACAACATATCTACAGCATATCAATCATGGAGACAATACTGCAAGCACACAAGAGACACAAATATTTACTTGGGGAAAACCATAAAGGTGAAAAACCCCAATAACTTCCTCAGAGATAGATAGAGCAATGATACAACCAACCAAGAGAGATAGCCATAACCTAGCAGCAGATCCTCCTCCTCCATAAGTGCGCCACTCCTCCTTGACTGCATGTGTGAGAAGTGAGTGAACAAATAGAGTGCCTCCCGCACTCTATTTATACTTGACTTGACTTGCCTTTTTACCTAACTCATGTAGGCTCGAACTTTACCACATAACATAATGCTGAGTGGGCCGACCCCCAATAGGGTGGTCTAATAACCCTTTGACCCACATGACTTATACAGGGCCGACCCCAAACAAGGTGGTCTAATAACCCATCAAGTATAAGTTACGACACTTACAATATAAATAACGACACTTCCTTATAGAGGAATAATACCATCTCTATAGGAATACAATATACATATATGTGAAATACATTCCGAATTTACATATACATCAACAGAGGTCACATATAATATGGCCCTGGGAGATCCTATAGGTAGAGCCGTGTGCTCGTAACAGCCTGGGATTCTCTTTCGAGGTTTTGTGACGCACGTAATAAATCCTGAGGATTCCACAATATGGCCAGTGATGACGAAGACCTGCAAGAGGTGGGCCTACATCTAGTATGAAAAAGGACTGGCTCTGTAGAACTTCCTATGATGAGTAGAGTTAGAGATTGGTTGAGATAGCAGCAGCAGTGACGATGACAATGATGATGATCCCGAGAAGAAGACTTGTCTAGCAGATCTGTGTCGAGAAATACCTTCCTAGTTAAGAGGGAGTGTTGATGTATATGTAACTGCGGAATGTATTTCATCTATGTATTTTATATTTATTTATTGTACCCTTATCAGAGATGTGTTATTCCTCTATAAGGAAGTGTCGTCATATGGATTGAAAAGTGTCACAAGTGTGTGTACTTGCCGATGGGTTATTAGACCACCATGTGTGGGGTCGGCCCTGAAATATATATATTATAATTTTGATGTACCTAGCTAGACAAGTTGGCCCCATAAGGTCACTGGGAAAACAGGTTAGTATAAATAGATATCAGGTGATCTCTATTTAGATGATTCGGAAAGTCATCTCTCTCTCACTCAAAAAGTGGCGCACTAGTGAGGAGTTGGATCATCTGCTAGTAGGAGACTATCTCAGTGTATTTTTTTTGTACTTTGGTTGAGCCATTGCTCTCTCTATCTCTGAGGAAGTTGTGGGGCTTTTCACCTTAGGGTTTTCCCCACGGAAACTCTGTGTCTCTTGTCTCTTATGCTTTTTATTCTTGTGATGCTTGTGATGCTTATTGTTATTGTCATGCATTGATATACTGTATATGTTATTCTCTCAGTGAAGATCCTAGAGTATTTTCAATTAATGCTCATAATTTAACATGGTATCAGAGCTAACCTGAGAAGAAGACATTTTGTAGTGGTAGAAACTTGAGTTTCTTGTTTATTGGGTTTCTCTCCACATATTTTGGAAAAGCAGTATAGTAGATTGACTCTGCTCATCAAGGCGAATCTATCTGTCCAATCAGAATTCAATTCTGAGCATTTTCATATTTGGCCCTAAACATTAGGGTTTCCACAAAAATAGGAGTTTCTGGAATCTGAAGACACAGCTGGAAGCTCCTTGCAAAAATTGAAGTTTAGAGCTTTGGATCGAGATTTTTGGCTGTGTAGATCTCCGAGAAACTCAAACCCTAATTCAGGGCTCTCCCTAGTGAACCCGGGAGAACAAAAAGACAAATCTGAAGGGTAAAACTTTGTTGATCTCAAATCCTGAATGCACCAGGCTGCTCAGCTCATCAAAGCGCATCTTTCTATCCTTTCATAAATTTGATATTCACATTTTGAATTTTTAGGGTTTTCTGACAAATCCTAATCTGGGACCAGATCCAGTTTTTAGCATTTCAAGTGGTAAGACCTAAATCTTTTCTATTTCCATTTGAAGTACTCTTTGAGATGTCTCACCACACCAAGCTTGAGGATAAGCTTGAAGGGGCTAATAAATTTTGAGCTTGGAAGTATAGGATTGGGTTAATCCTGGAAGAGAATGAGTTGGACTCATATATAAAAGAAGACATCCCTATCCCAGAGGATGAAGAGGCCAAGGTATTGCATAAGAAGAACTTGGTCAAGGGAAAGAGAATCATTGCTGATTCTATCAAATATCATCTCATACCCCATGTGTCTTCTATAAAGACACCCAAGGAGATGTTTGACTCTTTGACCAAGCTATTTGAAGGGAAGAACATAAATCGGAAGATGACTCTGCGGAATCAATTGAAAGGGGTCAAGATATTGAATGGAGAAACCATTCAATCTTACTTCTCCAAGGTCTCTCAGATCAAGGAGCAACATTGAAGCTGTGGATGAAGTAGTGGACAATGGTGAAGTTGTTATGACCACTCTGAATGGCCTACCTAGGTCATGGGACTCCTTTATTCAAGGAATCTGTGCAAGAAATAAATTGATCTCTTTCAGTAAACTATGGGAGGAATGCTCTCAAGAAGAAGTTAGACTTGTATCTTGTGAGGAAAGGATGGGAGGTGAAGATCAAGCTCTCGCAAATCACACCAAAAGAAGCAAGCCCAAGAAGGATCACTCTCGCTACAAAAGATCCTATCAAAAGAATAAGAAGGATCTAAGATGCTTCACATGCAATGAGAAGGGTCACTTTGCTTCAGATTGTCCCAATAACAAAAGGGATAATAACAACAACTTCAGCAAGAAGAAGAAGGGCAGCAAAAGAAAGTTCCATGCTCATGCTACCAAAGATGATGAACCTCCAAAGAAGAAGGCTAGGGCAGAAAGTGATGATGACTCATCAAGTGAAGAAGAGTATGTTCTAATCTCTGCTCTCACAGGTACTATCTCTCATGGTTGTAATGATTGGTTGATTGATAGTGGGGCTTCCAAAAACATGACTGGGTTTAAGGAATCTTTTGTGAATCTATCTGAACATGAATCACCCCATAAGGTGAAACTTGGGGATGATTATCAATACCCAATCAAAGGAAGTGGTGAAGCCTCCTACAACCTAGATTCTGGAAAATCTTTGAAGATGAAAGAAGTCCTTTACCTGGGCTCAAGAAGAACTTACTCTCCATCTCTGCATTAGATGCAAAAGGTATGAGGGTTGCATTTGTAGATAGCCAAGTCCTAATGTGGCCAAAGGGTAAAACAATCGATGATGCAGTAGTGATTGGAGAGCAAGAGGGAGGTTCGTACAAATTGAAGGGACAACCTGAACATGCCATGGTGACATAAAGACAAAGATTCATCCATAGTCATGGATCACATAGAGGTATGTATAAGTTGTTTTTTGGCAAAAGTTAACTAATGAGTTATGCAGGGCATTGAAGAGAACAAGAACACATTGCTAGACATAACTAGCAAATATGGTGACCAGGTATGTGTTTCTTATATCTTAGGATGTATCATATAAGCATGCATGGCATGATTGATGATGATTGTTCATAAAGTCATAAGTTTGAATAATCATGGGTATATGCATATTATGTGTCTTACCTTAATTAATGATATGACTAACAAGAAGAGTCATAGGTTTGAGTAATTACAGGTTTAGACATGTTATGTTTATTATGATAGGACTAACCATAAGAGTCCTATATAAACCTTGAATGCTAATGCTTATTATTTCTGTTTGAAATGATCATGAATATACATGCTTGAGATTATTGTGTTTTAATAGTATACTAATGAATGTATGATTTTGTATGAGATCACAAGGATAACACATTCATGATACTAATCAGCATGCATAGGGACCAAGGATGAATATGAGTTCAAGAACAGGTAATCCAGGAAGCAAAGATCAAGAGGGAGCACACTCCAATGGTTTCTGCAAGGGTGCAGATATTCAGAGGGAGTTGTCGATCTCTCTACATTCCACAACAGAAAGGTGTAGAAGGACTCCAGCAGCTCCTGCATGGAAGCAAAGACTTAGAGGGAGTCCACCCAACAAACAAACAAAGATAAGTATTTTAATTATCATTTCTTGCATATTTGTTTGCTTAAATAAAATTGTTCAATGATGTATATGCTCATGTTCCTAGACTTAGGATATGTATTGTGCATATTAGAATGATTGCATTAATGATCAGTATACTACTAATATGCATGTGTTGGGTAAGTGGCCTATGGCACTGTACAACATTCCATTGCTACTTATCTAGAATTTAACCTCTTTGCTGACATGTTGGGAGTAGTGCAAACTCTTAACAATGTTCTGGTAGAGACTGGAAGGCATCTAGAAAGTTATGGAACATGGATAAATGTTGTATTGAAGCATTGGCTAAGATAATTGCATGACTGTATGACATATTTCTTTATGTTTAAGAATTTGTCTGAAAATTATGAGATGTTTCTAATCATGCAATTTAACTTGTTTTGTAGGAAAGACCGTATACCTTCACCTACAAAAGAAGGACTACAACATTTGTTCAAGCAACAAAATTATCTATTGAAGATATTGAAGTTCCTGGGATATGGGAAGAATGACATGATTCGCCGATCATGAAAAATGATATTTGGTATGTAGTCCCAAGACCTGAAGGGAAGTTTTGTTATGACTTCCATATGGATCTATCAGATCAAGTATGTTGCATATGGCAGCATAGAGAAATATAAAAGTGATGAAATAGAAGATACACCTGATGGATTTCAAGACTGCTTTCTTGAATGGTGTAGTTGAAGAGGAAGTATATGTGGAGCAGCCACTCAGTTTTGAAATACATGACAGGGAGTCATATGTGTGCAGATTGAAGAAAGCCTTGTATGGCTTGAAACAAGCTCCCATAACTTGGTATGGTAGGATGGACAGTTTCCTATCTAGTTTGGGATTTACCAAGAGTAAAGAGGATTCCAACCTTTATTACAAGGTTGAGGAAGGGAATCCTGTGATTCTACTCCTGTATGTGGATGACTTATTTGTAACAGAAGATGACAGATTGATTGCAGATACGAAGAGGAAGCTTACTGCTGAGTTTGATATGAAATATTTGGGAATGATGCATTATTTCCTAGGTATGGAGGTGTGGCAGAGTGCAGGTGGGATCTTCCTTGGTCAAGGGAAGTATGCAGTAGAGATCCTGAAGAGGTTCGGGATGATGGATTGCAAGGCCATGGCCACGCCTATGGCATCGAATCTGAAGCTTCTTTGTGATGCTTCATCTGAGCTGGTTGATGTCTCTATGTATCGTTAGATGATTGGGTCCTTGATGTACCTGACGAACACGAGACCAGATATTTGCTTTGCGGTGAACACATTGAGCCAGTTCCTAACGGATCCGGGGAGTGTTCACCTGGTTGCTGTAAAGCATGTTCTGAGGTACCTGAAGGGTACAGTGGATTATGGGCTCAGGTATGAAGTGAATCAAAAGTTTAACCTGTAGGGTTATGTTGATTCAGATTGGGCTGGCAGTGCTGCAGATAGGAAGAGCACATCTGGGTGCTGCTTCAGTATGGGATCAGGTGTGATCTCTTGGTTCATCAGGAAGCAGTCCTACGTAGCACTAAGTATAGATAAGGCAGAGTATGTTGTAGTCTGTTCAGCTAGTTGTGAGGCAGTATGGCTATGGAAGCTACTGTCTGAGTTATTTGATCTCCCGTTGGATGCTACTAGTATCTTTTGTGATAACCAGAGTTGTGTGATGCTGTCTGAGAACCCAGTGTTTCATGACAGGTTGAAACACATAGAGATCAAATATCACTATTTCATGGATATGGTGCAGAGAGGAGCTGTGAAGCTCCTATACGTTGCGACGGACGAGCAGATTGCAAATGTGCTGACGAAGCCACTAGCAATGGTGAAGTTCAAGTACTTCAGGGAGAGGCTTGGCGTTCTTCAGATTGATGAAACTTCAAGGAAGATGTGATGGACACATTTGCTGAAGCCATTCCAAGCATGTTGGAAGGAGTGTCCTTCACATGGCTGTGGATGTAAGCGCTGGATGATGAGCATCATGATGATGTTCTGGATTCTGCTTTGTATGATCAGTTGGATCATTTATATGCATCATGTTGGATGCTGGATATGATCAGTTGGATCATTTATATGTATATGTATGTATGCATCATGTTGGATGTTGGATATGATCAGTTTGATTATTTATATGTATGTACGCATCATGTTGGATGCTGGATATGATCAGTAGTATCATTTGTATGTATTTTGTATATGCATCATGTTGGATGCTTGGACCATGTATCTGTATATGTATCAGGTGGATACATTGTATGATCAGGTGGATCATGCATGGTGATATGTATCATGTATTTGTATTTGTATCAGGTGGATACATTTTAGGATCAGGTGGATCATGTATGATGATATGTATCAGGTAGATACTTGGTATGCATCAGGTAGATGCATTGTATGATCAAGATGATCGTGGATGATGAGTTTCAGGATGTTGCTCCAGATGACTTGCAGTAGGATGTTGCAGTGATGATGATTAGGATGATCATGTGTACATCAGGATGATGTATGGTGAGTATCAGGTTGATACTCTATGGTCGTTGATCAGGTTTTGCAGATGAGTATATAATTTGGCCCTGGGAGATTTGCAGATAGTCTATGAGGTTTTGCCTATGGCATATAATTTGGCCCTGGGATATCTAGCAAATGCTCTTTCAAGGTTTTGCTCTGGGAGGACATATAATTTAGCCCTGGGAGATCTATAGATAGTCTTTCGAGGTTTTTCCTATGGCATATAATTTGGCCCTAGGATATATGGAAGATGCTCTTTCGAGGTTTTGTCCTATGGCATATAATATGTCCCTGGAAGATCCGATAGGTTGGGATGTGTGCCTGTAATAAGTCCCGGGATGCTCTTGCGAGGTTTTTCCATGACCACATATAATTTGTCCCTGGGAGATCCTATAGGTAGAGCTGTGTGCTTGTAACATCCTAGGATGCTCTTGCGAGATTTTGTGGTGAGGTCACATATAATATGGCCCTGGGAGATCCTATAGGTAGAGCCATGTGCTCGTAAAAGCCTAGGATTCTCTTTCAAGGTTTTGTGACGCACGTAATAAGTCCTAAGGATTCCACAGTATGGCTAGTGATGACGAAGACCTGCAGGAGGTGGGCCTACATCCAGTATGAAAAAGGACTGGCTCTGTAGAACTTCCTATGACGAGTAGAGTCAGAGATTGGTTGAGATAGCAGCAGCAGTGACGATGATGATGACGATGCATTGATGACGATGATCCCGAGAAGAAGACTTGTCTAGCAGATCTGTGTCAAGAAATACCTTCCTAGTTAAGAGGGAGTGTTGATGTATATGTAACTGTGGAATGTATTTCATGTATGTATTTCATATATATTTATTGTACCCTTATTAGAGATGTTTTATTCCTCTATAAGGAAATGTCGTCATGTGGATTGATAAGTGTCGCAAGTGTGTGTACTTGCCGATGTGTTATTAGACCACCATGTGTGGGGTCGGCCCTGAAATATATATATTATAATGTGGATGTACCTAGATAGACAAGTCGACCCCATAAGGTCACTAGGAAAATAGGTTAGTATAAATAGAGATCAGGTGATCTCTATTTAGATGATTTGGAAAGTCATCTCTCTCTCACTCAGAAAGTGGTGCACTAGTGAGGAGGAGGATCATCTGCTGCTAGGAGACTATCTCAGTGTATTTTGGTTGTACTTTGGTTGAGCCATTGCTCTCTCTATCTCTGAGGAAGTTGTGGGGTTTTTCACGTTAGGGTTTTCCCCTGGAAACTCTATGTCTCTTGTCTCTCATGCTTTTGATTCTTGTGATGCTTATTGTTATTGTCATGCATTGATATACTGTATATGTTATTCTCTCAGTGAATATCCTAGAGTATTGTGAATTAATTCTCATAATTTAACACTATACATTAGAAATATGGTAAATTGACACTTTTGTAAATGACCCATGTTAACCCTCCTGAAGGAGGACATGGTGGATTGGCTTCAAATATTTATGAGACCTCTAGCTATAACTTTTATCTCACTAAGACACAATTTTATGGATTAATCTAAGTTGAGATTTGTGATTAGATTTCTAGTTTTGGTTTGGTATAGTTACAACTTGACCAAGTCTTAAAAAATTAGCATCATTTTGCACTCTAGATATCCCCAAGGATCTCTAAAAGGGTATTTTCCAACATATATAAATAAATTTAATAAATAGATTATCTAACCTATGTAATTGTTATGGTTATTCCACATTTGCATTAAGATGTTGGATGTGAGACATGTATATCGTGCTTAGACTTCGCATTGCCAAAACTGTGCCACTTGGGCCATGCCCAACAGGCCCCTAACACTCACATGTGGCTCGTCCTCGAGGCACTTCGACCTAGTTTTTCCATCTGCGCATCCACTGAGGTGCTTGATCGCACAATGAACTCTTGAACAGTTGCACCACTTCGCAACTATTTACTTGGCCTCTTGCTCGCATCCCTTGAATATGTCGAGCATTTCCTCTAAAATGGGTTCTAAAAGTTGCTCCTTAACATTATCCTTTGTCGCCCGGAGATCTTACAACTTCATCTCAATTTATTCCATCAAGGTTAGTGCTTCTTCCTGCAGTGGTTACAATCTTGAGGAAGCTTCAGCTTCCTTTGCTCTTAATGTTTCCATCTCTCTCTGAAGTTCTCTTCTTTCTACATACTTCTGCATCTTTTACCGTGCTGGAAAGTCCTTCATAGTAGCATTAACAGAATCGATATCATGTTGCTTCCGCTGCACTTCATCCTGGATGCTTTGTAATTCTAGCTCTTCTTGTAACATGGCCCAGACTTTAGAAACTTCATCTAGTAGGCTTTGGCATCTTGCCACTTCTGCATAGATGCTTTTTGTAGAGGCCTTCAGTGCCTCTGCTCTTGCTTCTTCTTCCCGCTACAATGTTCCTGCTTATTGTTGAGTTGCTAGCTCCGCAATTTTTTGTTGATGGGCAACTTCCATCTCAACAATTTGATCCTTATGTGTAATTTCCAGGCCCCTCATTTCGTCCTTCATACTTTCGACAGCAACGCCGATCTTTAGGATGGCTGTCTCGATTTCCTGCTCTTCATCAAATTCGAGCAGCTTCGTGCAGACAGTTGAAACTGCTTCCTTTATCTTGCGTTATTTATCCTTTGCATAGTCAAGCTCCCTTGTCTTCAGCTCACATTCCTCTTGTAGCTGTTTCTAGTTTTCTTCCAACCTTAGGTACCGGTTATGAGAGACTATGTCTCTCTCATGGATTTCCTTTGCTATCTGCGTATGCAGGTTATGAAATCCCTCTATGGGTAGCATCCCCACTGTTGACACCAGGTCTGAGGAAAATTGAAATTTTTGCTAAAAGGCCCTAAGAGAAAGAATCATCACCAAAAGGGTTGAAAGTTTTTATAAAAAAAAAATAAAAATAAATAGAAGAAAAAACCCATATGTATAAAGTCCGCTAGCAAATATAATGTAAAGGTTAAACCCCGGTCAGGTTTCGTCGGCGGAGATAGCATAGATCTAAATCAACGGTCCATATTAACCCCGCGTCGCCAATGTGATCGTCAACAAACGGTGGAGGGTGGTAGCGGACATAATACCACCAAGGCACGTGTCCCGTTTTCATTCATCCGCGCTTGGAGAAAGTGGTATCGGAAACCACTATAACACCGCGCGGAACCACCCATTACATAAAGGTGGAAAGATATCTTACGTGGCAAGGTGGGACCTAACAGGTGGCGAACAAAGAATGGATTGATAAAGCCGTGACACGTGACACTATACTTTGCATGGATCGGAAGGCCAATACATGTTTCAATCAAATCAACGGCCAGCGTTTCATCCGCGGCCAGGAACATGTGCGCTGGATATAAAGGAAAGCGGTCGCGGAGAATAAACCGCCTTAACAGGTGTCAGCAGATGGTGTATCCGCGCGAGTAGCAAACCGAAAAAGGAAACCGCTTTTTCGATCGCAGATACCGCCGGTGCAATAAAGAAGGACAAGATCTGACGGTTCAAAATAATAGTTCAAAGATCGATGGTTGGAGATGACCCACGTTCATAAAGGTGCAAGGAGGTTATTCTAAAAAGGCTTATATAAAAAGAAAGGGCTCCACATAACGGCATTTTGTATGTGTCGTTATCCTGGAGAGCTCCGAAGACTGGTGGAAGCCGGCGATTGCGACAGAAGGTGAAAAGCAAGCTTTTACAGGTAGGGTCTGGTGACCTGTCACTCTCTTTGAACGGAATTTTGTTTAAAAGAAGCATTTAGATGGAGACTGTACAAGATATAGACGTTTTTAGGTCAAAAGATGCCCTAGAAGACAGAGATGAAGATGTTTTCGATACCCTTATTAGGTTCCCGGTCTCTGATGTAAAAGTGAAGTTATCTGAGCTATTAAAAGAGGGTATAGACCTGCATAGAGTTCACCAGTCATCTCTGATTGCTTTTTGCCCTGACCAATTTCCTGTTTTCCCAGAATTCGTCTCCTGGTGTGCTGAAAACTATTCACGGGAAGAAAAAGTTGTTTTAAACAGTCAGAAAACTAGAGCTATTTGCAAAATTGAGCCAGCCGAAGTGATTAGAGCCCTAGAAATAGATTTGCCCCAAACCCTCGACCCAGAAGTTTTTTCTGAGGTGTCGATTATTGAAAATTTTCACCACGCTTCTCAGAGTGATAGGGAAGTGTTTTTGTCGACGTGTCTCAGACCAGAAACTAGCCTTTCTGAACTCCCTTACCCTTTAGATATCAACCTTTTTAATGATAATACCCAGTTGGTCTTGACACTGTTGGCCGTAGTTTTAGGGTTAGATTCGGATTTGTATATAACTGAGTTTCAATTGAGTTTATTGTACAAAATAAGTATAGTCCCGTCGGGAATTGACGAAAGTCAAATTTCCCGACTAAATTTTGAAGCTTTCATAGCCGAAAGGATGCATGACCAGATGGTCAATTTTTCCACGCACAGACATTTCAGGTTTCAAGCATTTTTAATGAAAATGATTATGGTATCCAGCCAGGAAGAATTACAGTTCCCAGAGATTGTTTTCGCGACTCCACTGGAAAACAATATTTTCAATTTCATCAATTACATGCTCTCGACGATCTTTAAGATGATTTTTGGAAAAAGTCTGCCTAGGGTATTGCCAGAAATGCAGGTATCAATGCAATTAAATACAGAGTATGCTACAGGAGACTGGTTTTTATCAAAAGATAGTACAGTGGTCAGATTGTATGGATTCAAGCATAAACCCTATGTGCTACCAGCATTCCTCACTTTGAGGATTTTTGCCTTGGAGTTTTTAAGACAGAAATTGATTGTAGAAGATAACAATTTTTTAGTCCACAGACAAGCAACGGACATTAAGTACCCTTTCACATTAGGTCCGTTTACAATAAAGAATAAGAACGCTGCTGTATATATAGAGAAATTGTTAAAAGACATGAATTTTGAGACAGATGCAGCCTTGGAATATGACCCATTAAATATCATATCCAAAAGAAGAATTGAGCATCGTATTAAGGCTCTGAATCATCAAACTGTTGAAGGGATGGAAGACAGAGCCAACTGGCTCGAATACAAAGAAGAAATTATCCCAGACAAGTCCGACAAAGAAAGGTCATTGGAAGAAGCAATGGCAGAAACAGAAAGCGAAATCAATACTGCATTAGTGGGGTCCAAAAGACCTATACAGGACATCATGATCATCGATGATGAAGAGACAGAAAAAGGAAAACGATTGAAAACTGATGAGTCACAGGAATTGACAACCATTTCAGAAGAAGCAAAAGCTACAGAAAATGAAATACCAGAGGTTACAGTGAGGGAATACAATATTGAAGAGACCCCTGTAGGGGATGATGTAAATATACCTAAAAATTTCATGGACGTGTTTAATGAACATAGTAAAAACAAACAGGAATCTGCGAAACAAACAAGTCTATTGTTTCCAAAGGTCAGAAATATATCGAATAATGAAGTAAGCTTATTCACCAGCAGGAACATCAAAGAAAATTCTTTAAAATTTTCAGTAGTGACCAAAAACAAGATCTCAGAGATGAGTGTGGATTTGTCAAAGATAAATGCCCCTGACAAAATTCTGTTACATAGACAAGCTGGAGAGGTTATATACTCAGACTATTTGGGGGCCACATTGAGAGCAGACAAACTAAAGAATTCAGTAGAAAAATTAAATAATCAGTTGAGACAAGAAAAGGCAGAGAATAAGTCTCGACAACAGCAAATTAAGAAGCTGCAAATGGACTTAACTAATAAAGATGGAGCTGCAGCTACCAAACTGCTCCAGGAGAAGGAAGAGGTGATTTTAACATTGAGACGAAAGTTAAAAATCCCAGATGCTGTACTCATTCAAGGTGCAGAATTGACTATATTAGAAAAAGAGAAAGAAGAGTTATCTAACGAAGTCAATGATGTCACAGCTAAATTGTTAAAGCTGTCTGAAGAAAAGGACTATTGGGAAAAAGAAAGGTTCATTTTGGAAGAACAGTTGGCAACAGCGAAAAAACAACTAGCAGAGAACAGTCAGCAGCAAGTACAGACAGGCTCGGGAGAAGAGAAGACCAGTGTAGACGGAATTTCACAAGCAATGTCACAAATAAGTTTAAAAGATAATGAAATCAAATTGTTAAAGACAGAAATACAGAAATTAAAAGAAGAAAATGAAGCAAAAGAAAAAGAAATAAAAACTTTGCAGGCAAATAATCAGGAATTGAGCAGTAATAATAAAGGATTGGCTGCTCATGCAACAGGACAAGCTGCTATGCAGGGATGTAAACATATGGTGTGGGACCAGATCATTAAAGAAGCTGAAAAACTTAGGCCGTATCTGGATTATATAAGAGTTAAAGAAAAGGTAGCCAAAGATGCCTTTGACAGCTGCCGGGCAGTCAGGGAAAGCTTAAATAGAAAACCGAAAGAAATAGCCCAGAGAGCAATAACATTTTTAAATAGTTTATCCAAGGCAGATCTGACAGCCATGAGTATTACAAACAGAATTTCTGTCATCACTTGGGCCAGAAGGATCTTGGGCAAATACTCACATATCGAAAACATCGAGGCCAAAGCAGGAGAAATAAGGAAAGAAGTAATCCAGTTCAAAAAGCAATTTGACAAGTTAGTAAATAAGGGATTCCCAGCTTTCTGGGACGAAAATGGTGAATTAATTCCTCCAAATGATTATAAAAGATTACTGTTTGATATTAGGATGGATCACCAAAAATTCCAGCATTTAGATCACATGCTCACAGGAAAAATCCTAATGGAGAAAATGTCAGGGGAATTTGAAATTTTAAATATGCTGATTTCAACTTGCGCAAACCTTCTTCCTATTTCTTATGCAGGTCATATCGAGATGCAAGTCTTGGTGAAGGAAATGACCAGTTATGACTTACCCGCGGCTGATCAGTGGAGTTATGTAGAGAAATACGGAAAGACCAGATATTCTGTTCATACTTAAATGCATTTGAAACTCTTGCCATGTGGCATAATGATGATATCCAAAAGTCTTGCCAAGTGGCAAAAAAAAAAAGAAGACTTTTTATTTTAAAATTTGTAATATTATTTGAAAGACAGTTATGGGTTACTCGAAGACGGTTATCTTTTAGTTAAACTTTTCAAATTATTGATTAGAAGAAGCAGTTATGTGGAACTTCTTCTAAAAATTTTGTATAAAAAACAATGAAGGTCATTGTTGAAGGGGTTGGAAAATTTTTGAGAAACAAGTATGTTTTGAAGTTAATTTTTGAAAAAAAGGCAGTACAGTGATGATACCTATCTTTTGATACAGAGATTCATGAGTTAATCAGTCTTGCAGTCTGTTATTTTCCTTATCCTTATATGTGCATGTTTATCTTCTTCGTTATATCTCCCATGGTGTTTTTCTTCTATATTTAAATGAACATTTGAAATAACTTGAGATTCATACTGGTTATGCCTCATTTTATCTGCATTTAAATATCCATTTTATTCTCCAAAGTTGACAATAGATTTATCCTGGATAGATAGCTGTTGTTGATGGAATGTCTTTACTTCTTTCTATGTCGCCTGAAAAATCAAATTGACTGTAACATGATTACTATCTTGCCTCTGTGAAAATCTTTATGGTGAAAATCTCTTGCTGGTTTATTATACATTTTGAAGGCTTTGACTCCATGCCCAATGTTTCTTGTTTACCTTTTCGACCAGAAAATATCTTTTGAGAAGTTTTAAGGAAACCTTTGTATATTTTAGCCTTCATATATATATTCTGAGAGAGCCCTCTCTGGTAGAGAAAATGGCTAGTTCTTCTACCTAAAGCTTGGTTTGAAATAGGTTACCTTAGGTCTTATTTTCTTACAACCGGAATAAAATCTAAGTGCTAACACCCACATTGATTTCTAACTATGCGAGCCTTTACGCACTTTCAGCCATATCATCTGTTGGGAATATGGACATTGGATCAATCTTGACTACCCGTGTCCTTGTGGTATAGGAAGGAGGGCTTCTCCTCTGCTGGCTTGACTCGCATAAATGGTCGTCGTGGTATGGTTCCTTTACTAAGTCTCGTTGGACTTGTTCCATTCTTGTAACCAGACTCTTCAGTTCAGCGATGCTTTCCTTGACCTCTGTTTGTGATGTTTCTTCCTTGGTGTTTTTCAACCCCATTACATCTTCAAGGTATGCCGATACCCTTGTTGCGATGCACTCATAATCATCATCGTGCAACTGTGCATCCAACAACCTTCTAGTAGCTTTTGTATTTTTTTGTGTGGCTTCTCCGACACTTCTGTATCAAGTTCTTTCCTTTTCTCTCCTACTCCTTGGTCAAGATTTGGGTCCTGCGTACTTGTGACCTCAGGATCTTTGTCTTATCGGTCATCCTTTTCGCTCTCCTTAGATGAAATGATGAGCGTGGACAACACATCGATCTTCCATTCCGCCAGCTAATCTTGCAGGATCAGGTAGATCCTCTACGCATCGAGCTGATATTTTCCTTCATACCATGTTTCAGGTGTAATCAGTATGCATGGTTGTATATATATGAGGGGTAGCCCAGCCTTGAAAATCATCTTTGGAATATATTGGGCCATCACCTCCTTAGTAATACGCGAAGTCTTCTGAATGAATCCGCATAGTTGCTCATAATATGTGAACAACTGCAAGTTTCTCCACCTTTGTTTATCTGGGTTCGTTGAGGCCCACATGTTTGCATATCTCACCCCACGGTAATCGTTCGGGGATATTGGAAAACCATTATGATATTAGGGGTTCCTTCCACCCCACGAAAGCAATGAGCACCAACAACCAGCTGAAGTGAAATGGTGATCCATTGCCATGTGTGTCTCGGACATCCTCTAAAAATTCATTCAACAAATAGTTCACCCAGTTGTATTGAAAACCGTCCTTAGCCTTTGCAGCTAAGGCTAATACGGCAATAAAAACCTCTTTTGGTCTAGACTTAGAATCCTTCCCGCAATCAGCTGAATTGTGAACTGCAAAGGTTCATTTTTAATTGTAGCTTTTACATATCCTATGTTCCCTTTGGATAGGTCGAATTCGTCCTTTATTTTTGCGGCCAATTCTTTATCCTCTCTCTTCCCAACGAACTCAGTTGAAGGGTCTTCACCCCTTTTGCTTAACCCCATAATCCTGGTGATAATTTCAACAGTGATGTTTACCTTACGGTCCAACCATATGTACCCCTGGTGCATGCATGAAAGTAGAGTGCGCACCATGGCATTGTGCTCGTTGCTCCGCTCAAAGTGTGGAATCCGTAGCAAGTTGAGCAATCCAGAATCGGATAGGGGCTTGACCCATTCCATAGGGACAACCTTTGTTTTCTTTGCAACCTCATCATATTTCCTATACATATATTTTTCCAACTGGAACTCCGGAAATTTTTCGTGATTTAACAAATCATAGTCTACAAATTTACATTTGGGGATGTTACCGAGCAAATTCTCCTTTACCTGCACATGGTTTGACATCAGCAGTAAGGGAATGTTGTAATGGGAATTCTTTTCAAGAAGCACATCCGGTGCGTCGCTTCTTCTCAGTCTAACATACTCAGGAACGAGCCATATTGGTGTCGGTGGGTTCACTTGTAGAGCAGGCGGCTTATTAGTACCTGCGGCCTTGGGATTTTCCTAACCCGTGGCCGCTTGTTTGTCTTTCTTCTGCTGCGACAGTTGATTCCACGGTGAATTTCTGGATGGGCCACCCCGGTCTCGAGCGGCTTGTTTTGCAGGTGACTTCATGACTCCTCCCAGACCAAAACGGTTGAAGGTACCCAAAATTTCTTCTAAAGTCGGCTCTACGGACATATACTAGCAAGCAGCTGTTGCTTTCTGCTGGTGAGCACTTAAGATTTTTACATTCGGTAAAAATTTGAACTTCATGGTAAAACTAGTATGTAAACAGTCTTTAGCATTTATAGGATTTTTACCCCAATGGTGTGCCCTTAACGACTATCTTAGACATTAAATGTTAGAACCGTTTGTGAAATCCCTCAAGGATCTCGGTCTTTTCCTCCATTGAATGCGTTGGGAATGGCTAAATTAGGCATTAAGTGCCATGTCCGTTGGCTCAGAACTCACTGAGATCTCGATCTTTTCCGTTATTTATTATGTCTGATCGGATAAATTTCCTTAATTGCTGAAATCTGTCGGTGCCACCATGCTATGTTATGGCTAAGTTAGGTATTAAATACCATGTTCATTGGCCAAATCTCACTGAGATCTCGGTCCTTTCCATCATTGATTAGGCTCGAACGAACAATATTTTCTTTAAATGTTGCGATTTGTTGGTGGTGACGCACTGGATGACAGCTAATTCATCGACTGACATACTGGATAATGGTTAATTCATCGACCGACAATTGTAACGGTTATCTTTTCCTTCAAACTACAGTAGCAGTTATGCGGTATGTGTAGTTCACTGTGCTTTGTCCTTTTTCCGTACATCTGACTTTGTAGTGCAAAACCTTTCTAGTGTCTGACGTTTGTGAGCTGTGAGGTTCATTGCACATTTATTCTCTATCCTTTTTAACTTCGCAGCCATACTTCCTACTTGTACTTCGCATCACAGCTTCCTGTGTGCACTTCACATCTACATTTCCAATGTGCACTGCGCATCTCATATTTCATGGAACTTTGTATTTCACTAAAATTGTGTGCATATTCTTTATTCTGTCATTCTTAGTGTCCAATTTCAACTGCACTTGTCACTTAGAATTTTCCTTGCTTCTGATCACTGAGGGTCTAGCAAAGTAGGAATATCCCTGTAGGGTTTTAGTCTACTTCCATTAATAAGACCTGGTAGGTTTTCTCCTGCTAATGTGGCTAGTTGAACTACGCCACCATTAGTAACATGCTTAACAATTTATGGTCCTGGCCAATGCATTTTAAATTTTCCAGGAAACTTCATGAATTTGCTATCATAGAGGAGGACAAGGTCTCCTACTTGAAAGAATGTGTACTTGATGTGGTGATCATGCCATGCTTTCTCTCTGTTTTTCTACACTTGTTGGTGAAATCCTGCAATGAAGCGATCTTCCTCCAACCCAACCAAGTGTAGTAGCCTTTCTTCCATTGTCTCATCATCTTCCATGCCTGTGAATGCTGCAATTATCAGACTTGGTACTATGTATTCCATTGGCATCATAGCTTCTTGTCCATACGTTAACCTGAAAGGTGTATGGCATTTCAACTTCTTGCAAGTTGTCCTATGTGTTAATGTATTTGTAACTTCAGAAGATATTCACTTGTATATTGTATGTATTAAATTTGTACTTTATTGTATCCCTAACGGAGATGTTTTATTCCTCCGATTGGAAGTGTTGTCATTTGTATTCTATTGTTGTACCTCCGACGGAGATGTTTGTTTCTCTAGGTTGGAGAAGTCATTATTGTGCTTGAGTCATGTAAAGTCATTGAGGTCCATCCTCCCATGTATGACAGGGCATTAGACCCCGGAGTAGTGTCGCAAGTTATATTGTAAGTGTTGTAACTTATATTTGATGGGTTATTATACCACCCTAGTGGGGTCATCCCAGTGACAAGTGGTAATGGGTTATTAGACTCTCCTAAGGGAGGTCGGACTAGTTAGAGTAAAAGGCAAGTCAAGTCATTGTATAAATAGAGAGCGTGTCTCTCTCATTCTATTCATTCACTCACTCACTCACTTCGCATTAGTGAGAGAGAGGAGGAGTGCGCACAAGTAGAGGAGGATTAACTGCTGCAGAAATTTATCTTTTGGGGATTCATCTTGGTGATCTTTGTATTGGTGATTATTCTATCTCTGAGGAAGTTGCGGGGTTTTTCACCTTCTTGGTTTTCCTCGGTGAAATGCTTTGTGTCTCTTGTCTCTTATGATTGATATGCTGTACATGTTGTTCTTTCAGTTAAGATCCTAGATCATATTGAATTAAATGATGAAAAACTAACATGGTATCAGAGCTATCCTGAAGAAAGGAATTGTATGGCATTTATGACATTTGTTGCACTTGCGACAAATTGGAAGCTAGGGCTTGATATAGTAAAAAATAGTCATAGTGGAACTTTCACTATAAATCAGTTTTGGTGAAGATTCAGGATCTAAAACTTTTACAGGTCGAATATGAAATGTTCATGTACCTTGTGTCTGAAGCTTAGCCTCAGATTTGTTGTACTTTCTGAGATATGATCCGTACGGGTTAGGGTTTCTGCCTCTTCCATATTGAAGCCGTAAAAAGGTGACCTAGGAACAAAGCTCATATCTCGGGCGAGATACTCCAAATGGAATTTTGTAAAAAGTGTCAATTAGGGCACAAACTATAGTTTCACGGGTCCTCTTTTCAGAGGCCGAAGTTGAAACAATGACATTTGGAACTCCGTACAAGTTCGTTATACTGTTTCATCTGATAAACAGGTCATGTTGCGACACTTGGCACATCTCTCTCTCATAGAATCCATTAAAGATCAGATCTATGGGGTTGGAAAGATGACAGTTCATTCTACCACATGCTGAAGTTTCAAACCCTAAGGATCCGAAATTTCATAGATACATCATAAACAATACGGCATATATTTTTGTCCAAACAGAATTGGATTCTGAGCACTTTCATTTTTGGTTTGTCACTGCTGTGGGAAATTAGGGTTTCTACAAAAGTTGGAATTTTTGGAATCTGAGACCACAGATGGATGCTCCTCATCAAAATAGAAATTTAGAGACCAAGATCGAAGTTTTTGGTTGGGTAGAACCCCTGGATCTATCAAACCCTAGTTCGGGATTTTGACCAGAAGACCAGAATTTGACAGAAGCTGCAGATCCGAAACTCTCAAAGTCAATTTTTAGGGGTCAAATTTTGGAGATTTCAAAATTGAAGTATACCAGCTTGATCATCTCAGCAAGGCGCATTTTTTCATCCAATCATAATTTTGAAATTCAAAGTTTGAATTTTTAGGGTTTCTCTAACAAACCCTAATCCAGCTCTAGATCCAGCTTCAACAAATCAAAGTGGATTGGGTTAATCCTAGAAGAGAATGAATTGACACCTACATAAGTGAAGAAGTTCCAATTCCAGAGGGAGTTGAGGCTAAGGCCTTACATAAGAAGACTACACGCAATCCTGACAGGTATGACTTGAGGAGATACATGTATGTTTTGAAATATGTTCATGATTAAGTTTATAATATGTTTGTCTTCATATTATTGAGGTTAGTAACAATCTTGATTTGTCTTATCACTCTAGTAAAAGTATGAATGCATGTGAATGATAGAATACATTTATTGATTAGGGTTATGACACTTATGGTTGTACTAATGCACTATGGTGTTGTATGAGGATTATGTTGTCCGCTAACATAAAAGGTACATCAAGAAAAGCAAATCAAGTACTAGATCAAGAACATATGACCATGGTGACATGAAGACAAAGACTCATCCATAGTCATGGATCACATAGAAGATTTACTTACGAGGTATGCATAATTTGGTTCTACAATGGTTAACTTATGAGATATGCAGGTTACTAGCACAAGTCATTGAAGAGAACAAGAAGACATTATGTGGGTATGTTAGACATAACTAGCAAGCATGATAATCTAGGTATGTTTTTCCTATATCAAGTTAGAATCCTACCTTGTGTTAGGATCTTATACAAGTATACTTGGTATGATTGATAATTCATGAAGTTATAAGTTTGGGCAATCATGGGTTTATGCATATTATGCTTCTTAGTTTGATTAATGATATGACAAACTAGAAGAGTCCTATGGTCAAATAAAAATATGCATGAGTAAAAGAAGTCCTCCCTGAAACCTTGAACACTAACGCTTGTGTATGAAATGATCATGACCATACATGATTAAGATTATTTTGAATCATAATGTTTTGATAAGTATTGAGATTATACTAATGTATGTATGATTATGTATGAGATATTGAGGATGACACAATGATGACACTAGTGCACACTTAAGCATGCATAGTGGTCTAGGATGGATAGAATTTCAAAGACATATAATCATGATGATATCATAAAGGAAGCAAAGATAAAGAGGGAGCACACTCCAGGAAGAAAAGATCAAGAGGGACCACACTCCAGTTGTTCCTATAAGGAAGCAAAGATCAAGAGGGAGCACACTCCAATAGTTCCTGCAAGGAAGCAAAGATTGAGAGGGAGTCCACCCAACAACCAACCAAAGATAAGTATTTGAATTGTCATTTATTATATATTTGATTACTTAAATGATGTTGTCCAGTCATGTACATGCTTATGTTCCTAGATTTAGGATGTATATTATGCATATTAGAAAAGTTGCATTAATGAACAAGATACTACTAATATGCAAGTAATGGGTAAGTGGCCTATGGTACTGGACAACATTCCATTGCTACTTATCTAGAATGAAACTTCTTTGCTGACATGTTGGGAGTTGTGCACACTGTTAACAAATGTTCTGCTAGATATGAAAGGCATCTAGAAAGTTATGGGATATGGATAAATGTTGCATTGAAGCGTTGGCTAAGATAATTGCATGACTGTATGACATACATTCTTATGTGTAAGAATTTGTTTTTGAAAAAATATGAGAAGTTTCTAATCATGCAATCGAATTTGACTTGTAGGAAATATCATGTACAATCACCTACAAAAGAAGGACAACGACATTTGTTCTAGCGATGAAGTTCAAGAATACTACCTATTGAAGATATTGAAGAATCTGAAGTTCCCAGGATTAGGGATACAGTAATGGAAGGATGCCATGATCGAGGAATACCAATCGATCATGAAGAATGATGTTTGGTATGTGGTTCCAAGACCAAAACGGAAGTCTGTTGTGACTTCCAAGTAGATCTACAAGATCACGCATGTTGCAAATAGTAGCATAGAGAAATACAAGGCAAGTAATGAAGTGGAAGATACACCAGATGGATGTCAAGACAGCTTTATTGAATGGTGTAGTCGAAGAGGAAGTGGAACAGCCACTCAGATTTGAGACACATGATAGGGAGTCACATGTGTGCAAATTGAAGAAAGCCTTGTACAGTTTGAAACAAGCACCCAGGACATGGTACGGTAGGATAGACAGTTTCCTGACTAGTTTGGGCTTTACCAAGAGTAAAGCAGATTCTAACCTTTACTACAAGGTTGAGAAAGGAAATCCAATGATACTCCTACTATATATGGATGACTTGTTTTTGACAGGTGAAGATAGGTTGATTCCCGATACGAAGAGGAATCTTGTTGCCGAGTTCGCGATGAAGGACTTGGGTATGATGCATTACTTTCTAGGTATGGAGGTGTGGCAGAGTGCAAATGGAATCTTCCTTAGACAAGGGAAGTATGCAGTAGAGATCCTTAAGCGGTTTGGGATGATGGACTGCAAGGCCATGGCCACACCTATGGCTTCGAACCTAAAGCTATTGAGTGATGCTTCATCAGATTTAGTTGATGCTACGATGTATCGTCAGATGATTGGGTCCTTGATGTACCTGATGAACACGAGACCAGATATTTGCTTTGTTGTGAACACCTTGAGCCAGTTCCTGATGGATCCTAGACATGTTCACTTGATTGTTGTAAAGCATATTCTGAGGTACCTGAAGGGTACGATTGATTATGGGGTCAAGTATGATGCGAATCAAAAGTTAAACATGGAGGGTTATGTTGATTCAGATTGGGAAGGCAATGCTACAGATAGGAAGAGCACTTCGGGGTGCTACTTCAGTATGGTATCAGGTGTGATTTCTTGGTTTAGCAGGAAGCAATCCTGCGTAGCACTGCGTATAGCTGAAGCAAAGTATGGTGCAGCTTGTTTGGCTAGTTGTGAGGCAGTATGGCTAAGGAAGCTACTGTCTAATTTATTTGATCTCCAATTGGATGATACTTGTATCTATTGTGACAACCAAAGTTGTGTGAAGTTGTCAAAGAACCCGGTGTTCCATGACAAGTCGAAGCATATCAAGATCAAATATAACTATATCAGGGATATGGTGCAGAGAGGAGTAGTGAAGCTCCAGTATGTTGCGACAGATGAGTAGATTGCAGATGTGTTGACCAAACCACTAGCCAGAGTGAAGTTCGAGTACTTCATAGAGAGGCTTGGTGTTCTTTATATAGAAGATACTTCGAGAAGGAAGTGATGGGACACATTTGTAGGAGCCATTCCAAGCATGGTGGTAGGAGGATCCTTCCCAAGGCTATGGATGTAAGTGTTGTGTGATGAGCATCAGGATGATGCTCCAGATGATATGCATCAGGACGATGCTGTGATGATGATCAGGATGATCATGTGATGATATGTATCAGGATGATGCTATGATGATGATCAGGACGATCATGTGTGGTGAGCATCAGGTCGATGCTCCAGATGTTGTACATCAGGATGATGTATTGTATGATGATGATTAGGACGATCATATGTGATGAGCATCAGTTCAATGCTCCAGATGTTGTACATCGGGATGATGTATTGTATGATGATTATTATGATGATCATATGTGATGATAATCAAATCGATGCTCCAGATGTTGTGCATCAGGAGGATGTACTGTATGATGACGACCAGTATGATCATGAGCATCAGGATGGTGTTCCATGTGAAGAAGATGATCAGTGGGATCATGAGTATTAGGATGATACTTCGTGGCTGTGGACAGGTTGTGCAGTTGCATAGAAAAGATACTAGAGATCTGGATAGGTTGTGCTAGGCACGGAAAAGATCCTGGGATGCTCTTTAGAGATCTTGCAGGATGCAAGATACTCTTTTAAGGTTTTGCAAGGGTCACATAGAAAAGATCTTAGAGATCTGGACAGGTTGTGTTAGGCATGGAAAAGATCCTGGGATGCTCTTTAGAGATTTTGCAGGATGCAAGATACTCTTTTAAGGTTTTGCGAGTTCACATGTAAAAGATCCTGGAGATCCAAACAGGTTGTGCTAGGCACGAAAAATATCCTGTGATGCTCTTTAGAGATCTTGCAAGTTGCAAGATACTCTTTTAAGGTTTTGTGAAGGTCACATGTAAAATATCCTAGGAGATCTGATAGGTTGAGCAGTAAGTTCGTAGAAGTCCTGGGATGCTCTTTCGAGGTTTTGTTGACGCACATAATCAGCCCTGAGAATTCCACAGGATGGCACGCTCACAGAGATGATGAAGACCTACAGGAGGCTAGGCCTACATCCAACATGAAAAAGGGTTGGCTCTATAAAATTTCCTATGACGAGAAGAATTGAGAGATAGCCCCAATGATCGAGATGACGAGTACAGTAGCAGTGACGATGATGCTCTGTGATCTAGTGACGATGATCCAGCTCCAAAATTGAATACTTGTGCCTATATGTCTTGATGGCATGTGTCAAGAGAATACCTTCCTAGTTAAGAGGGAGTGTTGATGTATTTATAAATTCCAAAAATATTCACTTGTATATTGTATGTATTACATTTGTACTTTATTGTATCCCCGACGGAGATGTCTTATTCCTCCGATCGCAAGTGTCGTCATTTGTATTCTATTGTTGTACCTCCGACGGAGATGTTTGTTCCTCTAGGTCGGAGAAGTCATTATTGTACTTCAGTCATGTAAAGTCATTGAGGTCCATCCTCCCATGTATGACAGGGCATTAGACCCCAGAGTAGTGTTGCAAGTTATATTATAAGTGTCGTAACTTATATTTTATGGGTTATTAGACCACCTTGGTGGGGTCGGCCCTGTATGATTCATGTGGGTTAAAGGGTTATTAGACCACCCTAGTGGGGTCAGCCCAATGACAAGTGGTAATGGGTTATTAGACTCTCCTAAGGGAGGTTGGTCCAGTTAGAGTAAAAGGAAAGTCAAGTCATTGTATAAATAGAGAGTGTGTCTCTCTCATTCTATTCATTCACTCACTCACTCACTTCGCATTAGTGAGAGAGGAGGAGGAGTGCGCACAAGTGGAGGAGGAGCAGCTGCTGCAAAAATTTATCTTTTGGGGATTCATCTTGGTGATCTTTGTATTGGTGATTATTCTATCTTTGAGGAAGTTGTAGGGTTTTTCACCTTCTTGGTTTTCCCCGGTGAAATGCTTTGTGTATCTTGTTTCTTGTCTCTTATGCTTGATATGTTGTACATGTTGTTCTTTCAGTTAAGATCCTAGATCATATTGAATTAAATGATGAAAAACTAACACTATGTGCACATAACACAACTAGTATTCCCAGATCCCAATCATCCATGTTTATGTTGCATACCTTAGTCAGCGCATTTTCCAACACTTTGTTAAAAGCTTCAATAGTGCCATTAGCTTGTGGATGATATGGTGTGCTCTTCTGGTGGTAAATCTGAAATTCTTCAGTGAGGGATTCAATAGTTCTACTCAAGAAGTGTGTTCCCTGATCGCTCATTAGAATCTTTGGACATCCAAACCTTGTGATGATGTTTTCGAAAATGAACTGCATGGCAGTAACTGTGCTACAATCCTTTACTGGTTTTTCCTTTTCCCATCTGGTTAGATAGTCTGTAGCTGTAATAATGTACCTCGAACCAGTTCACTTCCCTGGTGGGTTAATAGGTCCCATAAAATCAATAGCCCACTTATAAAAGGTTTGCAATGTCAACTGTGGCATCAATGGCATCTCATCTCTTCGAGAGGGCTTCCCTGTCCTTCGGAAAACATCACAACTTTGGTAATGTTCCTTTGAATCCTTATGGAGTGTAGGCCACCATAGTCTTGCTCTTACAAATTTTTGCGCAACAACTCTTCCTGTGTAGTGACCTCTTGACACCCCTGAATGTGCTTCATATAGTATCAATGGTTTCTCATGTTCTAGCACACATCTGCGCAGTACTTCATATGGTCCTAACTTGTATAATTGCCCTACAATTATGGTAAAGTCAGCAAATTTTACTACCAGTTGTTTCTTCTGCTGCGTAGTAAACTCTGTAGGTGCCAGAACTATGGTTAGAAATTCTATAATGTCCTTATAATAGTCATCTATTATTTGAATAGAAAATAATTGTGCATATGGTAAACTGTCTTCGAGGTTTGTAGGTTCTTCTCCTGACTCAATTCTAGAAAGATGGTTAGGTCCTGAGTTCATCCTTCCTGGATTAACAACGATTTCAAAATCATACTCTTGAAAGAGTAACAACCATCTACAGATTCTTCCCCCTAACAATGGTTTATTGACCAGTTATTTCAAAGATGAATGGATAGTAAACATATAGAAGTGTGCGCCTAGCAGATAGTGCCTGAATTTCTGCAGTTCGTATACCATAGCTAAGCCTTCTCTTTCTGTTGTAGTGTAATTCTTTTATGATGAGGACAAATTCCTGCTTGAGAATGCAATAGGATGGCCAATACCTCCCTCACCTGGTTGAGCTAGCACAACGCCAAGTGCAATGGATGAAGCATCTACATGTACGTGAAAATGTTTGTTCCAATCTAGAAAAACTAAGATAGGCGCAGTTACCATCCTTTCTTTCAATGTGTCCAGACCTTTTTGACAGTCTTCAGTCCATATGAACTTTGCTTCTTTCTTCAACAATTTTTCCATAGGTGCACTTATCTGCGCATATCCTTTAAACGAAATTCCTGTAGTAGCCTGTGTGCCCCAATGTAGTTGTTTTACTGAATTAGGTGCTGGCAAGTTCACAATAACTATGATTTTAGCTGGATCAACCATCATCCCTTGTTTAGAAACAATGTGTCCCAAGAGAATTTTGTAGGGAACACAGAAGATGCTCTTATTTAAGTTCAAGGAGATATGATGTTGTCTACACTTTGCTAACATCAGTCTTAAGCTGTCATAATGGTTCTTCAATAACCCAAATATTGTCCAATCATCAAAATATACTTATAGAAATTTATGGATGAAATCCTTGAATGCAGCAACAACTACTCTTGAAAAAATGGCAGGTGCGTTCTTCAAACCAAAGGGCATAACTGTGTACTGAAATGAGCCCCATTCTGTGGAAAAATTGGTCTTGTGATTGTCTTTTGTATCAATTCTGATCTAATGGTATCCAAAAAATCCAACAGTGAAAGAGTATGCCTCATTCCCTCCAACATTGTCTAACACTTCATCTGTAAATGGAGTAGGAAATGGGTCATGTAGTGATGTATCATTTAGCTTTCTGAGATCTATGCAGATCCTAATTTCGCCTTTAGTTTTCTTTTCCTGGATAACCATGGGACTTATCCATTTTGACTCTTCTACAAGTTCAATGATTCATGCGTCGAGCATCTTATCAAGCTCTGCTTTTACCCTTTCTTTGTATCTTGTATTTAGTCGATAAGGTCTCTGTTTAATGGGGTTCGCATCCGTCTTGAGAGGTATTTTCATAATCCCCAAGTCTCCCAAAATGCCTTTTATTTCGAAAAACTTCATAGGAAATAAGTCTTCATACTTGCGAAGCAAATCTGCTATCTGCGCAACCGTCTCTTCATCCCAATAATTTCCTATAGAAGCAAACTTTGGTTCTTCAGTGGTTCCAATGTTCACTTTCTGAGTTTTCACAGGATTACTTAGATCCGAAATTTCCAATGGAGGTCCTTTGACTTTGCGCTTTCCTTATGACTCAGGTATGTTTACATTACGCGGTTTTTCATCATCGCTTTCCCCTTTGTCTTCATCTCTAGTGAAGTTATAACATCCCAAGGCATGTTCTAGCTGTCTTTCCCATTCTGGTTGGTGATACACAGGTTTTGGTGTGTCGTTGAATACCTTCTTTTTGATGACCTATAATGCCTCATTTATACTTGGACATTCATCCTCGAAGCTAAAATTTTCTTGGAAGTTCTTAATCGTGACATACCATTCTAGTGTCCTCTGCGAAGTTATGTTTCTATGTACCAGTTCTTTGGAATTTGCTCCAATGTGTGCACAAACTGATGGACCCATTCTGCTTGTGGTACATGTGTTCATGCTTTTGTGTAATGGTCTATGTGATCCCTATGATCAATTTGTCCATTAAATTTCACTTGTACAAGCTTAGTTTTTTCTAGAAATATGATCTCCATCATGTGCTTACATTCTTCCCATGTGGTCAGATTCTACTTGTGCGCGACCCACCATCTGGAAGGTGTAGCGCGCAGTACTGTATCCAATGCTGCTATCTTATGTTCATTTGAAACTTATATAAGATATTCTTGAAAAAATGTATGAATATTAGTCAAGCCATCATAAGTAGGGATTGGACTTACCTCTGTTCCAATCTAGCACAGTGATCTCGTGAGCTGCGAGCATCTTCTTGTAGATACTTCATGCATTATGATCTGCCAATTCTCTAATCCTGCATCTAAGTCTGATATGCAAGAACTGTCGCATCACCAACTCAGTGTTCCATCATCAGTTGGGTTGACATAATATGCCTTATTCGTTGTCATCTTGTAGATACGATCCAGATCTTGCGCCCTGCATTCTTCTCTTATTGGATTAGTGTATCTAGGTCCTTGTGAAGGATCCAAGGGTGCGATGACCCTGATATCTGCTCCTTCAAATATCATCTGCTTCTTTTTCAAGTTGATAATTGCAAGGTTATCCATGGCCCAGTCTATCCCCAATAGTGCAGGATAAGTTTCGCTATCATCTACGATCTCAATCATTTCGAAGTCTTCTCTACTTTGCACTCCATCAATGTCAACAAGGACGCTTTCTATTCTCCCAAAGGGTATAAAACCACTTATACTATGAAACGAGAACTATATACTAAGAACGAGAACTCTAGCCATAAAAACTCATATTTTTGCATAAAAAACACCGAAAATAACCCCCAAATCAAAAAGTGTTGATGCCAGTATCATGTTTTCATAAAAAACACCAAAAACAACCCCCAAATCGAAAAGTGTTGATACTAGTATCAACGTTTTTTTTCTCTGGGTTAAAAATATAGCCATGGCTTAAAAATCTCATAATGTTGTTTACGAAAGCCTTAAAATCAACCCCTAAATTGAAATTTTCTGTTTTCAACAAATAAATTCCTAACCCTAACCCCCAACAAACTATTACAAAAGTTAAAAAAAAAATTATAATGCGCCCCTCCTACCTTAACCCCCGATAATTTTTTTAAAACAAATTTAAAATTTAAAAAAAAAAAATTAAAAATTAAAAAAAAAAAAAAAATTTAAAAACAAATTAAAAATTTTAAAAAAAACTTAAAAAAAAAAAAAAAAAAAACTTAAAAAAAAAAAAAATTTTAAAACAAATTAAAAATTTTAAAAAAAACTTAGAAAAAAAATTAAAAATAAAAAAAAAAAAAAAAAAAAAAATTAAAAAAAAATTAAAAATTTTAAAAAAAATTTTAAAAAAAAAAAATTTAAAAACAAATTAAAAATTTGAAAAAAAAAAATTAAAAATTAAAAAAAAAACCCGTTGGGCACCCAAAGGGCCGCCCCACGGGCGCAGCTCGATGCCGGGCATCGAGCTGCCACCGCGGGGCGGCCCTTTGGGTGCCCAACGGGGCGGAGGCAGCATCCGCCCGCCCAAAAGGCATCGAGCTGCCACCGCGGGGCGGCCCTTTGGGCGCCCAACGGTTTTTTTTTTAATTTTTATTTTTTTTTTTAAATTTTTTTTAAATTTTTTTTTTTTTAATTTTTAAGTTTTTTTTATAAGTTTTTTTTTTAAATTTTAAATTTGTTTTTTTTTTAATTTGTAATTTTTTTTTTTATAAGTCTTTTTTTTAATTTTTAATTTGTTTTTAAATTTTTAATTTTTTTTTTTAAGTTTTTTTTTAAAATTTTTAATTTGTTTAATTTTTTTTATTTTTATTTTTTATTTATTTTTTTTTTTTAAGTATTTTTTAAAATTTTTAATTTGTTTTAAAATTTTTAATTTGTTTTAAAATTTTTAATTTGTTTTAAAATTTTTAATTTGTTTTAAAATTTATTTTTTGTAAAGTCTCTTTTTTTTTAATTTGTAAAGTCAAGTTTGTTTTTTGTTATTTTCTTTTGTAAAGTTTAGGTTTTATTTTTTATTTTTTAAGTTTAAGTTTTTATTTTAATTTTTTAATTTTTTTAAGCTGGGTTTTAAATTTTTTAGTTAAAACGATGTGTGAGGAGTAATGGGGTAACATTAGGGGGTTAACGTAGTGGGTAGGGCATTAGGAAATGTAATTTTCGGGGGGCTAAGGTAGGGAGTAATGTAGGGGGCTAGGGCGTTAGAAAATGTACTTTGTTTTTTTAAATGTTTATTAATGGTTGGTTGAGGGGTTAGGGTAGGATATGTAATTATTTTTTTAAATGTAATTTTTTTAAAAATTATTAATAGTTTGTTAGGGGGTTAGGGTAGAAGGGACGCATTATAATTATTTTTTTAACTTTTGTAATAGTTTGTGGGGGAGTAGGAATAGGGTTAGGGTAGAAGGGGGCAATGTAATTTTTTTAAATATTTTCTTTTTAAATTTTAATAATAATTGGTTAGGGGGTTAAATATTATGAAAAATAATGTGAAATAGTATCATTTTTATACAAAATGACTAAAAATCTGTTAAAAATGGGTTTAAATGTCTTCTTTTTCTCGATTTGTTTACTATTTTTTCCATAAAAATATATTATTTATGATTAAATTTTAAAGATAAATGTTGAAAATGTATGTGTTTTTCATTATAGCTAGCTTTTAAATGTATGTTTTTTGTTAAATTTCTAAAAAACACACTTGAAAATAGAAATTAAAAATACTTTACAATAAAGATGTGTCAAAGGCCCAAAAAAATGCCTCAAAATGAAAATGTGTGATACTGGTATCAACCCTTTTTGAAACGGAGGTAAAAATAGCTACTAAAATTAGGAGAGAGAAAAACGAGAACTGTGTCGAGTTCTCGTTTCATAGTATAAGTGGTTATAACCTTTTGCTGATTGGATAGCCTCAACTGTATTGGTGACCATGATAATTTTGGCTTTCCCATTTGTTCCCATGTCTGCTTTGTCAAGACATTTACTTCTGAGCCTAAGTCAACGATGATCGCGTCCATTTCAAAATCTCAAATCTACGCATTCAGTCTCATTTCTCTTCCAGTTCTTTTATGGCTCTTGATTTGATGAACCACTCTACGCACTTCATTTACTATATTATGCTGCTCGTAATTACTCAGCAGGATCTGTAACTCTGCTAAAGCATTCTCATGTTTTAAGAGCTTCATGTAGCTTTGTAACAACTATGAAACAAGACTCATTGCATCTGTTGCAATATGCGAGTGATCATATGATGCTGGCATATCCTTTATAGGTGTAGTTTCACTTTGCAACTTGATACATGGAGTGATAGGTTCTGTCTCTTTGAAGGTTTCTCTTGCTTCCACGAAGACTTCTTTTTCTTTGTTCAGCTCGAAAGCAGGTGGTTTTCCAGTTGCTTTTCTTATCCAAGTCCCTCCAATAGGATTTTGTTTATCTTGGTGATTCTCAAAGGTCGATGCTTTAGTTCTTTGATCTGCACCTATCATAGCTCCGCTTCGCGTCACAGCATGAATGTTACAATCTGTATTCCGTTTTTCAGCTGCGATCGTCTGTATGTTTTGATTATGTGTTTTTGGTCTTCTCTCTTGCATTTTTTCTTGCAGAACAGGGCATGCCTCAATGACATGATCAAAAGACTTACAATATTTGGAGGTAGTACAAGCATTCATGCAATCTCTGGATAGATGTCCTGGTTGAGCATAGTTATAACATACTATCTGACCTCTTCTTTTTCCTTGTCTAGTGTTTATTCCTTTGCCTATGAATCCTCCACATCCTCTATATGTGCCTTGATCATACTGGACATTTTCATTGTTATGCGGTGTTTCTTCTTGTACTCGATAGATATCATGCTTTCATTCCATCATGAGTTCATAGGGTCTGCAGTTGCTATGATCGTGGCCAACTGATTTACAAAATTTGCAGTATAAGTTCTTTGTTGTTTGCACATACTTCTGTATTAAATAACAATCTTTTGGGCGATGTCCTCTACATCGACAAATCTCACACCACGGTCCTTACTGTTGATTCAATGGTTTGGTGTGGTGCTAGTGATGTAATCTTTAAATACCAGACAATGTTCTTTGGAGTGACCTTCTCCCTTACACTTTTTACACCAAACCTCTTCTCAGGTTTCTTTACCTTTCTTCATATCTTGCAGTTGTAATGTCAAATTTACTAGCTGGGTCTGTATCTGAACCATACCTGCGCTAGTCTCTCCTATAGGCGAAGCCTCTAGTTTCATCTCAATCTCTAGGGCCTTTGTCTGTGAAGTAACATTCTATTACATCAATGGTAATCTAATGTGTGGCAACAACAAATCTATGAACCATTCCTGGTGTTGTTGTGGTGCTATGTCAAAGCTCACTTAATCTAATAGCACTTTGAACTTTTGATCAAATTCCCACACTGAATCACTTCGTTTTTGTTTAATTTCTTTGAGCTCTGTGATTCACTGCGATTCTGACTTAGGTTTTTTAAATTCTCTTATGAGCGCAGTCCTGATATCCACTAGGGTCCCATTCTGTCAAATAGATTACTTCATGAACCATGTCAAAGCTCTATCCCTGAATGTGGTAACTAGTTGTGCTTGTCTTATAGCATCATCGTGTACTTGTTTAACATTCCACATAGCTTCACAGAGAAACCAGTGTTGCTCAGGGTCTTCTAGAATCGTTCATTTAAATATCGGCAGTTTGATGTTGCCTATCATTCTTCTTCTAGGATGTAATGGCCATTTTTCAAAATTCTATTAAAATGCCAATTTTTCCACTTTTTTCCCCAATTTCGACCTTTGACTAGTTTAACTGTTTTGACCTCCAAATCAACCCAAATGCTCCCAAATATTCTGTAGGAGTGTATGAATGGTATTTAGACTTGAATATCAGGTTCAGGGATGTTTTATGGCCCTCCAAATACTACTGCAAACTTGATTTGTATTCTGATTAATATAGGTAATTTTGACTAGTAATTTGTGCATCAAATCCCCCCGGGTAACACTGAAAATGGCCTTCCAAATGCCTCCAAAATCCCACGAATTTATGAAAAGAGGTATACAATGTGTTAATTATGTTATTAAGGTCTCATATGCACCATTAATTTATTTTTAATACTTTTCTAACTCTCTCACATTCAACAGCAAAAACCCCCAATTCGACCCTTGGGGAAATGGCACTATTTCACCTCCCAATACAACTAAACTGAGTAAAAATGCTTCAAATGCTCAATTACAGTACATGAAACTTGTAGAATACATCCATGGCAGTATATTGATCACAAATATATCATAGAATCATCCATCCATTCGAAATAATCAACATTATAGTTTCATACATCAATGCATTGGGGAAATGGACATTGTTTGTTCATTAATCAATAGTTTTGCATACAACCAGTGGTTATTTCGACCTGAGAATTTATGAATATTAATAACATAGGATATGAAGCTATTAAAATCAGAAATATATAATGAGAAGCTCTCTCAAGAAGCACAAGTGCTCACCAAAAACGCCCTCCCTCAAGGAGCATGAATATGCCTTCAAAACTGGAAACGATGGAGAGAAAGTGCTGCACTAAACCAAACCATGAAACTTCCTGTAGCTGCTACCTGCAAATAAAAACTCCATTAAAGAAACATGAAATACCTGAGTGGCCTCTCCAAACACCAACTTGGATGGGAATCTTTCACCCTCGAAATTGGCTAAGGCAAGAAACTAGTCATCCACTAGCTCTCTCTTCACAAATGCAATTTTTCTCAAATCATCAAAAGCCATTCTCATTTTTCATTTCTACATTTTATAACCAACATTAGCCTTCTAAGGGTTGAAATCCTCTCAATAGATTCAATAGATTTCCATTTAGAAAATATTCCACATTTGCCACTTGTCTCCTAGTTCCAACCTTCCATCTTCTCCCAAATTCGATTTTGAGTCTCTTTGGCTTCTCCAACTCCCAAATTCGCCTTCCTTGAGTCTATTTTTGGTGTTGACATGTCATAGTGGTCAGATGTCAAAGGTCAGGTCTGAAATTTGTCATAGTTTTCATAGATGCTCCATCATTGGTGTCATAGGGGCTAGGGAATCTAGCCCAAGTGTCCACAAACTTCTACTTTGACTCTTTATCTTCCATGGAGGTTACCATTCCTTCCCAATTCGACCTAATATGCTCAATGACATGTGTTATGACTTACCAACTCACCCAAGAGTGTTCACATTCCCATTAATTCGAATTTGCAAAAGAGAGATACCATGTATTATGAAAAATCAATCTAGTGTAGGTCCCACCACCTCCATATGTCTCCAAAACCACTTGCCACTTAGAATTTATCTTGAATTTATTTATTCACCATATTTATTAAATGCTTGAACCCCTCTGATGTCTAAATATCATTTATTATCTTCCTTATTACCATCCCACATGTGCCCATCCAACCTAGGAAACTAGTAGGATTGATGGGATTGTCTTACTATGCACTTATTTGAATGGGGACATTACAGTCCTCCCCACCCAAGATTGCTTGTCCTCAAGCAATTTCAGATTTGGATGCTGCAAAATATTCTCCTCTTCCCATGTGGCATCTTCATTTGGTAAGTCCTTCCATTGCACTAAATATTCTTTGATGATTCTACTCCTCAACCTTCTTCCCCGTGTCTTCAAAATCTTTTCCGGAACGAGTGTGAGCTAACCTTCATCATCCAAAGGAGGAAGTATTTCTGAAGTGATGATTTGCTGACCAAGAGCTTTCTTGAGACAAGAAACATGAAATACATTGTGGGTTTTACTCCCTTCCGGAAGTTCTAGTTCATATGCTACTTCCCCAACCTTCCGCACTACCTTGTATGGCCCATAGTACCTTGGTTTTAATTTTTCTGCTCCATTCTTTTTTAGAGATGTTTTTTTATAAGGCTGCAACCTTAAATATACTAAATCATTGACTTGAAAGGTTCTCTCTTCTCTATGTCTATCAGCATATTGTTTTTGCTGATTTTGAGCAACCTGCAAATTGTCTTTCAAGAGCTTTAAAATTTCTTGGCTCTCTTCCACCCAATATTTAGCCTTTGGGGCTCTACTATCACCAAATATAATGTCAGAAAATGTAAGTGCATCATAACCATATAATGCTTTGAAAGGAGACATTCCTATTGACATATTATAAGTGGTGTTGTAGCAAAACTCACCCAAGTGTAGCCATTTTGCCCATGCTTTTTGCTGCCCTCCCACATAGTTTCTTAGGTATCCTTCCAACCAATGGTTTACCCTCTCTATTTGTCCATCAGTTTGTGGATGATAGCTGGTACTTGGAGTCAATTGAGTGCCTACCAATCTAAAAATTTCTTGCCAAAAAGCACCCATGAATCTATTATCTCTATCACTGACAATGCTCTTGGGGAGCCCATGCAATCTGAAGATTTCTTTGAAAAAAATATCAGCCACTTGTGCAGCACTAAAAGATGATGTAACAGCAAAGAAATGAGCAAATTTTTTCAACCTATCAACTACCACATAGATGCAATCCTTACCCAAGGATTTAGGCAATCCGGTGATGAAATCCATGGAAATACTGTCCCATTTTTGCTCTGGAATGGGCAATGGTTGTAATAGGCCGGCTGGACATGTAAGTTCTGATTTGTTTTGTTGACATGCTTTACATTCATTCACATACTTCTGAACATCTTCCTTCAGCCCCTTCCAAAAAAATCTTTGCCTCAACTGTCTATAAGTTTTGAAGATCCCCGGATGGCCCGCTAGTGGGGAATCATGTGCTTCTTGCAAAATTCGGTACTTGAGCTTGGAGTTATGAACTAAATAAATTCTTCCCTTATAATATATCATCCCATTCAAAATCCTATAATTATCATCCCCTTTGATTCCATCCAACACATCACAAGCAAATTTGTCTTTGGCATATTCAACTAGTAGCATGTTTTTCCAATCCTTGGCAATATCCATGAGAGAAAAAGAACGCCTTCTTGACAAAGCATCTGCTACTATATTATTATTTCCTTTGACATATTCAATATCAAAATAATAAGCTTGAATCTTGCTTACCCACATGTGTTGCCTTTCATTTAGATCTTTTTGGGTGAGAAAGTGTCTTAGACTATTGTGGTCAGTTTTCACCACAAACTTGCTGCCCACCAAGTATTGTCTGAATTTGGCCAATGCGTGCATAATGGCCAGCATTTCTTTATCATAGATGGAGTAAAGTTTTTCATGAGGCTGCAACTTTCTGCTCTCAAAGGCTATGGGGTGTTGGCCTTGCTTTAGGACAGCCCCTATTCCTCCACTTGAATCATCACATTCCACAACAAAAGGTTTAGTAAAATTAGGAAGTGCAAGTATGGGACAACTACTCATTACCTCTTTCATTTTTTGGAAGGCCTTTTCAGCCTCTTAATCCCACTTGAAAGCATCCTTCTTAGTCAAATCAGTGAGTGGAGAAGTCAACTTGGAGAACCCTTTCACAAATTTTCTGTAGTAGGTGCATATGCCAATAAAGCCTCTCAATTTGGTAATATTTTTTGGTGATGGCCATTCCAAGATAGCCCTAATTTTTTCCATGTGTACCTTCACTCCTTCTTGCCCAATAATGTGCCCAAGATAAGTAGTTCTTTCATCCCAAACTCACATTTTGATAATTTAGAAAATAAGGACTCTTCTTGCAAGATTTTCAACAGAATCTCTAACTGTTGCAAATGCTCTTCCCATGTTTTACTGTAAATGAGAATATCATCAAAGAAAACCAAAACAAACCTTCTTAGTTGCTTGCAAAATATCCTATTCATACATGCTTGAAAGGTGGCTGGAGCATTAGTTAACCCAAAAGGCATGACAAGAAATTCAAAGTGGCCAAAATGACATCGAAAAGCTGTCTTTTGCACATCTTCATCTTTCATTCGAATTTGGTGATACCCTGATCTAAGGTCAATTTTTGAGAAGTATTTGGCCCCATGTAGCTCATCCATGAGCTCATGAATCCTAGGAATAGGATACCTATTCTTGATAGTCTTTTTGTTCAAGGCTCTAAAATCTATGCACATTCTCAATGTTCCATCTTTTTTCTTCACTAGCACTACTGAAGAAGCATAAGGGCTAGAGCTTGGTCTAATGAGTCCCAACTCTAGGAGTTCTTGGATAGCTTTTTCAATCTCATCTCTGTTGGTGGGAAAATATACCCTATAGCAAGGAAACTAATGCTATCAACTGGAGTGGGGTGACAGGTAAGTGTATTGATGATATTACAGAGACATTTACGAAAAGAAATAAGTTGTGGATCTTGAGAACATACCTTTCAATCGAAGTTTGATCCTAGCCTTAACTTGATCTTGTGCTCAACCTTCAAATCCATCTTCCTTTCAGTAAACCTACAATAACAATACCTTTCTCAAAGCATTTTGGGCAATATATAAAGCTTGAAAGAAACAAAAACAATGTTTAACATTAAAAAATTGACCAAAACAGATCCAAATTAAGATGTCATTTCAGATCACATTTAAATTGGAACAAGAAAGACACTTCAACCTTTATTGTCAAAAGTAAATTGATGTACAAGTATACCTGACTCTATGACAGGCTCCTGCAACTTGATTTTGGGTTCTGGCTCTTCTCTGGCTTGGATATATTCAGCATCAACTCCTCCAAATGCAAGCTTCTTCTTTAGATCTCTATGTCTCAAAGTTTCTCCATTAATCCATCTAACCTTTCTCTTTAATCTTCTTTGTATTTATAGGATTAGAGAAGTAGTTCAGGTCGATGTATGGTTATGGAGGAAGTTGGGGAAGTTGGGAAACTACCAACAAATAATCCTCCTCGAGAAATTAATTATTTTTTAATCATTTTTGATATGTACGCGACTATTATACAGTGAAGTAGCGTATAGGGCGCTACTTTAGTGCTTACCAACTAGCGCTCATTCGATTTTAAATGGTGAGCGTTACTATGCTGAGAAGGAGTAGCGCTCATAAGGCTTTGGGCGCTACTATTGTACACTGGAATAGCATATGGGCGCTAGTCTCTCTAGGTAGAGTAGCGCTCATATCTCAAAATGATATGTTTAGGGGTTTTTCCAATAAAATTAGGAAATGGAGTAAGTCAAAGTATCATCTAAGGTCAACATGCTCCTCCATCCAATTTGTCCTTTTGTGTGATCAACAGCTCAAGGTGATCACGGACGGAGAGGTGCAAGTTTAACCTATAACAATCTCTGAACTTTTTAGGATGTCTATAAGGTGGTATCTGAATGGGTGAAGTGCCCTCCTCCAAAATAATACTGTGCTCAACCCCCCTATCCAGTGGCCTACCATGTGGAAGGTCTCTAAAAACCTTTTCATATTTTTGCAAAAGTCTCTCTATCTCCTTTGGGTGTTTGACAATATTTATATTTGGCTTGGGAGATGTAATATGACATTCAGCAGCCCATTCTATATCCCCATGCCTCAATATAGATCTCATACTATTGCAAGTTACTACTTGATTTGGATAAGTGTGTTGCCCTCTCACAATTCTTTGTACTCCTTTTGAATCTTGGAATTTCATTTCGGGAATTTGATAATTTACTGTATGCTCTCCTATTGAATACAGCCATTGCACTCCCAAAACCACATTAGTATCAGCAGCATCAACCACATAAAAACTATCAACAAAAGTATAGTTACCTACGGTGACTTGCAGCTTTGGAACCCATGTTTTGCATTGTATTGTGTTGTGACCGGGAATGACAATTGTGAAGCCATCAAATGGTTCAATATGTATCTTTCTTTTCTATACCATCTCTGCATCAATGAAGTTATGAGTGGCTCCTCCATCTACCAAAACTGAAGTTCTTTGTCCTTGTATTACACCTTTGCATCGGATAGTATGATAGCGAGGTACTGCTGAAAGCACTGCCATTCTTGCTTTGTCCGGTGAAGGCTGATTTTCTTCTTGTCTTTCCTCTTCTACTGCTGTCTCATATGCATCTTCTTGATCTGAAATATGTCCATCTTCATCCATGCCCCCATCATACCTCTCATTGTCAGAAAATACTTATATGTATTGAGCCTTTCCTTTGGTACATTTGTGCCCCGGTGTCCATGGTTGGAAGCATGTGAAGCACAATTTCTTTTTTCTAAGTTCATCCCTGTTTAGTCCCTCTTTTTTATTCCTCTCAAATGACTCTCTTTTCCAAGGTTTCTTATCATATCCATCCCTTTTCCAAGGTTTCTTTTCAAATTTGTAGCTAAGCTTAGGAGGAAATCTCGTTCTAGGAAGCACATTTTGGAGATCCCTAGTCAAGCTCATTGCATCTTTTAATGTAGTTGGCTTGTGGGATTTGACCAAACCTCTTAAGGGTTCAGTTAAACCTTCAGTGAACAGCAATACTAATCTTCCCATAGATACATCATCCACCTTGACTGATAATTTTTGAAAGTCCAACATATATTCGGTAGGGGACCCAGTTTGCTTCAATTGAGCTAGTTCTTTGAAAGGCAATTCTGGATCTTTTTGTTTAAATCTTTCTAGTACCCTGTCAACAAATTCTCCATATGTTTTAACCTGATTATGACCCAAAGTTTTCAGCCCATGAAACCACCATTCATTGGCATCTCCTTCCAAATGCAAAATGGCCATTTTTAATGCATCCTCTTCCAACATAGGATTCAGCTGAAAATATACATCCAATTTTTGCACCCAAGTGTTAGCAGAATTTTGAGAAGAACCATCAAAAGTAGGAAGTGACATTTTTCCAATAGCACTATTCAATTCTTTGTTTTGGAATGGACTCCTATTATCTCCCTTTATTTTAATCTTTTTCATAGCATCAATGTAGTCACTGAGTGGTACAACTCTTTTACACTCTTCATTCAAATCATTCCAATCATTTACTAGTTTCTTGTAATCCAATTCAAGATTGGGCTCTTCTTTGGGTGTGAGAAATTTAGGTGCAATATGCCTTTGTGTGCTTTGAAATTCATCAGGTCTATTATGAGGTCCTGTACTTGAGAAAATATGCTCATTCCCTTTCATCTTTTCCCCTGAGTGTGAACCACTATTATCTCCTATCATCCCTTTGCCTGAAAGTTGGCTACCCAACAATTCGAAACCTTTCATCATTTGTTTATTCATATCTAGAATAACCATGGTAATTCCTTCAAAACATGGTTTTAAGGCTTCAATAAATTCCTCCTTATGTCTTAATTTTTCCTCCTCCTCTCTACCCATTGTTTTAGAAAAAAACTATTTTTCTGCTACTATCTCTTCTTCAACCAAAACTTCTTCAACTACTGATTCAAAGGGTGGTGTTTTATTTGTTTGGCTTCTTGTTAATACCATCAGGTTCCAAGATCATGCTCTGATACCACTTGTAATGACCCTTTTTCAAAATTCTATTAAAATGCCAATTTTTCCACTTTTTCCCCAATTTCGACCTTTGACTAGTTTAACTGTTTTGACCTCCAAATCAACCCAAATGCTCCCAGATATTATGTAGGAGTGTATGAATGGTATTTAGACTTGAATATAAGGTTCAGGTATGTTTTATGGCCCTCCAAATACTACTGCAAACTTGATTTGTATTCTGATCAATATAGGTAATTTTGACTAGTAATTTGTGCATCAAATCCCCCCGGGTAACACTGAAAATTGCCTTCCAAATGCCTCCAAAATCCCACGAATTTATGAAAATAGGTATATAATGTGTTAAGTATGTGATTAAGGTCTCATATGCACCATTAATTTATTTTTAATACTGTTCTAACTCTCTCACATTCAACAGCAAAAACCACCAATTCGACCCTTGGGGAAATGGCACTATTTCACCTCCCAATACAACTAAACTGAGTAAAAATGCTTCAAATGCTCAAGTACAGTACATGAAACTTGTAGAAAACATCCATGATAGTATATTGATCACAAATATATCAGAGAATCATCCATCCATTTGAAATAATCAACATTATAGTGTCATACATCAATGCATTGGGGAAATGGACATTGTTTGCTCATTAATCAATAGTTTTGCATACAACCAGTGGGTATTTCGACCTGAGAATTTCTAAATATTAATAAAAGAGGATATGAAGCTATTAAAATTAGAAATATATAATGATAATCTCTCTCAAGAAGCACAAGTGCTCACCAAAAACGCCCTCCCTCAAGGAGCATAAATATGCCTTCAAAACTGGAAATGGTTGAGAGAAAGTGCTGCACTAAACCAAACCATGAAACTTCCTGTAGCTTCTACCTGCATATACAAAATCCATTAAAGCACCATGAAAGACCTGAGTGGCCTCTCCAAACACCAACTTGGATGGGAATCTTTCACCCTCGAAATTGGCTAAGGCAAGAAACTAGTCATCCACTAGCTCTCTCTTCACAAATGCAATTTTTCTCAAATCATCAAAAGCCATTCTCATTCTTCATTTCTACATTTTATAGCCAAAATTAGCCTTCTAAGGGTAGAAATCCTCTCAATAGATTCAATAGATTTCCATTTAGGAAATATTCCACATTTGCCACTTGTCTCCTAGTTCCAACCTTCCATCTTCTCCCAAATTCGATTTTGAGTCTCTTTGGCTTCTCCAACTCCCAAATTCACCTTCCTTGAGTCTATTTTTGGTGCTGACATGTCATAGTGGTCAGATGTCATAGGTTAGGTCTGTAATTTGTCATAGTTGTCATAGATGCTCCATCATTGGTGTCATAGGGGTTAGGGACTCTAGCCCAAGTGTCCACAAACTTCTACTTTGACTCTTTATCTTCCATGGAGGTTACCAATCCTTCCCAATTTGACCTAATATGCTCAATGACATGTGTTATGACTTACCAACTCACCCAAGAGTGTTCAAATTCCCATTAAGTCGAATTTGCAAAAGAGAGATACCATGTATTATGAAAAATCAAGCTAGTGTGGGTCCCACCACCTCCATATGTCTCCAAAACCACTTGCCACTTAGAATTTATCTTGAATTTATTTATTCACCATATTTATTAAATGCTTGAACCCCTCTAATGTCTGAATATCATTTATTAGCTTCCTTATTACCATCCCACATGTGCCCATCCAACCTAGGAAACTAGTAGGATTGATGGGATTGTCTTACTATGCACTTATTTGAATGGGGACATTACATAGGAGGCGTAGTGTTCTGTGATGTGGTAGGTATACTACTTGTCAGAATGTTCTGAGTACTTTATCCTACGGTGCTACTACTACTGTTGTTCTGTGGGTTAGCAGTATTTCTATCGTCAATCGGAGGTTTCTGTGGAGTGATGGGTTGATAGGTAGTTACTCGAGGTTCTATTTCACTATCAGTCTCAACCTGTAACTCAGTTTCTAGAGAGATGCGAAGTTCATGTCCATTAGGCCTCTTCTTGGTACTATACTTGTATATTTTACCACTTCGTAATGTGTAAATGTTTCCCTCAGTGTCACTATCTATATTATGGAACATTACAGACTCAAATTTCTAGGGATCTTATTGCATTCTTAAGACACCTTTCTCTGCTAACAAAATTTTAATGTATAGACTAAGATTATTCAGATACTTACCTCTGAATCCTTTGAAGAAATCTACCTCTGATGCGTTGTAAGACTTTAGAGTGTCCACAGCAAATTCAGTAATGTATCCTTCTAGTATGCTATCGATCCAGAAATATACTACTCTTGAGATTGGGCTATCCATTGCTTTAACTCTCTGAACCAGTTCTGGAGTCCATACTGTAGGTTCTCCACCTTGATAACAGTTCTTCTATTCTGCTAAGATAGCCACTCATATAGGTCGTTACTGAAGGATGCAAAAAAAAATTCATAAATATCAAAAAATAGGTATCTCTTCAACCATTCTTCGTCAAAGAAATGCGGATGTTTGTTCTCCTTCCTTGAAAAATATTTTTCTGTATTATCCACATAGTTTTGTATTTCTGTTCTCTTCGGATTCCAATATTCGAAACACATCACCAGTTCAGTCCCGGCAACGGAACCATTTGTTGGCTATTAACCTCGTTCTTTGAATTTCTTGTACTGACCTAGGTTCTACGCAGTTGTGGTCCAACAAAACCCTTCTTCACTGGCCCTTTCCGCAACAGCCTGCAAACAAGCTGAGGTTTCACCTGAGGTGAATGTTGGCGGATATTTCTACCCTATAGTCAGGAAACTAAACTATCAACTTGGTTGGGGTGACAGGTAAGTGCATTTATGTCATTACAGAGGTGTTTACAAAAGAAATAGATTACAGATTTAGAGAACATACCTGTTACTGGAGTCTGATCCTAGCCTTGACCCAGTCTTGTGTCCAGCTCTCAAATCTACTTTCTTTCAGCAAACCTGAAACAAAAATACCTTCCTCAAACACTTTGGGAAACATATAAATCATAAAATAAACAAAGATTATGTTTAATATCCAGTATTGACCAAAATGAATTCAACTCAAAATGCCATTTTATAACACCTTCAGATTGGAACAAGGAAACACTTCAACCTTTATTTGTCAAAATAGTATGCAGTACAAATATACCTGATAATGAAGCAGGCTCCTGCAACTAGATCCTGGGCTCTGGATCTGCTCTGGTCTGAATGTCTTCTGCAATGTCTTGAAGTTTCTCCATTAACTCATCCTCTCATTCTTTAGCAATCATTTGCATTCATAATTTCTTATAACCTTGCTCCCTTGGTCTTCTAGGAATTTATAAGTTTAAGGAAGCAGTTCAAGTCGATGAGGAGGTTGGGGAAGTTAAGAAACTGACTTCAACTAATACTCTTCGATGGATTAATATATTTTTTAATCATTTTTAAGATACACGCGACTATTACACAGTGGAGTAGCGTATAGGGCGCTACTCTATTGTTTGATAAATAGCGCTCATTTAGTTTTAAATTCCGAGCGCTACTTTAATAAGAAGGAGTAGCGTATATATTGATATGGGCGCTACTATTATGCACTGGAGTCGCGTATGGGCGCTAGTCTCTTTAAGTAGAGTAGCGCTCATACCTCAAAATGATATTTTTTGTATGTTTTCCAGTATTCTCAGGAAATGGGATGAGTTGTCATAACATCCAAGGTCAACATGCTCCTCCATCCAAGTTGTCCTTTTGTGTGATCAGCAGCTCAGGGTGATCACGGACGGAGAGGTGCAAGTTTGACCTATAACAGATGCCCCCTAATGTGTGAGGTCAGAGGGAAGCGATGGCCGAAATACATTATAATCCAAAACCAGAGAGAGAGCACAGAGCCGCAGGAAAAAGTCGCAAGAAACCTGCAACAAAAATCAAGGTCAGCGAGCAATTACATTGTTGACATCTTATAGATGTGTAAGGTGATACAACATGATCTCCGATACATAACAAGGAGATGTATATAAAAGCATGGCCACTTGAAATACAAGCGTGGATCCATGTCAAACTAAGAGATCATAGCCATAACAACACACTGGATCTATGTCTCATGGAGAGCCGTATAGAAGTGAGGCTCAGTCTTGCGCAACTTGGGTGATAACAAAATGGGGTTATGTCATCCAAATCCCAAGGTCTTCATCCCATAACAACCCTAGGTACAAACCCGAGCCATGTGAATAGATGAGCTGATAGTCGAACATGGAGGGCATCGTCTGATTACCGGTCATTGATGTATACCGTTAACAAACCCGAGGACTTCCATCGATAATGATAATGGAGTCCAAGGTACCAAGTACGATTCGCCAAATGTGAATAGATGGATTTGGAGTCGAACACTTGGGAATCCTGTCGAAGAAGAGACATTGATGTATTCTCATCATTCAACAGCGAGGAAAATTGCCACTGGTGACTGCAATCTCCAAGGTACTAACCGAAACTCTAAACTTCAATCCCAGAATAATGATTTGATGTCGATGGGAAGAAGTCCGTTGGAAGGGAGGCCTTAAGGCATCCTCCATCATCCAACTCAAGGAACACTCAACTGGTAAGAGCTGATACGAAATAATATGTAACAAGACTGACACTAGGAAGGCCGACACATGAGGTCAAGGTAAACTGCAGAATGGCCGACAAAGGGTATATCCTTGAACATTGAGCACGACACAAAGTGACTCAGGCAGTTTCTGACATAATGGGGTAAATAAGTCTGAAATGTAAGGGACATTAGCAGACCCTCCATATGGTTGGAAGAATAACCAACCGGGGGAGTAAATAACTCGGAGGAAAGGTTCACCCTAAGGCCAAAAACTAAACCCAACCGACAAGATAGACTCAAGTAGGTGCTGTGTTCAAGGATAGGACTTGACTGATACTGCCTTTAACAATGAAGATATGATGTGTTTTCCCGTTCCTTATTCTTTTTAGATAAAAGAATACCCTTCTTGTGGATTTAATGAGTCCAAGAAAGAATGAAAAATCAATAGGTCCAACCATGTAAATAGTTTAATGAGCCCATGGGAGGAAGACTCAGTACCTTCTTCATAATTTAAAGAGTTCGAAGAAGAGATAGAAGATTACTCTATATGTACTGATCTCTGGATTTTAATATCGAGCCGAGATCTGTTCTTGCTCGCCGGTGTTTTCAATTTTAAGGAGTCTGAAAAACTTAAACAATAACTCCATATATCTGCTCGTGGATTTTAGTATCGAGCCCAAGCAGATTAATGCTTGCCGGTGTTTTCCTGTTTATAGAGTCTGAAAAACTTAAACAATCCTCTTTTCACCTATCCGTGGATTTTATATCGAGCCCGAGTAGGTATATGCTCGCTTGGTATTTTCATATTTAGAGAGTCTGAAAACCCTAAAGAGAGACTCCAGAAGGTCCTTTTTCGTATAGTTAGTCTCCTCCCCCGAAAAAGTATAAAACAATGAAAGGAGAACTCTTCTAGCGCATACTGACGTATACCTAGAGTATACCTTTTCCGTAGTTAATCCACTGAGGCCCGGAAAAGGGGTAATTCTATACCTAAGTGGATGAGCCTTCGGATACTTTAACGAGCTCGAAGAGGACAAGTCTGCTCGGCAATCTTGTTTAGGTTTAAATAGTCCAAACAAGGGCTTAAAATGACTTAAAGGTCAGCTTCTGGGATCGTAACTTCATGTCCTGCCAAAAACTAGGTTGTCAACAAAATATTAGTCGATGACGCAAAAATCTTAAAGAAGATATGGATTTGAAATGTTTAGCTAATTGACAAGATTTATCATTTAAGAAATTTGAGGTCAGGAGACGAATTCGACAACATTTGAGTGAAAATTGAACTTGGATCAATTTTATACCTTATTTTGTGTTTCATTTGATTAATTAGGGTTTTTGAAAATGTTTGAAACTATAGAAAATTAAAAATTATGGGTAAAAATTAAAATCCAATTATATATATAATTTCAATATTAACAAATCAATTTGCATTTTGTGTTGTAGGGCAAACATTGGGCACATTTTCACGAATTTCAAATCTCCTTTGTGATCGAACGGAGCATCCAATCACCAAACTGCTTCCACCAAGTAAGTAGAAATCAACCCAACTTGCATTTCAATGGTTTATTTTTAAAATTTTGAGGAAAAATGGCCCGAAACGCAATGCTCATAAAGTTTTATGCGCGGGCGCTACTGTATATACATAACAGTAGCGTACGAAGGCAATGGGCGCTACTTTGCTCAAACAGAGTAGCGCCTACACGCTATTGTGTAATATACACAGTAGCGTACATATTTGCAAAGCCAAATTAAAGCGCCGAGACTCAAAAATTTTGGGGTTTTTGTGCAGGATGGTCTTACAATGGAGGGAAAGGGAGCATGAAGACATGGATAGACTAGCTATGCAAGACCCTGCTACCCTTCATGCACTCCGTAGATGCGGTTTGTTGAAATTTTATCAAACCGTAAACATGCGGGCACTAAACAAGTTGTTTCGGAGATTGATTCAGTATTGGGATGTCGATACTAATACCTTCATCATCCGGGGGCAAACTCTTGAGCTTACCATTGAGGATATATATTTTATTACCGGTCTCTCAAGGAGAGGAGACGTAATCAATCTAAAAGGAACATCTCGCTTGGGTGCACGATCAGTGCAAGAATATGTGAACACCTACTGTGTTGCCGGAGCAGAAAAATCGGGAAGCCAAGTCCTGATTTCAACTATTGATGGTCTCCCGCTGAAAGTGATAGTGAGCATGATCAACCGGGTATCCGGTAGTGCATCACAACACTTGGCTTCTAGGAACTCGATGCATGTCGGTGTACAGTGCTTGCATGGGCATGTTTATGATTGGAGTACTAGCTTGTTGGCAAACATGAAGTATCAATTGACAAGTTGCAAATCTGGTACAATGAAGAATTTCGGGTACGGGAGTATCTTGTGTACTTTCTTCTTCGAGAGAATGCCTGCTATTAGTTTGGGAATGCCATTACCACAGGTTAACCCCCGTGAGCCCAGACTAGGCCGTTGGGGTGACATTTTTCTCCGCCAGGGTGGTGGGGAAAGTCACTATTGTTACCATACAGATGACTTCTGGGGGTGGTGGGAGAGGCAAGTTCCCGCTTTTGAGCAGTTTCCCTATGCTGGACTGGATTTTCGTCACGACCCAGAGCTGGTACTTCCGCCAGGTGGAGCCTGGGGAGATATTGGTATGTTTACTTTTTGAGAATTTATTTAATTTTTTCAAACTTTTCAAATATGTGATTTTTTTGAAATGAGTTTTGGAGTTCTAATCAAGTGTTCAATGCAGATGTTGGGCCTGTGCGTCCCGAGGGCCATCCTACTATCTATGTGAGGCCAGCTGATATCACCGCAGCAGAAGCTATGCTGGGAACCCTGGAGAGGAAGATGAGTCGACTGACTCATGAGATTCCTACCAGCCGCATGGACCAGATACCTGTTGACATGCAGGAAGATGTTGTTGGGGTGCCCCCAGCATGGCTTAGATTACTGCGTAGGGTTACTAGACTAGTGATATGCTACCGTAATGCGGTAGATGATGAGGAGGTTCCTCCTTCTCCATAGGAGAAGAAAAACATTATATGTATATATTTTTGAGGCTGCCATGCCCAACTTTTGTACTTTTATGACTTGACTTATGAGACTCATGACTCGGAACTCATATTTTTTGATACGGTATCGGTTATATATACAGTATCGGTTATTTACATGTGAATGTGTTTTTTAAATCTTATGTGTGGAATGTTGTTTACAATGTATGATGCAAATGCCATTCTAACACATAGTTTGCTAACGAATCAGCTAAATTGTTTAAATTTCTTGGAATGTGTTCATATCTGATAGAATGAAAATGTCTTTCCAATAATCTAACTCGTAGAAACTGTCGTAGCAATCCTGGATCTCTGATCCGATAGACACCTGTTAACTGAAATACAATTAGTTGTGAGTCAAGCCTTACCTCCAGGTATGAAATGCCATGACTGAGGGCATCTCGGAGAAGTTCTATAACTGCACTGTATTCAGCCACGTTGTTCGTGGTAGGTCCCAAACAACCCCCCCCCGAAGAGACAAGTTGGTCAGCGGGTGAATAAATGACCCAAGCTGCTGCAGCCAACTGACAGGTGTGGCGACTGGCGCCATCAGCAAATCCTAAGAAATGTGCGGTTGACATCTGGTACATGAAACGAGAAACACACATCAGATCACCTAACGAACATAAGAAAACTAACTATACAAAAATATACAGCTATGTTACAAGAAAAAATACTTCAACCTAGGCGTAGTACTTCTTCAGGTAGGGTCAATGCCTGGATCTTCCTCAGGAGGCCGGGCAAAGATGTTATGGAATTCACGGAAAAGGTTAGCATACGGGATTATCTCATCGAGATAACATCCCGTTTCAAAGAAAATGTTTCCGTTAACTCCAGTAAAAATGTTCACCAACGAGGTATGTGCTCTATTTGCTTCAACAATGGCAACTTGTGAAGGGGTGAGACCAGTATTCTCATCGGGTGGTGAACAAAATTCTCCTCTCTCTAATAAGTGAAGAAAAGGAAACAAGAAGGACACACAATTTATAGGTTCACGAGGATGGTCTGGGTCATTCAAAGCTTCTAACATTTCTTCATCAGAAGGTAAAGTAATTCCTGAACTGTTGAGAGAATGAATTGGGTTGGGTATCTGAGTAGTGGCACAATCTATATTTGACTCAACAGACACCAATTGAGTCGACATATGTCCTGTTGTAGTTTGATGAGACTCCAAATGGGTAACTTCTACAGCAGGGGTAGGCACGGAGGGGTTTGTATTAGCTGAGAGAAACTCGGAATCAGTTGTTGAACTAATCATAGGAGTTTCAGACGATGAACATCCTTCAGTACCAACAAATAAAGTAGGAGCGGGTAGGTCAAAAGTGCCAATCAGTGATCCAAAAAGTCCTGCTCCTAAACTCTCGCTAACTGGGGTGGTTTGATCAATCAAAGGAATCGTGGTTTCGGTAGAAGTCTGGTGTTTTCCTTGAGTGAAAGAAAGTTGATCGACTGTAACGATCTTACCTTCAAATGGGAACATGACCACTCGAAAAACTGCCGATGCTATAGCTTGCATGGCATAAGTCCAACTCCTACCCAATAACATGTTGTAATCGAGCGGAGCGTCCAGAACTTCAATCTCAACAGCAACTGTCTTACCGGCCAAAGTGACATTAAATGATGGCAAAACTCCATGTGGACGGAAAGTTCTGCCATCAAATGCAGTAAGCATTGTGTTGGAAGGGACTAACTCAGGAGAACCTATAGCTTTCCAGCAAGAAATAGACATTACGCAAGTCGACGCTCCCTCATCTACTACAGCTCGTCTTATGGTCATTGGACCATGAACGACTTCAATCTGGAGGGCAACGTGATATGGCAACCGGTATTTGACATCAGTCATATCAAATCGCGCAGACATGTTGGAGGACTCCATACTCCCAATAGCTGCCAGAAGTGCATTTCGTTGCAAAGGACAACTCTGCAAGACTTCTAAGGTAGACATGGCACAAGGAGTTTGGGCTAGATCTTCAACTGCATTGTAATTGGAAGCAGCCCGCGTGTTGGGATTGTGCGATGCCCTCTTTAAGACACCTTTCAGAATCTTAGGCATTGGGTCCACAGGTATGTGGAGTGGAGTGGAGGATTCAGCAATCTCCTTATCCTTTCTCTGCGTTTCCGGGGTATAATTCTTAGCTCTGGTTTGCAAAAGTGCATCTGAGTTGACCATATTTATGAATGTTTGATCAACCAAAGCGTGTGAAGTGCCCCCAGTTTTGGAGGTGCCAGAAGTGGAGCCTTGCCCTTTGGGAAATGGATCTTTCAAGACGGCAGGCTTCTTCTCTTTCAAGAGCTTCTGGGCTTCTTCTAATAGAGGGCATTGATGAGTAAGGTGATTTTGTTTGCAAAGTTTACAAGGAAACCTAACCTTCTTCTCTTCTTTATTACCCTCTTCGGCATTATCTTTTTTGGGATTTTGTTGGTTCCCCTCTCCTTTCTTGCCCTTCTTTTTGTTGTTGGGCTGCCGAGGGCCCTTTTGATTGTTCTGAACCTGATTAACAGATTCAGAAGTAGAAGGAGAGGTTGTGACGGAAGCAATGTCTGCAGTCGAATGTTTGACAGTTAAGGCTTGGACCTGTTTGGTCAGTGCTTCGAAAGCTGCAGAGTTAACCGAACCCACTATGCCGTCAGCATGTGGTCCAGGTTTGGGTCTACTTAGATCAGTGTTTGATCTCGGTGCGTCTGGTATAATCTCATACAGTAAACCAGATTGTGCGTATACAAGGTCTAACTGTTGAGTCCTTAAAATGGCTTCTTCTTCATTGGAGACTCCAGATGTTGCTACTTCCTTAGAAATATAAGGAAGGAGTGATTTCAAGTACCACTCGAGCAGGAACTCTGGAGGGATATTGGCCTTTATGAGCCTCTTCCGTCTTCGCCACTCCTGAATGTGGTCAGATAGGTGAGTGGCTTTGTTTTGTCTAAAAGTAGACAAAAGTTCTGTTCCAGCATCATACCGAACAGGAAGTTGGAAATGGTTCAAAAAGACGGTGGCCAGATCCCCAAAACTAGAGAAAGTAGCCGCAGGTAACTCAATGTACCATTTGGCCGCGGGACCAGTTAAGGTCCTTTGAAACAATCTCAATCTGATGGAATCTTCGTTCAATGAATTTGAAGAACACCACAAGTGAAAAGTAGTGACATGGTCACCAGGATCTTCACCAGCTTTGCCTTCGAATTTGGGAATATCCGAAGGTAATTTGGTGGGAACTGATGGCCATGCTGAGTTATGACACACAGGATCATTTGTCAATTTCGAAAGGTCTGGCAAATTCAAAGTTGCCAGAAAAGGTAGACGAGGCCGGTAAGATGAAGCTTGATAAGGGAAAGCACCCATTGTTTGTCCCATAAATTGTTGGTAGGGGTTGCCCCTAGCCATTTGGTGATTAGGGTTGCCCCCGGCCATGTGTTGGTAGGAGTTTCCACCTCCCAACTGTTGATAGGGGTTACCCCCAGTTAACTGTTGGTAGGGGTTACCCCCAGGTATTTGTTGGTAGGGGTTGCCCCCTGCCAGTTGTTGTTGTTGTGAGAAAGAATGATTAAAATTTCCCCACCCATACGAGAGCGGATTAGTGCTTTGTTGGTTCGTCCATTGTGGCTGGGTGTTAGCCCCGCCATATTGTTGGTTGAAAAAGTTGCCCCCTCCCCCTGAGAATAAGGAAAAAGGAACATTATTTGCAGGCATGTTACCCTGATTCAAGTTAGGGCCTACAAAGTTGTTGAAACCAGCCGAAGCTGATGTGGACGGTGCAGTCATGGTACCCATGACTGGCATGTTTGCTGAAACACTTGGTCCTACCACAGGTGTGGAAACCCAAGTACTAGGGATCTAATATAAAGGTTGTGAAGTAGAAGGTGTTGCACAGTTAGCCATACCGCTAGGTCTAACAGTAGACGTGGGAATAGATGCCATTGTTGTGAAACTAGGCATTCCTAAAGTACTAGTGTTAAAACTGAAAGATGGAGTAGGCACAGACGTAGTTTGTGCCTGACTAGATGTAGCAGTAAAAGAAGGGTTAACTGTGCTGGTATTCATACCTAAAGTGGGAGTTTGGGGACCCCCTGGCTCACCTCCTGTGTTAGTCATCAGATAATCGGGAAGCAAAAGATCTGCACTGAAAAGAGGCTGTTGGAAACCAACAGGTGACAGCAACGGAATTCTAGTGTTAGTTAAGGGAGGATTGAAAGGAGTGCTATACTCCGCGGAAGTAAGATCTTCCAACTCAACAGTACTAAAATGTTGTTGCTCTGTGATACCTGGTGATGGTTCCTCAGGAACCTCAGTTTCAAGGTTTTCTGTTATAAGTATTTCTTCAAGCAGTTCTATTTCAGAGGTAATTTCTGAAGAAATACTGGGGTTTACCCGCTGTCTTGTAGCAGGTTGAATAGGTTCTATTCTAATAGGAGGAAGGTTTTGAATCCTTCTTGATCTACGGAGTTGTTGATTCTCCGTGATTATAGATATCCAATAAACAGCCTATAACCTAGTGGCCACTAAGACTAGGGGGCAAACAGCACACCAACTAAAAATTCCTAAGTATTCAAACCAATCAAACAAAGGTGCCTTCCGGAGAAGAGTCTGGGATGATGAGGGCCCAGAACAGATCAACGAAGGATGAAGAACAGTTACCCGGGGTCCACAATACAATGACTAAGGGTGCAAGCGCTGGAATCACCCAACCGCCCTCCCAAAGACCTGCAAGGGATTTCCTAGGTACAGCAGATATACCCTCTGCTGTCACCTGTGTAAGAACCTAGAAGTCTGATACTAAGGATACCACAACACCGAAAAATCCTGGGGGAACAGTCACCGGTCGAATCAGAAAGCGTGGGCAGGGTAGCTAAGCCCGAAACTCGAAAGAGTCCCCAATACGCTATCCGATCCTGGCGTATGCTCAATCAGAAAGTAGGAGAGGTATTCCCACAAACCGATCTCACATTGACCTACTGCATATGCTCCCAGGCAATTTTTGAGTGTGGTGGATTTGCCTAAATGATAATCTCACTACGATTATTGCGCAATGTGTGATCTTGGGTGGTTTAAGGTGATTTAAACCCAAGACCCTAACCAAGACTAGTTGGTGTAGTGTGCCCTAAAAAAGAAAAGGTTTCTAGTTCATTTTATTAATAAATTTTAAGGGCTTTTATTACGCAAAGGGGATAGTGAGTGTGTGAACGTGGTTATAACAAGAAAACTAAATGCAAATATATTCAAATTTTCTTACAACAAAACTCTTTTATTTTTTATTTTTTCATCTATCTTTTTCAAAAATGCAAATCTAAGCAAACTTTCTTACTAATTTTTTGTTTTCTTTTTGAATTAAACAAAATATACTAAGCAATTTTGTATTGACAAAACAAGTTCTATTTAACTTAAAGTACCAAATTTTTTTTGCTTTTTCAATGACCGAAAAAGAACTATGAAAAAAAAAATGGAAAGCCAAATAAAAACTTCTTATGCAAAAAGTGGAAGTATGGCAAATGTTCTTGGGCCTATAGCTATCGAGACCTAACTCGAGAAAGGCTTGGTCTACAGGTTTTTTACTCAGGAAAAAGCCTATAAACTTGGACACCAAGTGGGAGAAAACCAAGGAGAGAACACCCAAGGGCTGACCTAAAGTGTTTAACCCTAACAAGACCACAAAGCCAAGTACACGTAGACAAGCAGGCTGCCCTACTAATACGAAGAGAACTGAGAGGTGAAACTAGCCTAGAGCTGTTAAAAAAGCACTTGTGACCATCGAAGACAAAAGTCTCGGAAGAAAATGAAACTTGACAAAAAGAGAAGACACCCTAGAAGCTCTACCAAAGACCAAACCCTAAACAAAGGAGATGGATAGGAGAGAGCAGACAACTTCACCACAAACAACAGACACAGGAGTGTACAGGTTTGTAAATGGGCAAAAGCAGTCAGGGTCTGAAAACAAGTGAAAAATGTTCGTCACCAAACACCACTAGGTCTTCCAAATAGGTCAAAAAGGTCTCAAAGAAATCCAAAGGTCAACAAATGGTTTAAAAAATGGAAAAACTTTAAGGAGTGGTTCTATGACTTGAATCAACGATTAAAAACCTTATGCAATCATCCCAAGAATCCTACAACAAAGTCAGAAAGTCTCCAAAGGGCCAAAAGCAAGAAAAATCAAAAAATGACTGCTTCAGGAAATATACTCTACTGTGCAGTAGAGCAACTCGCGCCCATGCCAAAACGGGCGCTACTGTATATACAGAACAGTAGCGTATGGGCGCTACTGTGTATATGTAAGAGTAGCGCTCATATTTCAAAGGCTAGGAAAATGACTTTGGAGGGTATGAAAATCGATGAAAGCAGGCAAGCCAAAAACACAGGATACCTAAAAAAGTTCTTAACACATCGAAGGAATCAAAATAAACCGAGAAGACATCCAAAAACAATGGTTTCCTAAAGCCAAAACTCTATTTCCCCAGCGGAGTCGCCAGTCAGTTGGCGGATATTTCTACCCTATAGTCAGGAAACTAAACTATCAACTTGGTTGGGGTGACAGGTAAGTGCATTTATGTCATTACAGAGGTGTTTACAAAAGAAATAGATTACAGATTTAGAGAACATACCTGTTACTGGAGTCTGATCCTAGCCTTGACCCAGTCTTGTGTCCAGCTCTCAAATCTACTTTCTTTCAGCAAACCTGAAACAACAATACCTTCCTCAAACACTTTGGGCAACATATAAATCATAAAATAAACAAAGATTATGTTTAATATCCAGTATTGACCAAAATGAATTCAACTCAAAATGCCATTTTATAACACCTTCAGATTGGAACAAGGAAACACTTCAACCTTTATTTGTCAAAATAGTATGCAGTACAAATATACCTGATAATGAAGCAGGCTCCTGCAACTAGATCCTGGGCTCTGGCTCTGCTCTGGTCTGAATGTCTTCTGCAATGTCTTGAAGTTTCTCCATTAACTCATCCTCTCATTCTTTAGCAATCATTTGCATTCATAATTTATTTTAACCTTGCTCCCTTGGTCTTCTAGGAATTTATAAGTTTAAGGAAGCAGTTCAAGTCGATGAGGAGGTTGGGGAAGTTAAGAAACTGACTTCAACTAATCCTCTTCGATGGATTAATATATTTTTTAATCATTTTTAAGATACACGCGACTATTACACAGTGGAGTAGCGTATAGGGCGCTACTCTATTGTTTGATAAATAGCGCTCATTTAGTTTTAAATTCCGAGCGCTACTTTAATAAGAAGGAGTAGCGTATATATTGATATGGGCGCTACTATTATGCACTGGAGTCGCGTATGGGCGCTAGTCTCTTTAAGTAGAGTAGCGCTCATACCTCAAAATGATATTTTTTGTATGTTTTCCAGTATTCTCAGGAAATGGGATGAGTTGTCATAACATCCAAGGTCAACATGCTCCTCCATCCAAGTTGTCCTTTTGTGTGATCAGCAGCTCAGGGTGATCACGGACGGAGAGGTGCAAGTTTGACCTATAACAGTGAAGTTATGGGGGATTACAGAAGCATGTTTTTGTAATCAGGTGATGTGCGGTTAACAGATTGGTGACCTGCGCGAAGTTACACCTACTTCGCGACTACCTCTTATATTATAGTGCGCAATGGGATTGCGCACTCTGAAACAACCACTTAAACAATAGGACAACACAACTCCAGACTGCGCAACTTCTTAACAATCACACACATTACAGGCTTCGCTGACTTAGTGTTATTCCTATTACTTATGCATTTAACATGTTCTGACATACTTGTGCATTCATTCGTACATGTTTCATACTTAACATATTATTCTCATCAATCATACACATGAAAATATATATAAAAGCATGAACATACATAAGCATAAGTATGAATGTAAACATAAACATAAGTATAAGTATGAATGTAAACATAAACATAAGTATACACAATCACACTCATTCAAGCACATAACACATGTATTTACATGGTTCACCCCCCGGATGGGAGCTATGTCCACGGGAACTGTTGTTTATATTAATGGGAAGGGTTCAATAGTTCCATCCTGCACACTCAACTCCAGACTCTTCTCTCTACAATAGGTCTCTGCGCACACAGCTGCAGATCATCTTTCTCTCTTCAGTAGGTCTCTGTGCACGCAGTTGCAGAGCCTCTTTACAATACTTAGTCTTTCAAAAGACCCAAAAGAAATCAACAAAAATCCATACTATGAGGGATCCACCAAAATCAACCCTTCCCTTACAAAATGGCCCCTTTTATAGATCGTGCTTGCAGGTCACATCTTTACAATGAGTATGGGACAAAACCCTATAGTACCAAAAATGTTGCAGGTACCCCACTAACCTGTCCTGTCGTAGTTGACATTTGCTCCACTCGCCTCTGGCTGCCTTTCTGTGCCACTCCTGGCTCTAAAGCCCTTCTGACAACCGCAATCCTCAAAGAACGGCTCTAACTAAATAGTGGCGTGTCCCTTTCCGCCACTCTAACTTTTTTGTCATTGTCTCCCCACTGTTTTTCCTCTAACAGTTTCAGCTACTCTAGCTAAAAGGTCACTTTCCTTCAATTCCATGCCATTCTTTACCCTACTCCCGGGATTCTGTGGAATTGCTTAACCAAAATAGGTCGCTGGTGGACCTCACTTTATTTATATTCTTTGCCAAAAATAGCTGCAGCGCTGGATCTGTGCATCAGCAAAACTGCACAGTGCTTGGACTTCGCATTGCCAAAATTGTACCACTTGGGCCATGCCCAACAGTTATCATCGAAGAAAACCAAGACAAACTGGCTAAGGAATGGGTCGAAAATATTATTCATGAGACTCTAAAAAATGGATGGGCCATTGCAGAGGATGAAGGGCATGACCAAGAACTCATAATGACCTTCATGAGTGTGGAAAGTTGTTTTATATCCTCCTCTTTCATATGGATTTGATGGTAGCCTGATTGAAGGTCGAATTCAGTGAATACTTTGGCACAATGAAACTTGTGCAAGAGATCATTAATGACTGAAATAGGAAATTTTTCTTTGATGGTGATTTTATTGAGATCTTGAAAATCATCACATGCACCAATCACCTTCCTTTTTTAGGACCATAACCACATGAAAAGTCTCAAGGTTGGTGCTAGGATGAATAAAACCAATGGACAACAATTCCTAGATGATATTTTTAATTTTATTCTTCTGGGAAAAAGGGCGGTGGTAAGGATGGACATTGGGTGGTTGAATACCTGGAATGAAATGAGTGGCATGGTCATGTTCTCCACGAGATAGAGGTAAACCCTTGGGTGCACCAAAAACATGTTGGTACTTGGAGAGAACCTATTGAAATTCAAGGTGAATATCTGGTGGGGTGTCTAGAACTTGTATAGAATTCAACTGAGCAATAACATCAGAGTGGCCCTTCTTCAATAGTTTCTCCATGCTATGGGAAGAGATAATTCTAGGTAAACCCAGAGTAATTCCTTGAAGATGTGTGTGTCTCGATTGATTAACGTGGAGAAAAATTTCATATAAATCCATGGTAATAGGACCTAAGGTTCTGAACCATTCAACCCCCAAAATTATATCACAACCCCCCTTGTCAATAACAAGCATATGAGTTTTTATATGATAGTATCCCATTTGTAATTTGGCACTCTCACATCACCCACCACATTTCATTATACCCTCATTGGCTATCAGGATTTGGAAATTGGAAATGGGGTGGATATAGGAATGGGTTTCTTCTACCACATGCCTATGGATGAAATTATGGGTGTCGCCACTATCAATTAGCATGTTGGATTTATTGTGCTTTATGTAGCCAATCAATTTCAACGTCCATGGACTGGAAAACTTGGATAAATCATGAAGGGAAATTTTTGGTTTCTCTTCAGGAATTGACATGTCAGGAGCATCATCAAGAAGTGGTATTTGGTCATCACCTTACAGTTTAGGTAGAGTTTCTACTATGTTGGCTTCTGGGACCTCAGGTGGGTTGACTTTGATCAAGAATATTTTTTGTTATTTACATTTATGTCCTTTGACATATTTTTCATCACAATTATAACAAAGGTGAAGGTGTTGATGCTCATCCATGGAATATGGGGTGAGCTTATGGATGCATATAGATGGGGGGGTATTTCTAGGAGAGGGATCCATGGGAGATACAATGCGAGAGGAAAAGGAAAAGTGCTTGGATTGGGAATTGAGGACCAATTCAACTTCATGAACTCTATCACAATATTCCAACCAAGTGGAGGGTCATTGCATTAGGACATGTGCATGAAATATTACCTCCTTAAGGCCATTGATGAAACATTTTTGAAAGAAAGAATCAAAGAGGCCTTCGGTGCGGATGGCCAACTACTCAAATGTTGTCATGCAGTCTATAACCATGCTTTTTTGGCACAATTTATTCTATCGTCCTAAATAATGAGTGTCACGGTCAAATCGCTCGTGAAGGATATTCATAGATTGGCCCCAAGGGACATAGTAGTGATAAGACTTACGGCACCATTGCTAGCATTCAAGATCTAAATATAGGACCCCAATTTTCAACTTTTGGAGATCATCTTTAATGCCATGGAGTGAAAAATATTGTTCCATTTGAGTCCCCCAACTTGATGGGTCGAAGCCATCAAATTTTCACATGCCAATCTTTGAAAAACGGTACCATTGAGGTTTTTCTTCAAAGGTGGGAGACTGGTGTTCTGGGAATAGAGAGTGAGATCCCTCATATTCAGTGGCAACAACTTCATGATTGGGGGTGTCTCAAGAGGGAACATATCCACAATGTTGGGTAATAGTAGTTAGAAGGAAATGGTTGTTGGAGTGCTTATTTTCTTGTTCAGTCATCCATTGGGTTAGTTGGCCCACATCAAAGGTGAGGGTTTGAAGTTCAGGAGGATAAGTGGAAGGTTTAATATTGGGATGGGGGTGATTCTAGTTGGTATTCTCCATGTTATCCTTGATCCACCCAACATTTGGCATTATTGTCGGATGCCAACATCGACTTCGACTTCGACATGCATCACATCAAATTCGAATTCGACAAGTTCAGCAACTCGACTTTGACCAGTTCAGCAAATTTGACTAGCATCAACATCGACATGCATCGTCAACACCTCTATGACTGATGAGCTACGAAAGATTGTCTCTCTGTCTTCCAGTCGACCATAACGGTTGAACTTCTGAAACCATTCTAACTTCTCTTGTAACTGAACGTAACGGGAAGACACCCAAGCATCTTAACACTCTATATAAGCATGTAAAATATTGTAATATACAAGCAGAGATTAGAGAGAATAGAAGAATCAAGTTTACTTCGCAATTCTACATATTGTCTGTGTGTGTATGTTTATGTGTGTGGTGTATTCCTGCTTTACTTATTCTTATGCTTCCACCATAACAATATCGATTCATTCATTCGAACTATTGTCCTCGTCGTGCACCTGGGTGCGTACAGATCATTGGTATCAGAGCTTAGCTTTGTCCGTGCTTAAGTTGTGTGTAAACACTTCCATCGAAGTTACTTGACTTATGCATGTTCAAACACGGTCGTAAAATCAACAATCCAAGCAGACACTACCTTCAAAGATGGCAGAAGAAACAAACAGTAGACATGCAATTGACGAGACAGATCAACTCATAGAGCAAGCCCTAGATCGACAATAAACTGAAATGTTCACCCAGTTCAGTGAGACTCTCACATGATTTGCTTCGACATCAATAGGAATTCCGACAAGATCTAACTCTGACAAAATCAATCCATTCAAGGTGCAAATGAATTTGGACATACCGAATCTAGAAGGAAATATTGACGCAGAATTTGTTGACAATTGGGTACAACAATTGGGATCCTATTACTCTATGAATCAATTCTCAGAAACTAAAAATATCACCATTTCATCCTTAAATATGTCAACTTCTATGTGCTACTAGTGGGAGGACCTATCAACAAATATGGAGAAAAGAAGAGACCCCATATGGACATGGGAGAAATTTTTCAAATGCATACAAAAGGATTTCTACCCGCCCAAGTACATTGAACAATAGTATAAGAAGTGGCAGTAGCTAAGGCAATGGAAAGACCAGTTTGTACAGAGTTACATCGACGAGTTCTATCGACTCATGGCTAGACTTGGCGTTCAAGAAGAAGAAAAATTGCTTTTCCTAAAGTACGTAAGTGGATTGTCCCCATACATTCTGCAGGAGATGGAGTTTCTGAATGTCAATACGATCACGGATGCATTCCACTATGCCAGCAAGCTCGAAGCTAAACAAAAAGGAAAAGCACACTTTGCGACTAGACCGACAGGATGACCGCTCGACAAGAAGGCACTTGCCGACTTCGACAAGTCAATACCTTCTCAGTCGACTCCGACAAAGCAAGATCATGGCAAAAATAATTTTCAGAAATACAAAAGGGAACATAGAAAGCAACCTACCGGGAAATGGTGTGATTACCACAATTCATCATGGCATGATACGTCTGAATGAAAAGCTTGAAAGACATTTTTGGAAAAAGTGTCGACATCTAATTTATCCGACAAAACTCTTGTAGAATCTGACCCAGAAGCAACGACCCTTTTGACATTGACATCGACCACTCCAGCATCCTCGACTATCGTCGACGAGGAGGAACGAGAGCTCCTATTCCATACATAGATATGGGTTCAAAAAAATCCATTACATCTGATTGTGGATACTGGTAGCCAAAAGAACTTTGTTTCTGAATATCTCGTGAAGAAACTAGGTCTTCTTACCACTCCACATCCTCAGCCTTACAACATCGCTTGGATGAAGGATGGAAATGAACTAAGGATCACCCGAAAATGAAAACTCACCTACTTCATTAAGCCTTTTGAAGATGAAGTACTCTACGATGTGACACCACTCTCTGTAGCCGACGCCCTATTTGGGAAACCTTACTTATGGGATCGACATGGAAGTTACTAGTCATGACCTCAAAAGGTGATTGTCAAAATTTGGAACTGATGGTACGGCATACCATAGAGACGACCTACACCAATGGTTGCAATGATATCTGCTAAACAGATGAAGAAGCTCATCAATCATGCTCAGAATTTTGCATTGATCATGATCAAGCCGCAACATTCTAGGAAGACTGCAGCAACCAATTGACTCACTGACCAGTGCAGCTCCCGATAGAAACCACAGATCGACAATATTCTTGATGAGTACCGGAACCTATTCCAAGAGCTAGAAGGAGTACCTCTACATTGTCAGGTAAAACACTCTATTGAACTTGCTCCTGGTTCTTCATTACCTAATGCATCTGTTTACAGAAGATCCATTCTTGAAAATGAAGAGATTCGTAGACAAATTCAAGATTTGATTGAAAAAGGTCATATCTGACCCAGATCCTCTCCTTGTGGAAGTCTAGTCATCCTCGTTCCAAAGAAATATGGGACTTGGTGCATGTGCATCGACTACCAGGCCCTCAACAAAATTTAGGTAAAGAATAGATACCCTCTGTCGTGGATAGACGAGCTCATTAACTGTCTGAAAGGTGCTAAATTATTTATTAAGCTCGACCTCAAATCGTGATATCATCAAATTCCAATTGAGCCCACAGATGTATGGAAAACTGCTTTCAAGACCAAGGAAGGATTGTTTGAATGGTTAGTCATGCCTTTCGGCTTAACCAATGCACCTGCGACCTTCATGTGGTATATGGATAACATTGTTCAACCTTTCATCGGCAAATGGGTCATTGTCTATCTCGACGATATACTGGTTTTCAGTCAATCATGGGAAGAACATGTCGAACAACTTCGACAAGTCCTAAACACTCTCCAACAACATCGACTCTACTTGAACATGGACAAATGTTCCCTTGTGATGAAAAAAGTCAAATATTTGGGGTATGTAATTGAATCTACAGGCATTCACGTTGATCTAGACAAAGTACAAATCCTCAAAGATTGGCCCATTCCTCAAAACATTCATGAACTAAGAAATTTTCTTGCTTTGGAGAATTTTTATCGATGATTCATACTCGGCTTCAGTCACATAGTGTTGGAATATTCTCCCCATCATTTTGTATTTTGCATGCTATCATGCAGATCTGCATGTTGCATGCATTTGCATGCATCTAGTCACCATCATGGTGGTCTCCCCAACACCTAGAGCTTGTTCCTAGCTCTTCTTTTCCTACATGCAAAACTACATGCTGCATGCATTTGCATGCATCCAGTCATCATCATGGTGGACCTCCCAACTCCTGGACCTTGGTTCTAGCTCTCCACATCCTATCTACATCCCCCAGGGGGCCTCCCACCTACCAAAGGCACCCTTCTCCAGTCTCTTGCATGACTAGTGCGCCTTTCTCACCTACCATAGCCAGTTAGGCACCCTTCTCACCTACCAATCAGTTATCACTCAGTTCTTCCTTGATTTGAGGCTAGATTGACTCCTGCACTGACTGTTTCACTCCGATAGACCTCTAGTGAGACTAGTCTTTCCATTCTGACTCCAGTTAGCCACTCATGCACCCTTCACTAAGCCTCCTTCATTTAGTTCATGCCTACCTCACTCAGTTAGACTCCTCATGCGCCCTCCACTGAGCCTCCTTCATTCAGTTATTGCCTACTTCACTCAGTTAGACTCAGTTGACTGACTATCACATCTGATGACTGATACATTGACTAGATGATGACTCCACTATCATTCAAGCCACACTCTGAGTTTGGAATTCGAATTCCCTACTTGGCCTATTTGAGTCCTATATTATGCACCTTACTGTTCTATTGTACTCATTCACTTACATTCTTATTCATTGTATAATACTGATATATTGTTCTATTCTACTATGTTTATGAGTGATCATTGAGTGTCGCCTTCTCTTCTTCTTTGCAACATATTTGTGAGTTTGATTGTGAGTTGCTACAGCTGCTAGATCATTGCATATTATTACATGGTATCATTGCAGGAAGCAGCTATTCAAATTGCAGCAGTTGCATCATTTCTTTGAGCAACTATCTTTCACTTGTTCCAAGGGTCCTTGAGGTAGTGTTCAGTCGAAGTGTAGCATTCTCCATCAGCACCACTTTGCATGTTTTGTAGGTTTCGAAGTTCTCTGCAGTTGCAGCAGTTTTTACAGTTGCAACAGTAGATTTGAATTGAACAACATCTTCTATGTATCTGAAAGGAGTTCCTTCTCTCACTCCATTCAACTATGATGATTGGAAGCCAAAGATGGCATCATATCTGAAGAGACGTGGTCTTTTTGATGTGTGTACTGGTATCAAGAGAGATTTTTCTTCTGATGACGAGAAAGAAGATGGGCTTGATGCTTGTGAAGTAGCCTTAGGAAAAATATGTATTACTATGTTTTCCAATATGGAATACTACATTTATCTCGTTGAACATCCAAGTGATCTATGGTCTAGATTGAACAGATTATTTGGAAGTCAGGAGGAAGAGGTTGATGCTATCCATGTGGAAAGCAAGCCCAGTGAGACTTCCTACAATGATCTCTCTTTTCATGATTCGGCCTCCTTCATCTCCCATGATGAATTTGTTCAAGATGAAGATGAAGTACAAGATTTTGGTTTTGATCTCACCACTATTGGTTCAAAGGAGATTGATCTCACCACTATTGGTTCAAAGAAGATCTTGAAAAACCATTCCCAAAATCTTGGATATGATTTTGGTTTTGATATCACCACTCTTGGTTCAAAGAAGATCTTGAAAAACCATCCCCAAAATCTTGGATATGATTTTGGTTTCTATCTCACCACTCTTGGTTCAAATAATATCTTGAAAAACCATCCCCAAAATCTCCATTCACTCGGTTTCAAGTCTCCAGCATATCCTTGTGATTTCGGTTTTGATCTCACCACTATTGGTTCAAAGAAGTTCATGAAAAACCTTTCCCAAATTCTTGGATCTGATTTGAAGCTCAAGCCATCACCATTATATGGTTCACTTGGTTCTTGTCTCACCCCTGCTGGTTCAAAGGAGATATCAAAGAACTACATACACTTTCATGGAGTTGATGTGCCTGTTGATGTGCAAGATGGTGATCTACTGGGTATTTTGAAGAAAACAGACTTGGAAGGTAATGCATTCGCTCTCCCTTATCAAATGTTTTCTTTGGATTCCTATTTGTTCATTGGCACATGTTTTCATAGTTTCACTGACAATGGAAGACTCTATCATTCGCTTGGGTTCATGACTCATGCACCTTTCTGTGATTTTGGTTTTGATTTCACTCATGTTGGTTCAAAGGAGATCATGAGAAATCATCTTCCAAGTCTTGGATCTGATTTGCTTGCATCCATTATTGGAGATCTCAAGCACATGTTTTTACAGCATGATATATTTCATCCCAAGAGGAAGATAACTCTTTTTGAGAGAATGCTAGATCCTGATCCACAAGAACCTGAAGATCTAGCACCTCTTGGTTCATGGGCCACCACCACTGTTGCATGCACCAGTGATCTTGTTGCAGATTCACCATCATCATGTCATAGTTTCTTTGGTGATAATCACACCTATGTCAGTTCAAAGGAGATATCAAAGAACTATCTGCACATTCATGGTTTTGATTCTACCTCAGTTAGTTCAAATCACATGCTTCATGATGATCTTCATACTATGTTTTTGCAGCATGATCCACTTCTTACCAAAAAGAAGATACCTCCTTCCTTGATTGATGATCAAGAGAGAGTTGCATCATCACATGAGATTTTAGATTCAGAGTTTGGATATGATGATGAGGCAGTTGTAGATGCATCTTCACATGATATTTCAGATTCAGAATTTGAAGATGAAGATGGAAGAATGCTAGACCTAGATCCACAAGAACCTGAAGATCTAGCAACTGATGATGAAGATGAGCGAATAGGAGATCCAGATCGACAAGAACCTGAAGATCTCTCACCTGATATTCCTCCTCTTCCTAGATGGGCAGCCACTACACTCCGATCTACCGATGATTTGGTTGGTCACAGAAGAACCAGATCATATTTTCAGAATGGAAGGTTTCATCCTTATCACATTGCTGATCCGTTTTAGATCGATTGATCCTTCTTCAGAAAAGAAGGACACTTGCCTCATTTAGGGGTAAGTCATGATATGCTACTTTAGCACCTTCAGTCTATTTTGAGGGAGGGCTTTATTCCCACTGGGTTTTCCCTCTTCCCTCACTTAGTTTATTTTTTGATTATACGGGGTGACCTTTGGTCTCAGTAACCAGGACCCTATCTTGTTGTTTTATAGGGTGACCTTTGGTCTTAGTTACCAGGGCCCTTCTCTTCAGTTATTTCCTCATAGTATAGCTTGTGAGGGGGTGTTGGAATATTCTTCCCATCATTTTGTATTTTTCATGCTTGCATGTAGATCTACATGCTGCATGCAATTGCATGCATCCACTCACCATCATGGTGGTCTCCCCAACACCTAGAGCTTGTTCCTAGCTCTTCTTTTCCTGCATGCAAAACTGCATGCTGCATGCATCCATTCATCATCATGGTGTACCTCCCAGCTCCTGGAGCTTGGTTCTAGCTCTCCACAGCCTGTCTACAACACCCAAGGGGCCTACCACCTACCAAAGGCACCCTTCTCCAGTCTCTTGCATGACCAGTGCGCCTTTCTCACCTACCACAGCTAGTTAGGCACCCTTCTCACCTACCACAACTAGTTAGGCGCCCTTCTCACCTACTAGTAAGTTATCACTCAGATCTTCCTTGATTTGAGGCTAGATTGACTCCTCCACTGATTGTTTCACTCCAATAGACCTCCAGTGAGACTAGTCTTTCCATTCTGACTCCAGTTAGCCACTCATGCACCCTTCACTGAGCCTCCTTCTTTCAGTTCAAACCTACCTCACTCGGTTAGACTCCTCATGCGCCCTCCACTGAGCCTCCTTCATTCAGTTATTTCCTACTTCACTTAGTTAGACTCAGTTGACTGACTGTCACATCTGATGACTGATACATTGACTGGATGATGACTCCACTATCATTCAAGCCACACTCTGAGTTTGGAATTCGAATGCCCTACTTGGCCTATTCGAATCCTATATTATGCACCTTACTATTCTATTGTACTCATTCACTTACATTCTTATTCATTGTATAATACTGGGATATTGTTCTATTCTATTGTGTTTATGAGTGATCATTGAGTGTCTCCTTCTCTTGTTCTTTGCAACATATTTGTGAGATTGATTGTGAGTTTCTACAGCTGCTAGATCATTGCATATTATTGCACATAGCCCGACCTTTGAATCAGTTGACTAAGGGAAATGGGAAAATTGTCTTCAAATGGACATCGACACAACAAGAAGCTTTCAAACAACTCAAACAAAAGATTTGTACTGCACCAATACTTGTGTTACCTGATTTTCATCAGCCCTTTGAGATTGAGACGGACGCATTGGACTATGCCTTGGGCAAAGTGATCACTCAGTATGGTAACCTAGCTGCTTTTCATTCTGAAACTTTTAACGACACTGTTAGAATATATTTTACGTATGAAAAATAAATGTACGCCATTGTGCAAGCTCTTAAGAAATGGAGACATTATATCCTTGGCAAGGAGACGATCATTCTCACTTACCACAAGCCTCTACGGTTCGCCATGTACTTGTTGAAGTTAAAAACAACTCAACAAATCAAGTGGATTAATTACCTGAAACAATTTCAGTTGATAATTAAGTATCGAAAAGGTAAATCCAATGCCGCCACCGATTGTCTAAGTTGACCACCCATTACTCTCCTTCTTCCAGTGATGAGTATGCATGGTTATGACACCACCACTTGACCTCAATTGTATTAGGAAGACAACGAATTTTCATCTGTCTATAGACAACTTCAGACCGACAAGTCATCGACCCCTTACTATTTCCTAAACACTTTGCTATATAAGCTTGGACAACTTTGTGTACGGACATGTGAGCATTGGCAACAACTGATTTGGGACGCACACTACAACAAGACTGCAGGACACTTTGGAATAGCATATACTCTTTCCAGTCTCCAAAAGTATCTTTTTTGGCCTTCACTTAAAACTAACGTCAACAAGTATATTTGATCATGCATGGTTTGTACCATTGCTAAACCGCCTAACAGACGATAGGGATTGTACACACCTTTTCTAGTTCCTATTCGATCATGGGAATCTATTTCTATGGACTACTTGATGGGATATCCTACTACCAAACATAAGCATGAAGCGATCTTAGTAGTAGTTGAAAGATTTTCCAAGATGGTCATTCTCATTCCATGAAAGAAGACTACGACAACGTAGCAGACCGCTCAACTCTTCTTTGAACATGTCTGGAAGCATTACGTTTACGGACAACCATTATTTCTGATAGAGATGCCAGAATTTTCAGCATATTTTTTAAGACTCTCTGGCAGCAGATCGACACAAGACTTTCCTTCTCGACAACTTTCCATCCTCAAATAGAGGGACAGACGGAAGTTGTGAATCGCTTGGTAGTATAACTACTTCGTAAGTACAACCACAAGCATCGACAAACATGGGATGATAGTATTCCATATATAAAGCACAGCTACAATTGTGCTTAGAACAGATCTATGGGTAAGAGTCCATTTAAGATCTGTTATGGATTTCAACCCTCGACGCCTATTGACTTGACTAGTTCCTCGACACAGTTGAACGATACCAACTATAACCGATAAGAAGTTGAAAATGCATTGAAGTTTAGAGATCAAATCTGCAACATCCAAATACAAGCACGGGAAATGTTGCAACGAGCTAATGAGAAAGCTAAGGCCCAACATGATAAGCATCATATCCCTCATTCATTCCAAATTTTGGATTAGTTCTGGTTGCATCTCAAGAAGGAACGCTTCACTGGTCCATATAAGAAGTTGAAGCCTTTGTGATATGGTCCATACAGTATTCTTGAGCGGAATGGAGAAAATGCTTTCCATCTCGACATTCCTTCATGCCTGGGTCTGCATCCAGTATTTAATGTGGACCTACTTCGACCATACCATGCACCACTGTTGGAACAGAATGACTTGCAGACAACAAAACCCGAAGACATCCATCCAGATGTTCAGGATCCTCTTCCTTGCGACACCATTGTGGGATGACGAGTACGTCATATAAGGACGAACACAATTCCCTTGTTTTAGGTGGCCAACTCTGGACAGATCCTAGCACAAGGAAAATGGTACTCTGCTGCTGAACTGACCGACAAGTTTCCTCATATATATGAGCAAAAAATGGGGACCATTGTTTCTTAAGAAAGGAGGTATGATCCACCCAACAATTGGAATTATTTTCGGATTCCAACATTGACTTCGACTTCAACATGCATCACATCGACTTCGACTTCGACATGTTCAGCAACTCGACTTCGACCAGTTCAGCAACTTCGACTAGCATCAACTTCGACATGCATCGTCGACACCTCTGGGACTGACAAAGTATGACAGATTGTCTCTCTATATTCCAATCAACTGTAATGGTTGAACTTCTGAAACCGTTCTAACTACTATTGTAATTGAACGTAACGGGTAGACACCCAAGCATCTCAGCACTCTATATAAGCATGTAAAATATTGTAATATACAAGCAGATATTAGAGAGAAGAGAAGAATCAAGTTCAGTTCGTATTTATACATATTGTTTGTGTGTGTATGTTTATGTGTGTGGTGTATTCCTGCTTTGCTTATTCTTATGCTTCCGCCATAACAATACCAATTCATTCAGTCGAACTATTGTCCCCATCGTGCACCTGGGTGCTTACGGATCAATCCTAGTGGTGGGTGTGTACCATGGGAGCAGAAAAGTAGGAAGTGCAAAATAAGAAGGGTAGGGTCTACCAAAACAAGTTTGTGGGAGATATATTTCAAAATGATCAGTACGAAGCAAGGAGGCTATGGAGGTAGGTCACAAATAAGGGTTTCTTGGACTCCCAAAAATGGTTATGAGAAATATATATCAAAACGATCATTGTGATGCAAGGAATCTAATGAGGTAGGTCATAAATAAGGGATTTATGGACCCTCTAGTCTTTTTTATGTTGGGTCCAAATTCTTGTTAGAATCAAAGATGTAGGAATTTTGTGTGATCTCCTTGAATGAATTTTCTTTTTGCTGAGACAAAATGAAGAAATCTCAAAAATAGGTTACAGAGAGAAGGGTTTCTAGGTTTTTCACGGTTTTGAATTCAAAGGATTTTCATGTACTATACCTCTCTTACATTCGTGTAGAGTCCCATAGTAATACTCATCCAAACATATTAGGGAACTAACTAAGGAGGCTCAACCATGCCCTTAGACATACTACCTAACTACCCATGTACGCAAGAGTATCTTCCCGAGTGTTGTTCTCGGTGCCACTATAACAAAAAGATGGTTGCAAGATAATTTTAGGTGACCTAAGGGACTTCCAATATACCCAAGGGTATGTGGAAGTGATTTCGTGTGCAGGTTGTGTCTAATGTGGTATTACTGGAAGGGGTACCAACATGAGTTACAACAGTGTCCAACAATTGCTCCAAATGAAGGTACACCATGACTAAGTACCAACTATATTCACTATGTGTATTACTCCCCACCCATAGGTTTATCCGTTGAATGACAAATATCTATGTAATTATTTTCAGATGTCAAAACACGTCTCTAGCCTAAAATAACAAATTATATCAATTCTTGGAGGCATGTTGTCTCAAGAATGTGGCTTTAATACCACTTATGGTGTTCCTTAGCATTGTACATTGAGAATCAAACGATATATAGCAGGATTAACATGCAATAAACCATAAATAAGCAACACGTAACCAGAAATATGAGACAATAATAGTAGAATATGCCACAGAAAAAAGAGTTTTGTTATTATGGGAACAATGTTCATAGGCCTCTTATGGTATGGCAAGCATTCACTTGAGCAGATCTCTATTACAATATCCTTCACAAAACATTTCATAGCCTTGAAGCTTCTTTAAATAGGATTCAAATGCCCAGAACCCTCACTACTTGGCATAGTCAAAATACAATTTCCTAATGGGTCTTAATTAATAAAGAGACCCTTTTTACATTAATTATTGAACACTAACTTATTCATCCTTATTGCAAATTTATGGCCTTATACTATGTATGATTAATTATTAGAGTAAGGCGAGTTAGGGTAGGACCCTAACATTTAGGTATTTCTATCTTTGGTTATTCAAAGCTAAGTGTTGGAGTTACCTCTTTATAGGAGGTGACCTTTCCTAAGTGCAATGTGGACAGATTGGTAGGGGAGTGAAATTTGTCTTGGCTAGTGTGTTTAGTCCACTGAAAAATGATCAGTGGGTGTTTTCAATGGTTGTGGATTCAAAGTGTTTAGATATGCATGTTCTTAAGTCATGTGAAAGTAAGGTACCTAGAGGGGGTTGGTTTTCATTTCCCTTCTCAAGTTTTAAGGAAAATAATCTGAGGTTGGATCCAAGTGGTGTTCATTCATTTTCGAGCTCTATGGGGGGTCCCGGAAGTGGGGGTGGGGCATAAATTATAATCATTAGGGAGGCCTTGGTAAAGATAAAAATAAATAAGTGTGAAAAATTAAAATCTTCTAAGGTAAAGTTGGTCTTGGGAGAAGATGTGTTAATGCATGAAGTTGTAGAAATGAAATCGAAAGCATAGGTTGGGCAGTTTATGGGTAGAATATTGGGTGAATTGTTGTTGAAATCATGGATGAAAGAAACTTGGGAGTCTATCTTATGTTACTTGCCAATTTTTATTTTTATTTTTTTTGGTCCACAAGTGGATTTGTTTCATTATGTGTTCAGAAGAAGATGTAAAGAGAATTTTGGATTCTTCTTAAAGGTGGGGTTTGACTATGATGATTCTCAAGTGGTAGAATCCCTTTTTATGCTCACTCTGGGAGATTGGATACTAATCCCATATGGGTAATGATACTAGGGATCCCTATTGAGTTATGGTCCTATTGTTGGATTTTGTGCAACTTCAGAAGATATTATTATTGTATTTTATTGTACTTGCTTGTACCTCCTAAGGAAGATGAACTTGATGTAATTAATTATGTAAACCCATGAAAGAATCAATGTAAACCTTGGGATAAAAGGAAAGCAAAAGAAAAAGAAAAATTAAAATTATTTATTGCTCCCCAAGAGAAGTCGGCCTAGTTAGGGAAAATTCAACTTTGGCACTTGTATAAATAAGAGGTGAGTTCACCTCATTATTCAATCATCCACTACACACAATTTCGCATCACTTGGAGAGAGAATATAGCACCTGCAGAAGGAGAAGACTATATTTGGGATTTCTATATTTGGAAAGAATTTCCATCTTTTCTCTCTCATCATTGTACTTTGTTCTCAAAATTATCATCTTTATACGAAGGTTGTTTGGTTTTCTCCCGTTTGGGTTTCCCAGGATAAACTCTCATGTTATTTTTTTGTGCTTTGTCTTTCTTCTAGTGATCATATTTATGCATTTGAATTATTATGTTATGAATGTATGAAAATATAACATGGTATCATAGCGATACTAGAAGAATTCATTGTCGAAACCCTTCCAGAACTAGGGTTTCATCTTTTCAAGTCTTCACTCAACTTTTTGGAAGAAAAAGAGCATTGATAATTTCACTCTAAGACGGCGCATCTTTTGGTGAAGACAGAAGTCAATTTTGAGAATTTTCAATTTTTAACCTAATTATATAGTTGTAGCAGAAATTAGGGTTTCAGTTTCTGACCTACTTCCTCCACATTTTTTTCTCATCCCTACCTCATCTCAACTCATCTTGCTAGGGCGCATCTACCTATGGAGTAATTTTTCCAAAATTCCAACTTTCATTTTTGACCTAGATCCTGCTAGGGTTTCTGTTACATATCTACAGTCAGGATGATTGGAATGAAGGTTGAATATCATATGTAAGGGGCCTCCAACTTCATCTCTTGGAAGTCTATGGTTCTTCTTATACTAGAAGAAAATGATCTCTTGCAGTTTGTCAATGAGAAGGTTCCAAAACCAGAAGCCGAAGAAGACAAATCTCGTTGGAGGAAGAATGATGCTAGAGAAAGAAGGATTTTGGTGGATTCAGTTAGAGACCACTTGGTCCCTCAAATATCAGGTAAGAATACTACTAGAAAAATGTTCAAGAATGTAAATAAGACATTTGAATATAGTAGTATCAATGTGACACTCACATTGAGGAACCAACTATCAAATATGAATATGTCCAAGTTAGAATCCATTGCCTCATATTTCATGAGGATCACAGAACTAAGGGACAAGCTTAGTACCAATGGAGATCCCATTGATAAAAAGGAACTTGTAATCAATGTATTAAATGGTCTGCCACCATCTTGGGAATATTTCATTCAGAGAATAAGTAGTAGATCCAAACTACCCAAATTTGAAAAGCTATGGGAAGATTGCACTTAGGAAGAGACAAGAATATCAGCATGATAAAGACTTCATGGAACTCAACCTGGGGAGAATCAAGCATTCATATCCCATGCCAAGAAAAGAAATGGAAGGGGAAGGAAGTTTCACAAACAAAAGCACCAAGGTAGGAGATCAAGTTCACCCCCAGATCAAAAGAAAAAGAAGGACTTATCTCAGATACAATTCTATAGGTGCAGGGCATATGGTCACTATGCCAGTAATTGTCGAAGCTCAAACAAAAGGAAGAATGAAGCCTCAACTATTGATGTATAATAAGACCATCATCACAAGAAGCAAAGAAATTAAGATCGTACAAAATTCCTCTTCATATCAGCTTTATCAGGTACTATTCCCACCACTAGTGATACTTGGCTCATAGATAGTGGTGCTTCTAGACACATGACAGGTTATAAAGAAAATATTTTAGAATTAGTTGAGAAATATTCTCATCTCCGTGTTGCGCTTGGAGATGACACTAACTACACTGTGAAGGGATCTGGGGTCACCTCCCTTCAGCTAGAATCAAGTGATACACTACGCTTGAGTGATGTGCTCTATGTACCTGGTATGAAAAGAAACCTTGTCTCCATCTCATACTTGGTGGAAAAGGGATATAAATTAGATTTCTCAGAAGGGAAAGTACTTGCTTGGTACAAGAACTCAAGTATGAGAGAGGAGAGCTTGTACCATCTAAACACTCCACCAGTCCAAGCCCTAGTCCACGATTCTACAAGTATGGGAGAAGTATGGCACAAAAGACTAGCTCATCTGAACTATCGATCTCTCCCAACATTGAAGAATATAGTGACAGGTTTACCATTGCTTCAGGTAGACCATGATGGGAAATGTAGAGGGTGTGCACTTGGAAAGAATGCCAAGAGATATTTTCCAGATAGTGAGAGTAGATCTAAAGGAATTTTGGATCTAGTACACTCTAACTTTTGCGGACCCATGACAATTGCTTCATTGGTCGGATATCATTACTACATAACATTCATTGATGACTAATCACAGAAGACTTGGATATACTTTCTCAAGTCGAAGGAATCTGAGGAAGTACTCAGAAAATTCAAACAATTCAAAGCACAAGTAGAGAATTTGTTAGGAAAGAGGATCAAGGTCCTGAGATCAGATAATGGGGGAGAATACACCTCTACAAAATTTAATGATTTCTGCAAGGAATCAGGAATTAAGAGGGAGCTCACAGTTCCCTACAATCCTCAACAAAATGAGGTTGTTGAAAGGAAGAATAGAACAATTGTGGAGGCAGCTAAAGCCATGATACATGTCCATAGTCTACCTATGTTCTTATGGGAATAAGCATCTAGAACAACTGTATATGTACAAAATAGATGCCCACATAAGATAGTGAAGAACATGACTCCAAAAGAATCTTTCACAGGAGTGAAACCAAAAGTGTGCCACCTATGGATCTTTGGCTATACATCCTACATTCATGTGGCCAATGAGAAAATAATGAAGTTAGAACCTTCAGGAAAGAAGGGAACTTTCGTGGGATACAATGAATCGTCAAAGGCTTACAGAATCTACATCCCAGGATCTAGACAAATTGAAGTTGGCAAGGATGTGACCTTTGAAGAAGATATGGTTGTCAGGAAAGGCAGAGGATTAGACATGGAGATCGGTGATGAATAAATGCTAGAACCAAAGGAGATGAGATCATCTCCCCTTGCATTTTAGAGATTGTTAGCATAAAAACATGAACCTATCGATCCTATTGATCCAGTTGATGTTCCCAGAGATATTGCAGTAGGTCAGAAAAGGCCTATATGGGCACAACAAACTTTGTAGGATGCAGAGGGGCATGAAGCTCCACATGGTGCTTTCTGAGAAAGCAAAAGACCTCATAGGTTCTCCAGTTATGTAGCATTGATGAGTAACATCATCGACTCAGAACCAACCACTTATGAAGAAGCATCCAGACACCAAGTTTGGGAGGATTCCATGGTGGAAGAATACCAATCCATCATGAAGAATTACGCATGGGAGGTTGTGCTGAGACCTGAGGAGAAGTCAGTAGTGACTTCCAAGTGGTTATACAAAATCAAGCATGGAGCAGATGGGAGTGTTGAAAAATACAAGGCTAGATTTTTTTCCAAAGGGTTCTCTCAGAAAGAGGGAGTCGATTATGATGAGACATTTGCTCATGTGTCTCAATATACTTCCATCAGATCGATCATTGCTATTGCTTCAACTATGGCATGGAAGTTGCATCATATGGATGTTAAGACAACCTTTCTCAATGGTGTTATTTAGGAAGAATTATATATTGAGCATCCATAAGGGGTTATTGTCCATGGAAAGGAGTCTCACGTATGCAGATTGAAAAAGGCACTGTATGGACTCAAGCAAGCACCCCGTGCTTGGTATGGATAGATAGACGGATTCTTGGTATGCTCGGGATTCACCAAGATTGATGCAGATCCCAACCTTTACTACAAGTTTGTGGATGATGAGCCATTGAATTTGTTACTATATGTTGATGACTTGTTTCTCACTGGAAATGAGAAACTTATCATATGGTGTAATGAGAAACTTCAAGTTTGAAATGAAGGATCTTGGATTGATGAATTACTTCTTGGGATTAGAATTATGGTAGAGGTAGAAGGATATTTTCCTAGGTCAAGGAAAATACACCATATATATTCTGAAGAGATTCAGAATGTTGGACTATGTTCATATACTTGTGTGGCACTGTGGGATATGGCCTGAGATATGCTTTAGAATGTGACCTGATATTGCAAGGGTTTACAAAATCAGATTGGTTTAGATGCATTGCAAATAGGAAGAGTACTTCCGGATGTTAATTCAGTTTAGGTTCTGTAGTGCTTTCTTGGTGCAGGAGGAAGCAAAACTCAATAGCACTCAGTACTGCAGAGGCTGAGTATATGGCTACTAATACAGTAGCTTGAGAAGTAGTATGGCTTCGTAAACACCTTTCAGGATTGTTTGGACAGATTCTAGAGCCAGTCGTGATTCACTTTAATAACCAGAGTGTTGTGAGGAAAATGCACCTATAGTTTAGGGGAGAAACTACCAACTTACAGTGATAAAGATAGACTTACAAGCATTCTGCAAGTACAACAAATAAATGAAGAGATTAGGGTTTAGAGATGTAGGCACCTTATTCAGAAGGTTGATCCTAGCTTTTCCTCCCTCGCTCTTCAATGCTTATCTAGTGTCGCAATGCCCAGACTTGCAAAACAACTTGATACCCTTCTCAAACACATTTGACTACATACATAAGACTGATATCCATAATAGAAGAAGACAGCAGATTATAAACAAACTGTAATCAAATCTGAGACACATTAATAGGTCATATTTGGAAAGAGAAGAACGTCTGATCTTTATTAATGAATGAAAGCAAATACATACAGTTATACCTTCTTTCAAGCTTGGCACTTCACGAAACCTAGATTCAAGGTCTCCTGCTTCCGTTCTCCAAGGATTCCAGCCTCTAATCAACTGTGCTAGGGTTTACCAAAACTGAAGCACAAGAGAGGGGGATGAGGGTCTCCATTCCTCCAGCATAACTTTGTAATTGGGATTAGTCCCCTCACATGGCCCTTCTACCCTCCTTATATAGTCAATGAGGAAGAGGAAAAGAAGTTATAACCGCTCAAGAGGTTTCCCAACCAACTTAACTTACTCAAATTTCAAGATTTTGACCAAAACAGGGGTGTACGCTACTTTACAGTAGACAAAGTAGCATACATATGGAGTTGAGCGCTACTTTAATGAAGCAAAGTAGGGTACACATGTTACTATTATGCCTGTGTACCAGCGCTCATGTTGAAAAATGGCCAAAAACAGGCTTTTCTACTCATTTTCAGGAGATGGTTTGGTCTGGAAAAATGTTCCTAAGGGTCATATACATCAAATGGGTCAAGAATGAGGTAATTTCAACCATTTTTAGTGTCCCAAATGACTCCTCCATCCACAAATGTCCTGTTGTGTGACTGAAACTTGATCTCAAGAAGTGTCGTCATGCGACCAAGGGAAGCAAGTGTCGTCACAGACGGAGAGGTGTCATTTCAAGATATAACAGATGCCCCCTAATGTATGAGGTTAGAGGGAGTGCGGGAAACTATGGATGAAATACATTATAAATAACAAAGAGTTGAATCATGGAGGAACGGAGAAACCAAGAATCATAGGCTCAAATGAAGTACCTGAAAGCAAAGGCAATGTCAGACAAACTTATCCTTGGGGTAACTGTCCATGTTCAAATGGTGGAACATGACCTCCAAGAGGATACAATAATGATCCAAAATATTGATGCATATATCATGGCCACTAAACTACAAGCGTGGATCCATGAGGAACATAAGTGTAAACATAGCCACATAAATACAAGGTGGATCTATGTCAAAACTGGAGAACATAGCCATAGAGAACAAGCTGGATCTATGTCTCATCAAGAGCCCAAAAAGAGTGTGGATCAGTCTTGTGCAACTTGGGCGATAACATAAATGAGGTGATGCTATCGAGGATCCCAAGGTCTTCATCCAAAAACAACCCAAGGTACAAACCTATCCATGTGAATAAATGAGTTGTTGTCGAACATGGGAGGTATCATTTGATTACCAGTCATTGATGTATACCGTTAACAAATGCGAGGGTGTCCACCAATAATGAAAATGGAACCCAAGGTACCTAGTACATTCAAGCAAGTGTGAATAGATGGTCTTGCCATCGAACACTTGAGGAATCCATTGGATAGGAGACATTGATGTATTCCCATCTATCCAATAGCGAGGGAAACTGCCACTAAAGACTGCAATCCCCAAGGTACTAACCGAAACTCTAAAATTCATTCCCAGAGCACAATGAGTTGAGGTCGATGGGAAGAAGTCTGTTGGAAGGGAGGCCTTAATGCATCCTCCATCATCCAACACGAGGGACACTCAACAGGTATGAGCTGATTTGGAGTAGGACTGAACACATGATGAAACATACTGACACCAAGGAATGGCCGACACATGAGGTCAAGGCAACTGCAGAATGGCCGACATAGGTTGTATCCTTGAACAGTGACCACGACACAAGAGTGACTTAGGCAGATTTGAACACAAAGAGACCACGATACAAATCTGCAATGTAGGAGACATTAAAAGATTCTCCATATGATTGGAAGACTAACCAAACAAAGGAGTAAGAACTCTGATATCAGGTTTATCCTAAGGCCAACACTAGAACCCAACTTGTTTGATAGACTCAAAACAGGTGCTTTGTTCAAGGAGATAGTTGAGCTGTTGACGTCATATTGAAAGATATTTTAACATTCTTCCCTTCCCTTTCCTTTTTCATTTTTTAACGAGCTTGATAAAGAACTAAAGCATGCTCGATGGTATTTTCATATTTAAGGAGTCTGAGAAACCTAGAAGAAAACTCCATACACCTATCCGTGGATTTTATATCGAGCCCGGATTGGTCTGTGCTCGGTGGTGTTTTCTTGCTTATAGAGTTGAAAAACTTAAACAGTCCTCTATCAACCATCTCGTGGATTTCACATCGAGCCCGAGTAGGTGAATGCTCGCTTGGTGTTTTCACATTTCGAGAGTCTAAAAACCCTAAAGACGACTCCAAAGGTCCTTTTTCGTAAAGTTAGTCTCCTTCCTCGAAATAGTGTAAAATGATGGAAGAATAACTCTTCTAGCGCATACAAGAGTATACCTAGAGTATACATTTTCCGTAAATTATCCACCACGGCCCGGAAAAGGGGTAATTCTATACCTAAGTGGATGTCGGTTCAGTTATTTTAATGAGCCCGAAAAGACAACTATGCTCGGAAAACTTTTCCTATTTAAGGAGTCTGAAAAGGGCTTAAAAGAACTCCATAGGGATCTTTTCCGTAAAGGTTTAACGAGTCCGAAAAATTAAACTCATGACCTCCTTACCGTTTTTAATGAGCTCAAAGGAGATAGGAAAATGCTCATAACTTCCTTACTGTTTTTAACGAGCTCGAAGTGAAGATGAAAGAAATGCTCGTAGCCTCCTTACTATTTTTAATGAGCTCAAAGGAAAGGTGGAAGACTGCTCATAACCTACTTACTATTTTGAACGAGCTCGAAGTAAAAGAAGAATGCTCGAAATGGGAGGAGACGAGTGTCAGGGACATGAAAAACCAGCTCCAAGCGCATGGAACAAAGCTATGCTTAATGCAAGGAACATGAGCAAGATAAGGACACTCAGGGTGTGTCTCCTCCAGGTAAAAGGTGTCAAATCGCGAAGGCAAAATGAAACAGGGCTTAGCGGAAATGAGGTCAGAGATGGAGGCTTATACAACGAGCTAAAAGCGTGAAATTGGCATCGAGCTCATTAGCGCAAGCGGGATCATAACAGATGCATATGCAACTTGAACACAAAGATGGGAGCCTTATCAGGGATGGCCAGAAATATATGAGGAAGAAAGATATGAGGCTTCTTCTCAAAGTCATGGTAAATCTAAAAAGGCTCCCGAGCCTATGAGAAAAACTCAGCATGGGCACCAGAATGGCATAAGGGTGCTGACTAGGGTGACCCATGTTAGGTAGGCTCTGCTGTCGGACTGGTGCACAATGCATAAAGAGATGGCTAACACACCAATATCCAACAAGTTCGACCCTATGGCGAATTCGGATGGCAAAAGGTTCAAATGCAACATAACAGCAGGGAAGCCTAAACCTATATGCAAGGTTCCGAATATACCTGACATGGTTGCACAAGGTGTCGAAAAGGACCAGTAAGCAAGTATACATCCAGCTAAGAATCCTGTCTCCAAGAAACATTAGTACCAGGATCATATCTAAAACATATGTAAAGAAAGACCCGATACAAGTCACTGTGGTAGAAATACTTTCAACTTCACTATCATCAACAACAAGCATAAACAAGGCAGAGTTTTCAATTGAAGACTCTATGGTGCCCAAGCCCGAGGACTTACAATCAACAAGATCAACTTCAGGATGAAGATTAAAGTTGAAGGACATGATGAAATCTGCAGAAACAAATTCATCATCACGGGAGTTGAAAATTCTAGAAGCATAATCAAACTCAGCAGGAACACCGATTTGCGGATCTATAGGAGAGTCCAAAGACTCAATAGTAGGAAGATCAGACTTTAAGGTCAAACCGGGGTTGGACATAACTACAACTGGATCAACATCCAAATGAATGGCAGACTGTACTATAGACTCTAGGAAAACTTCATCGGAAGTAAGTATATCATCCCAGATAGAACACATATCTAAACATTCAGATGGAGGTGTCACTTGGTCAAAAGATGGGACCAAATCCCGAGAAGGTAAGCATGAACTTAGAGACTCCTTCTCAGTAGTAGTTGAACTCAAAGAACAATATGCCACAAAATTCCCATGTGACATAGTAGTGCCTAATGACGAGGGACCTAACTGGTCTATAGTTGGGTAATAAGGAGGATCAACGAATGCAAGCTAGTCGATGGTGACAATGTTTTCGTTATGAGGGAAATGCATCACACAAAAAAGTGTAGACACCACAGCATGCATAGCATAAACGTAATCATGCCCGAGGATCATATCAAAGTCCATAGGGTCCTTTAAACCAATAAAATCAACTAAGACTGTTTTTCCACCCAAGGTAACAGGTGCCTGACAGAGGAATCCAATCGATTCACTAGGTCTTTTATCGAAAGTCAATGGCCAATTAACAGCTGGAATAACATTAGGGAAACCCAAATCTCTCCAGGCATAAGCAGATAAGATACTAACAGAAGCACCTTCATCAACAATGCATCGATCAATCGTATGGTTCTCGATATCAACCTTTATCTGGAAAGGTGTCGAAGAAGGAAGACGAGGCTCGGCTAGACTATTCCAATCAAAGGAAACAATCCTAGGGCTTGGTAGGGGTTCACATGGCACAGATGAAGTGTCCCCTTTTTCAGGAATATCCAAACTGGTAATGCAGAAGACTTTAGCAGTAGGTGCATCAATCTCCGAAGGACTGATGGGATCGGTCGAAGATTGCATCGATTCGATCACTTCACTCTCTTAAGGAAGAGTGGGGTCGACCAAAGATTGAATTGGTTCAACCACTTTATCAACCAAAGGTTGATCTGACTGCATGGAATCTATAGACAACTCAAGAATAGAGGTTCCTTTGAACATGGACCACACTCTTCGTGCCTCTGTAATGGCAGGGCATCGGTGAGTAAGGTGATCTCCCTTACAAAGTTTACAAGGGAAATTTGGTTTTCGTCCTATAGGTTTAGAATCCTTTACAACGTCAGTACTCTCAGCATGACTAGCATTGGCTGACAGCTTGCACCCAGCATGACTCACAGAGGCTAGTTGCTCAGAAGCATCAGAATTTTTATCTAAGGACCACACTTTTTGCACTTCTGGAAGTACAGGGCATAAGTAAGTAAGGTGGTCTCCCTCACAAAACTTACAAGGGAACTTAAGCTTCTATTTGTTGGGTTTGTCGACAATGTCAACTCCCTCAGCATGACTTGCAGTGGCTGATTTGGTGTCTCCAGTATGACTCACAGGAACTGGTGACTTGTCATCAATATGACTAGCAGTGATCAATGACATGTCCTCAACATGACTGACAATGGTTGAAGACAAACTTTCAGTATGATTTTCAGTGACTAAAATTTTTCTCCCAGCATGACCTCTAGAGGCTGGGTAGGTTCCCCCTGTGTGATTTGCAGAGGTCGAGTGCTTGCCCACAGCATGAATTACAGAGGCTGGGTTGCTTCCCCTTGTTTTGGCATATTCTTCCCATTCTTTCTCCGTCTATTCCTTTTAGACTGTTGGTTACTAGTATTGCTACTTTCGCCACATGAGGTAGAAGGAGGAGGAGAAGATGTTACTGGCAAGGGAGGCACAGGGTTCTGATGCTCTTGATTTGAGGTGCTCACAAAAGAAGCGTCAGGAGCATGCAAGGCATTTGGAGTGGAAAACAACCAAACCGACAGCCCAATAGTGAATCCAGGAAGATTCAGAGTAGCCATTAAGAGAGCACCAATGTTTCCAATGAATGGAACAGCACAAGGATCCCCCGGAATAGGGGTACCTTGATTGCCACTCGCCAGAATGCTAGACATAGTTTCCTGCTCAAATGAACAAGAAGTTCTCTAAGGCAAACTAAAACAAGTAGCACAAAGAGCACACCACTAAAAAAAGGTCCTAGGTAAATCAAACCAGGCAAACAGATGCCTTCCGGAGAAGAGTCTGGGATGATGAGGGCCCAGAACATATCAACAAAGGATGAAGAACAGTTACCCGGGGTCCACAATACAATGACTAAGGGTGCAAGCACTGGAATCACCCAACCGCCCTCCCAAAGACCTGCAAGGGATTTCCTCCCACGTCTATCCTAGGTACAGCAGATATACCCTCCGCTGTCACCTGTGTATGAACCTATGGTCAGATACTAAGGATACCACAACACCGAAAACTCCTGGGGGAACAGTCGCTGGTCGAATTAGAAGGCGTGGGTAGGGTAACTGAGCCTGAAACTCAAAAGAGTCCCCAAACGCGATCCAATCCTGGTATATGCTTGAAATAGAAAGTAGGAGGAGTATTCCCAACAATCTGATCTCACAAGACCTACTGCATAGATCCCAAGCAAGCTTTGAATGAAGTGGGTTTACCTGTGATAGTCAAACTAAGATTTTTGCGTAATGTGTGATCTTGGGTGGTTTAAGGTGTTTTAAACCCAAGATCCTAACCAAGACTAGTTGGTGTAGTGTAACCTAGAAAAGAAAATGTTACTAGTACATTTTATTAGGGTTCATTTTAAAGGTTACTTGCTTACTCAAAAAGGTAGTGGGTGTGTGAGAGTGGTTATAATAGAGATAGAGTACTGAAAATGAAATATTTACCACCAAACAAATCTTTTCTTTTCAATGCAAGTCTTAAAATTATGATCTAGAATGCATATGCAAATGCAATTTTTAATCTTTCGAATGCAAAAAAGGTAAACATAAAGTCTAAACTCAAAACCTAAGAATGCAGCTACTCAAACAAATAGGTATGCAAAAGAAAACTTGTTCTTTTTTATGCAAAGCACTCTAAAATCTTTTAAGCCACTTGCAAGGTACTGTATTTAGAAAATGAATCAAAATTCTTTATTCTTTCAAAGGTAAGAAACAAAACTGAAACTAACCTATTATCAAAGCAAAGCAAAGAAACTTTCAGGTTCTCTTTATGAAACAATAAAAGCTACCAAATATGACTTTCAAATTCTTATTGATGTAAGCATGCCAAACATTGGGAAAAGAGTACGAAAACTACTTTTAGACCCAAACGAAGCAAATGACCTACGAAGAAGTATGGTTTGCTAAAGTCAGGTCTGCACATAAACAATGCAAACAAGGTCTTGAACAACAGCCAAAACACTTGAGCTTTCACTACAAAAGAAAACTAAAAGCATAAGGGAGGATAAGAAACCAATCTAAAAGAGAAATTTCACTCAAATAGATACAAATAGGGTCAAGAAGACTCAAAAGGTTTCAAATCCAATGGAAATGGGGCAAGCAGGTTCAGTCAGACTCAAATTAGGGTACAAAACACCAAACGGGTCCACAACCCCCCAACTTGGGTCAACAAGCCCCAAAACTTTCCAAACAAGCCCAAATTGATCAAAATAGGTTCAAATCATGAATGTAGGATCAGTACAAGGATGGGAGACCACTTACAGGGATTTAACACAGACCTAGGGTCATCAAGGACCACAAAAATGCATCCAAAACCCCCATATTTGGGTCGACAACCCAAAAAACTCAAAAATTTAAACCCAGATTTTGAGCGCTACTGTGTATGAAGGAAACTAGCACCTAGGGCGCTATTGTACTGCACAACAGTATCATACATGTTGAAAAAATTGAAAAAATGGGGTTAAACCCCCCACACCTGGGTCCACAAGGGTTTGCAAGGGCCGGGAAGGGTCTGTAAAAGCCCAACAGGGTCAAATAGAGCCTACTAACTGATTCCAATCAATAAATTGAACAAATACCTTCAAGAAAAACTAAAGAAATGACCTTGGATACCCCTAAGCAGTTAGGCTTTCCCCAGCAGAGTCTCCATTCTGTTCTCCAAGGATTCCAGCCTCTAATAAACTGTGCTAGGGTTTACCAAAACTGAAGCACAAGAGAGGGGGATGAGGGTCTCCATTCCTCCAACATAACTTTGTAATTGGGCTTAGTCCCCTCACATGGCCCTTCTACCCTCCTTATATAGTCAATGAGGAAGAGGAAAAGAAGTTATAACCGCTCAAGAGGTTTCCCAACCAACTTAACTTACTCGAATTTCAAGATTTTGACCAAAATAGGGGTGTATGCTACTCTACAGTAGACAAAGTAGAATAAATATAGAGTTGAGCACCACTTTAATGAAGCAAAGTAGGGTACACACGCTACTATTATGCCTGTGTACCAGCGCTCATGTTGAAAAATGGCCAAAAACAGGCTTTTCTGCTCATTTTCAGGAGATGGTTTGGTCTAGAGAAATGTTCCTAAGGGTCATATACATCAAATGGGTCAAGAATGAGGTAATTTCAACCATTTTTAGTGTCCCAAATGACTCCTCCATCCACAAATGTCCTGTTGTGTGACTGAAACTTGATCTCAAGAAGTGTCGTCATGCGACCAAGGGAAGCAAGTGTCGTCACGGACGGAGAGGTGTCATTTCAAGATATAAAACAGAGGTGCCAGTGCAGATGTCAATGAATCCTATATTTCATGATAGGTCAAAGCACATAGAGATTCAGTATCACTTTATACGTGATATGGTGCAGAAACATGCGGTCAAGTTAAAGTATATTCTGATAGATGACAAACTACAGATGTTCTCACCGAGCCTCTTTCTAGGATGAAGTTCAAATAATTTCATGGAAGACTTGGAGTATAAGAGAACATGTCCCTCCTTGAGAGGGAGAGATGATATAGAGATGTTTACCCTGCATTCACCCAAGTACCTCTACTCATTCAGGTACTCAACTAGATATGGGAGAAATTCCATCGGCATATGATTCGGACAGGAAGTAGATGGTTGGGTTCACCTAGGTGCCTCTACTGGTCCAGGTAGTCATCCAGGTATGGGATAAATCCCATCGACATATGAGTCGGAAAGGCAGCAGATGGTCGGGTTCACACAGGTGCCTCTACTCGTCCAGGTTATCATCTAGGTATGCGGTAAATCCCATTGGAAGATGAGACAAATAGGTAGTATATGGTCATGTGATGATTGCACAGGTACCTCTACTCATTCAGTTTCTCAGCTAGGTATGGGAGTACCCCATCGGCAGATGAGACAAACAGGTAGTAGATGGTTGTGCACCTCTGCTCATCCAAGTTTTTAGCCAGGTATGGGAGGATCCCATTGGCATATGAGACGGAAAATTAGCAGATGGTAAAGCATATGGTAAATCTTATCTCTCAGACATCTAGGTAGGATGGAGAGGCTACTCTTGGACTCACTGAAGGACTGGTGGAGTTGATGCATGATGACACTTCTCGAAGGATTAAGACTGTGTTGACAACCTTCAGTATGTATAAAGATGATGGAGACAGTACAGATGTACAGATGAAACCCAGATGACCGTGATGCTAATGAAGACCGAAGAATACCTTCCTTGTTGAGAGGGAGTGTAGGATTTTTTGCAACTTCGAAAGATATTATTATTGTATTTTATTGTACTTGATTGTACCTCCTAAGGGAGATAAACTTGATGTAATTAAGTATGTAAAACCTTTAAAGAATCAATGTAAACCTTGGGATGAAAAGAAAGCAAAAGAAAAATTAAAACTAAAATTATTTATTGCTCCCTAAGAAAAGTTGGCCCAGTTAGGGAAAATTCTAGTTTGGCACTTGTATAAATAAGAGGTAAGTTCACCTCATTATTCAATATTCATCCACTACACACAATTCCACATCACTTGGAGAGAGAAGCTCGCACCTGCAAAAGGAGAAGACTATATTTGGGGTTTCTATCTTTGGAAATCATTTCCATCTTTTCTCTCTCATCATTGTACTTTGTTCTCATAATTATCATCTCTATACAAAAGTTTCTAGGTTTTCTCTCGTTTGGGTTTTAGCCAGGATAAACTCTTGTGTTATTGTTTTTTGCTTTGTCTTTCTTCTAGTGATCCTATTTATGCATTTGAATTATTATGCTATGAATGTATGAAAATCTAACACCTATGAGGTGTTCAAGGAAATTGGTAATTAGCTAGGGATTTTTTATGATGCAGATGTGGGATTTAAGGAGATTGGCCATATGGAAATAGCTCACATTTTGGTGGGTATTGACTGAAGGGAGGTATTTTATACATAATTGATCTTGCAGAGTGAGAATATTTCATACCCAAGCTTTGGATTATACTAATGTCCCTTTTAAATGTGTTTGATGTCATGTTTATGGACATGTAGCCAAATATTGTACTCTTCCCTTTCATTTGAAGGTATGGGTTAAGGAGAATGGTCATATGGGTGATAAGGTAAGAAGGAAAGTCTCCTAAGAAGGTGTTGATGACTCTGGTGATTCAAAGGACTTGGGTTCAAATCTATCTCTTGTACAAAATACTATATATGAAGAGCACTTTCTCAATGATTGTCCTCAAAACAAGTTAGATGTTTCAAGGATAGAGATAGTCACAATGGTGGAAGATGGGTAACATCCAAAATGTTTTAGTGCACAAAATTGAGTCAGAACTCTTGGCATGCCTTTAGTAGTTTCTCTCCAATTTTTAAGGGTTTCAATATGATTATTGGTTTTTTTATTATTGGGTTTGATGGATCTACCATTAGGGGTTCTTTTTATAGGTATGCTAGGGTTAGGAGGGTTTCCTCTTCTCAATTTTTTCTTTGAAATTTCAGGCTCTAAATTGGGGTCTATATTTTTCTAGTGTCTTTATTCTATGCTAGTTGTTGGTTTTGATTCTATTATTATGACCTATAATTCTAAGGAGGAGAATGGGATGATGGACATTCTAGATATTTCCTACAATATAGAAGAGAGGAGATAGGTGATGTAGAACTAGTATGGTAGGAGGTTTGGTAGTTTCTGATGGGAAGGGGAGAAAGGGAGGTCTCAAAGAGAGGAAAGAAGGCACACTTGGAGGTACTACAATCAAGTAAGCAGCTTTCCATAGTGGGGATTTTTGGCACAAATCTACTTCGACCAGGGTTCATTCAACTAATCACCAACAAACCCCAAGACACCGACCCTTTAACAATCACCTGCAAAGCAGGTGAAGTCTCACCTGAGGTATCTATGGAAACTGCAGGAACCATATTTCTGTAGTAATGTAGGACTGTGATAGGAAGCTACCAACCATAACATTTCGTACCTTTACAGAACACAAGATCACAGAGATTGCATACATATTGTTTAACTAGATGCGACATATATCTATTAACAAGCAGTCTTCATATTAGTCATACTTCCAAATTATTTAACATTTATATGTCAATATGAAAAATGTAACAGAATACATAGCACTTCATCACATCATTCATACACATTGAACACTGGATATAATGTGGAAACCCAAACAGGGGAAAACCATGGAAGAGCTTTCTTTATTCATGAGTCATAGTCAAATAAGCACTTCATGCTTACATCAATGACTTATAGATTTATTTCTTCTCTTTACAACGTATATGCGCACACAAACTGCAAATCATGCAACTCTCTCATCATAGTATATGATATCTTCGATGTACAAACCAAAAAGGCTAACCAAAAGACTAATCAAGGATTAACCAATGAACTAAAATCCCCAAAAATCCCAACCCTTTACATATTTATAGGGCGCACACATCCTGCTCCCACTACTCCACTAATCAACTACTCCACTCATAAATGTATGTGGACACAAAATACTAACTAACTTACCCAACTCCCTCCCTTGACACATTCAAAATACCCATATCACTTGATTCTCGCTCGCAATGTTGGAGTTGACCCTTCTTTGTCGGACCACTTCACCTTAACCTTGTTCACAACAAAACTGCCCAAAACATTACCTGTCCCAACAAACCCCCAACACTGACATGTGTCTCATCTAGAGCCACTTCAAGGTTGCATTGTCGGAGTCTTGGACTTCGCCAGAAAATATGCATACTTGTGTTTGAGCTCTTTCAGTTGTTCCTTCACAACTGGAATGATTTCTCTAACATATATCTAATTAACACTAACTTTAGACATGACAACCTCCATTGCTATAGACCTCGGGGCTCTAGTTCTTCAACACTCTAATGCTATGGGCTCTCTGCTCTCACAATGCACTTAAATGCTCAGGAAACAATGAGCCAAGATGTCGACTTGGTAGGCTTTTAAATCCTTCATTTAATTTGTCCTATCAATGCTTTTCCCAATATTTGGTGAATCAGACCAAATGCTTTGCAATAATGACCCTTTCTGGCAACAATTTTGTTCACACTATCGTGTCTTTTTTACATTTATTGTGATATGCTCCACTAATGCTGCCACTTTGTGTGCCATATATGTAGCAATTAATTAATTTTATGGCGACTTCGACACAACCTTCACTTCGACAGATATATAACTTATGTACAAATACCTACTATGACAAAAGAAACTTTGACACACACTAGATTCCAACCTATCCTAAATTCAACACGAACTATACTTTGAATCAAAAATAACTTGGAGTTTCCAAATTTATTTCATTTTCACACTATTTACAAGCATGCTCAATGTAGGAAGGCGTGGTTGTCCTTATAAGGTTTCATTTGGCTCCCATTTACCAACCCATTAGTATCTCTCCATTCAATTCCTACAATTGTACAACACCTCCCTCTGTCACATAGTTAATCACATAGGTTCATAGCCAGTGCATTCTTAGCTTACCAGGATGTTTAAAGAAATTATTGTCATATAGGAGTACTAGATCTATTCTCTGAAACTACTTCTTTGTAATGTTGCAATCATGCCATTCCTTCTCTCGATCCTTTTGTACTTGTTGTTGAAATCCTGCTATATATCTATCCTCCTCCAATTGGAGCAGCTGCAACAAACTCTCTTTGACAACACCAGTGTTAGACATACCTATGAATGAAGCAACTCTCAAACTTGGCAAAATGTAATCCATTGGCATAACAACTTCTTGACCATATACTAGCTTGAAGGGTGCCTGACCCATTAACTTCTTGCAAGTTTTCCTATATGCCCATAAGACTACAAGAATCCTCATATCCCAATCGTCGCGGTTCACATTACAGACTTTTATTAAGGCATGTTCTAGTATTTTGTTGAAAGCTTCGATAGTTCCATTAGTTTGTGGATGATATGAAGTACTCTTCCGATGATAAATTTGGAGTTCCTGAGTAAGTGCTTGATAGTCTTATTAAGAACATGAGATCCTTGATCACTCAACAGGACTCGCGGCTAACCAAATCTAGTAACTACATTTTGAAACAAGACTTTGCAGTAGTTGTAGTAGTACAATATTTCACCATTTCAACTTCAACCCACCTAGTCAAGTAATATGTCGCATTAATGATGTAGTGTGCTCCTGATCACTTCGTAGGAGGGTTGATTGGTCCCACGAAATCAATATTCCAAAATCCTGCAAATTTACCTTTGGTACCAATGGCATCTCGTCCCTCCTAGATGGTTTCCCTATTCTCTTACAGACATCACAAGATCGAAAATATTCCTTAGCATCTTTATGGAGTGTAGGACACCACAGCCTTGCTCGTAATATATTTTGGGCCATATCCTTTCTTGCATAGTGGCCTTCTGCAACACCTTCATGAGCCTCGGCTAAAATCATTGGTTTCTCATGTTTCATAACACATCGTCTTAACACTTCATCTAGTCCCAACTTATATAACTGACCTACTATTAGTTGATAATCTCATGCTTTGACAACCAAATGTTTCTTTTGATTGACAGACAACCCTAGAAATGTCATTCATGTCTCCAAAAAGGTTATAATTTCTTCAAATTATTCATCCACCATGCTAATTGAAAACAATTGCGCATCTAGGAGGTTATCATCCAATTTAACCATCTTTTCCCATGTTTCTAACCTTGACAAATGGTGAGGTCCATCATTTATCCTTCTAGGTTTAAATATAATCTAAAATTCATACTCTTAAAATAATAAGAGCCATCTACAGATTCTCGCCCCCCCCCAACACTGGCTTGTTAACCAGGTACCTTAAAGCAAAATGATTAGTAAACATTTTAAAGTGACCCCCTAACAGATCATGCCTGAAATTCTGCAATGCATAAACCATATCTAATTCTTCTCTTTCTATAATAGCGTAGTTTCTTTCTACCTTGGATAATTTCCTATTAGCAAATGCGATAAGATTATCAATAGATTCCTCTCCTGGATGAGCCAAAACTGCACCCAATGTAATAGATGAAGCATCGACATGAACATGAAATTCCTTTCGCTAGTTAGGAAACACTAAAATAGGGGTTGTCACCATCTTTTCTTTTAATGTGTCGAGGATCTACTGACACTCCTCATTCCACTGAAACTTAGTATCCTTTTTCAATAGATTCTCCATTGGCGTTGTAATTTGTGCATATCCCTTTATAAAATTTCTATAGTACCTTGTATGTCCCAAAGTTGTTCTCAATTGTCGAACTGATTTTGGTGGAAGAAAATCTACTATAATGGCGGTTTTCCTAGGATCCACCAACATACCCTGTTCACAATCCACATGACCCAACAATATACCAAATGGAGCACCAAAAATATACTTCTTCAAATTTAATGATATCTAATACTATCTACAATGATCCAACATCAACCTAAGGTTCTCAATATCTTTTTCAATAGTGCATAAATTGTCCAGTCGTCGAAGTATACCTCCAGAAACTTATGTATGAATTCCTTAAATATTGCAACCACGACCCGAGAAAAAATAGCTGATGAATTCTTTATACCAAAGGGAATCACTGTATATTGATAGTAACCCCATTCAGTCACAAACTTGGTCTTATGTTGATCCTCCTTAGCAATTTTAATTTGATGATATCTAGAAAATACATATGTAAATGAGTAAGCTTCTTGGCCACCCACATTATCTAATGCCTCATCCATAAAAGGTGTCGGAACTTTGATCATGCAGACAAACATCATTTAGATTCATGAGATCTACACAAATTCTTATTTCACCAATCTTTTTATCTTGGACCACCATCGAACTAATCCTTTCAGACTCTTCGATAGGCTCAATAATTCTTGCATCTAGCATTTTGTCAAGCTATGCGCTTACCTTTTCCTTATATTTTGGATTCAATCTATATTATTGTTGTTTAATAGGTTTCATATCATGCTTTAATGGGATTTTCATCTCCCCTAGATCACCAACAATGCATTTCATCTCTGAAAACTTAGTAGGAAATAAATCTTGATGTCCATGCAGTAGATCAGTAAGCTTACCTACACTCTCATCATCCTAATAGTCCCCAATATTAGAAAATTTAGGATTTTTGCTTGAACCGATATTTCCCTTGTTTGTCTTCAATGGCTGAATTTTTTTATCAGATGTGACTTCAAGACCCTCCAGATCTCAGATTCCTACTGTTTCTAGGATATGTAAATATCTCATATCCTCATCCGAGTTTCCAGTAATATTGTAACATTCCATTTTCTTGTTCAAGTGTCGCAATCCACTATGGAATATTAGATAACTCCGCAGGTGCTTCTACATAAATTTTGGCCTTAATTATCTATAAAGTTGCATCCACTAATGGGTTCTCATCTTCGTAACTTAATGTTCTTCTGAAATTCATGGCCATATCATCCCATTTTTTTGTGCCTTGTCGCAACTCCAAAGTTGTATACCAAATTCAGGGTATAGTATCCAAGGTATGGATAAACATATGGACCCACTCTTTCTTAGGTACGTGTTCCCATTCTTTTGTACATGATGCTAAGTGATCGACATGACTAGTTAGCTCAATATGCTTTTCTCTGCTATAATTTATTCCTTCTCCATATCTAACTTCTAGCAACTTTCTACATTGCAACCAACCCTGCATCTTTTCCTTATGGGTATCCCACCATCTTGCTAGAGTGGCTTTCAATGCTACATCTAAAGCTAATATTCTTTGTTGTTCATGTACCTTAATTTCAAAATTAGAAATGAAAAAGGATAAATTGGGTAAGCCTTCATAAGTAGGTAGATCACATACCTCTTTTCCAACCCAACAAAGTGATTTTGTAACACGAGCACACCTCCTTTTAGATACTTCATGTAGCATGTTTTGCCAATTTTCCAGTGCTTCCCCTGAGTCTAATGAAAATGAGCTAACACTTCACCAACTCAAGGTACAATCCACTATTGGATTGACATAATCATTTATTCTCGATGTGAATTTATAGATGTTTTCTAAGTCTTCATCATTGTATTCCTCTACGACAGGTTTCACATACGTCGGACCCTCCAAAGGATCCAAAGGTGCAACAACTCTAATTTCCCCTCCTTCAAATGTCATCATCTTTTTATCCATATTTATGATAGTCTAATTTTAAATCGCCCAATCGATACCAAGCAATGTAGGGTATGGGTTGGTATCATCCACTATCTCTATAACTTCAAAATCATCATAGCTTCATAGTCCATCTATTTCGACAGGGATACCCAACAATCTTCCAAATGGTATTACTTTCTGCTGATTGGCTAATCTTAACTGGATTGGTGACCATACCAGCTTAGGTTTTCCCATAGCTTCCCATGTCTATATAGTGATAACATTCACATCTGAACCAAATCTAGAATAATAAAATCCATGTTGAAGTCCCCAATCTACGCAGTAAGTCGCAATTCCCTTCATGTTCTTACCTTCTTTTGCAAATTATTTAGATCCTTTTCCTAAGGAATTTAATTTTTTGATTCATCAATTAAACTCTGCAACTCCCTTAAAGAAGCTTCATTTTTAACTAAGTATAGACCTCTTCTTAGAAATTTCTTCAATGTGCTTACCTTTCCCGGGCTTCGCTTTGGTTTTGATCAATCGAAGCAGGATGGCATATCATATACAAGAACCTCGTTGAAGACCGATGGTGCAAATGTCGAAGGTAGCCTATGTGTTGTAGTAAATTCTTTCCTTTCTTCCACATTTTTTTTCCTTATGAACATCAAATGGAATTGTTCGTTGCATGGCTGGCCTGATTGTAGGGGAATGCAAATCATCACATATTTTTCTATCACCTCCTATTGCATCTCCTCCTCTTGTAACAACAACGATGGTTGACTGCTCTTGTCTTGGTTCTGCTGAAATCTTTTGGACATTTTGGTTCTGGTTCTGATTTTGATTTTGATTTCCCTTAGCTTGCCACTTTGCTATTATTTGTGGACAGTCTTCATGTTGGGTGTGTTATATCTCTTCACATGGTGGGTGCGTGTACACCACAATCCCCAAAAAAAATTTGGGTTGTTTTTGCTTTTTTGTTGTTTTAGCCCATTGTATCTCGGTAAAGGGATTAGGGTTGTAACCTAATTTCGGGTAAATGAATTAGGGTTTTAGATGTTGCGAATACCATATATTATATTGTAAATGGTTAAGAAAACATATAATGAAAAGAGTTGTGCGGCTCTAAGTTTTGCTGATTTTTTCTCGGTTAAGGCTTTCCAGGTGAAAATCTTTGTGTTATGCGTGTGCCATTGTGTATTTTCTGTTAATGGTTAAGAATCTGTATGAGTTTTTACTGCACTTTTAAGGTTTAAAACTATCACTTCAATAGCGTGATCCCTCTACAATATGTGCATGTTGAACATGGGTTTGTACAGTCCATAGAAGAATTTCTTGGTTGACCACAATTTCAACAGATTAACTGACCTCAACCTCGACCAATTCCTCCTCATCACAGTCCTCGAAATCCACCCCTTTGTTGATTAAACTGCACACCACTCCCTTCACCTTGTTGCTCACCCTTCAGTCTATAAGCATCTATTGTTCATTCTGTGAGTAGCTAATATGCTCGACAATCCTTCTCATCATGTCCCACTAACCTACAAAATTTACAAAATAATTTTTGTGGGGTACTTACAATATTCTGCAACAGGTAGTGTTAACACCCAAAAATTGTTCACTAGCTCATTCCCCTAGTCACATAACCCATTTGTCCAATTTTCCTAAGTTTTTGGCCTCCAAAAAACCATAAATTGGTAACCAAATAGGAAAAAAAGCATTGTTTCCCTAAAAAATAATTAAATTCCTTCAAAAAGGGTTAAAAACCCACAAAAGGGTCCAAAAATCCCCAAAATAAAAGAAAAAGGGGAAAAAATCAAAATAAATTCAAAAAGGAGGGAAAATACCTACTACCATTTCCTAATACCATTAGTTTCCCAAAACTATGGGCCAGTACTCCACCACTCAAAATCACTATAAAAGGTGATGGAGACCCCCCATTTCACATGAATCACTCTTCACACCCTCATGTTGCCAAATTTCCTACTGCACTTTAGCCTCCCATTTCAAGCTTTTGTGCCCATTTAGTTGAATCTTGGCCAATCCATTGAGCATTTGGAGAAGAGAAAGGAACTCTGGAGACCTGGCACACTACTCTTCGTATTGTTGCAAGGGACCTCATCACCTCTTCTTTTGATGTAACCATTACTGCAAACCCTTGTTTTCCATATAATATAAAAATGCAAATTTCATATATGGGTTCCTGTTGATTTTCCATTTTACTGCAGTAGTTAGATATATTTCATGTTTGTTATTTGCATACATCATTTGCTTATTGTTTAGTTTTTATCCATGTTTATGAACTGCTACTAAGGGTTCATGAATCTTTAGTAGGTGCTCTTTAGCACGAGCTGGTGTGAATACTCCAGCTAGAGGTAGCATTTTTTTGGTCGATAACCCCTAGTTTGACAGATCCTGCACCAGACTCCAGCACCATGGTTCAGTGGGTTAGGAGCTCCGATGGTTATATAATCCTAGAATGTTGTGCATTTGTCCTTAGAATGACTCTCTTCTTTACATCTGGTACACCAAAATTCTTCTCTTTTGTTTTTTCCTTTCTTGATATCTTGGATTTGCAATGATAGATTTGCTAGTTGCGACTGGATTTGAGCCATACCAACTCTAGTTTCTCCGACAGGTGACACTTCTAATTTCATATCCAGTTTGAGATCTTCAGTCTACGACACAATATTTTTCTACATCAAAGGAACTCGGATGTGTGGTAATAAAGAAGCTATAAACCATTCTTTATGTTAGACATCAGTCATCCGAAAGCTTACACAAGCAATCAGTGTCTTCAATCTCTGGTCGAAATCCTAGACAAATTCATTTCTCAGTTGCTTGATCTCTTTGAGTTCAGTAATACACTGAGATTTAGATTTTGTATTTTTAAAGTCATCCTTTAATGCATGTTTAATATCTACTAAGGTATTATGTTGTTGTCCAGTAGGTACCTTTGCAAATTTATGAACCAATCCAAAGCACGACCTTGAAAATTCATAATTAGTTGGGCTCTTTTTACATTTTCAATCTGCACTTGCTTGACAGTCCAGATAGCATCACATAAAAACCAATTTTTTCTGGGTTCTCTGCCCATTCCCATGAAAAATTGGTATTTTCATATCATCCCCATCCATTCTTTTTCTCGGGGGTATTGATTTAATTTGTATTATAGGACCAACACTTATAGCAGTATTACTAGTCGTAGTACTATTCTGACTACCACTACTATTACTTGCTTGTACAAACTGGGACGAACTAATGTTTCTTACCTCAGTCTCTGGAGATGCACGTGGGGTTATAGGTATGTCACAGTGTCTATACTGATCTAGTTCAACAAGATCTTCCTCAAAAATGGGTTGGTATCCTTCTTCTTCATCCTCTTCTTTATCATAAGTTTCTTCTTCAAGCTTTGGTACTGGTTCGTATTCCCTTCCTTCAGTCACACTGCAACCCTCTTATTTTGTTGCAGTTCTCCTTCCCTTGCTTGACCGAAATATTCTCCCACTTTGCAGTAGACCACACTCTTCATCTATTTCGTTGTCTCCATCCATTTTCATGTCATCTCACTTCTTACAACATATTCCTATACTATCCCCTACTAACATCCTGAACCACCACGCACAAAGGGCTTATGCTTCAGATTCCATCCTCATGATCCCTTTTTCACAAACCAGCATTTTAATCCATAGTTTCTGTCACGTACCCACCCATCTATCCAATGCAAGGAAGGGAACATGGCACTAAAATCTGGGCTTTTAGAACAACTTATCCAAATTCATCATGAATAAAAGGTATGGCATTACAGAAAAATGCATATGTGTGCAGATGCAAATCAATTTAACATGCATAGTGGAATATAACAGCATCCACACACATTTCATAGTCATCCAGCATATCAAAATAGGCATCAATTAACACATTGCAGAAGCAAACACAATAAAATACTCATCTTGATGTAATGTTGTCCCAAGCAACTAGCTATGTCACTGCAACGTTCCACCCAACCATAGGTCTCTGCCCAACCTATATTCTTTCAGCACTCAGAGACCACCCCCGAGCTGGGCATGATATCTACAAGGAAAAAGGGGCTCTCAATCTTCAACACAGCCCAAAGCAATGGATACCCAACTTAACCCCAAAATTCTCTTGCACACAAAACTCAGATATGGGCTTGGAAACACACTTTCACCAATGGGACTTAGAAGCTAGATGGACATGGGTTTTCCCAAAAACGTAAGCACAGCAAAAAATGCATTTGTGAGAGGGAAAATTGACCATAGGGAAGAAAACGATTTCTCCCACAGATATACAAGGAATCAGTGAGCCAAAACAGCCTCTATGGTCCCCAAATCGATTTCCCTTTCTTCCCCACTATTAGACAACACAAAAACACCCTTCCCAGCTAGGCGAATGAAGGAAAACACAGCAAAACCATGGAGGAAAACACCCAGGTAGCTCCAAACTTGTGAGAGCAAAAATTGATGGGTGAATAATGGCTTGGGGGAGAAATTCATGGATCTTTTCTTGCCCAAGAAGCCAAACACGATTTTCCATGAAGGGTGGCCTGCCCATACCCGAATTTGGACATCCATACCTCTCCATTCCCCAAGGCATTAACTACCTCAACCAACTTCTTGGGAGAGTAAATGATTAGGTACAAAAGTCAACATGGGCAGTGGAGGGTTGATGGGTTCTCTCATTGACACTTGGCTTGACTTGCTTGGCTCAAAGGTTTGAATATTTCCCTCCCAAACATTCAACAATTTTATGTTTCTAAGATGCATCAATCAAAAGGAAAGAGAAGAGTAAGAGTTTCCCCTCTTATTCTTGTTCCAATCCGGAGCCACTCCAACACTGTGGTTCTATGCTCCTTAGCCTCTTTCACTTCAATGTGAATGCTCAACTTGCCTTTTCTTGGCTATGACACTTAGTGTCTAAGGTTTGTCTAAGGTTTTCCTCCATCAGGGAATTCTTCCCCATTATTTCCTACATAACCTTTGGCTGCTAGGACTCGCCCACACATATCCACTAGCATCATTCTTATCATTGCTGCTCATACTGAGCTTTCGAGGACAGTCACGTGTCCAAATGCATCCCTAGGATGCCTTCGAGGCTTTTTACTTTCCTGCAAACACCAAAGTTTCCAACAAAGAAACAACAGTGTATCAACTTGGCTGTCATAAGACTTGTTCATGAAATTTTCATTATCAAAACAAAAACGAATGAAAATCAAATACTTATCTGTATTGGGCAGTCTCCTTACTACTCCACAGGTTTCCTTCTCCGCTTTACAAGTTTTGGATCACCTGTGGGGTGGATGTTTAATTCCCAACCAGTACACATTCACGCCGATTGGGTTTACCAAGCATTTGTGGTGCCCAACAAGTCCCATACCTGCTTGGCACTCTCCATTGCCGAGCCAACACATCCGTTTGGGTCATCGACCAATGGAAGGAAACTGCGCCACCGACCATTATAGGTCAAAGCTCTACTATGGAGCCATAGGAATATAACAACCTTTCACTAATACCTCCACAACAGCCAAGTAAATAATTCCAAACTAGTGTACCGACTAGGTTTATTAGGCATGAAACAACCCTTCATAACAACCTTCACAACATCCAAGTAAATAATGCCAAACCAGTGCACCAACTAGGTTTATTAGGCATGCAACAACCCTTCATAACAACCTTCACAACACCCACAACATCCAAGTAAATAATGCCAAATCAGTGCACTGACTGGGTTTATTAGGCATGCAACAACCCTTCATAACAACCTTCACAACACCCACAACATCCAAGTAAATAATGCCAAACCAGTGCACCGACTGGGTTTATTAGGCATGCAACAACCCTTCCGTTATGCTTCTTCTGTGTGCAGTCCCAAATTGCATCTGTTTTAGCTGACAACACAAGATGGATAAGCAAACTCATTAGTATTGCTGCTCTAAAATTGAAGCATAATTCATGACATTCGCTATCAAGTATTGAAACACCAGGAATGCATCCATTCCCTCAAGGTGTAGTCAATATTGAAAACCCTATCATAACCCAACACCCGAAAGGTGTGCACCCCTTTCCGATGTGAACCATGTAGGTCCTACTCATACTCAATCAATCTGAAATAATATAAATAAGATGGAACATGCTCTGTATATTAACCCTAATAATTAGGCATGCATGTTCTTAGCTAGGGTTACAGAATAATTATCCCTTTTCATATGTATTCTGTCTTCATTGCAAAGGATGGGGGATCCCTTCTCTGATTCAACAGTCCTTCGGTTTTCCACACCAATATTTTCACGTTCCATAACCCACACATGCCTTCTTGGCATACTTTCACCATCTCACTCACATGGTTTCCCAACATGCAGTGCAGCTGGGATATTATCAAAATTTACAATGTCATTTCACCCGAAAACCATTTCTAAAGAATGGGATCCTTCCCATCTAGTTTGGCTTCTGCAGGCCATCACACATGGTCTTCCTGCAATGTGTCATCCTGGCACACTTATCAAATAGAAAAACAGTCAACAACATTTAACAATAACTTCAAATATGATTGTTCCATAACCAATCAATGTCATTAATAATTAAATTCAATATGAATTTGCAATTCTATCTACTACAGAAATTGACTTGTTTAGTCATGAGGTTATCCTCATATTGCTTGTCCCTTGTAAGTGGCACCCCTCTACCCATTAGGGTTTTACGCTTGCTACCATAATGTGAACATCCACTTACAACATGTCCTCCTGACACAGTTCTATGCAAGCCAACCGTGATTAGCAATTATAAGCAAATTCTCAAATTTGAAATCTACAAATTTGTTTTCCTACAGAAATTAGATTTGCCACCATGAGATTATTCTCATAAACTTAAATCAGACAAAATTTCAGGTCTATGTCATGCATAAGTTAAATTTCACAACCATGAGAACCTTCTCATGAGGTTTGGCTCTCGCACATGGTAGATTCCAATCTTCATCATAGACTTATCCACGTTGCCATGCCCAAAACAATCTACCTGGAATCTGGAACTTCAATCGGCCAAACACTTCGTAAGTCTTTATGCATATAATACTTCATTTGCTGCAACAGTCACTGAAGTGGTCTCAGAATTATAACACTCAATAACTCAAACTCCCTCAGCTGTTAACATTTGAAATGCAATGAAATATATATTTATACAAATATATTTGTATGCATCCTTATCATAATAAAATTGCAAGACACAGTCACGTCATTTATGCAATTTAAACGAAGCTTTAGATACTCATTACTTCATAGCCATATCATTTTATGCAACTCTGTCCTTTCAACAGAGCACTCTTGGTAGCCCATCAACATGTCTACCTTCTTCATGTAATCATTCTCCTGCATTCACAGCAGCTCATGAAATGGTCTCAAGATTAACAAAAGTTCACCATTTCATCAATTATCTAAGTGCAATGAAACATACACCACAACCATGCATTCACATAATGCATCTCAACATGTGCACCCATACCTATGCATGCACATTACAATACTCACATAATCTTTTATTTTGCATCCACTCAATGCATAACCACGAGATTGTATAAAATATTTTTAATGAACATCCCCTCAATGCAACCTTGCCTTAATTCATGAATACTATGCATTCAAACATATTATGGCCTAATCATGGTTACCATACATAGCATGCACTATCATGATAAGTCCTTACTTTCTTTGGTTGTTTAGCTCACAACCAACATACACAAATGGCATGATATAATCTCATATGAATGCATTCTAGAATTTAAAATAGTCATATGGTAGAGGGTTCCTTGCGCTTACTACCCCATACCTCACCATACCATGGTAGTATGGTATCCATATAAATGCATTCAACCTTTCCTACATACCATTCTATGATTACAAAATATCGTTCAAAGGGGTTCTTACCTGATCTCCTTTTGTACTTAGGCAATCATAATTAAACCATTACCTGCATGGCTCCCATCAATATCTTTGATGTTAACTGATCAGTTGGTTTCCTGCAAAGGATCACGCCATCCTTCCACCCACCTCATGATCATGTATTTGTTGCACCATCCTTTCCTCATAAGGTTGTTGGTCATATGCAAAAACAACATCCATATCCTTAGCCATGCTTCAGTTGTCTTTGGTCCTACAACCAATGCGAACACAACTAATTATTAGCAACCACAATAATTATCTTAAGTGGCTCTTTGCATGTGTAAAACCACACTATTTTACCAATATGCAATATCATATATATGCACAACCATTTTCACATGCACTGTGCAATGGCTACTAGTATTCCAACTAGTGCATATTCACTTCATCTATCTAATCTCTTGCATTTTCAATCATGCTTCTATGGTCTGATTCATACAACCATGATCAACAACACTACTAGTGATCAACCATAGGCAATACCATTAATGGACTATTGCATGTGTAACTTTCACTACCTTTTGTTGAGATATTGTAACTTCAAAGAATATTATATTTGTACTTTATTATTCCGGAGATGATTCATTCCTCCGTGAAGATCTTATTGTATATCCGGAGATGTTTATTCCTCCGTCGGAATGTGGTAACTCGGGTTATTAGACTTCCCTAGTGGGGGTCGGCCCTAAATGTGTTATGTGGGTCAAAGGGTTATTAGACCACCCTAGAGGGGTCGGCCCAGTCAGTTATAATGGGGTATTTAACCTAATGGTTAAATACGAGCCTACATGTACTTGTGTAAAATACATATCAGAGAAGTGTATAAATAGAGGAGGTGTGTTCCTCATTACACACACACTCACTCACTTGAGAAAGGCGCATTTGTGGAGGAGAGGTCTACTATGGAGGAGAAGGAGCTTATGCTCAGGGTTTGCATCTTTGTATATTGCTGGTCATCTATATTGAGGAAGCTTTGCTGGGTTTTCTACCCCATGAGGGTTTCCCAGGATAAATCTCTGTCTCTTGTGTTTATGCTATGCTTGTTGTTTCTTCAGTGATCCTGTATATGCTATTATTGTGAAATGGAATGTAATGCTGCTATTTTCTGTCTTAGCATATTGAATTTTAACATGGTATCAGAGCTAACCTGAAGGAAGACAAGGTATGGCACTAAAGACACTTGCTTTACTTACGACAATTTGAAGGTTAGGGTTTTACATAGCAAAAACCAGTCATCGTAGAACTTTCGCTATAAATCCGTTTTGGCGAAGTTTTCGGATCTGAAATTGTTACAGGACGAATATAAGATCTCCAGGTACCTTGTGTCCAAAGGACAACCTCTAATTCGTTGTACTTTGTGATTTATGATCTGTACAATATAGGGTTTCTGCCTCTTCCAGATCTGAGTCAAAATCAGGTGACCTTGGGAAAAAGGTCATAACTTGGGCTAGGAAGCTCCAAATGAAATTTCGTGAAAAGTGACAGGTAGTAAACAGACTGTACTATCTCAGAAAACTTTTTCAGAGGCCGAAGTTGAACCAGTGACACGTGGAACTCCGTACAAGTTCGCTCTCCTGTATTATCCCATAAACAGGTCACGTTGCGACACTTGGCATAACTCTCTCTCAGAGAATCCAATTGAGGTCATACCTGTCAGGATGGAAATATAACAGGCCGAGCTATCTCAGAAAACTTTTTCAGAGGCCGAAGGTCAAACAGTGACACGTGGCACGCCGTACAAGTTCGCTCTCCTGTATTTTCCCAAAACAGGTCACGTTGCGACATTTGGCATAACTCTCTCTCAGAACATCCAATTGAGGTCAGACCTGTCAGGATGGAAAGCTAACAGGTCATGCTATCTCAGAAAACTTTTTCAGACCCTGTGGATCAAAAATTTCGGAGTTACACCAGAAACAATCAGGTACATATTTCTGTCAAAACAGAATTATTTTTTGGTACCTTCATTCATGGCTTCCGAAATTTAGGGCTTTGAAGAAAGTTGGAATTTTTGTAATCGGAGACCACGGCTGGATGCTACTCATCAAAATAGAAATTTAGAGACCAAGATCAGAATTTTTGGTTAGGCAGAAGGCCGGGCTTGATTAGACCCTAGTTCGGGACTTTGATCAGAAAAGTGGAAAATTAGGGCTTCTGTAAAAATGGGAATTTTTGAAATCTGTGACCACGGCTGGAAGCTCCTCAGAAAAATAGAAGCTTAGAGCTTTGGATCAAACTTTTTGATGGGGCAAAAGAGTGGGCTTCATCAAACCCCAGTTCAGGGTCACGTCCAGTGAATCCGAAAGTTTCAAAGGCAAAATTGAGGAGTAAAACTTTGCAGTTTTCAAATTCTAAATATATCAGTTTGATCAGCTAATCAAGGCACATATTTCTATCCTTTCGGAAGTCTGAAATTCAAAGTTTGAATTTTTGGGGTTTCTCTGACAAACCCATATCCAGCTCCAGGTCCAGTTCTTGCAAATCAAGTGGATAGAGTTAATCCTAGAAGAAGATGGATTGGTCACCTACATAAGTGAAGGAGTTCATGTTTCAGAGGGAGATGAGGCTAAGGCTTTACATAAGGAGATTACAAGCGATCTCGATAGGTATGACTCATCGAGGTATGTTTTGAGATTTGTTCATGATTAAGTTTATGGTATGTTTGTCTTCATGTTATTACAGTTAGTACAATCTTGATTTTAGATTTGTTGTATCACCTTAACAAAATTATGAATGCATGATAGAAGATATTCATTGGTTAGGGTGTTGACACTTATGATTGTACTAATGCATTATGGTGTTGTGTGAGGTTGAGGTTGTCTGCTAACAAGATACAGGTACATCACAAAAGACAAATCAGGCTCCATGACCATGAAAACATGAAGACAAAGACTCATCCATAATCTTTGTCCTACTTACGAGGTATGTATGACTTTGTTATATTATGCTCAACCTATGAGACATGCAGGTTCTAGCTCAGGATCTCTAAATCATTGAAGAGGTTGTTTAGGTATGTTGTACATAACCAAGTAGGTATACTAATCCAGGTATGTTTCCCATGAATCTTACCTTGTGTTAGGATCCCTTATATAAGTATACTTGGAATGATTGGTTATGCTTATTCATAAAGTTAGTAATCAAGGGATTATGCATATTATATCTTTTATCAATGATATGCATGAGTAAAAGAAGACTTCCCTGAAATCTTGAATACTAATGTTTATTAACTATAATCATGACTATACATTTTCAAGATTATTTAGTACTATAATGTTTTGATAGCATTTAGAATATACTAATGAGTGTATGTTTGTGTATGAGATCATGAGGATGACTCTTGAGCATGCACAGTGGTACAGAATGAATAGAAGTTCAAAAGACATACAGAAGATCAAGCGGGAGGCAGCCACACAAACATAAAAGATAAGTATTTGAGTTGCTATTTGAAATAGTAATGATATTGCATGTAATAGGTTGTATGCATATTTGTATTCCTAGAATATATAATGCTGAGTGTAAACATTCATAGAGCATTGAACAGTATACAACTAATGTGCATATGTTTGGACAAACATTCCATTGTTGCTTGTCTAGAATGAAACCTCTTTGCTGACATGCTGAGAGTTGTGCACACTCTCGATAGTATGTTCTGGTAGAGATGGAAGGCATCTAGATAGCCACTGTATGCATACAGGATATGGGAAAGTGTTGTGCCAAAGTATTGGTCAAAATAATTGCATCACTATGTAAATGATATCTGTATGCATAATAGGTTATCTTTTGATGATTATGAAGTATTACTAATCATGTACTTAATTTTGATTTGTAGGAAAGGTCATGAAGAATGATGAACACCGTACAAGTGGTGGATGTTCAAACAAGAAGATTTACAAATCAAGGCTCATGGCTAGAAAATTCTCTTAGAAAGGGGAAGAGAATCACGACAAGATGTTTGCTCCAAGTATGGTGTAATTAAAGAAGAAGTATGAATCAGGTTCTGTATAGGTACCTAGGATCGATAATAATTTGATAAGCTTAATGTCACCATGGGTGATGTGGATCTCAACCCTTTGCTACAAGGTTGAATATGATACACATATGACATGGATGCAAGAAGGAACTCACCACAGAGTTCGAATGATATTGAGGCTCATATCAGTAGACCCATCTAACGAGAGATGGCACAGATAGATATGCAGAAGATCATTCAATGCAGAAATGAAAAATGAAAGATCTCAAATTGATGCTTTACTTCCTAGGTTTGGAAGTATGGCAAGGCTCAGAAGGAATATTTCTCAACCAGGGAAAGTATGATGAGAAATATGACTTGAGGTGTTGGAATGGCCACTCTTATGGATTCCAAGCTGTTAGGGGATAACTCATCAGAGTTAGTGGATATAACTCTGTACAGTCAAATTATTGGGTCTTTGATATATCTAACATATACTAGGTTAGATATATTCTTTGTTATGAACACCTTGAGTTAGTATCTAATGGAAACTAGATGTGTTTACCTGATAGTTGCAAAGTATGTGATGAGGCACATAAAGGACTCAATAGAATTTGATCTATGCTATCTTGAAGATCATGACTTCAGATGGCTATTCAGATTCTGTTTGGGCAGGAAGTGTATCAGACAAGAAGAACACATCGAAAGGATGTTATTGTCTGGGATTAGCCATGATCTCGTGGTTTAGCTGGAAGCAGTCTAGTGTGGCTCTCAGCACAAGCGGAATATATGGCTGCTTGCTCTGCTAGTTGTGAAGAAGTTTGGCTTTAGGATTGTTTGACTTAGAGATAGAACCAACTGAGATCCTATGTGATAATTAGAGTTGTATCAAGATGACATAGAATCTAGTGTTCCATGATAAGTCAAAGAACATAGGGAACTAACAAGATATGACACAGAAAGGAACTCTAAAAGTTTGAATTTGTAACAGGTTACCTTTGTACTAACCAAGCCTCTACGTCTAGTGAAGAAGTTACCAACCAAACCTCTGTCTCGAGTGAAGTTTGAATACTTCCGAGACAAGCTTGGTGTAGTTCAAAAGGACCCTCCTCGAAAGGGGGAGTAGTATAGTCACTACTGATGAGATTGTCTCATCAAACAACAAGGTCGTTGATGAGGTAACCTGTTCTCTACACCCAGTTACTTAGAAATATTTAGATTTAAGACTCTTATACTTAGAATACTTAGCTTTTACTTATACATGCTTTTGATGATAGATGTATTGGTGAGAATACATGCTAGATGTATACATGATTTGATATGATGTATTAGTAAGAATACATGTCTGATGTATACATGTTTTGTTTTGATATACATGCTAGTGATGTACACATGTTTTGATGTGATGTATACATGTTTTGATGTACACATGTTTTGATGTGATGTGTACATGCGTTGATTAAGTGATGTATACATGTTTTGATGTACACATGTTTTGATGTGATGTGTACATGTGTTGATTAAGTGATGTATACATGTTTTGGTGTACACATGTTTTGATGTGATGTATACATGTTTTGATGTACACATGTTTTGATGTGATGTATACATGTTTTGATGTACATATGTTTTGATGTGATACATGATTGTACCTGTATGGATGAGAATACAGTTGAGGGGATTGGATCATCCCTGGACTTTCAGTCCTAAAGAGAGCCGTAGACGTGAGGTCTCCGAGAATGAAGTCCTTAATGGACAGTTGAGGGGATTGGATCATCCCTGGACTTTCAGTCCTAAAGAGAGCCGTAGACGTGAGGTCTCCGAGAATGAAGTCCTTAGTGGACAGTTGAGGGGATTGGATCATCCCTGGACTTTCAGTCCTAAAGAGAGCCGTAGACGTGAGGTCTCCGAGAATGAAGTCCTTAATGGACAGTTGAGGGGATTGGATCATCCCTGGACTTTCAGTCCTAAAGAGAGCCGTAGACATGAGGTCTCCGAGAATGAAGTCCTTAATGGACAGTTGAGGGGATTGGATCATCCCTGGACTTTCAGTCCTAAAGAGAGCCGTAGACGTGAGGTCTCCGAGAATGAAGTCCTTAGTGGAAAGTTGAGGGGATTGGATCATCCCTGGACTTTCAGTCCTAAAGAAAGCCGTAGACGTGAGGTCTCCGAGAATGAAGTCCTTAGTGGAAAGTTGAGGGGATTGGATCATCCCTGGACTTTCAGTCCTAAAGAGAGCCGTAGACGTGAGGTCTCCGAGAATGAAGTCCTTAGTGGACAGTTGAGGGGATTGGATCATCCCTGGACTCTCAGTCCTAAAGAGAGCCGTAGACAAGAGGTCTCCGAGAATGAAGTCCTTGGTGGACTTGAGGGGATTGGATCATCCCTGGACTTTCAGTCCTAAAGAGAGCCGTAGACGAGAGGTCTCCGAAAATGAAGTCCTTGGTGGACTTGAGGGGATTGGATCATCCCTGGACTTTCAGTCCTAAAGAGAGCCGTAGACATGAGGTCTCCGAGAATAGAGGATAGGACTGCATCATCCCTGGACCTTAGTTCAAAATGTACGTGATAGGGGATTGCATCATCCCGGAACTGATAGTTCAAAATGTACGTGATAGGGATTGCATCATCCCGGAACTGATAGTTCAAAATGTACGTGATGGGGATTGCATCATCCCGGAACTGATAGTTCAAAATGTACGTGATGGGGATTGCATCATCCCGGAACTGATAGTTCAAAATGTACGTGATAGGGATTGCATCATCCCAGAACTGATAGTTCAAAATGTACGTGATGGGGATTGCATCATCCCGGGACTGATAGTTCAAAATGTACGTGATGGGGATTGCATCATCCCGGAACTGATAGTTCAAAATGTACGTGATGGGGATTGCATCATCCCGGAACTGATAGTTCAAAATGTACGTGATGGGGATTGCATCATCCCGGAACTGATAGTTCAAAATGTACGTGATGGGGATTGCATCATCCCGGAACTGATAGTTCAAAATGTACGTGATGGGGATTGCATCATCCCGGAACTGATAGTTCAAAATGTACGTGATGGGGATTGCATCATCCCGGAATTGATAGTTCAAAATGTACGTGATGGGGATTGTATCATCCTCGGACTTCGGTCCCTAAATTGATCCGTAGACGAGTGGTCTCCGAGAAAGTGATTGTATTGATGATGTATCGGTAGGATACTTGTGATGACGATGCTGCTGATCGTGTGATGACGATGCTGCTGATCGTGTGATGACGATGCTGCTGATCGTGTGATGACGATGCTGCTGATCGTGTGATGACGATGCTGCTGATCGTGTGATGATGATGTTGCTGATCGTGTGATGACGATGCTGCTGATCGTGTGATGAAGATGCTGCTGATCGTGTGATGACGATGCTGCTGATCGTGTGATGACGATGCTGCTGATCGTGTGATGACGATGCTGCTGATCGTATGAAGACGATGCTAAAGATCGTGATGTTGATGATTGATGTTGACAGTGATGTTCCAGTAACTGCTTGAGTTACTGATGATGTTGAGAAAGCTTCCAGTGATTTATAGATGTATCATGTATGATGTTGATGACTCCTTGCTCGGGCAGATGCTGTTATAATATCCTTCTCGTTAAGGGGGAGTGTTGAGATATTGTAACTTCAAAGAATATTATATTTGTACTTTATTATTCCGGAGATGATTCATTCCTCCGTGAAGATCTTATTGTATATCCGAAGATGTTTATTCCTCCGTCGGAATGTGGTAACTCGGGTTATTAGACTTCCCTAGTGGGGGTCGGCCCTAAATGTGTTATGTGGGTCAAAGGGTTATTAGACCACCCTAGAGGGGTCGGACCAGTCAGTTATAATGGGGTATTTAACCTAATGGTTAAATACGAGCCTACATGTACTTGTGTAAAATACATATCAGAGAAGTGTATAAATAGAGGAGGTGTGTTCCTCATTACACACACACTCACTCACTTGAGAAAGGCGCATTTGTGGAGGAGAGGTCTGCTATGGAGGAGAAGGAGCTTATGCTCAGGGTTTGCATCTTTGTATATTGCTGGTCATCTATATTGAGGAAGCTTTGCTGGGTTTTCTACCCCATGAGGGTTTCCCAGGATAAATCTCTGTCTCTTGTGTTTATGCTATGCTTGTTGTTTCTTCAGTGATCCTGTATATGCTATTATTGTGAAATGGAATGTAATGCTGCTATTTTCTGTCTTAGCATATTGAATTTTAACACCTTTACCCATATGCAACATCATGCTCATGCATAAGCAATTCAAATGCACTATGCAATGACTCTTTAATCATGCCCACTA